>OY740790.1:62405973-63605973 GCA_963514005.1 Raja brachyura | reverse complement strand
ATTTGGAGGACTGCAGATAATCGTGGAAATGTCTCACCTTCCGAAGGGTAGCGGGAAATTGGCTACAAATATTGACCTCGCCAGCAACACCCGCATCCTACATACATAGTCACAGTGGACTCTAAAGGACTGCCTAAGAAAAACATCCACGAGAGAACAACACAAAGTGTCCATTAAACGGCATTCTGCCGAATATACTGGATTATTACAGGGTGTTAGCGGAGTAGCATGGCGGATTTCCTCCACTTTTGGACAGTTCATGCTGAATGATTGCCTTTTTTATGGTGAATTGACGTGTTTCCAATACCTGCTTCACGCAGCCAAGATCTTTCACTTAGCGTTTGTCTCCCAGTGCAGATGTTTGACGTGCTTTGGGAGCTCCAGCCCCTCCTGCAGCCAATGAAAACGTCTATGTGAAAAAAAACCCATTGCGTTTCGCGTAGGCGTGATCCTTGACGCTTCGATCTCTGGTGGTTTCCATGACTTCAGTTTAAGGGATGTTTCTCGGCGGGCGCTATTTGGAGCTGAAGGTTCCGGGCTGAATGAGAGACCTTTGATCAGCTCGGAGAGAAGAGAGAGGCACCAGTGTTGGAGGAAGCTCCCAATTCAAGCTGGACTATGGTGAAGGCCCTCTGCGATTTCCTGATGTTTTTAACCCGAGTCATTGGGAAGATCAAGAACCTTCTGTTCTGGGCTCTGGTGTACAGTTTTTGCGGGTTCTGTGCCTGCCTGGTTTTGCTAAAACTTCTGTGGCACATCATCAGGAAGCCGGCAGAATCCTTTCAGTGGACTGAGCGCGAAACCCTTCCAGCTTGCGTGAACGACACGTCCCTGGGAACTCACTGTTACGTGCGAATCAAGGTGAGAGACGGGGCTGATTTGGGGTCCGGTAGAATAACGGAATGCTCTTCCCAAATTATTCCACGCCTGCATTCATTATCCTTTTAACACACCGGCCTGTCTGGGATTTATTAATGCCGGTTCGAAAGTAGGGACCAAACTGTTAGACTGTAAATATTCACCTTGAACAAGCAGTTATTCTTTTTCTGCCACGGTGGTGGTAGTAAGGTGGTCACTGCGGGCTCTGAACAGCACCATGTGCGGTGCAGTCCCTGCGACACATTCAATATTTCTCCCGGCTGCGAAGCGGCGCTTAGTCAGTGTTTACCGTTATCCGAGCTGGATAAAATCCTGCTGAAACTGTGGACAGCTCCTCATTGAACTTGGAATCGGCGCACGTATAACTGAGCAGGTGGACTGTCTTTATTGTGATTAACTAATATACTAAAAAAAAAGGGCTGCATGATAAAAAATATGAATGGGTATCTCCAACCCCAACCCTTTATAAGAAATTCAATGTGATTGTTCCACTAGACTGCAATTAGCTCCGAATTAAAACGGTATATATTAAAGTCGAGGGGTTTTAACTGCCAGACACGTTCTCCCACTGCAGGCCATTCTTGGCTGTGATTTGGTTCACACGCCTCTGGAATAATAATTTCCAACGTGCCTCAAAGCCAGGAAATGTCATTTAGCTCGATATTATAGTAACATTCCTCAGGACGTAACAAAACCATATTATTAAGTCTATTTAGTCCCCCCTCTCCCCCCCCCCCCCCCATCCCCTCCTCTCCCCAATTATTGAATGCAATGTTTAATGGACCCAGCCGAATCTATTTGAAAAAAATTAACACAGACACACGTACACATACACACACGCATATAAACATTCCCGTTTATAATTAGGAGAGCGTGTCAACGACCGTGTGAAATCCCATCATCATGTGTTAAGAGTCCTTGCCAGGGTCTTCTGACAGACATGTAGATTATTCTGTTACAGGTATATCTCATTTGATAGAATGTGTTCCATAGCTCAGGAAAAGTAACGTCGCTTGAACAGGCACCACTTAAAATTGGGCCAGTTAATCGCGAAGCGTGTGGGAACACACACCTAGATAATAACAGAACAGCTTTGAAATTTTATAATATTTTACGTTTCAGATGGATTGGAGCTTACAATATTTCATAACGCTGCAACAGCACACATCCATTGATAACCAAGTGTACGCTACCTCCTGTATCGTTTCTTGATATTTAATTGCTCTATTGGGTAAATACAGCGAGACAATTATAATAATTTAATATTAAGGCTTTGTCATTGAGTATATTTTTGTGTCATGGTTTATGAACCTTGCAGGATATTCTGCTTGAAAATTGAATTGATCTCTGATTAAGCTGCAGCATTCGTTTGTGGTGCGTGTAGAGAAACGTTGATCGTCATCTGATGTCACACATGCTCGCAATAGGAATATTGGAAAACAGTCTGGAATCTGATGAGTGTGTGTGCTTCCTATCTAAATATATATAACATACATATTTTGTTGCATGGGATTTTCTTAAGCAACATTTTGCTTAAAGCATATAAGGGATACATTAGTCCATGCAGGGTATTTTAATCTTTGGTTTATGTTTCTTCTGTGCGAGAGCCGGGTTTAAATGGCTTTGCTCCATCAGAGCTGTTTCAGGTTATCTACCCTCCTTGTTCACTTCTCCTATCTGGTCCACAAATAAACAACCATGTGGAATTGAAGTGATCCTCTCCATATTGGCACTAGCATCTCAATGGCTTGAGAGCATACAGCCTGAGGTGAGAGGTGAGTTTTACATTCCACTATAAAGAAAGCTGAATGTGCAACCCTGTGCCACCTTGGCCATTGATAGGAGGGAACACAACTTGCCCTGGCACAGTTACTGACTCATCCACGCGGATACTGATCCTAGCATCTGCAGTAGTCATTCTTAAATGTGAGTAACATGTGCAGACTACCTTAGAGGTATGTTTGGCTAAGGTTGGCAGTACTAATGATGAGAGAGGTATAATGACTCAGTCAGAGTTAGATATGGAATTCTTAAGGGTGAGTCATATGCAGAGGCATGTCAGAGGGTTGGAGTTGAAGCAATGAGAGAGGCATTTGTTAGTCTGATGAAAGAAATGAAGTGACCACAGATTAGCTGGGGTGGAATTCCAGATATGGGGTGAAAATGATGGCAGGAGAAATAAATTTTGAAACTCACAGCAGGCAGAACGAAACTAGAAACAGAGTAATTCATGTTCTGAATGAAGCAGGCCAAGCAATGAGAAGCAAGTGAAAGATTCAAGGGAATACCTGAAATGTTAATGGAATCTCAGAGATGCTGAACGGAAGGGTGAAGGAGAACAAATACCATGCTGTTGTGACCCAAACATATTTCAAATTAGCTGAGGATTTTTCATAGTTCTTGATAAAATAATATGTAACGTAAATCATCCATGCCCTATTATCTTATTATAGCTTGTCTTTTCCGCACAACGCTAAGCAAGAATGTGTGCGTAGAGAGAACATGTGGGTGTAAAAGATGAAGGAGTTGGTGGAGGAAAACTGCAATCTGGAGCCATTGGCATCACCTGTTCTTCACTAGTTACCATGGTGCATAATAGTCATAACAGCTCTTAAATCGGCACGCAACAATATATGAGTGCTTTCTGGCTTTTTGAATTATATTCCTTGTTTTGCTCATTTATTCACTGCCATCTCTGTAATCTATTTCAGACCTTTATTTCTAATAAATGGGTTTAGTTGGTAGCAAATGGAATTAAAAATGTATTCTAAACTCTTAAAACAGATGAGTCTGTGTGAAACCTGAATCACTAGAAGTGATTAATATTAATTTGTTGGTTTTCCCAAAATAAATTTCAATCTAAATCAGCCGCAGAATTGATTATTATGAGTTTTGGAGGGCGAGGGGTGGAAACGTATGGTCTTCAATATGTTTGTGCTATACTTATGTCACAGGTTAGCTGAAAGAAAAAAATTGTTGTACACATAGGAGGCGTACATGAGTAACCATCATGTATGAGCAGATCTTGATCTGATTAACAGGGCTAATATGACAAATTTAAAATTAGAGCAGCTAATAGTCATAACATTTTTTTTAAAGGAGATGACGGTTCCGTAGAGGCAGCGTGGTGCAGTATTGGAGGGGGGATGTGCGGTTTAACAAAGTGTAATGTATTCTGTTCTGCAAAGGAGATAGGAATACAATGTAGGTGAGGGTGTTTAACTTCAGGGAGACGCAATACAGAATCAAATCCGGCACATGACCAATTAAATGGTTTGTTAATAACAGCCAACAGAGGGTGGGTGTTGATAAGGGTATATCTGACAAACGTAATGCAGACAGTTGAGCTAATGTGAAGGAAATGCAGTGGATGGTATGACCTACAAGGCTATCACAGGGTAGGTTTGTTGATAAATTGAAGGTGAAAACCATTAAAGAGAATAAAACAACATTGTTTTTTTAAGGACAGAAAATTAACTGATGCTTCGTCAGTGTCTATTGAATTGAGAATACATCTGCAATGCTGTTATTTTCAGACAGTAATGGGACATTAACTCTTATTGATGTACAAATAACTTGGACACGTATTCTAGGCAGCTGACGAACAAGAAAATATGGTTTTCTGTGAAGAGCAATTACAATGGCATGATAGTATACATCAAATTTAATGTAGAAATGTGAAACGACACACTCTGGGAGGAAACATGGAGATGCTTATGGTATGTCTGTTTTTTAGTGTAAAAGGAAACTTATGCTTATACTGGCCAATATCTCTAAATAACTAAAAATTAAGTATTTCTCTGTGAAGTTTCTCCATATCACAATGCCCACTAATCACTGAATATTATTTATCTATGTTCCATTTAATGCTATTAAAGATTATTGTTTTATCCTCATGTCTAACATAATTTCATCACTCCATATACATAAAATTCTTCTAATTGTTTTCCTATCATCCTGTGATAACCGTAAAGTTATATTGCCCAATTGGCATTTCACCAATAAAATGAATAAGTATTTTCCCACAGGCCTATCAAAATTACTTATAATTATGCACACCTCTGCCAGAATTTCTCTTAACCATCTTTGCTCCAACAAGAGGCTCTGTTTCTCTAACCCACTTAATGAATACAGCTTCCCATATCCCATAATGATTATCTTCTGCATCTTGCCCAGGGCTTTGAAATCTTTGCAGAGTATCTAAAAGAACACAATGTTCCACTCAGAGTATTATTGCCATTTTCCTTCTGTGCTTTACACAATTATTTACAAAGCTTAGGACCCCAAAGTAATTAGTGGATGTTACGATACAGAGAAACTCCAGGGGAGTAAAACTTACGTTGCTGGTTATTTACAGGATCAGGTCAGTATAAGCATAGTGAGCCCATAGTGTTTTATTTCTATTAAAATCTATGCCATATTAAAGAACAGAAGGGCTAAAGTTCAACTGCCATTGTTGGTTGTCAGACCTGACATGATACTCCCCTAGAGCTTAGATGCAGAATAACATGGCCATGAAAAAAATCAGTTTTAATTCATTCTCAGCTGGATACCAATGTTTTCTCACTGCAGATCAGGATTGAATCTTCTAATGAGAGTACGTGAGCATCGGTGGCCCTGGGCTGGCAACAGGAGAAGACACAATGTCAGTAAGAAGAGAAGGACATAAGAATTAAGAGCAAGAGGTCCTTCAATGGGATGGGTTCCTGGGATGTCAGGACTTTCATATGAGGAAAGATTGGATAGACTCGGTTTGTACTCGATGGAATTTAGAAGATTGAGGGGGGATCTTATAGAAACCTACAAAATTCTTAAGGGGTTGGACAAGCTAGATGCTGGAAGATTGTTCCCGATGTTGGGGGAGTCCAGAACAAGGGGTCACAGTCTAAGGATAAGGGGGAATTCCTTTAGGACCGAAATGAGGAAAACATTCTTTACACAGAGAGTGGTGAGTCTGTGGAATTCTCTGCCACAGAAGGTAGTTGAGGCCAGTTCATTGTCTATATTTAAGAGGGCGTTAGATGTGGCACTTGTGGCTAAAGGGATCAGGGGGTATGGAGAGAAGGCAGGTACGGGATACTGAGTTGGATGATCAGCCATGATCACATTGAATGGCGGTGCAGGCTCGAAGGGCCGAATGGCCTACTCCTGCACCTATTTTCTATGTCTATGTTTCTATGTTTCAACCCCTCATTTAATCAAAACATAGCAGACCTTTTAACTCTGCCACTTTCCTGCACTATCCTCGTATTCCTTGATTTATAAATATTCAGGAACGCTTCATACCCTGTAGAAATTTGTGACTGTGAGATCTACTGGACTGTCATTAAAAAATAGAAACTTCATTTGTCTTTCAGGGAAGAGAACTATCAATCCTATACTGATACCAGTCCCACCAAATGATCAATAATTTTTGTTCCAGTCGTATTGCATATGTCTTCGAGCAAATTCCCAAAACATCCCCAACCAAGACTTGTCACACTCTTAAGTTGATCAGTCATTGGTAATTGACTGAATGTTTTGCCTCAATATATCCCGTTTGAGATTAAGAAGCGGTAAGATTCTTATTCTTTGCTTTCCCCTTTTATTCTCTTCTGTCAACCCATTCTTTCAGGTGGTGTATTTTGCAGACTAGTGAAGTGGATGATGCAGCATATGACTATACAACAACAGTAAGAAACATCCCTCTTTCTCATTTCTAACATAGATGAAGCATTATAATTGGCTTTCCCCTTTCTCTCTCTCCCTCCTTCCCTGAATCTCCAGGAGTCAGGATTGAGATTCCATTATGTTGCTGCAGGAGAAAGAGGAAAACCATTAATGCTGCTGTTACACGGATTCCCAGAGTTCTGGTAATGATTTTTCTCCTTTACTGATTCCGTTTTTACCATTTGTGATATTACTGCTATCAACCTGTTTTTGAGTATAGCAAATTTGTTATGGGATATGATTAGACAATGGACAATAGACAATAGACAATAGGTGCAGGAGTAGGCCATTTGGCCCTTCGAGCCAGCACTGCCATTCAATGTGATCATGGCTGATCATCCCCAATCAGTACCCCGTTCCTGCCTTCTCCCCATATCCCCTGACTCCACTATTTTTAAGAGCCCTATCTAGCTCCCTCTTGAAAGCATCCAGAGAACCTGCCTCCACTGCCCTCTGAGGCAGAGAATTCCACAGACTCACCATTCTCTGTGAGAAAAAGTGTTTCCTCGTCTCCGTTCTAAATGGCTTACTCCTTATTCTTAAACTGTGGTCCCTGATTCTGGACTCCCCCAATATCGGGAACATGTTTCCTCCCTCTAGCATGTCCAAGCCCTTAACAATCTTATATGTTTCAATGAGATCCCCTCTCATCCTTCTAAACTCCAGAGTGTACAAGCTCAGCTGCTCCATTCTCTCAGCGTATGACAGTCCCGCCATCCCGGGAATTAACCTTGCAGATTACATCTACAAAGCACTGAAGCCAATGTACTTTTTAATCTAACTCCATATGAGAAACTTCCGTGAGGAAGTTTATTAAGAAATGTGCCATCTTTGTTTTCCTATTCTATGGCCATGTTATAGTAGCTATTGCATTCTGGTTGTGCCTCTGGCTCATGATGTTATGTGGTATCTGTGGTCCAAAGCATTCTATTAGCCATATACAGTGTAAATATAATAAAATATTCATAAATAATGATGTGTTATTTATTAGATGCTCACACTAGTCAGAAAGTCACAGACAAAACCTTTAGACATCTCATTCCCTGCCTATGGTGAAATATTCCGGACAGTATAAATACCTGAATTCTGTCACTTAAATGTACTGTTAACCATCAGTTTTTAGTTTTAGTCTTAGTTTTAGAGATAGAGCATGGAAACAGGCCCTTTGGCCCACCGAGTCTGTGCTGACCAGTGATCCCCGCACACTAATGCAACCCTGCACACACAAGGGACAATTTACAATTATACCAAGCCAATTAACCGACAAACCTTTATGTCATAGAAACATAGAAACATAGAAAGTAGGTGCAGGAGTAGGCCATTCGGCCCTTCGAGCCTGCACCGCCATTCAATATGATCATGGCTGATCATCCAACTCAGTATCCCGTATCTGCCTTCTCTACATACCCTCTGATCCCCTTAGCCCCAAGGGCCACATCTAACTCCCTCTTAAATATAGCCAATGAACTGGCCTCAACTGCCCTCTGTGGCAGAGAGTTCCAGAGACTCACCACTCTCTGTGTGAAAAAAGTATTTCTCATCTCGGTCTTAAAGGATCTCCCCCTTATCCTTAAGCTGTGACCCCTTGTCCTGGACTTCCCCAACATCGGGAACAATCTTCCTGCATCTAGCCTGTCCAACCCCTTAAGAATTTTGTAAGTTTCTATAAGATCCCCTCTCAATCTCCTAAATTCTAGAGAGTATAAACCGAGTCTATCCAGTCTTTCTTCATAAGACAGTCCTGACATCCCAGGAATCAGTCTGGTGAACCTTCTCTGCACTCCCTCTATGGCAATAATGTTCTTCCTCAGATTTCGAGACCAAAACTGTACGCAATACTCCAGGTGTGGTCTCACCAAGACCCTGTACAACTGAAGTAGAACCTCCCTGCTCCTATACTCAAATTCTTTTGCTATGAAAGCTAACATAACATTTGCTTTCTTCACTGCCTGCTGCACCTGCATGCCTACTTTCAATGACTGGTGTACCATGACACCCAGGTCTCGCTGCATCTCCCTTTTTCCTAATCGGCCACCATTTAGATAATAGTCTGCTTTCCTGTTTTTGCCACCAAAGTGGATAACCTCACATTTATCCACATATGTCTTTTGAGTGTGGGAGGAAACCGGAGATCCCTGAGAAAACCTACGCAGGTCACGGGGAGAACATACAAACACCGTACAGCCAGTACCCGTAGTCAGGATCGAACTCAAATCTCTGGCGCTGTAAGGCAGCAACTGTGTTCATGATGTTTTTCCGGAGCATGCATTTTGGAAAATCTATTGCACAATGTGTCTGAATATAGTCCAGTATTCACAGGTGAATTAGTCCCATGTGGTAGCTGTCCTTGATACTCTATCTCACTATCACATTTCTTGTGTCCAAGACAGTAGTACATTAGAGGATAAGCAAGCTATATTTAAAATGAAGATGGCCTTCATATCTGGCTGGAATACAAGGACCTCGTCAATATATTTACAATGGATTGTCCTACATAAAATGTAGTACAAGGACATTCTATATTTAAAGTCAAGTGACCTATACATGACATACTGTAGCATTCAGACAGACTAGAGTCACGATAAATAGGGTGGAGCTAATTTGAATGCAGTACATATTAAACCCAGCATTAAATTGCAATTTAACCACAAGGACATCACTATATCTGAGGTTTCAGGGTTGCCAAACCTTGTATCAATGCCTTAGCAAAAATTATTTTTCAAATTGACCTCAGTTTCTTGTCCAGCGTCTAATCATAATTTAATACATCTGCTGCAGTTTCCCTGCAGAAATAAATGGACCAAATAAAAAAATTCTGGTTTCATAGAATTTAGAATTTCCGTTTGATTTATAACATTGTGATTACATTCCATGGAATAGAATTGATCTTTTGCACAATACCAGCCACAATAATCGTTTGCAAATTTTGAAAAAGAATCACTGAGCAAAAATGTTTGTATTTCCTGCAATGTAATCAAACTTTCTAAAGCCAAATTAATTATCAAACAAATAAGTTATTGAACAATTATGCACAGATTATGTGTAAATTGAAATACTGAAATAAACCAATAGTCTAAATCAGTCAGATTGTGTTTATAAAATAAGAAAAAAGATGGCCACACAGTTAAAAACCCTTTGTCAGAATTTTCTTCAACATTGATTATCTCTGATTCACGTTTCACAGGTTCTGCTTGACCTACTGACTGTTTACAACATTTTCGGATTTTATTGCAATTGTTTCTGATTTTAGTCTGATTTTATCCCTTAGGCAGTAGATTTAATTTCACGTGTCCATCATGCTTTCTTATCCCCTTTTATTTTGACCACCGCTGGTCCAATATTGATGTGGTTTCTGTAGTTAAAATAGCTTCTCTTTGAGTCATTAGCTCTGGTCCGTCCAGTCCACTAATCTGTCCACAATCATCTGCAGGTCCCGACTCTCTCTTCCCCCCCCCGCTTCTGAAGTCATGAGACCTTAATGTCCTGATACCACAAGGAACTCAACTCTCCAATGTATTGATCCTTTTGATGGCTAATCTGACCTCCCTTTACTCTCTATCTTAACCGGTGCAGATTTCAAAATGTGCAGATGCCACAGATGAAGGAAGTAGCAACGCAAACTGGAAGCATAACAAAGAGGAGCTGGGAGGGATAAGAAATCAACTACTTTTGAACAAGAACTCCAGATAATAATAGTAGCCTTACAAACATAGTTTATCTGAACTTTACCTTGTCTACACATCTGGACGCCCGCACCGGTGGCTGCGGAAGGTTTTGGTCCCAACCACGGGGGAAATGGAGGAGGACTGGCCAAGTTTTGTGCCTTCCACCACAGTGATGAATGCTGTGGTGGATGTTTGTGTTAAATTTTTATTGTGTTTTTGTGTGTTCTTTTTTCATTGTACCGCTGCTGGCAAATTCATTTCACTGCACTTTATGTGCAAGTGATGAATAAAACTGATTGAATGATTGATTGATTGATAGATTACTAACTTTTATTAAAAGCAGCTATTTCCCTCAAAGCAGCAAGTGTTTCATTTTCTGCTCAAAGTAGATAAATTCCCACAATTATATTAAAATAACAAGAAAGGAATAAATAACAGGAAAAGAAAATTGTCTTTTTTTTTATTTAAGGGGGGTCAAAAGTCGCCTGATCTGGAGACGAGTCAACATTTCTCATCTCATGTACCCCTGATACAGGTGTTTTGTTCCCTGATACAGGTACTCCTGGCGTTATCAGCTTCAAGAATTTAAGTGTGAATTCCGAGTCATTGCAGTTGATTTACGGGGATATGGGGAATCCGACGCACCCGTTGGTCGAGAAAATTACCAGCTGGATTGTTTGATCACCGACATAAAGGAGATTGTGGATTCACTCGGTAGGTTACGCAACGGGTTGCCTGATCTGTTTTCCCTGGGGTATTTTATGCTGTTGCTGAATCACCAGACATTTAGCATTTTCTCCCTTCGTTTCTTTTTTTTTCTAATTTTATAGCTCTCTGTTTATCTCCCAGCAAAATGCAGATACAGTGTCAACAATTAGGGTGGCACAATAGTGCAGCTGGTAGAGCTGCTGCCTCACAGCGCAAGAGACCCAAGTTCTATCGGGTGCAGTCTGTGTGGACTTTGTACGTTCTCCCTGTGAGTGCATGGGTTTCCTCCAGGTGCTCTGCTTTACTCCCACATCCTAAAGACTTGAAGGTTTATAGCTTAATTGTCTCTGTAAAATTGTCCCAAGTGTTTAGGCAGTCGATGAAAAAGTGAGGTAACATAGAATTAGTGTAAACAGGTGAAAGATGTTCAGCGTGGACTTGGTCAGCCGAAGGTCCTGTTTCCATGCTGCATCTTTAAACTACACTAAACTAAACTAAATTACCACTTTACACTTTGGCATTGTTCTGCAGTCATGACTATTATTTCAGTGTATTGAAAGATGGGGAATTAAAGGCCTAATCTGTGAATCTTCAAAGTAGGCAAATAGGTCTGAAGAACGGTTTCGGCCCGAAACGTAGCCTATTTCCTTCGCTCCAAAGATGCTGTTGCACCCGCTGAGTTCCTCCAGTACTTTTGTCTACCTGTGAATCTTCAAGTTGTTTCTTTCTAAATTTGAATTAAATGGTAGCAGCCAAGGTTTCATTTTCTGCTCTAATCTAGATAAATGCATACAATTATGTTGAAATAATAAGCACATTTCTAATGATGCTTCGGGCAGCAAGTTTAGAATTAGCAGTTAGAATTACATTGTTCCTTATTCTCCAAAAAAGGGCTACATTATCAAGGTCTGTTAATTTAACTAACTGGTGCGTTAACACATTTTTATGCAACCGTATTTCAGTGGAGGTAATGAGCCCATCCTCATTAACATACAACATATGTAAAATAATGCTGCTTCCATAGAAACATAGAAACATAGAAAAATAGGTATCAGGCCGGGAACACACACTCTTGTTATAGGCCAAGAAATATATATTTTTAATGTCCTTTGTAGACTGGGTTAACAGATCATGGAAACACTCAGCAGTTTAGTTTAGTTTCGTTTCGCTTAATTTAGTTTATTATTGTCACATGTACCGAGTACAGAGAAAAACTTTTGTTTACATGCTATCTGGTCAACGAAAACAGTCATCCACAGTGTAGAGAGAAAGGGTATATTTAGTGCAACATATAACATTGAAGTCTGATAAAGTTTGATTAAAGATATGTAGGAAGGAACTGCAGATGTTGGTATATACCGTAGATAGACACTAAATACTGGAGTAACTCAGCAGGTCTGACTAGCATCTCTGGAGAAAAGGAATAGGTGGCGTTTTGGGTCGAGACCTTTCTTCAGACGAGAATGGTTTCAACCCGAAACGTTACCTATTCCTTTTCTCCAGAGATGCTGCCCGACCCACTGAGTTTTTCCAATATTTTGTGTCTGTCTCTGATTAAACATAGTTCAAAGGTCTCTAATGAGGTAGAGGTTAGAAGCATACACTCTGATGAGAGGACTGTTCAGTTGCCTGGTAACAGCCAGTCAGGTGGCACCTGCGGAAAGAGAAATAATTATGACTTTATCAGCGTCTGCTTTTATTTTAGATTTTCTGCATCTTTGGTCTTTTTGATTGTCATTCACTTCTTAATTCTGCCTTTCTTTGTCTTTATTTTCCTTTATGTTTTATTTGGTGATAAACATAATACTTCTACTTGCACTTCCTGGTTCAGGCCCTGTATGTAGCAGTAACCTGGTGGTGAAGGAGATTCACAGGTGCTTGTGCTGGTCACACTGTCCAGTCATCCTGCAGATGGTGTCAGATTGAAACATTTCTTCAACGATAAAGTTCCTATTCAAAACTCCATGGAATACATTGTGCCCATGTGTTTAATTGATGTAGAAACACAGAATTGCAGATATGGCTTATACCAAAGATAGACACACAGTGCTGGAGTACCTCAGCGGGCCAGGCAGCCTCTCTGGTGAAAAAGGATGGGTGATGGTTTGGTTTGGGATTCTTAAGTGATGAATGGTTGTTGGTGCTTTTTCATCACTAACTTCAGAATCTAAGCAGTGAAAGTTTGTTAGGTTAGTTTTTGAGTTTCCTTGATTAAAGCTAATAGCCTGAGGATATGTATATATATATATATATTTAATTTTAATGGTGAAGTTAATCCCAAGGAATCCCAGAAAAACAAGGTTCAAGTTCCCAAGTCTGTAAGAAGCTACTCAATTTAATGGCCAAGAGAAGCAGCGTGCTGTGCCAATTAATGTTCAGGTTTTATTTTGCCGATAGTGTTCATGATCAGGACGCGATGACACTCCCATCACTGCAGAGACCAACTGGATTATTTTTAAAAAGCCTGCAGCCAAATGTAACATGTAACTTGATCTTGAGAACAGCTGTAGAAAGAATGGGATATTTTAAAACCAATAATTAAGCACTCTGTAGCTTCCTGTTTTGATCAACATTTCCTGCATTTATTTTCTTTCATTCACGAGCTGAGCAATTTGCTTTTCGCCTTATGTGCAGGCTACAAGAAGTGTGTTCTGATTGGCCATGACTGGGGCGGACTGATTGCCTGGTGTTTTGCCATCTATTATCCGGAGATGCTAAACAAGATTATTATTCTGAATTGCCCACATCCTGCAGTTTTTAGTGGTGAGTGCCATTTCAAACCACTTGACACCTCTTACCTAATGATAACTGATTGACGTACTTGAGGTCTTGCAGAGTTAATGGATTTTTTCCAGTGAGAGCCAAGCCAAGTCCATATGGTTTAACTTTCTGTCTTTGCTGAGACAGCTGAGCCCCCCCCCCCATATCAGGATGGGAGGGGCACAACAATTGGCTGCAACATCCATCCTCCGGGGGTTGAAATGATACCAGATGGAAGGGAGCACAAGGATGATAATGTTTTTTTGTAATATTAAGGGTATGAATGAATGTGAGAGAAGTGGAGGAAAGTGTTCTGTTAAAACATTGGCCATGGTCCTGTCCATGATCCTATATAAAATTTAAATAGCACATATGGTTACCAACCATTTGTGGAGCAAAATCTTAACCAGTAATTAGAGAGCAGACATGAGAGTAAACACTGAGAAATGGGAAATAAAAAATTATAATATCCTTTGAACTAATTGTTTAAATATATAAAAGGTTGTTCATAGAAAGAGTATCATTTGTGAACCCAAGAACCCCTAGACCTGTGGAATAAGTGCCGTTCCACTACCAGTGGGCTTTTTGCCCAGAGTCCACGAGTTCCTCAGCCATCCTTCATCTCAGATCATCTTTACCTACTTTCCATTGCACACACACACACACACCATACTGACTCAACCTATGGACCAGCTCTAAATGGGAATTAACCAACTATCCACCCTCTTGGTCCACAAGCTACAGCACAGTAGTTGTTTGATTCCCGTAGATTACTGGTGTCATCTAAACAAGGCTTGAACAAACTGCTTCTTGCCTCCATGTCTTTCATGTAATGGGATGAACTGAACTGAACTGAACTGAACTGCACCCAGCAGTCCAAATGCGGCCTAACCAAAGTCCTATGGAGCTGCATCACGACTTCCACATTTTTAATCAGATATGAAACCCTCCTCTTTTTCCTCCACAATTATTCTAATCTGGTTTAAAGTTTATAAATGGGAAAAATAGTAATTCATTCTGACAAGAAATCTTAACGTCTTACTCTAGAGATCTAGAGAACGGGAGAGGATGTATTGATTTACAGTATCTTCCTTCAGAGATGTTAATGTTTGTCCATTTTCCATTTGGGTGATCAGTTCTTCTTGTGTCCCTTTTGTTTTTGAAAAGTTCAGCTATCCTAGACATTTATTTTAATCGAGGAGATGCCTTGGTTTTAATTATCACAGTTTCAACAGTGGGATTCTGACAGAGTCTCAAAGTGAATCATCCCTCTTTCTTATCTTCCTTGTGATTCCTTTATAATTTAATTGGTGCAAATTAGTTTCTATTTTTAAAATTGTTTCCTTACATTTATTTTGTTCATTAGGGTAACCTGTTTGACATTCCACAACTAGATTTGAGTAACTGAATTATATAGAATGCAAATTATTAAAGATAATCCAGGATATAGTTTTACATCCTGGTAGAAGTTTATTCCTGATGGATGTTTATGAAATTATACGAGCCATCAGATAGGATAGATAATCAAGAGTCTTTTTCCAAGGGTAAAAGTGTAAAAAACTAGAGGGCATAGCTTTAAAGTGAGAGGGAGTAAGTTTGAAGGAGGGAAGTAAGTTTTTTACACAAAAAACTGTGGGTGCATCGAACGCTCTGCCGGGTGGGGTGGTAAGAGCAGACATGACAATCTCATTTAAGAGGCTTTTAGATAGGTACAAGAATATCAGGGGTGGAGGGATATGGATCATGTTCAGGCAGATGGGATTAGTTTAATTTAGCGCTATGGTTTGCACAGACACTATGGGCTGATGGCCATGTTCCTGTGCTAGACTCCCCTATCACATTAGTCATCTAAAATTATATTTAAAAATGATGGGTAAATCCAGACCACTACTTCAAAGATACTACTTTCAGTAGGAAATAGCACAAGGGTTCACAAATTTTGCTACCCATGGGATAAATTTGTTGATTCTGGATTTGTATATATTTTTTCTCATTGACTGACTGTGTTTGGTTCTGGTCTTGGATCTGTTCATCATTAGTTGTTCATATATAAGTGAAATAACATTGTTATGTGCTATTAAAGTTGCCCGGGGTAAACGGGAAGAAAAAGGTTGGGAACCCCTGATATAGAATTGAACCAAAGTGTCAAAATAAATAAGAATGGTAAATTTGTACTTAAAATGAAGTCAAAATGCAGGGGAGACATTTGTTGGTATTGAGAACTGGCAGTTATCGAGCTGGCACCCATTAGATGTGACTCCCAACACTGCTGAGTTGTTATTTCTCAATGGCCACTGGAAGGGCGATGTGGTGGAGAACCAAGGTGGGTAAACGTGTGCGGATCCAATGACTTTCACTCCGGTCACATAGCAGAAGCGTCCACATCGCGGGGCTGGAAACTGGAAGCATCCCGAGCTAATTCTGCTACCACCATCATCTATTGTGACATGTGACGGCTCCCACTGATCGTCGCCGGAAGCTTACGTCCTTTTCAGGACGGACGATGACAGCGATGTCAACATTTGTAACATGGAAGATGGACACGAAAGAAGAAGAAGACTTTCATTTCCTTGTGGGCATGTTCACCAAGTAAGACAACACAGCTAGAAGGGCCAAGCTTTTTCTTTCTTTGATCATAACCATAAGACATAGGAGCAGAATTAGGCCATTCAACCCATCGAGTCTACTCCGCCATTCAGTCATGGCTGATCTATCTTTCCCTCTCAACTCCATTCTCCTGCTTTCTCTTTGTAAACTTTGACACCATTACTTAAGGGCCTGTCCCACTTTCACGACCTAATTCACGACCTTTTTAACTCTGGACATTTTTCATCATGTTGAAAGAATGGCCCGACCTACTTGATGCCACGAGTACCTACGACTAGCATCATGACCTGCTACGACCTACCTACGACCTACCTACGACCTCCTACGACCTCGTGACGACCATGCTGAGAGTATGAGTCAAGGGCAAACTCTGCAGAGGTCGTGAATTAGGTCGTGAAAGTGGGACAGGCCCTTAATCAAGGACCTATCAAAGTCTGCTTTAAATATACCCAATGCCTTGGCTTCCGCAGCCATCTACGGCAATTAATGACATTGATTCACCACCATCTGGCCAAAGATATTCCTCCACATCTCCATTCTGAAGCTACATCCTTTCATTCTGAGACTTTGCCTTCTGGTTCTAGACTCTTCCGTTACTGGAAACATACTTTCCACGTCCACTCTATCTAAGCCTTTCATTATCCGGTATGCTTCAATGAGATAACCCTCATCCTTCTGAACTCAAAGATAAAAGATCAAATTAAAAATGTATGTTTGTTTTCTGAAGAAAATTCTGAATCCTGAATAAAAACGTTAACACTATTATATAGTGGTAGAGCTGCTGCCATACAGCATTAGAGACCCATGTTCGATCCTGACTTTGGGTGCTGCCTGTACGGAGTTTGTATGTTCTCCCTGTGACCGCGTGGGTAATTGTAAATTATCCCTAGTGAGTAGGATAATGTTAGGGTGATCACCGGCTGGCATGGACTTGGTGGGCTGAAGGGCCTGATTCCACGCTGTATAAAGTCTAAAGAATCAATTTATCTCTAAAGTAAAGTCTATAAGTGACTACATACCCATCACCCTCACTACTTTGTGCGGCATAATTAATCCAGCAGCTAAAGCAGGTTCACTACTTCAAAATCTATTACTTCACTTGACAACTAGGACTTGTTGTATCAGTACATCCTCCTTGGGTTGCCTGTAAAGAAAATCAATGGACATCATAGCTCCAGGTTCCTTCATCAGACAGGATGCACTTTGTCACCGTTTGTACAGAAATAGAATAAAATGTTGCTCCGTTTCTGCTAAATGCAGGTTGACCCTCATTAGTCTTGGTGCCAAAAGCAGAGATTCTTTCACATTTATTTTTAATATCCAAGGTCAAATGTGATTATCCCATGGCAACGTGCTTCTATACATATACCCAGAGGATGTTGAAAGATATTTCTGTTGAGGTCAAACAGTGTTTAATTTACCTACTTATTTTTGAAATTAACCAGACAAATAAATCAATCCAAGAGCCACTGTGAGCCGTTCATTGCATGAATTAATTCTCTTGAGATGAAGCAAGCCTTTACTTTGCTCCACTTAATGTGGTGTGATGGGAATTAATTGGCACATCCAATTAAATGCTTCTTTTAATGAAACAGGGGTATTTAATTTCTTCACCTCTTTCACTATTGTGTTTCGAAATATGACCTTTTTGAAATGTCTCATTCCCCTGCAGTTCTTTCACTAATAATTTTACACCTTTGTCAGAGATTTCTGACAAGTGCTACTTTTTTGAAAATTCACATTTAGGCAGTGTACGTTTACTACACTGTAATGCAAGAGCTACATAGATGCAAACTTACCCCGAGGCATTTACCACCATTGCTGCGGACTTCAACAAAGTCAATCTGAAGAAATCGCTCCCTAACTTACACCAACATGTCTCCAGCAGCAGCAGAGGATCAAACACCCTCGGACCATTGCTACACGACCATCAAAGACACCGATCACTCTATCCCTCACCCTCACTTCGGAACATCCGACCATTCAATGGTGCTGCTTCTTCCTGCATACAGGCAGCAACTGAAGAAAGCACCCCCAGAGGCGAGGACTGTACAGAGCTGGCCGGGGGAGGCAGATGAACAACTCCACGACTGCTTGGAGTCAGTAGACTGGGCAATGTTCAGAGACTCGGCAATCGACCTGAATGAATACGCCAAAGTCGTCACCGACTTCATAAGGAAATGTGTGGGGGACTGCGTTCCAACAAAAAACGTCCGAGTGTTTCCTTACCAGAAGCCTTGATGAACTATGAGATCCGCATTCTTCTGATGACCAGATCCCGGGCATTCAGGTCTGGCGATGCAGAGGTCTACAAGAAGTCCAGATATGACCTTGGTAAGGCCATCAAAAAGGCCAAAAGGGACTTCTGCTCAAAGCTGGAGGATGAGACGGATGTCCGGCAACTGTGGCAGGGCTTGAATGCCATCACCTACTTCAAGGCAAAATAAGGAGGCAGCTCAAAAGACAGCGAAGCATCACTCCCAGACGAGCTCAATACGTTCTATGCACAGTTCAATAGGGAGAACATTGATGTGCCTTCCCGAGCCCCCATTCGCCCTGACGATATTATATTCACAGTCACAGAGGCCGACGTCAGAAGATCCTTCGGGGGGTGAATCCTCGGAAAGCGCCTGGACCTGATGGTATACCCAGTCGAGTTCTCAAGACCTGTGCAGAGCAACTGGCGGGAGTTTTTGCGGACATTTTCAACCTCTCACTTCTGAGGTCTGAGGTTCCCACCTGCTTTAAGAGGGCATCAATAATACCGGTGCCCAAGAAGAGTAAGGTGACGTGCCTCAATGACTATCGACCAGTGGCACTAACGTCTGTGGTGATGAAGTGCTTTGAGAGGTTGGTAATGGTGCACATCAACTCCTAGCTCGACAAGAACCTCGACCCACTACAGTTCGCTTACTGCCACAACAGGTCAATGGAGGATGTAATTTCACTGGCTCTCCACTTATTGGACCACTTGGACAATAAAAACACACGCCAGGCTGTGGTTTATAGATTACAGCTCGGCGTTTAATTCCATCATCCCTTCCAATCTGGTTACCAAGCTCACGAAACTGGGTCTCTGCGCATCCCTCTGCAATTGCATCCTCGATTTCCTCATCCACAGACCACAGTCTGTTCGAATTGGCAGAAACACTTCATCCTCGATAACAATCAGCACGGGAGCACCTCAAGGCTGCGTGCTCAGCCCCCTGCTTTTTCCTCTCTATACCCATGACTGTGTAGCCGGATATAATGCTCCATCATCAAGTTTGCCGACGACACCACTGTTGTTGGACGAATCACAGATGGGGATGAATCAGAGTATAGAAGTGAGATCTACTGACTGACCAAATGGTGCGAGCACAACTACCTGGCTCTCAACATCAATAAGGCCAAGGAACTGTTTGTGGATTTGGTTGGGGAAGGATGAGGACCCACAATCCTGTTCACATCAATGGGACGATGGTGGAGAGGGTCAATAACTTCAAATTCCTGGGCGTGCATATTTCCGAAGATCTTTCCTGGACCCAGCACACCGATGCAATTATAAAGACTCTACTTCCTGAGAAGATTACGGAGATTCGGCATGTCAAAGAGGATTCTCCTAAACATCTACAGGTGCACGGTAGAGAGCATTCTGACTGGTTGCATCGTGACCTGGTTCAGTATGGTAAACGTCCAGGAGCGAAAAAGACTACAAAAAATTGTGACCACTGCCCAGTCCATCACCTCCCCACCGTCGAAGGAATCTATCCTAGTCGCTGCCTCAAAAAGGTAGCCAAAATCATCAAAGATCCACACCATCCTGGCCACACACTCAGTTCACCATTGCCATCAGGAAGAAGGTACAGGAGCCTGAAAATTGTAATGTCCAGGTTCAAGAACAGCTTCTTCCCTACAGCCATCAGGCTATTAAACACAACAACAAATAAGCTCTGAGCTCTGAACTGCAAAAGACTATATTATTATTGCACTATATTTGTTATTTATTGTTTTTTTTTCTTTTTTCTCTTCCCCCATTATGTACTATGTTTACATATGTGTATTTTTACAATACTGGAGAGATTTCAGCACAGAACATTGAAAAATGTCATATCTCCACTTTTTCAACTGGTATGGTGTTAATTTTTTCAGGGATTGGTACTCAAATGTGCAAGAGATAGTAGAGATAAAATCAAGTTCGGAATTAAATTAATTCCCTGATCCAACCAGTTTATATATCAAAAATATCAATTTTTAGGACACCAAAAATGTGACAGGCTTTGACAATGAAATAAAGAGGCAATTTCTGCATTAATTTCATTATAATTCAAAACATTTTCAAGTTTGTTGCTTTGCAGAGATGCATGTTTCACAGTAATAAGCAAAACGTTTGATGAATTTGGCATTGAGTGCTCTGAATGGCCATATTTTGAAGAGGAAAACTGTGGTTGCTCTTGGTGTCCACCCTATTTTAGGGTAACCACGTTACATCACAATGGTAAATTTAAGACCACAGAACTTCCCAAGAAGATTGAAATGTTTCTAGTTTGAAGAACTCAATACGTAATGAAATTATGAGAAGAAAGTAACCTTAATATTAAGATTCTTAAAAGCTGCTGCATGCCAAAATTTGTGAATATGTTTGGTGTCCGCCATCACACGCATAACACTAGCATTTTGCAATAACTATATTTCCACCAAATTATGTACCTGCAGTCTCTTATTATGGACAATATTATGTATGGACAATTACTTCCATAAATTTTATTCAAAACATGATAAAGAAATTACAAAAAATGAAATACTGGAAGAAACAGGAGCTACTTTTCATTTTGGTGTCCACTCTTGGACACTGTGTAACGCGCGTAACGCACGTTTCAGTAGATAACAGGAATATTGCTCATTTGGTCATATACTCCATGTTTATAGGAAGAAAGTACATTTTTTATGTTGAAAATAGCAAAAGTGAAGAAATCAGCTATCATGCTTTCATATAACGCTTTTTTTTATGGTGGACACCAAACATAAAGTGCAGGCAGGTGGGACTAAGGGAAAAAAGTTGTTCGGCACGGACTTGAAGGGCCGAGATGGCCTGTTTCCGTGCTGTAATTGTTATATGGTTATATGTTATATGGTTATAAAGTGTAAAAAACGCATAGGAACGCATGTTAAACAAGGAATTTCATTCATTAATGAAATGTTCTCAAACTTCATGAACTATCTCTCCCTGTCATTTACGGCCACTGTGATGGTTTTTGATTAATCTGAATCATCTTGAGATAAGTTATTTATGAATTATATCACAATTTTTGTACCCAGTATTGTAAAAACACAAATGGCCATATGACAATAAAAGGGCCATATGACAATAAAAGGCCAAAAGGGACATATGACAATAAAACACTCTTGATTTGACTCTCTTGAACTGTTGGTGTTGAGGTGGGGGGGGGGGGGGGGGGGGTGGTTTAGAGTCATAGGTACATATAGCGAAGAATAAGAAACCCGCAGATGCTGGAATCTTGGCTGTAAAATAGAACTCTTGACGAACTCAGTGGATGAAGCAACATTTGTGGATGCACGAGGTTGTATGTCAATGTTTCAGGTCAAGACTGCATTAGGACTGAGAGGAAAGATGACATATTGCCAGTGTACAGATGTACAAGAGAGAGGTGGTACAAAGACGTGCAGGTGATAGATGGAACCGAATGGGTAGAGGTGTGAAGGAGATTGATTGGGTAGATGGAACCAGGTAGAAGAGGGGGAGGGAGAGGGGATAGAAAGGTGAACTGAAATACAACGAGAGCAGAAATCAAGTTGGACAGGTGAGTGTATGTTGGGGAAGAACATCAGGGATACTCCATCTATACCTGGTTAATCAGCAGGATGGAATTACAGTTCAGCTATGTAGGGTGTAGATGAGCCCACATCTGTGGTACTGAACTTTGTATGTGTCTCCTTATTTAAGGTAGGTTGTTAATGTACTGGAACAATCAGAGAATATTTACTCACTGATACTTGGTAGGTGCAAGTTTTTTTTGTCTTGTGAGGAATGTTGGGCAGATGAGGCATGAAGTTTAGAAGTGTAAGGAGCGGAATCAATTAAAAAAATATCTGCTATCTTGGCAGGGTGAATAAGAAAATAATGTTTCTTCCTATGAAATTATCTAGACGTCGTGGTCACTGTTTGAAATAAGAGTTTGCCTGTTTAAAAATAGATGAAAGGCAAATGTATTTCTCTCAGAGAATTGTAAGTCTTTGGACCTCTCTTCCATTAAAAGGTGGTGGATACTGAGTCAATGCTCAATGGTTCTTTATTGCCAAGCACATACGTACAGCAATTTGTTTTTGTACAGCAGTTAGGGCGCGGCACGATGGCGCAGTGGTAGATTTGCTGCCTCACAGTGCCCGAGACCCTGGTTCAAACCTGACTATGGGTATTATCTATTCATAGAATTTGTATGTTCTCCCCATAACCGTGTAGGTTTTCTCTGGGAGCTCTGATTTCTTCCCACATTCCAAAGACGTACAGGTTTGTAGGTTAATTGACTTTGGTTTAAAAAAAAGTAAATTCTTCCTAATGTGTAGGATAGTGTAGGGGATCGCGGTGTATCACTAAACTAATGTTCAGTAAAGTATTGCCTTACCTTAGCGCAATCCCCTATTAATATAAAGTGTATAGAAATAGCATTTGAATATATTTAAGACAGAAGTGAAGATATTGTTTATGTGAGGGATGAAAGGTTACCATGAAAAGATGGAACAAAGTTGGAGTTACAGTCATCTCTTTGTGTTCGTATTAAATGTTGGAGTGGGCTTATTATGCCAACTATTCCTACTCGTACAGGATGCTGTATGTTTAAATGCAATTTACAATTGAAAAATGGGTAACACCAGCACCATAGTGTGCAGAAACGAGTGGCTTGATTAAATTTTTGAAATTTATAAATATGTTAAATCAGTTTTGTTTTAGAATAGATTGGAGATGTAATGATATAAAATATATTAATCGTTATGATCAATGTTAATAATAGAAAGGCAATTGTCTCTGGATGGAGTGTGTCATATAACCATTGTTGCCGTTGTCCTAGTTGCAACAGTGTTTTGTTAACAAGTTCCAGGGATCATCTGTGAAGAGTTTTTGAATAAATTTGAGCTTCTTAAGCCTAAAGCATGTATGTTCTGCAATGGGCTTTTTTGAAGCTTACAAACCTACTGAGCACGTCCTTTAGTCCAAGTAATTCAAAAGCATCAAAAGCAATGTCAGGCCTTCATATTGTAAGGAGC
Organism: Raja brachyura; assembly: GCA_963514005.1. The sequence continues at coordinate 63,582,382 of OY740790.1, read as the reverse complement.
CGTATAAACAGTTATTGTCTTGGTGAGTTGTTAAAAAAAAAATTAGATACCGTAAAAGGTACCATTTTTGTGGATTGATAATGTACCAAAGTGACACATGTTTATTTAATTTACGACAGATAAGATGTCGGAGGTTGCTGTCTTTGAGACAAATTTTCTTCGAGGTCAGCAATAAGGGTTGTTATATTATGCAACAATACAGATTCTAGTTTGCTCTGTGTGTTTGCTCTTGCCTTTGTGCCTATTGTAACAGGGAGAGGGTGAGTTGCTAGATTCCTCATAGAACTGGGAAATCCAAACTGTAACCTGCACAAAGCCTAAAGGGCCTGCCCCGCTTACGGGACCTTGGCTCGCAAATTACGCGACCTCGTGGTTGCTTGAGACGTATGGGCACCTTATGGTCGCGCGGGGCCGGTCACACTTAGAAGTGCAGAGGGGTATGGAGTTGTGCGGGGCTGGTCCTGACATCGCGCGGGGCCCCCGAAATTCCTGCAGTGATTGAAATCTTCGCGCGCCAACGGTCTGTCGGCCTGCGTATGCACGCAGGCGCATTGCGGTCGTACGCAGCATCTTGACGGCGTATGCAGCATCTTGACGTCGTACACCTAGCGCGTGGCATTGCGTGATGATGTCATCGCCTGGCGTGGCGTTGCGTGATAACGTCACCGCCCAACACCGTGTGACACCCAAATTCAGTCGGCCTGCCTCCTGCCCAGCTGATTTGTAAGCATGAGGGCTGCTGCTAACAGAAGTCTCTGTTGCTGTTGCAGCAATGCAGTCTGCATCTCTTTCATGATGATCATGGAATAGCAGCCAGCAACCCCCCTTTTTATGCGTAAATGACGTCACGCGCGAACTTCGCGCGACCTCTGCTTCCGGTTGGTCGCGCCAAACGCACGCAATCGCATGCAAGTGAGACAGGCCCTTAAGGCATGTTGCATTGTGTGTGGTTAAACAGCCCTCCACCTCCATCATTGTAGCAAGCACAAGCAAGTGACTGAACAGAAGAATTCTGTAATACAGATTCTGTAATGAAATTATTTCTTAGTCAATAGAATCAAAAAAGTGCCCGGGCAATGCACTAGATTGATGTTCTCAATCACTGCCTCTGGTTCATTTGCTTCAATAGAACGGCTGCTGTATGTTGCCTGAAATATTAACTGCTAATGCATTCCAAAGAAACCCATAAAGTTAGGTGCATTCTCTTGATGTATTGATATATTTTTCCCAGATTACGTGATGCGACATCCCTCCCAGCTGATCAAATTAAGCTACTTTTTCTTTAGCCAAGTGCCATGGCTTCCTGAATTTGCTCTTACGATAAATGATTTCAAGGTGAGTGATGATTTAGACATTCAGATTTATAATGTTTAAAAGATTAATTAAAATTTATAAAATGCAAAGTAATAATTTTATTTATTATAATTTCTAATTCACAAGAAGTCAGATATATAGCAGTAATTTGTGCGAGTTTTATGCCTAGATAATGATAAAGAAAAAACTTTTGGGGGGGCAATTTTAACATTGTTTGTGTTACCAGCAGATTGTAATACAGTAGTAAGTTTGTCTCTGACATGTAAACTTGGGTTTCAGTTACTCTTAGTTAATGTAGATTTGTTCTTGAACTCTTTAGAAAAAAAAATGTACTTGCTTATATTTGCAATTTGAAAATGAGAACTGATTGCAGAGTTTATACTTAGCATTACTTTGAACCTGTTGGACAATGGGTTGTGAACCTATTGCACGAACTTCATTGAACTATTGCCACATAAGGCATAACAGCTTTATGATATTCAATATCTTTGAGGAAGTTTGCATTTTCACACATGCGCACACGCACACATGCACAGACACATACACACGCACACACACACACACACACACACACACACACACACACACACACACACACACATAATACACACATAGAAGTATGCCATTTGAAGGACGTGTGTTTGCTCTTGCATTTGTATCTATTGTAACAGGGAGAGGGTGAGTTGCTAGTTTCCTCATGGAACTAGGAAATCCAAACTGTAACCTGCACAAAGCTTAAGGCATGTTGCATTGTGTGTGGTAAAACTGCCCTCCTCCTCCATCATTGTAGCAAGCACAAGCAAGTGACTGAACAGAAAAATCGCACAGTTGAGGGACATGGAATTAACTGAATATCTGAAGGGGCATTGGAGTGAGGCTCAGGCTTATGATTAAGGTTCTGACATTTTACAGGGAGCACAGGACAGATGATGAAAGCGTGAATTGACAGAATGTGGGAGGGTTTGGGTAGATTGGGAATGTCATGCATTGGATAGGTGACAAGATGGGTGGTTGAAGACTTTGGCAATGGGTGGTTGAAGACTTTGGCAGAGAGTCAAGGAGCCCATCTTCGTCTGGGCAGCTGCCCACTCCAATGGAAAGGGCAGCTGCTCAGACGAAGATGGGTTCCTTGACTCTCTGGCTGTGGGACAGATAGAGTGGAGAGTTTTAACTAACTCTGAAGCAGGACTCAAGTCTCTGGCTAAAACCAGCTCCTGTACCAGGCCTCGCATGCACAGTAGAAAGATTAGCAAGTGATGACATACTAATGCCACACATCATTTAGCATTTCTGAAAATGGCTAACAGCCTTCCATTGCTAATCCGTCAAACGCAAGAAGCTTCAGCAACAGTTTTCGCTCATGGTGTTTTGCTCTCACCCAAACATATTCGTTCAAGCCCTAGGTTTTGGCCATCACTGTCCAAGAAGATAAAATGCGGAAATGTGTGGCAACTGGAAAGACAAAAGCAAAACGCCGTTGATACTGACTATCTGCAAATTAAAATAGCAAGTTACTGTATTAAACCGAGAAACAATGAGACAGGGAGGGAAACAGTGCTAACATTTCAGTTTAATGTTAATAAAAACTTACTTTTTATGTCAGAGAAAACAATAATCCTGCTGCAAAATGTGGTTATAAAGCCATAGAGAGTTGCAACACAAAAATAGTCCCTTTGGTTCATTCCATAGTCATCTATTTACATGAACCTTATATTAATCCCACATCATTACTTTTCCTATATTCTCAATAACTAAATCCCCTGCCCCCTCGCACCCGCTCAACCCTGATGTCTATAGGATGTGGGAAAATATTGGATCACCTGGACCATACCTTACAGTCACAGTAATATTAATATTAATCTCCACACAGACTGGAGGTCACGATGGAACCTGTGTTTCTGGCGCTGTGAGGCAGTGGCTCAACTATCTGTGCTAGTGTGCCATTGTTACACATTGCATCTCAGACTAAGGAGTGGGCAGTGCTTTCAGCATATTTAATAAACACTGATATACCAATGTTTACTCTATTTTACGCTGTAGGTGTTGAAGTACTTATTCACAAGTCAGAGCACAGGCATTAGGAGAAAAGAATGCAGGATGACAGCAGACGAGATCGAAGCCTACTTGTACATCTTTTCCCAGCCGGGCGCCTTCTCCGGACCACTTGACCACTTCAGGAACGTATTCAGGTATGGTGTGGTAAACGCTTAGAAAAAGCAGAGCCAGTGTGAAAATTAAATGCAGACTTAAAAACCCTTTATTTATGTCATCACCTATTTGGCTCCATGTTCGTGTTCATGTAGACGTGGTGAATCTCTGGAATTGTCTACCCAGAGGTATAGGTGTTATTATTAGTATATTATTACCACATGTGCCAGAATGCAGTAAAAAACTTTGTTTTGCATTGTATCCCAGCGGACCATACCTACTTGAGTACAATAGTGCAAAAAAGAAAATAGAGAATATGATATATTGTTACAGCTACAGAGTAACTGAAGATTAAAAAAAGTGCAGGTGCCACAACACGGTAGTTTGGAAGACTGGGGTACATTTTTAGGATATGTGAGGTCTGTTCAAGTGTTTGAATATAGCTAAGAAGAAGCTGTTTTTGGATCTGGTGGTATGTGCATTCATGCTTACGTATATTTTGCCCGACAGGAGAGGCGAGAAGAGAGAATGAACGGGGTGTGAGTGGTCCTTGGTTATGTTGAATGCTTTCCAGAGGCAGCATGAAGTGTAGATGGAGTCAATGGTGGAAAGGCTGCTTTGCATGAAAGACTGGATTGCATGCACAACTCTGCAGTTTTTTGTGGTTATTTTGAAAGATCATGAAATTGAAGGCTTTAAGGAACAGGCATAGAAAAGGAAATGAGTCTTAAGGGCATGTTAACTATAATCATACTGAGTTGTGAGGCAGGCTTGAGAGATTTACTCGTGCTCCTATTTTCTTGTGTTCTTATGTTCAAGTTCAAATGCATTAATGAGGGGGTAGGTTCCCAGCTTGACATAGTTTGTAAGGTTTGTTTGCTTTAAAGCAACACTAGAAAGTCTGACCAATTTTAGTCTCATTTATGGTGATCACTTTTTCTAGTACAAACACGGTTATAGTTCATTATTTATCACCTTGGGGAGAAAATTATCTACATCAGAACTTGCACCTATTTTCTATTTTCTATGTAACTTTGAATTGTGTCAAACTATTCTCTGATAATCTTGCTATTTTAAAGTGCTTTATAAATATTTTCCCGAAGATTGGAAAGATGTACTAAAATCTCAGCACTCTTTACGACTAGATTAGGGTATAATGAAGATGCAAATTTCAGTTACCCTTATCAGGTTTTTGGGCAGTTTACTATTCCTGCAACCGAGTATATGAAATGTGAAAGAGGATTTGACTGAAATGTATGGGATCTTGAGGGGTGTTGATAGGGTTTAAGTGGAGATAATATTTCTTGTTGTGGGAAAATCAGAACTAGGGACTAATGTTTGAAAATAAGAGTCATCCATTTAGAACATATAGAATAGTACATGCTAGGGACAGGCTCTTTGGCCCACAATGTCTATGCTGAACATAATGCCAAGATAAACTAATTTCTGACTGGGCCTTATCTACGGTGCATGACACTATGACTGGGACATTTTAATCCCAAAAGGAATCCTTGCAGGAAAAGGGAAAGAATCAGAAATATACTTTAATAGAGCACAAAAGGAACTGGGCCAATGTTTGCGTTCGCACTGTTCGATAGGTTAAAAAAATCGAAGCGTGAATTCCTGTGGATTGTGCATCTAAACTTATTTTAAATGATGTGACCTTCATTTTACAGTAGCCTGCCCTTGAATCAGAATGAGGTGGTGTCACCCACCCTGTTATTGTGGGGAGAAAAAGAAGGATTTATGGAGTTCAGGATGGCTCAGCTCTCAAAGTCATATGTGAGGAATTGTTTCAGACTGCATGTTGTGCCCGATGCCAGCCACTGGCTCCAGCAGGACCAACCACAACTGGTCAACCGCTTCATCTGGGCATTTCTGAAGGAAGGCAACCAGTAAAACTTACTGTCACTGAAGTAAGGCACAAATATTTTCCGATGGTTCCAGTGTCAAAAGTAAATGTTTTCCTGTGTCTTTTAACTGTAACCAGTTCTCTTTACACGTGCTGTCTAAAATCTATGGTGCTGACTAAAAGTCTGCTTGTGAGGTTTGTACTTTTGCTGACGCACTATTTACATGTAATGCTGAGCAGTAACTATTTAAAGCTGGGGTGTTCCCAATATGTCTCTACATATATACTTATTAAGATTCCCAGTGACCTCATTTCTGTGCATTTAGACTGGCTGAGGAGTTCAAACAGGTTCAAGTTATCTGCGCTCGGGAGTCATTGACAAGACAAATGAATCTTAAACTGCTATCAAACTGATTCTGATAGGCGAAGCAGGGTTGGGAGGGGATAAAGAGAAAGAGCTTTATCTGAAAGGGATCCGTCTTTTAAAGCCGCATCCTAGCATATATATTCCTGAATATTTGCACGTGAAAACACCAGCCTTAATACTTGTAAATAAGAAACAGTGATGTCATCATGTAAACGAGTGGTATGTGCTCTTTACTTGGTGGTGCCTTTCACTAGATTCTTCCTCAGAAAATAAATATTAAGAGTGCCATTTCTGAAAATATAAATGGGAATGTTTATATTTTGTATTTATAAGTTGTATAGATTGATGTTTTTATTGATAAGGATCATGTATTGAACATATTGCTGTAATCACAACCTGGATTCCATATAAAATGTATATATTCAAGATAGAAAATCATGAACAGATCACCTAGCTGTTATATTATACATACAAAATCGCTATTAAGATCATGGATGATTTTGTAATTAGGAACCAGTCTCTGCAATGCTCCATCCAGTTGGTCATTGTGAAAGGACCTCATGATGTACCATGGCCCCAGTGTACCTCATCTATAAGAGGCACTGCAGTTCTTTGCCTTCATCGACAGCACATCCCAAACCATTGTCTCCAACACTTAGAAAGACAAAGGCAGAAGGTACACAATAACACCACTTCCCTTCAAGTCACAAACCATTCTGACATGGAAGTAAATTGCCTTCTGTGGCTGGCTATCTTTTGGTCACAGCACCAGTGAATCTTCCTGGTAATTACTTTGTATTTAGAATGTGCTGACATTTTGGATAGAAATTCTTTAGCAATATGCTTCATCCAAACATTGACAATTTGTGCTTGGTTTCTGAATGTACCTTTCATAGATGATCCCATGGTCTATGGTTTCTATTTCATATATTTGTTGATACTATTAGTGCTTTCATTTTATTTTTATTAGCAGGATAGATGAACTGGATGGAAAGGTTTAAAGGGATAGGTGTTGAATATTGGCAAGTGAAACCAGCATAGATTGGCATCTTGGTTGGTATGGACGTTGAGACAAAAGGCCTGTTTGTGCTGTACGACTATGACTCTTGGGTAGACAGCTAATTACTGCCATCAATTTTATGCATGCGACACTAATATTTTTTATTGTGAGAGAGAATAATTGTCTGCTTACGTTCTGTGACTGAACCACATCAGTGGTCTGCTCGTTGAAGCTCCTGGGATTCTCCAGGGGTGTCCTCACAATATTAAAACACTATCATGTTAAATTGTCCAAATACATCCTAAATCTGAAAAATAAAACAAAGTTAAACACAATATTTTCAACAGTGCATGAACTGGATAAACATGCTTAAAGAAATAATATATTAATGGATATGGGGCTTGAACTTGAGCCATGGTTACTTAACTTCTGTTCTGCAACTTGTTCCGCCCATTTATTTTTATGGTTGAGAGGATAGAAAAAGCAGTATAGAGTTTCATAATGAACCAAATGGCCTCTTTCCTATGTCAATGTTCCCAACCTTCTAGTGAGCCGGTAAGGGGGTTAGAAACTTTGAGTGCACTAACATTGGACAATGATACTCTGAATCTCTTGTCATTTAAATCAGACAGCTGCATAACACATGGATACATTACCGACATTTATGTGGATCTTTGAGGAGGATTAACAAAAAAAGTGTTATGCTGTTCAAACATTCCTTAAGAGTCGATGTCGACATTGCGCTAAAGATAACATTCCCACAAATTATCCAAAAAACAGCTGAACCATTCTTTCCAGTGCCCATATCTGTGAATTTATGTCAGATGTAGAAGCAATGTATGTATGTGTTCTTGTTTATGGTCAGGAAAGACAGGAACCCCAGTTTGTTACCTGAGATAGACACAAAATGTTGGAGTAACTCAGTGGGTCAGGCAGCATCTCTGGAGGAAAAGGATGGGTGATGTTTCAGATTGGAACCCTTCTTCAAACCTTCAGAGTCACCCATCATTTTTCTCCAGAGATGCTGCCTGCCCTTCTGAGTTACTTCAGCACTTTGTGCCTAGCTTCGTTATAAACCAGCATCTGTAGTTCCTTTCTACACTATATATTTTCAGATAGATCACAGCAGATATTCTTCTTCTTCCATATGAGCTATCTCCATTTCTAATATCTACTTACAGTCATCCAAGAAATGTGGGGGCCAGTTCATGTGATGACTTCAGTGTGTTGGGAGGACTTCGTCTGAAGCTTGACGAATAGTTATTGACCTGAAATATTAATTCTGTTTCTCTCTCCATAGTTGCTAGTTGTTGAGTATCCAGAATTTTCTAATGTTATTTCAACTCTTCCCTCATCCACAGAATTTTGCTTTTGAATAATCAAGAACATAAGGCTGCTTACAGCTATTTAAATGCAGAAAACAAAATGCATTAAACTGAGGTTAAAGACAGCTGAAAAGTAAATATTGAAATTATTCATGTGAACAAAACCTTCGAAGCTACTGAATTAGCAAATTATACAACAGAATGAATCAGGACATGGTCAGTTAATTGCCAGAGTGTTTAGATGAGTGGTGGAATCTGAGGTGAGTTTACAAGAATGTGGGGAGAATTAAAAACCATAGGTGGTTAATGGTCAGCATGGACTTGGTGATTCGAAAGCCTATTTTCATGTTATAGTGTATGTCTCATCAGCAAGAGTTGGCCTGACCAAGTGTACATTTCTGATCAGCCGTCTATGCATTTTGTGATAGTTCCTCTTCCCTGACATACCATTCATCAATGTCAAGCAAATTGATAAAACTCTAAATCATAAAGAATTTTAAAGTTTAAAACAATTGGTATATTCCAGTGCTTGATTCCTTGCAAATGGAAATATTGGGCTATTACTGTCTCCCCGGATCTTAAGGTGTTTAGGTTTTTCTGCTTCCTTAAGGAAATTAAATGATGCAGAAGACAGGCTTTTTTGAATGAGTCAGGAATATTAAAAGAACCTAAGGCACTCAGCCTAATGGCACACGGATAGATGGGAACTAATATATTTTTGTACCAATGCTGTTGTTCATTTAGAATGCACTGTGTTGCTATTCTGGTTTTACCCCATTTCCTTAGTTGGATGTAGAGCATATTTTATGTATAATGAGTTCCAATTTACCTTGTATTTTATGGAATATATTCAAAATGTACCTTACTATTACCAAAGAAACTAATTTATTTTTCAAAACGGGCATAATTTCCCATTATTGGTCAGTTAAATCAAGCAGATAAGAAATAAGGTGACATTTGGTGACTTTTACTACATTTCTTCAAAAACACACAAGGCTCATATTTTGTAAATGAAGCCTTCTAAGAAAAGTTGAATTAATTTGTCCAATTTATTGACATAGTATAATTTTATCACGGTGAACTCAATGTAATTTGTATTTATTTTCATTGTAATGAAAAATATTGTCGTTTTAATAAAATAATGAATGTTATGGATTCTGAGAGTATATTTTTTGTCATTTCTTTTATTGTCACAACCACACAATTACTAAATTATTTTCCTATTTGTGAGACTCAGTTTGTGCAAATGTGATGAATGTGTGGCCAGGATGGTGTGGGTCTTTGATGATGTTGGCAGCCTTTTTGAGACAGCGATTGCGATAGATCCCTTCGATGGTGGGGAGATCAGAGCCGGTGATGGACCTCCCCACCAGTGGTCACAACTTTCTGCAGTCTTTTCCGCTCCTGGACGTTCAAGTTGCCGAACCAGGCCACGATGCAGCCAGTCAGTCTGCTCTCTACTGTGCACCTGTAGAAGTTCGAGAGAGTCCTCCTTGACATGCCGACTCTCCGTAACATTCCATTAACATTTCATTACAAATGATTTGGACTCTTGTATGGCGATTAATCAACCTTTTTTTTTAAGAGTTACTCTTTAATAATGTTCACTTTTGGATATCTTATTATATTTATAATAATAAAATATTCTCTCTTTTGAAGAGTAGAGTAGAAATATCTACATCCAGATTAATTTTTTTAAAAATCCTGTAATTAAACTAAACTCAGTCCTGCCATCATCACCTCTAAATGAAGATATGGATGGAATCACAGTACAATATTAACAGGGAAGGCACTTGTATGAAATTTATTTGCCATTTCAAATTGCCATTTTAATATTTTATAGTTCAATTGTTTTTGTTTAGATGACAAGCAATACAACTTGTTAATGTCACAGACTCGTATAGCATATAAAACAGGTCCTTCGACACATTGGGTCCACACTGACAATAAAGCACCCATTTACATTAACCCTACACTAATCCTATTTTATTCTTCCCACATTCAGGTCAACTCCCTCGGGTTCCATGAGTCATGTACACATCAGTGGCAATATACAATGGCCAGTTAACCTTATCAACACATGACAAGTTGGAGGGAACCCACATATTCTCAGAGAGAATACGCAAGCCTCCTTCAGACAGCACTCTAGGTTGAGATGGAACTGGCAGGTCACTGGAGCTGTGAGGCAGCATCTCCGCAAGCTGAGTGTATGATGAGTGCTTGAAGGCACTGGGCACTATCCTGTGGATGAGGGGGCACATCATTGAAACTTACCGAATAGTGAAAGGCCTGGATAGAGTGGATGTGGAGAGTATGTTTCCACCAGTGGGAGAATCTAGGACCAGAGATCATAACCTTAGAATAAAATGACTTATCTTCAGAAAGGATTTGAGGAGACACTTCTTTAGTCAAAGGATGGTGAATCTGTGGAATTAATTGCCACAGACAGCTGCGGAGGCCAAGTCAATGGGAATTTTTAAGGTTGATAGATTCTTGATTAGTATGGATATCAGGGGTTATGGGGAGAAGGCAGGAGAATGGGGCTGAGAGGGAGAGATAGTTCAGCCATGTTGAATGGCGTAGTAGACTTGATGGGCTCAATGTCCTAATTCTGCCCCTATAACTTATGAACAAGCTGCATCAATGTGTTATCCCCTGGCATAGCACACTACAATTTAACCCCATTGTTGCCAATAACTGCTATAGTTACAGTGTGATCTACCAGTTATATAAAATATAAACATTAATATCTCAGTAACTAACAATACCATACATTTTCTATTTCATATCATTATAACCCACTTAAAAATAGCATTTATAATGATTTTTTATGTGTAGGACATCACAGAGGCGAGGAAGAGTGATACCATTTCTATACATTAATTGAATAAAGAGAATGTGAAACTAAATTTCAGAAAGAGTAAATGAGGAAAATATGAGGATACATTTCAGGGTAAGTTTAACACACAAGGGAGATAAAATGTAACCTTTGAGATCTTTCACACGTCAACCCGTTTTCTGTTTCACATGTTCTATATAGATACTACAGTATATTAAGAAAGGAGGGTGAGAGAAAGCGGTGAATTATAGACCAGTTAGCCTTTCATCGGAAGTGGGGAAGATGCTGGAGTCGATTATTAAAGATGTTATAGCAGCGTATTTGGAAAGCAGTGACGGGATCGGTCAAAGTCAGCATGGATTTATGAAGGGGAAATCATGCTTGACTAATCTTTTGGAATTTTTCAAGGATGTAATAAGTAGAATGGAAATGGAGAGCCAGTGGATGTGGTGTATCTGGAATTTCCAAAAGCCTTTGACAAGATCCCACACAAAGATTAGTGTGCAAAATTAGAGCACATGGTATTAGGGGTATGGCATTGACATGGATAGCGAACTGGTTGGCAGACAGGAAGCAAAGAGCAGGAATTAATGTGTCCTTTTCAGAATGGCAGGCAGTGACTAGTGGGGTGCCGCAAGGCTTGGTGCTGGGACCCCAGCTGTTTACAATATATATTAACGATTTAGACGAGGGAATTAAATGTAACATCTCTAAGTTTGCGGAAGACACAAAGCAATGTGAGCTGCGAGGAGGTTGCTATGAGGCTGCAGGGTGACTTGGATAGGTTGGGTGAATGGGCAAAAGCATGGCAGATGCAGTATAATGTGGATAAATGTGAGGTTTTCCACTTTGGTGGCAAGAACAGGAAGGCAGATTATTATCTGGATGGTGTCAGATTAGGTGAAGGGGAGGTTCAACAAGACCTGGGTGTGTTTATACATCAGTCACTGAAAGTAAGCATGCAGGTACAGCAGGCAGTGAAGAAAGCCAATGGCATGTTGGCCTTCATTGCGAGAGGATTTGAGTTTAGGAGCAAAGAGATCCTACTGCAGTTGTACAGGGTCTTGGTGAGAACGCACCTGGAGTATCGTGTGCAATTTTGGTCTCCTAATTTGAGGAAGGACATTATTGCTATTGAGGGAGTGCAGCGTAGGTTCACCAGGTTAATTCCTGGGATGGCGGGACTGGCGTATGATGAAAGAATCGATTGACTGGGCATGTATTCGCTAGAATTTAGAAGGATGAGAGAGGATCTTATAGAAACATGTAAAATTCTTAGAGGATTGGACACGGTGGATGCAGGAAAAATGTTCCCAATGTTGGGGGAGTCCAGAACCAGGGGTCACAGTTTTAAGAATAAGGGGTAGACCATTTAGGACAGAGATGAGGAAAAACGTTTACCCCCAGAGTTGTGAATCTGTGGAATTCTCTGCCACAGAATGCAGTGGAGGCCAATTCACTGGATGTTTTCAAGAGATAGTTGGATTTACCTCTTGGGGCTAAAGGAATCAAGGGATATGAGCAAAAAGCCAGAACAGGGTACTGATTTTGGATGATCAGCCATGATCATATTGAATGGCGGTGCAGGCTCAAAGGGCCAAATTGCCTACTCCTGCATCTATTTTCTATGTTTCTATGTAGTTCTACATCATATCTTACCTTCAATGCTTTCAATCAAGAGTTTTCTCTCATGTTAACATCCACCCTCAATATATTTATATCATAAGTTTATGGAAGTTCAATGATGATTTTATGTAGTAATGAAGAGCTGTAATCCAATATTGGGGACAACCGTGAGGGAAGGGGGAGGGGGGAGGAACAAATGGGTACCTAGCGCGGGGGGGGGGGTGGTTGTAACTTTGTAAGCGCCCTTTATGGGCGACTATTTGCATATCTTGGGTATTGCAAGCAAAGAATTTCACTGTGACTTGTCACATGTGACAATAAAGTATTCAATTCAATACAGTTCAATTCCACATCTTTAAAATAAGTATTGAGAATTTCCAGCCAAAGCCAAATTGCTTCTTTTGGGTTAGCACCGTCTGTGGCTTCTCCCCTTCCTGCCTCTGGAATCTCTCCCTCGCCTTCTTATGAATTGTCTCTTTCTCTGCCTCTGGTCCATTGTGCATCATTATTCCCTTGTGCTTTCTCCATTTTAGTGAACTCATTGGAGCATTCTGGTGCATACATGTGCTTTGTCATTAAAGTTCACACCTGTGGCCATGTAGTACGCCAATTAAAACGTTCTGAAAACCCAAACAAATTTTATATCCCAGTTGTAAATGAGCTAATAGTTTCACTTCATTTAAGGAGTTGTGTTAATGTCAATGTTATAAAATAGAGAGAAAAAATACAACAAAATGTGCCTTTTGTATGAAACTTCTGTGTGGAAAATTCCAAATGTAACAACACAGACTACTAAGAATATCCGACACAGCAATAAATTGAACAACTATTTCATTTACAAAGAATCATTTTATAATACTCATCTCTTCAAACCAAGGAAATGATGGAGACGCTCGACAGGTCAGGCAGTATCTGTGGGCATAGAAAAAAAATTAATGTTTCTGGTCAATGACTCTTCAATGGAATATAAAGGTGATCTTTTTTCAGAAAATATTTCATTGCTGGTATGTAATGAATTACAAGTTTGGAAATGTGCTTCAGTAAGCACATGATGCCCCGTTTGAAATCTTTCTTTGTCCGCTGGGGATATTTCACTCTATCTACCCCGCCACTGCACCTGCAGGTTGGGGTGGGAGATTGCAACCTTCACGTGGTCCGCCCTGTTTCGACAAATGCAATCAACCTTGTGTGCACAATCAAATAAGATCAAATAGAACAAGTTGTCCTACCACTTTAGGCTTTGCATGCCATACGCAAGAAGAGACCTGCAGGTTAATAGACATAGGTTGCCGTTTGAAATTTTATTTTAACTGTATATCAGTAGCCCAATAAAGGAGACCTATGCTGGCACTTTGCAATCTTCACCTCTTTCTTCGAAAGTCCCAAAGCACATCAGATTCATATCTGACAGGGTACATGGATAAGAAGCATTTAGAGGCCGAGGAGCCAAATGCAGGCAAATGGGATTTGCCCAACATGCAGCTTGGTCAGCATGGACAAGATGGCTCGAAGGGCCTGTTTCCTTGATGAAAAGCTCCAAGACTCTTTTCCTTTAAAATGTTTCAGTTTTTAGTTTCTCTTCTTCTAAACCTGTTTCACTCACACTTTCACGCAGTGCGTTCCAAAACATGACTTTTTCAATGTAGTAAAACTCTCTTCATATGAACATAACATCAGAAACAGCAGGCTATCCAGCTCCATAAATGTTCTCCAGCAATCAATCGGATCCTGGCTGATCTTGCACATTAACCTCCATCTTCTTGTACTATTTCATATCCAAAATTCTTTTAACATCCAGAAATTATCCACCTCTGTTCTGAATGAATTTGATGAGTGAGCCTCTGCATTCCTTTGGGATGAAGAATTCCAAAGGTCCACCTCTCACTGTACGCATAAATCTCTTATCTTCGAAGGACATTTGGGCCAAGCTGTCTATGCTGCTTCTCGGAGCAGTCCCTGTCCCCCGGTGATTTTCCTGTAATCTATTTCCATGTTTTCCCATGAACACCCCCCAGATTATTATTGAAATAGCTACTTCCCCACAGCCATCAGGCTATTAACTTGGCTCGGAACTCTGAACATTAATATCCCTCCATCTGTTATTTGCATTTTATTAATTTATTAATTCATGTGTGTATTTACGTATATAATTGTAGTCACTGCCTACTATGTTCCGTTGTGCTGTGCAAAGAAAGATTTTCATTGTCCTGTCAGGGACACATAACAATAAACTCTTTTGACTTTGATTCTACACCCCACCAACACTAGGGGTATTTTAATTTGTAGGTTAAATTAGGCCAATTGACCTACAAATCTGCACATTTACGTAGCTGGAAGAAACTCAGTGGGTCAGGCCGCATCCGTGGAGGGAAATGGACAGTTGATGTTTCGATTTGAGACCCTTCATCTGGAATGTAAGAGTCAAGGGCGATGAGTAAAAGAAAGTGATTGGGAAGAGGTGCAAATAGCAAGGTGATAGCTGGAGGCAACAAAGGGCTGCAGTTAATGGAATCTGATAGAAAGAGAGGTGAAGAATGGAACCAAATAAGGGAAATAAGGCGGAAGATTGGAACAATGTGTGTGTGCGTTGGGCAGGTGGGGGGGGGGGAGGTTTCCAGTGAAAGGACTGTATGGTCATGGATAGATGATGTGAGCCAACAGGGTGGAAACTGGGTGATGGTGGCTGGGGATTTGTTGAGAAGAAGGGTGTGTGTGAGAGGATCCATTTTCCCATTCCCACACCAACACATCTC
This sequence comes from Raja brachyura, assembly GCA_963514005.1. Next base: position 63,567,158 of record OY740790.1, on the reverse strand, counting down.
CCTTCAACCTCCTCCACTGCCAGGTTTGGGTACAAATGCAAACGAGAGGCACAGCAGCTGATATTCCACCTGTCTAGTCTACAACCAATGGCATGAACACTGAAGTCTCCAATTTAACGTAATTAGCTCCCCCTTTGTAGCTTTCTCTCTTCCCGTGTATCTGTACTGACCAACTTAGATAGTAAAGCTGGGAACAGGATAAACCAATGATTTTCACAGAAGAAAATCCTGGCCACTCAATGCTATGGTTCCAGGAATAGTTTATCCTTTTCTTCCTGATTTCATAAATAGTGCATATATTCTAGAAGACGTTTGGCTTCAGGGCTTAAATTAAAATGGGAATTTTGGAAAGCCTTGTACATTAGCAGGCTCTCACCAGGAAGAGATTTTACAGAGTGCCCTTGGCTTGGTGCATTCGAGACTCCACAGTACCTTGAGGCCCCAATTTTTTCTATTTTGAGCAGACTAATGTAGGATAAGTGAGAAGCTCTGCAGGAATACATGCGGTTGTCGCACTTGGAAAGCTTCTCTGGTTAATATTAACACTTGTAACAAAGTAGGACATATTAGTATTAAACAATTTCTGATAAATGAAGCTACTTCTATCCTGGTTATTTGTTAATGGGTAATAAATTAAAGCACTTTTATTTAATACATTGATCTGGAGTTAGATTGTGGGTGATGGCACAGGGTGACGATGATTGCTTATTTTCATCATTAATCAAGTAACAGTACTAGCCATTTGCGTCAGCTCTGATGGTTTTTCAGGCAAACAAATGTATTTTGCCTGCAAGAAATGAACAAAAGGCACACTGTTCCCCAAGACAGCTTGCATATGTACTGTAACCTGATGGTTCAAATGTAATACTCAGGTCTATTACTGTGTTTATTTCCACATCTGGCTGTAAACCTAAAGAGGAAATAGTTTCTTTATTCTGTTATTTGAGGCCAAATTGTTCATGATAACATTTTTGTTTAAAATTACTTTATTGTTTGTGCGACATATTTCTATGGGCATTAATACAATGAAGAAAATCCAAACTTCTGAAGGCAAAGTATTTCCTTCTAATTTGGGGAGAGGAGGTTTCTGACACCCCCCTTCCTCCACCACTTCCACCCCCCCCCCACCCTTCAAATAAACTTTATAAAAAGGTGAAATTCTGCGAGAGATCATGATCACTTTGCAAGAGTACATTTAAATACCGAAAACATAATCACTGGAAATGATGGAGTCAGCATCTTTTTTTTTTCATACCAGTACAGCCTGAATATAAATAGTCCTGTTCATCGAAAACATTCAGTCTGTATCAGCTTGCAGAATGAACTGTGGCTCCGAATTGGCGTGACCAAATGAGGAGCATAACAATTTCCATTCTTCTCCAGAAACTAATGGGACCCGGCTAGTGCTGAATTTGCTGCACGCATCTGTTCCCCTAAAGTGTCAGCCTGCCAGTGACTCTACAGCAACCAATTACAATAGGTCATTATTTGCATGCAGAAATTTATGCAAACAGAATCTGTGCGGGGTATCAAGAGGATGTTAGTAACCGTCCTCAACAATAACACTTTCATCTAACCCAAGGGATTTTTGAAGCAAGCGGAACAAAAGCAGCATTGTTATATATTCATATTTTTATCCTGAAATGTTCTTGCATGAGAATGAAACCCTGCAGCTCACAAAAAGTGAAATTAATCAGTTCCATATGGCTGGTCAGGACTTTAGATTTACAAATAGTGTATCTGTGAATGGTTATAGTCCCTTCAGGGAATTCACATTGGGTGTTGCAAATCAAGTTTACAGCTGTCTGGAAACCCTTTTTTTTCACTGATAAACAGTATTTTCAGAATATTGACAATGTTAGTTGGAAGCAGGTTTTATATATCCTGTTTTATATTTATAACAATTTTGTTTCCTTGATTTCCTCCAGATACCTTGTGCCTCCAAACAACCCCAGCCAAAGGTTGGGTGGGGAGTTGGGGATTGGATATTTCTACTGTGCTGCCAAAGGCTTTATGAAACCAGCTGCTAAATATTACACAAGGGAAGATGCCCTTGGTGTAGCCACCTGATTTCCCTCCCTCTCCGCAGAGGTTAACATTGGGAAACCTCGTCAGATGGAGCGGGAAAACTGAGAACTATGAAGGAAATTGCACGCTGAACCAGCACTTTATTGCTCTGCGGTGTGGCTAGTTTTTACATGATTGGTGATTTATGCATAATGGTGGAAATCACTACATTGTGCCAATCTTATATGTTCTTGATTTTGTTTTGTTTAAATAATATTTAATCTCATTACAAATGTGCATTGGATGTGGGAATATGTTTTAGGTCCGATAGAGACATTTGAAGTAAGACAAAAATGCTGGAGAAACTCAGCGGGTGAGGCAGCATCTATGGAGCAAAGGAAATAGGCAACGTTTCAGCTCAAAACCCTTCATCACATTTGAAGTAATGTGTTTTAGGTCCGATACAGACATTTGAAGTCACTACAGTACTTTACTGAACCCCACATGACACAATACACGTGATATTTTTTTACAAAAACAGTGTTTGGGTAACGTTGAAATGTGAACTGAGCAATAAACGTTTGGGTTTCTGTTGTTCTTGTATTTCTTTCAACTGGCATTAACAATATGCCACAAATGTTGGCCAATTCAAACAACTCTCGGAACTGCAAATCTCGAGGATCTCTAAAGAAAACTCAATTCAGTGACCAGCAAAGGAGAGCAGCAGCAGGTCCCAGCTACAATAATATAAACCATGTAGTCAGGGAAAGGAGTATAAATAAACAAGAGAACGGGATTTACTCCAGATATTTGCAGGAACCAGTACAATGCTGGATTTAAATGGTGCAAATGATACAATACTAAAAAACATAATTGTCATAGCGTCATGCAGCACAGAAACAGGCCATTTGGCCCAACGCGTCCATGCCGAGTAAGATGCCTCATCGAAGCTAGTCTCATTGGCCTGTATTTTGCCATATTCCTCTAATACTTTCCTATCCATGTGCCTGTCCAAGTGTCTTTTAAATGCTGTTATAGTATCTGCCGCAACTATCTCCTCAGGCAACTCGTTCCATATACCTACCATCCTCTTTGTGAACCAAGTTGCCTCTCAGGTTCCTGCTAAATCTTGCACCTCTCACCTTATACATATGTCCTCCGGTTTTTTATTCTCTCGACGCTGGGTAAAAGACGCTAAGCATTCAAAATATCTATTCCCATCATTATTTTTATATCAAATTACCCTCCTGTGCTCCATGGAATAAAGTCCTAGCCTGCCCAAAGTCTCCCGATAGCTCTGCCCCTAAAGTCCTGGCAACAGCCTCATAAATCTTCTCAGTACTCTTTCCAGCTTAATGACATCCTTTGTTAGCAGGATAAACAAAACTGGACATATTACTCCAAATGTGGCATTACCACTCTTTGTACAACTGTAACATAACGTCTATACCCAATACCGTAATTGATGAAGGAAATGAACCAATAGCTTTCATTACCACCCTATCAACCTGTGAAGCCACTTTCAGGGAACAATGTACCTGTACTCCTAGATTCCTCTGCTTCACAACACTCCCCAGGGTCCTACCATTCACTGTAAAGGTCCTATCCCAGTTTGACTTCCATTAAAAGGACTGGACAAGCTAGATGCATGAAAAATGTTCCCAATTTTAGGGGAGTCCAGAACCAGGGGCCACAGTCTAAGAATAAAGGTGAGGCCATTTAAAACTGAGATGAGAAAAAACCTTTTCACCCAGATGTCATGACGATGAGCCATGATGATGATATGCAAATATCATGACCTTTGTATCAGCTGACCTGGAGGTCAGATCGCACGCGCACTGTGTGAGCCTATGCAGGAGGCCATGGCTGAGTGAGACAATAAACTCGGACACCAAGGAATGTAACCTCTAAATAATGTGTCAGTATCATTATTATTCCACATCTGAGGCCAGGATGTGACATTGGCAATGAGGATATTTCGGGTATTTTGGATTCTGAATCCATGGCTTTGAGCTGGAAAAAGAATTTTTTTAAATGGCAGCTGCTGGAGCTGATTTCTTAGCACTTCACGGAGTTCCACACTTCGATCCGACGGGTTATGCGAGTACCGTCAGTATGAAATGGAATGCTTGGCTGGAGGAATTCTAAGCTTATGCCGACAGTCGAGGGCTCTTTCTTGAGGAGAGTACGCCGGGGCAGAAGGCGCAGTGGAGAGCATTGCTTCTTTTCATCGCGGGGCCAGCAGTTCGAGAAATGTTTAAAACACTCCCTGATGCCGGAATGAAGGAAGACTATAAGAAAGCCGTTGATGCTTTGAACAGTCATTATGTGGTGGTGCCGAATGCTACATTTCAACGCCATTCATTCCGTAAAACAATGCAGAAAGAGGGCGAGACTGTTGCTCAATTTGTGACGAGACTCAGACAGGTGTCTGTAGGCTGCAAATATGTGGCTGCTGAAGTGGAAACCAGACATCGGATCAGGTTGTCCAGCATTGCAGGTCAGACAAGCTCAGGAGAAGGCTGCTAGAAAAAGGGGGTGAGTTAAACCTTAATGATGCTTTGTCGATTGCAGCAGCACTGGAAGCTGTTGAGGGACATTTCACAGCATGAAATTGAAAGATTCCAAGTCTGGGCAAGTTAACCAGCTGTCCTACGGTAGACCAAGAAGTATGCCTGAACGTGAGATCGAGCGTTACAGGTGTGGCAACAAGGGTCAACATAGGGAAAGATGTGTGTTGTCCAGCAAAAGGTAGAACATGTAGGAAATGTGGAGATAAAGATCATTTTGCAAAGAAATGTAAAAGTAAGGCCAGGGTCAAGACAAGTAATTACAACAAGAAAGGGAGTCCAATGAAAAGAAAGACAGACCTTGGCAGAAAAAGAAGGGTCATGTCTGTCACATAGAAACATAGAGAATAGGTGCAGAAGGAGGCCAGTCGGCCCTTCGAGCCAGCACCGCACCGCCATTCATTGTGATCATGGCTGATCGTCCCCAATCAATAACCCGTGCCTGCCTTCTCCCCATATCTCTCGACTCCACCAGCCCCTAGAGCTCTATCTAACTCTCTCTTAAATCCATCCAGTGATTTGGCCTCCACTGCCCTCTGTAGCAGGGAATTCCACAAATTCACAACTCTCTGGGTGAAAAGATTTTTCTCACCTCAGTCTTAAATGTCCTCCCCTTCATTCTAAGACTGTGGCCCCTGGTTCTGGACTCGCCCAACATTGGGAACATTTTTCTAGGCTTGTCCAGTCCTTCTATAATTTTATATGTTTCTATAAGATCCCCCCTCATCCTTCTAAATGCCAGTGAATACAAGCCTAGCCTTTTCAATCTTTCCTCATATTACAGTCCCGCCATCCCAGGGATCAATCTCGTGAACCTACGCTGCACTGCCTGAATCACAAGCATGTCCTTCGTCAAATTAGGAGACCAAAACTGTACACAATACTCCAGATGTGGTCTTACCAGAGCCCTATACAACTGCAGAAGAACCTCTTTACTCCTATACTGAAATCCTCTTGTTATGAAGGCCAACATTCCATTAGCTTTCTTCACCGCCTGCTGTACCTGCATGCCGACTTTCAGTGACTGGTGTACAAGGACACCCAGGTCTCACTGTACCTCCTCCTTACCTAACCTAACCACATTGAGATAATAATCTGCCCCCTTGTTTTTGCCGCCAAAATGGATAACCTCACATTTATCTATTCTTTATTATACTGCATCAGCCACGCATCTGCCCACTCCCTCACCCTGCAACCTCCTAACATCCTCTTCACAGTTCACACTGCCACCCACCTTTGTGTCATCCGCAGACTTGCTTGTGTTGCTCCTAATTCCCTCTTCCAAATCATTAATATATATGGTAAACTGTTGCGGCCCCAACACCGAGCCTTGCGGCACTCCACTCGCCACTGCCTGCCATTCAGAAAATGACCCGTTCACTCCTTCTCTTTGTTTGTTGTCTGCCAACCAATTTTCTATCCATATCAACACCCTACCCCCAATACCATGTGCTCTAATTTTAGTCACCAGTCTCTGTGCGGGACCTTGTCAAAGGCTTTCTGAAAGTCTAGATACACTACATCCACTGGCTCCCCTTCATCCATTTTACTTGTCACGTTGAAGGTGATTTCGGAAGTGATGAAGACAGTGATGAAGCTGGTGAGCATGCTGTTATAAGGAATTATCAGTTTGCATTGAATGAGAGCCATAACGAGAAAGTTGGAGTGACCATCAGAGGTGTTACAGTGTCAGTGATTGTAGATTCTGGGAGTGACAGCAACGTAATTGACAGATCACTTTGGGAATGCTTGAAACAGCAGAAAATCAAGTGCACATCGAGGAGGTGTAGTAGGAAGTTATATCCATACACCGCAACTAAACCATTGCAGACCATTGGATGTTTCACGGCTAAAGTAGAAGTCGGAGATAGAGAAACTGAAGCAGAATTTGTGGTGATAGAGGAGAAGGGAGAACCTCTGCTGAGTAGAAATACAGCTCGAGAGCTGGGAGTGCTTCACGTCGGAGTGCATGTCAATTCAGTGCAGTCATATGAGGCAGGAATTTTATTCAGTATTCCAAGTGGTTGGAAAATTGAAAGGCCGGCAAGTGAAGTTAGCCATTGATGATAATGTAAAGCCGATAGCTCAACCGGTGCGGAGAACACCATTTGGACTTCGTGGAAAATTAGAAGCTAAAATCAAGGAGTTGATTGAAAAGGACATTATTGAACCAGTTGAACGTTCGACACCATGGGTGAGTCCAGTTGTGATTGTGCCAAAACCCAATTATAACATTAGACTGTGCATTGACATGAGGAGAGCCAATGAGGCAATAATCAGAAAAAGACACCCAATTCCTATGGTTAATGAGGTGCTACAAGAGTTATCAACCAGTAAAGTGTTTTCCAAAATTGATCTAAAGTATCATCAGTTGGATATCAGTTGGAATTACATCCAGAGTCAAGAGAGGTGATAACATTCGTCACTCATTGCGGATTGTACCGATACAAAAGATTGATGTTTGGAATCAATGCTGCTCCTGAGATTTATCAGTATGAAATCCACAGAGTGATTCAAGGTGTACCAGGAGTAGCAAACATATCAGATGACATCATCGTCCATGCATCAAGTTGTAAGGAGCATGACAGGAGGATGAAGCTAGTGTTGACTATACTTCAAAAAGCAGGTCTCACTGTGAATGAAGACAAGTGCAAGTTTGGCGTCTCTGAGATGGATTTCATGGGACACAGACTCACAAGTGAAGGGCTGAACCCAGCCACAGCTAAAGTGAATGCCGTTGCAGATGCACGTGAACCTCAGAATGCAACCGAGATGAGGAGTTTTCTAGGACTGGTCAATTATTGTGCAAAATGTATTACAAATTTTGCTACACTGACAGATCCGCTGAGAAAGTTGACCAGGAAAGACGTACCGTTCCAGTTTGGTAGTGAACAGAGGCAGGCATTCAAATAACTGAAACAGAGTCTAATGAGTGCAGAAACCCTTGGATAGTATGATCCAGCTGCACCACCAAAAGTCATAGCTGATGCTAGTCCGGCCAGCATACATGAGATTCCATGCATACTTCTACGGCATTGAATTTGAACTTGTTACAGATCACAAGCCGCTGGAAGTTATCTATTGGACAAGGTCTAAGCCATGTGCCAGAATAGAACGTTGGGTGCTGAGACTCGAACAATACAAGTACAAAGTAGTCCACATTGCTGGGAAAACAAACATCGTGGACCCGCTGCTGAGACTGTTGAAGGATTAACAGCAGGAAGCAACATCCACGCTAGAGATGAAAGCAGAGAACTTTGTGCTATTCGTCGCAATTCAGTCAACGCCAGGATCCGTGACAACGAAGAAAGTTGAAAGGGAATCAGAACAAAACTGAACTCAAAGATATCAGAGAGCGTATTCACAGTGGGCAATAGGATCAATGCCCTAACAAAGCATATGTTCCCAGAAAAGATGAATTTTGTGTAATTGGTCAGTGTGTGCTGAGAGGTAGCAGATTGGTGATTCCGCAGAGACTACGGCCAAGGATCGTGTCATTAGCTCATGAAGGACATTTAGGCATCATCGGTACTAAACAGAATTTGCGGAACAAAGTGTGGTGGCCAGGTTGTGAGAAAGATGATGGAAAATTTGTCAAGACCTGTCACGGATGCCAAATCACAAGCAGGAGCAACCCATCAGAACCAATTAGAAGTACGAAGTTGCCAACAGGACAATGGGTTGACAGAGCTGTTGACTTTCTTGGACCACTTCCAACAGCTGAATCAATTATGGTAGTGGTAGACTACTATAGTAGGTACTACGAGTATGCAGTGATGAAGTCAACTACAGCAGAAAAAAAAATTTCTGCTAAAAGGCATTTAGCAGAAATCTTCGCTAGACACGGGTTGCCTGTTACATTGTATTCCGACAATGGGCCACAGTTTGTTTCCGAGACATTTGCTAAATACATGAGAATCACAGGTATACATCATCACAAGGTGACTCCGAAATGGCCACAAGCTAACGGAGAAGCAGATAGACAAAACCAGTCCATAAAGAAGAGTATACGAATCGCCCAAGCCGAAGGGAAAAACTAGAAAGAGTCACTGTTAGCATACGTAGCTGTATATCGGGCGACCACTCACTCAACGACAATGAAAAGTCCAGCAGAAGCTTTGTTTGGAAGGAAAATTTGCACTAAAATACCAGAAGTGCAAGAGATCATGGAAGACCAGGAGCTGAAAGACTGTGATGCCGAAAAGAAAGGTGCGGCAAAATGGTATGCCGACTTGAAACGAAGAGCCAGGCACACTGAAATAATTCCTTGGGATGATGTGCTTGTGAGGCGGGATGATGGCAGTAAGATAGACACTCCTTACCATTGCCAGCCATACATTGTTGTATCGAGGAGCGGCAGCATGGTGACAGTCAAGTCTCCAGAAGGTGTTATCTACAAGAGAAATGTATCGAGCATCAAAAAGTACATGTCCAGGGACACACAAAACGAGGTAGCCCAAAATCGACCAAGAGCTACTGATCCAGAGTGGCCAGACGACATTTCCGAGGTGGTGACCAGAGTTCCAGAGGCAGCACGCTGCAACACAGGTGATGAGCAGAGAAGGTGTCTGGGTGACAACACTTTGGCAGATTCAACAGGCTCTGATGCTTCTGTGCCAGCTGGTAGACCAAATCGTGAAAGGAGAGTCCCCAAGCTATACGACGATTTTGTGTTATAGATTATGATACTGTTTATTATGAGCAAGGAGTTTATTAAGGTTACAAGAGTGTAGAAAGTTGCATTTGTTTTGTAGTTGTAATGTATCTTTTTCAGGAGTTATTGGAACACAAATGAAAACACAAATATATTTTGTAAGAATTTAATTGGAAAGTATATTAGAAAGATCACATATTAATTTAAAGTTTAATTGTGGCAAAGGAGGGATGTCAATGACAATGAGTCATGATGATGATATGCAAATATCATGACCTTTGTATCAGCTGACCTGGAGGTCAGATCGCATGTGCACTGTGTTAGCCTAGGCAGGAGGCCATGGCTGAGTGAGATAATAAACTTGGAGATCAAGGAATGTAAATAATGTGTCAGTATCATTATTATTCCACATCCTGAGGCCAGGATGTGACACCAGAGAGTTGTGAATTTGTGGAATTCTCTGCCACAGAAGGCAGTCGAGGCCAATTCACTGGATTAATTTAAAAATTAGATAGAGCTCTAGGGGTTAGCAGAATCAAGGGATATGGGGAGAAGGCAGGCACGGGTTACTGATTGTGGATGATCAGCCATGATCACAATCAATGGCGTTGCAGGCTCAAAGTGCCAAATCGCCTCCTACTACACCTATTTTCTATGTTTCTATGTAAAATGCAATACCTTATACTATCTGCATTAAACTCCATTAGCTATTTCTCAGCCCACTTGCCCAGCTGATCAACAGCCTGACGTAGTTTTTGATAACCAGTTTCACTTAAACCATCATAACTTAAATTTGCATCATCAAATCGAAGCACTGACGAGAATCAGAGGGGGAATTTATCGGTAATAGAGAACGAGGCTGAATCAGGCTCTTGAACCTCCCTGCATAACCCTATCTCAGCACCTAACAACAGTAAACCCTCATTCCAACGCATCACGGGGGGGGGGGGGGGGGGGGGGTGGGTCAATGGTGTCTGATATTGTCGACTGTCCACTAACTGAGTAAAGGATTATATCCCCTCCCCCTTCCCAGTTCTCCCACTAGTCTTACTGCCTCCGACTACATTCCATCTTTGTCCCGCCCCCCTCCCCTGACATCATTCTGAAGTAGGGTATCGACCTGAAACATCACCCACTCCTTCTCTCTAGAGATGCTGCCTGACCCGCTGAGTTACTCCAGCATTTTGTGTCTACCTAGAGGATTATAAACAGTAGAAACAAATAACTGCAGATGCTGGATAATGCATGAAAGTGTTGGAGTAACTCAGCAGGTCAGACGGCATCCCTGGAGAACATGGATAGGTGATGTTTCGGATCAGGACCCTTCTTCAGACTCAGTCTAGAACTGGGCCTGGAATCCGGTTGAATTGAGGCAAGGATTGGTGGAATCATTGGTCGCAGTCTGCGGGTGGCTGGAATACAGAAAAGTGCCAACGGAGGAAGCAGTGTGGGCCGGGGGTGATGGCAGTAGGTCCGGCATGGAAGTGGCCGGGACGGTGGTGTGGGCCAGGGGTAGCAACGGCAGCCCAGTATGGTGACGAAGATCGGTAGGTTCGTCCATTAGAGACATCTCTATAAGTCCGTTATAGAGATGTCTGCCAAAAAACGGGGACTTGCTGTACTTTGAACTTTGTATTGGTTACTCTAGGTTGTACTCACTCTATACTCCTGACTGCGTAGCCAGTCATAGTGCGTACTCCATCATCAAGTTCGCTGATGACACCACTGTTGTGGGACGTATCACTGATGGGGATGAGTCAGAGTATAGAAGAGAGATCGAGTGACTGTCCATATGGTGCCAGCACAATAACCTGGCCCTCAACACCAGCAAAACCAAGGAACTGATTGTGGACTTTGGAAGGAGTGGGATGGGGACCCACAGCCCTGTTTATATCAACGGGTCGATGGTTGAAAGGGTCATGAGCTTCAAATTCCTGGGCGTGCACATCTCTGAAGATCGTTCCTGGTCCGAGAACACAGATTATTAAGAAAGCTCATCAGCGCCTCTACTTCCTGAGAAGAGTACAGAGAGTTAGTCTGTCAAGGAGGACTCTCTCTAACTTCTACAGGTGCACAGTAGAGAGCATACTGACCGGTTGCATCGTGGCTTAGTTCGGCAACTTGAGCGCCCTGGAGAGGAAAAGACTACAAAAAGTAGTAAACACTGCCCAGTCCATCATCGGCTCTGACCTCCATTCCATCGAGGGGACCTATCGCAGTCGCTGCCTCAAAAAGGCTGGCAGCATCATCAAGAACCCACACCATCCTGGCCATACACTCATCTCCCTGCTACTTTCAGGTAGAAGGTACAGGAGCCTGAGGACTGCAACGACCAGGTTCAGGAATAGCTACTTCCCCACAGCCATCAGACTATTAAACTTGGCTCAGACAAAAGTCCGAACATTAATACCCCTTAATTTTATGTAATACTTTAAATTGTATTAAAGAGTGTCTAGCATTTAACGAACAGTGATGTATATATTGTAAGCTTTCGTCCCATATTTCTGGCCTTATTGGTTGACCTAGTTCATTTTTCCATGATTGCCTATATATTTCCATCGTGGGTGCATCATTATCTAATAGGATATTATAAATATAATATATCAATTTTTCTGTGTTAGGGTGTTTATTCAAACATTCATCAAGAATTTCTGTCTTTCTATTTCTATAGTCCTGCGTATTTGATTTAGCATAGTCTCTATGTTGTAGGTATCTAAAGTAGTCATTTGAGTGAAGTCCATAAATTTGTTGTAGTTCCTGAAATGAGAGGAATGTACCTTTCCTGTAGAGATGACCCATCTTTGTAATTCCGTGATTTTTCCATTGTAAAAAACCTTTATCCATCATTGATGGTTTAAATGTAGGGTTGTTTACAATGGGAAGAAGTAGTGGTAAATTATCCAATTATAGTGTCTTTTTTTATTGTTTCCAAATGAGTATTGCACAATATATTATGGTGTTTTCACTATAGGTTTTTTTGCTTAATTTAGTAATAGCAAATAAGATCGACCCAATTTCAAAAGGTAAACAGTCTTCCTTTTCCATTTTTAACCAATCTGGTTGTTGGTCCAGTTCTTCCAACCAAAAATTCATATTTTAAATGTTAACTGCCCAAAAATAGAGCATAAAATTCAGTAGGGCTAAACCTCCATTTATTTTTGATTTACATAAGTGCTTTTTATTTATTCTGTGGTTCTTATAATCCCAGATAAAATTAGTGACTATAGAGTCAACCTTTTTAAAAAAAAAGTTTTTGGGAGATATATCGGGATTGATTGAAAGAGGTACAATAATTGCGGGAGAAAAATCATTTTTATTGCATTAATTCTACCAAACATTGAGTTAGGTAATGTTTTCCAACATAAAATATTCTTGTGTAATTTGTTCAATAAAGGCGGAAAGTTAAGTTTAAATAAAGAAGTATATGTCTTTGTTACATAAATTCCAAGATATTTAAATTTTTCATTTACTATTTTGAAGGGAAATTGTTGTAATATATGTGGATTATTTTCCATTATTGGCATGATTTCACTTTTATTCCAATTAATTCTGTATCCTGAAAATGAGCCATATTGAGTTATTAAATTTAATAGGTTTGGGATACTGACTTCAGGTTTTGTAATGTAGATTAATACATCGTCTGCATACAAGGACATTTTATTCTCAGTATCTTTAGTGTTATACCCATATATTTCATAACGTACCAACTACAAAATGTTATTCCTTCACCCCCAATCTTCAAATTCGAATCTTGCATCTTTTGTTTAGGGTGGTCTATAAAAGAGCAGATGGTTCAGCTCAACAAGCCCGACATTACACCCGAACATCAGATAGATGAATTTTAAGTCTCGTTGGTCTTTCTCGCGTATATATCTCCTTTGATAAAACTTATGACTCCATTCAAACTTAAAATTATAATAAAGTATTATATTCAAAAAGTGATAGAATAAGTGGTTAGTAAAGTTAAAAAAGAGAGAAAAAAATACATCTATAAGTAGTGCAGTTAGTGATAGCCGTACTAACATGGCTAGCCATCTACCAACTTCCGTAGCCTTTGAAAAATAAAAAAACTTAACTAGCTCCATGCTCTCTTTAAGCTGACATTTCCATAGCAATACTTTACCGGGGGGGAGGGGGGGGAGGACAGTTTAAGTTCCAAAGTATTCATATTCCATTAGTAAAAAGTACAAAACAAAAAAACAAATTAAAAATTAAATAAAAAGGGAACTATTATCAACATATAGTGTAAATCTCATCTATATCAAAAAGAGATAACAGAAGAAAAAAAAGTGAAATCAAGCTTTAAATCCAACCGCACTTATAATTGCCATTTTAGCTAATTCTAAGTAATTCAATTATAAGTAATTAGTAACCATTAGTAATAGTTATTAGTAGTACCACGCAGTTATAATTAGTATTTATCAGTTATTGATGTTAATGACTATGAGTGTAACATGTCCATAGGGAAAGCCTTATTCAGCAATCCTTATCCAATTTCAATTGTCCTTAGGTATAACAGCTTAAATTCCATCCGATCTTTATAAAGTTACATTGTTCGTTGACGTCAGGTGCTTTGTAATTAATGTTCAGTCGTCAGGCACATTCTTGATATTCTGGGCGAAGTCCAATGCATCCTTAGGGTTGGTAAAGATGTGCTCATTCTGATTGTAGGTAAATTTTAATGTAGCCGGGTACATCAAGCCATACTTCAGATCTTTCACATCCTTAAGTATTCTTCTTGTCTCTTTCAACAGCGCTCTCTTCCTGGAGACCTCCACAGGATAATCTCGGTAGATACTGATCTTATCTCCTTCATATGTGAGATTCCTGGTACGAACAATTGTTTTCATCATATCCTCCAGTACATGGTCGTATTGCACCTTTACTATCATTTGTCTTGGTGGGGCATCTGCCGTGGGCGGCGTCTCATCACTCTATGTGCTCGACCTAGCAGAGGCTTATGATCCAGATTTAAGACTTTTTGCAATAAGTCTGCAGCAAATTCGCGGGGGTCTCGTTTCCCCTCTCTTCCTTCTTGAATGCCGATGATTCTTAAATTCTGATTCCTCTGACGTCCTTCCAGTTCAGTGCATTTTTCAGTTATTTTACTCAGCAATTCTGATAAGCGTTGGTTTTATCTGATAAGCAGTTTTGTCATATCGGCACTTGTTGAAGCAATCTCCTCTAAATGGGTTATTGCTATAGTCTGTTGATTCAGTGCTTTCTCAATGGGATCCAACCTGTCATTAAAGCTGGACTCCATCGAGTTGATTTTGACATCCATCTCTGCAATCTGTTGATCCAGCTTTTCTTCCGTTTCTTTCTTCCATTTTTCCAATAATTCTAGGACGGTGGAGTTGATTTCTTCCTTCATTTCCTCCTTAAACTCTTCCTGAAATATTTGAAGTTCTTCTTTAAAATTCAATCTCTTCAGTTCTTCCTTTATATTTCTAATTTCCTGAGATAGAAAAATCCGAAGATCTTCTATCTCAGATTTTTAAGGCTTTGGCCTCCTCGAAACATCTTCCTGGGACGACGTTGTTCCTGAGCCCGAGGTTTCAGTCGGGCCCAATTCTTCCGGTGCCTGTTTTAGCTTGGCAGTCCGTTTCGTTAGCTGGGGGGGGGGGGGGGTATGTTGCATAGACACACTAGGTATGTTACAAAACTTACCTTGAGCAGCACTGCAATTCTGCCGCTCCCCATTTGCGTGACTTTGGCGCCTTTCAGAGGGGGGCGTGTTTAAAGTGCTGTTTTTCAACAGACAGGGCAAATCGATCCATGTCAGGGGATTTCATTGCTGAAGAAAAATCGCTCCAACATTTGATTTATGAAGGTATTTTTAAATTACGCTAGACTATTTATTAGCTAGAGTAATTTAAAATCATCTTCTAAAGCCGTGAGCACCGACAACGGGAAGGATTTTACGGAGGGGAGAAAATAAAGTGCAGTTTATTTTTACATTAAAACTTGTTTTTTAGGAAGGCTTTAATCACATTTTCATGTTGCGAAATGGGGACAAAAAAAATGTATGAACCGGCAGTATTTTCCCTGCCGACTTCTCCGCAAACCGCAACGGTCTAATCCACCGCATTCCACTAAAACCCACTTGCGTTGATTTAAATGGCCATTAAGTTATAGGAATTAAACACTAAATTCCTTCCATTTGGCCTATAAATTCATGAAGAGATTTAAAAATCATGTTATATTGTGAATTATTGTGTGAATGTTATTTGGACACTTAGGCAATTTAAAAAAGTTTATCTTTTCTTAAGAAATGGATAGATGTTTAGATCTAGTAATTGAATTTTGTAATTAGCTACAATTAGATAACTAACTAATTATATGCTTTAATTTCAGGTCATCCAAGTAATATTGTTTCATATTTGTTTCAGAATGCTTCAATCTATAATAACTGAAAATTTCATTGAGTTCTCTTAATTTTTAAGAAAGTTATGGGCTTTTGACTGTCCTAGATCACAGCTTTTGAGTTAAGTCAATGGAAAAGCAATAGGGAACAAGATGCTAATTTCTGAGTATGAAAATGGCCATAAGGTTTTTAATACTGAAGATATGAAAGTGAATTAGGTGTCAAATTAAACTTCTTTTTATGCTTTATCTGATGGGATAAATTGCAGACTTGATTTTTTAAATCTCAAAATGTTGTAACATTGCTAGACATACCGGAGTCGCGCAAAATGACATCACTCACGCGTTGCAGGCAGCCGGTGCAGTAACAGCAGGTAGGTCCGGTTTTTTGCGGATTTTTTATGGAGCTAACTGGCGCTGGTATCTAGCCCTGCATAGCGCCACTGGAAGTCCCCGGCGGTTCATTCTACAGCAAGACAATTCAAGTCTAATTTATTTGTCACGTGCACCATAAGGTGCAGTGAAATATAATTTACCATGCAACGTTACAATTAAAAAAGGACGCAATACACAACATAATTCAACACAGACATCCACCACAGCATTCAGCACTGTGGTGGAAGGCAGTACAGTTCAGACAGTCCTCCGCATTCACCTGTGGTCGGGGCCCTGACCCTCCGTAGTCGCCGCTACGGACTGCCCGATGTTCAAGCCCTCTGGATGGGATGGTCGAAATGCCGACGTTGGGACAGGTCAAGCACACCCTGTGGCCCGGAGCTCCCAGTTGGCCTCCTCCTTACCGGAGACCGCAGTTTCCAGATGTTGTAGTTTGCATGCCGGCGATCGGAGCACTACCCCGTCGACGGATCGCCTGTTCCACGATGGAAGGTCCGTTCCACGCCTGCCGCAGGAACTCTACAGACAGAGGCTCCAAGATGTTGTAGGCCCGCGGCCAGTGGTCGGACCACTTCTCTGGCCACCCATGGCAAGGGGACGCTCCGCTCCATGATGTTAACGTCCCCGCTGCGCCGCCGCTGAAGCTTTGGGCCAGACTCCGGGAAAGGCCGCACCAAACTAGCTGTAAGGCCGCGAGGAATGGGACGAAGAAGCGACAAGGAAGAAAGTCGAATCTCTGTCGAGGTAGATGCCTGAAAACGGTTTCCCCCTATTCCCCCTCACCACACTCCACACAGGACATACAGAGAAATACTAAAAAATACTTTTGGACATACTAAAAAAAACAAAAAAAGTCAAAACAATGATCCCAAACATACTGCTAAAGCAACAAAGAAATTTTTCAAAGCTAAAAAATGGACAATTCTTGAGTGGCCAAGTCGATCACCCGAACTGAACACAATGAGCATGCCTTTTTTATGCTGAAAAGAAAACTGATGTGGACAAGCCCCAAAAACAAGCATAAGCTAAAGATGGCTGCAATACAGGCCTGGCAGAGCATCACTAGTGAAGACACCCAGCAAGTCGTGATGTCAATGAATCGCAGACTTCAAGCAGTCATTGCATGCAAAGAATATGCAACAAAATACTAAACATGACTTCTTTCACTTACATGACATTGCTTCTTCTTCTTGCCTGTGGCATGCACAGCCGAAAGTTGTCGGACAGCTTGTTCTATTTGATCTTATTTGTTTGTGCACGCCAGGTTGATTGCATTCGTCGAAACGTGGACCACGTGAAGGTTGCAACCTCCCACCCCATGACATTGCTGTGTCCCAAACATTATGGTGCCCTGAAATGGGGGGACTACGTATAAACACTGCTGTAATTTCTACATGGTAAAACCAAAATGTAAAAAAATGGCCTTTATTAAAATATGACAATGTGCACTTTAACCACATGTGATTTTTTCTATTACAAATCTCAAATTGTGGAGTACAGAGGCAAATAAAGAAACGATGGGTCTTTGGCCCGAAAATTATGGAGGGTACTGTAGCTGAATGGAGCATTCAAAGGGCATGATGAGCAGAACATACCAAGAGACAACACACCATTGTCACATCAGAATGTACTGTATTTTTGACGTCATGTTGCTGAGTCAGTTGTTGCACAATTTGCATTTGTTTGATTTGCATTACAACAGGCCCTTTGGCCCATTGACTCCACGCCGACCATTGATCACCCATTCACACTAGTTCCAGACCTACCTGGTAGACCTACCAGGCACAGCTCTGAAGAAGGGTCTCGACCCGAAACGTCACCTGTTCCTTCTCACCAGAGATGCTGAGTTACTCCAGCATTTTGTGTCCATCTTCTATCTTTAAACCAGCATCTGCAGTTCCTTCCTACACAGCCCTGGCTGAGGTTATTTGTGGCTAGGGTTGCCAACTTATCCCATTCCCAAATAAGGGTCAAAAGGTCAAAATAAGGGACAAATTCCCGATGGCATAAGGTACAGAAGACCTTCGTCGAGTCACCACTGACAGGCTTAACCCACGTCTTTTTTGCTTCCCATTGCTTGTTATAGCTGCACAGTCTTTTCTTTTTTGCAGGTTTATCCATATTTGCATGTGCAAACTGACCGAACAACACCAGACATTACGGAAACTTTTTGTTTAGGCAGGAATTGACAAAGTATAGCGTACAACCGATGCGCATAAGGGGGCATGTGATTGGATGTCGGGTGAATCACTCGTGCGTGGCGTCAACAGCACATGCAACACACACACTCGCTGTTGTATCAGATCTAGGATCTGTCTGTAAGCGTGCCCTCCGGTGATTACAGAGTACACATGCTCCTCGACTTGTGATAATTCGACTTTACGATGCTGCGATGGTTACGATGGTATCGACACATTCAGTAGACACCGTACTTCGAATTTTGAATTTTGATCTTTGCGATGAACCAGGAGTGCAACGGATGCACGGAAAGTGACAGGATGTCAACCCAGTTACCAAGTCCGGGGCAATTCGTTGACTGACTCGGCCGTGGCTGGATGAATGATGAGTTGGCCCGGGTGCTGGACTGCATACAAAGCCCAGCCGGCGGGCCAGCTGAGGAGTTTTTGCCAGGGCGCCGGACTTTGCGTGAGCGCAAAGTCGGACGCCTGGGCCAAAACTCCTCAGCTGGCCCACCGGCAGGTCTTTGTGTTCTGCTGCATGCAAAGTCCAGCATCCCATCCAACTCATGAACTGATGATCGGCCATGAGAAGGAGGGGTGGTGGTGTCTACGGTAAGCGAAGGTCCGAAGGTCGGACAGCTGCCACGGGCAAGGTGCTGTTGCTGCACTCCATGGGCTGCACTTTGTCGGGACGGGTGAGGCAGGGCCGGACGCGGCGCTCCGACCCGACAGTCCTCTCGACCTGAGTAGTAGCAGTCAAATATGGGACAAGGGCAGTCCCATATTGGACAAACCAATTTAGCCCAATAAACGGGATGTCCCAGCTAATATGGGACAGTTGGCAACCCTATTTGCGGCTGACCTCAATTGATCCTGGTCTTTTCTCACTTCCAGCTTTTCACCTCTCCCGGTCTCCTTTCAATCTGAAGAAGGTTCCCGACCCAAAACCTCACTCATTCTTCTTCTCCAGAGATGGTGCCTGACTTGCTGAGTTACTCCAGCATTTTGTGTCTATCTTATACTCGTTCAACGTTAGAACCCATTTTTCTCAGCCACTTCCCACACAAGTAGAAGTAATTTACAGAGGCCAATTAATCTACACACCTGCTCGTCTTTGGGATGTGGGAGGAAACCAAAGCATCGGGAGGGAAGCAGAACACCTGGAGGAAACCCACGTGGTGATAGGGAGAACATGCAAACTCCACAAAAACAGCACCCGAGGTCAGGATCGAACCCGCGTCCCTGGCCGCTGGGAGGCAGCAGCTCCACCGTCTTGTCGTCCCCCCCCATGACGTCGCGACGGTGCCTATTGTGATGTCACGCCGCCGTGCGTTGGAGCGCGGATTGTGACGTCACGCCGTCCGTTTAGAGCGCGGATTATGACATCATAGCGTCGGGTGAGGGAAGTTCCGTGCGGTGACGCCGACGGGGCGTGGGGAATCACGTGTGTACCCGCCCGCGAGCCGCGAGTGGAGCTCCAAGGGTGGCGGTTGTAAACAGAACAGAGGCGCGAGCGCGCGGGGAGATAGCGCTCTCCCACCCGGTGCAGTAGCAGCAGTAGCAGCAGCAGCAGCAGCGCGGGCGGCGAGACACACATTCTGTCCTCGGGTCAGCTGCAGTAGTGCTGGATATGGACATCCACCGCTGCTGAAGTGGAGGTGCGCGCCGCTCGGGAGCTGATCCAGCCGAGCGTCTCCTCGGGCACACAGTGTTGAGTGCAAGTGAACAGTCGCCGGAGCGAAACGATTGTGCACTTTGCTGAGACCTGAGGTAATGTTAATCAGCACCTGCTCTTCCCTCCCCATTCACTACTTCTCAATTGAAATATTTATATTGAGAAGGTAACACTGAGGCTTGATGTGTCTACGTGGATTTTAGCAAAACTGAGCATTTCATAGTTTGGTGGAAAAAAAGTATAAACTTTTAAAAAGAGATTCAAGAGTAGAGTAGAGTTGTGTTGAAAGATGGTTGGAATCATGGGTCGGAGCAATAAGGTGGTTAAATGGTGTTTTCTGTCATTTCTTGAGACATTCAAGAGCAGTAAAGTTGTGCACAAATTGCACTGGACCCTAGTTAAGTTACAGTTTGCATATTGTGCCCAGGTCACCACATTATACGGAGGATGTAATTAAACTGAAGAGGGTGCAGAGGAAATCTATGAATTTTTATGGAGACCATAAAATGTTTGAGTTATTTTATTTGAAACCGAGGAAGTTATTGGGACACCTATTGAGATGTGTAATATTACGAGGGCTGATGTAGTGTAAATAGAATGGACCTGTATCACCTAGTGGAGAGATCAAAACTAGGGGGCAGGATGAGTCTCCCCCCCCCCCCCCCCCCCAATGTCAACAGGGTGTGTAGGTTTGGAACCCACGTGTTTATAAAGTACCTGGTGTTCACTTGGCCTGTAGGGTTATGCACATAGTGCTGCTTGATGAGATTATGCTGGAGACCAAAAGGTGCAGACATGCTAGGCCAAATAATCCTGCCCTAAACTGTCTGATTCGTCACCTGTTCTATCCATGCCTTGCATGACAATCTTTCTTCAATGCAATGTGTATTGAGCAAGAATAGGACAGACATTGTGAACAAAGACATGGAGACACAGGATGCTGCAGATGCTGTACTCTTGAGCAAAACAGTGCTGGAGGACCCCAGTGACCTGAGGTCTGAAGAAGGGTCCTGACTCAACTTTATCTGTCCATTCCCTCCAAAGATGCTGCACGGCCTGCTGAGTTCCTCCAGTACTTTGAGTTTTGTGCATGCATTCAGATATTGTCATGATTCACTCTTGGATGTTCTTGATGCTGTCAGGATTCAAAATGAATTTTATAAATCATATTGTTTTACAGTTAAGTTTGACAGTTAACAGACATTATTTTGTATGTCAATGTGTTCCTGATTTAATATGAATTTATGCTGGAAATTGCACTAACTCCTAAAACAGATTTGCAAGTGACCTGAACCTTGCAAAGACTGCTCCCTCTGTAACTCCCTGGTCAATTCTTCCCTTCCCACCCGCACCACCCCCTCCCCAGGCACTTTCCCTTGCAACCGCAGGAGATGCTACACTTGTCGCTTTACCTCCCCCCTTGACTCCATTCAAGGACCCAAGCAGTCGTTTCAGGTGTGACAGAGGTTCACCTGCACCTCCTCCAACCTCATCTATTGCATCCTCTGCTCTAGATGTCAGTTGATCTACATCGGTGTGACCAAGCGTAGGCTTGGCGATCGTTTTGCGCCTCCGCTCGGTCCACATTAACCAACCTGATCTCCCTATGGCTCAGCACTTCAACTCCCCCTCCCATTCCGAATCTGACCTTTCTATCCTGGGCCTCCTCCATGGCCAGAGTGAGCACCACCGGAAATTGGAGGAGCAGCACCTCATATTCCGCTTGGGTAATCTCAGCGGCTTGAACATTGACTTATCCAATTTCCAGTAGCCCTTGCTGTCTCCTCCCCTTCTCAGCTCTCCGTCAGCCCTCCGGCTCCTCCTCTTCCTTTCTTCTTCCCGCCCCCCCACCCGGCATCAGTCTGAAGAAGGTTTTTGGCCCAAAACGTTGCCTATTTCCTTCGCTCCATAGATGCTGCTGCACCCGCTGAGTTTCTCCAGCACTTTTGTGAACCTTTAAAGATGTTATGTCAGTCCTGAGCAAATATATACACAATTACGCTTCATATGTATGCTACTAATGTCATTTGTTAGGTTAAACAGGGAAATGAAAGGAAATTATAAAAAATGAAAGCACATACAAAGAAAAATCCATGTCTTGCATTTATAAAGCAACTTTAGCAGCCACTTCACACAGTTGTGCTATGGTAAACAAGCCAAGCCAAGCGTCAAGACAAGTCAAGAGAGTTTATTGTCATGTGTCCCAGATAGGACAATGAAATTCTTGCTTGCTGCAGCACAACAGAATATTGTAGGCATAAATACGGAACAGATCATTGTGTCCATATACCATAAAATACACACGCACACACAAATAAACAGATAAAGTGCAATAGGCTGTTATGGTTCAGAGTTTGTTTGAAGTTGTGTTTAATAGTCTGATGGCTGTGGGGAAGAAACTTCCTGAACCTGGATGTTCCAGATTTCAGGCTCCTGTACCTTCTACCTGATGGCAGCGGAGAGATGCGTGTGTGGCCAGGATGGTGTGCAGGGCTCTCACTTAACTTTTTTTCTCTGTTGCCTGCCGGGCAACCTAGGCAGCTTTTTACGTTGCCAAATGACAGTTTAGGTGGTCATTTAAGATGGCACGTGTGATAATGTGCTCTGACAAAGTGTGTAGTTACCAGTCAGAATCAAGACATGATATATACATAGAAACATAGAAATTAGGTGCAGGAGTAGGCCATTCGGCCCTTCAAGCCTGCACCGCCATTCAATATGATCATGGCTGATCATCCAACTCAGTATCTCGTTCCTGCCTTCTCTCCATACCCTCTGATCCCCTTAGCCACAAGGGCCACATCTAACTCCCTCTTAAATATAGCCAATGAACTGGCCTCAACTACCCTCTGTGGCAGAGAGTTCCAGAGATTCACCACTCCCTGTGTGAAAAATGATTTTCTCATCTCGGTCCTAAAAGACATCGGGAACAATCTTCCTGCATCTAGCCTGTCCAACCCCTTAAGAATTTTGTAAGGCTCTATAAGATCCCCCCCTCAATCTTCTAAATTCCAGCGAGTACAAGCTGAGTCTATCCAGTCTTTCTTCATATGGAATTCCTGCCATCCCAGGAGTCTGGTGAACCTTCATTGTTTTCAGAGTACTATGTTTACATATTCTGTTGTGCTGCTGCAAGTAAGGGTTTCATTGTTCTAATTAGGACGTGAGAGAATCCTGCGCTTCGTCTTGCCGAAGTAGAGAAGTTGGCAACTGGAACAGCGGATGAGTAGATGAGGTTGGCACTCTATCCCCTACTCCTATTTTGTATTGTATTCAATTTATTGTCATTATCTCATTTTAGAGACAACAAAATGGATTTTCCTTACAGTCAGTAACATAAAAATAAATAAACATATGTTTTTTTAAAAAGCACAAACACAGAAGTCCACACACAACATACCCCCACAGCGGCACCCATAGTCCAGCCAGCCTCCCTGCCAATCTACCCAGATGTTCGCCCGTGGTCAGTGCCTCCCGAGCACCCGCAGTCGCCGCCACAGACGGCCCGATGCTCAGGCCCTCTCGCCGGGAATGATGGAACCCCGACGGAGAACATTCTCAGCGGCCCGGACCTCCAGATTAGCCACCTCCCACCGGAGTCCGCGGCACCCGAAGTCCACAGGCCGAGCCGGGCGGAGTCGCAGGGCAACAAAATGGATTTTCCTTACAGTCAGTAACATAAAAATAAATAAACATATGTTTTTTTAAAAAGCACAAACACAGAAGTGCTGCTTCGCTGCTGCTGGAGCTCTGGTATGGAGCTCCGTCTACGTCTATTTCTTCCATTTACACTGCATCTGCGCCCAGGATGTATTCCATACTAGGGCGGTACCCCTCTTCCGTTATAGATGAGGCTCACACCAGGGTCTCCTCTATATCCCGCAGCTCTGCTCTTACTGCCCCTCCTCCTACTCGTAACAAGGACAGCGTCCACCTTGTCCTCGCCTTCCACCCCATCAGCTGTCGCATACAGCATATAATCTGCTGACATTTTCGCCACCTCAAACAGGATCGTACCACTGGCTACATCTTCCCATCTCCTCCCCTTTCTGCTTTCCGCAGAGGCCGTTCCCTCCATAACTCCCTGGTCAATTCATCCCTTCCCACTCAAATCACAGCCTCCCTGGGTACTTTCCCTTGCAACCGCAGGAAATGCTACACTTGTCGCTTTACCTCCGCCCTCGACTCCATCCAAGAACCCAATCAGTCTTTCCAGGTGAGGCAGAGGTTCACCTGCACCTCCTCCAACCTCATCTACCGCATCCGCTGTTCCAGGTGCCAACTTCTGTAATTTTAGATAGCCCTTGCTTTCTCCCCCCCTTTCCAGCTCTCCCACAAAGCCTACTGTCTCATCCTCTTCCTTTCTTTTCTCTTCTCCCCCCCCCCCCCCCCCCCCCCCACTCCCACACTGCCTGATATCAGTCTGAAGAAGCCTCATTTATAATATTATGTTCAGTTCTGAGCACCATGTAATAGAAAATATATTGTCAAGCTTGAAAGAGTTTCGAAATGATTTATGAGGAGGTTGCCAGGAATGGAGTCAGGATTAGGGCCAGGTCCAGAACCAGGGGCCATAGTTTTAGAATAAAGGGAAAGCCATTTAAGACTGAAGTGAGAAAAAACGTTTTCACCCAGAGAGTTGTGCATTCACCCAGTGGAGGCCAATGGATGGATTTAAGAGACAGTTAGATAGAGGTCTAGGGGCTAGTGGAATTAAGGGATAAGGGGAGAAGGCAGGCACAGGTTATTCATTGGGGATGATCCGCCAGGATCACAATGAATGGCGCTGGCTCGACGGGCCGATTGGCCTCCTCCTGCACCAATTTTCTATGTAAGCTCTCTGGAGAGTTTGAGTAGGCTGTGTCTCTATTCCATGGAGCGCAGATGAGGGGGAATCTTATAGAGGTGTACAAAATCATGAGAGGAATAGATCAGGTAGATGTACAGAGTCTCTTAGTAGGGGAATTGAGGACCAGAGGGCATAGGGTCAAGGTGAAGGGGAAAAGATTTAATAGGAATCCGAGGGGTAACTTTCACACAAAGTGCTGTTGGGTGTATGGAATAAGCTGCCAGAGGAGGTAGTTGAGGCTGGGACTATCCCATTGTTTAAGAGACAGACAGGTATATGGATAGGACATGTTTGGAGGGATATGGACCAAGCACTGGCAAGTGGGATTAGTGTAGCTGGGGCATTGTTGGCCGATGTGGGCAAGTTGGGCCGAAGGGCCTGTTTCCACACTGTATCATTCTATGACTCTCTAATGTTGATTGATGAGAACTCCTTTGAAATTTCCTGTATTTTGTCATGGGATCTTATCCATCATTTAAGGCCTTGATTTAATGTTTTGTTTAAAGGTAGCGCATTGTTGTCTCATGTGTCTTCTGTTCTGTGCTGGAATGCCCAGCCGGCTTTTGGTATTTTGGATTGAGATCTAGATTCACTACTTTCAAATTTATATGAGAATCCTACCAACAAAGTTGCAGCTGACACATAATAAATGGGAACAGTTTGTGTAGATTAAAACTAATCATTCGACGCAGGCTGTGGATGATAAGTTAATTGAGTTTCATTATTCAGGTTAATTGCTTCATTAAAGCCCCATCATTTAATTTCACTTTACATCAACCGATCTTGATGCACTTCATATAAAATTGAATTTTCCATTACTTGCTTCTTTGAATGTCTATTATTGCACAGTCTTGTTGTAATTGTACTGTTCATAATCCTGACATAGTTTAAAATTGCTGCAAACATCTTTCTTCAGTAATGTAAAAACCAAATAAATATGTAAGGCTGTGTTGCACTGGAAATATATCAGTTGTGGCTAGGCTGCAGAACTCTCACTGTAATACTGAAGGAAGGCTTTACTTGCTACCAGAACTCCCTTAAACCGAGGAGACACAAGAGACTACAGATGCTGGAAACTTGAGCAAAACACCATGCTGGATGATCTCAACACATCAGTCTGAAGAAGGGTCCTGACCTGAAACTTCACCTGCCCATTCACTCCCAGATTTTGCATGACCCACTGAGTTCCTCAAGTACTTTGTGTTTTGCATTAAACATAAGGCTTGTCTAGTATTTCTGATGAATGTGAAGAACCACATGGCATTATTTATGGAGGCAAGTATGAAAGTTATCTTGCTGAATTAGCATTGTTAATCTGGGTGTTTCTCATTGTTATCCATGGGATCTTGGTTTGTGCAAATTTCCTGCTATGTCTCCTTCAATACCTAAGTTTATATCATAGGAGCAGAATTAGGCCATTAGGCCCATCGAGTATATTCTGTCATTCAATCATAACTGATCTACATTTCCTTCTCAACCCCATTCTCCTGTCTTCTCCCTGTAACTTTTGATGCCCTAACTAATCAGGAACTTGTCAACAACTTTCACTTTAAAAATATGCACAGACTGCCTGCACAGCCGTGTATATGTGGTAATGAATTCCACAGATTCACCGCACTGCGGCTAACGATAATTATATTCCAAAATCATGTATTTAGCAGAAAAGTGCTTTTGGTTGTTCTCAGGTTGTCAGTTCTTTAATTATGAAAGTTGCGAAGTGTTTAAGTGTGATATTAAAATAACAGATCATTTGAAATGCATACAAAATGGATGGATATGAATCACGTGCAGGCAGTTCAGATTAGTTTAACTTGTCATAAAAACAAAAGTTGGAGTAACTCAGCGGGACAGGCAGCACCTCTGGAGAGAGGAATAGGTGACGTTTCAGACTGAAGAAGGGCCTTGACCCAAAAAGTCATCCTTACCTTCTCTCCAGAGATGTTTCCTGTCCCCTGAGTTACTCCGGCTATTTGTGGCTATCTTCAGTTTAAACCAGCATCTGCAGTTCGTTCCTACACAGTTTAACTTGTCATCTTGTTTGGAATGGACATTATGGGATGAAAGGCCTGCTTGTACGGTGTAAACTATTTTGACTTTTCAGTAGCTTAATGGTTAATATTAAAAGGTATTGTGGATTGTTAAGAAAGTATTTGTAATTAAGTCAAATAGCATTGCTATATGGTGTGGGTTGTAAATAGCAGGACATTTAAATATCCTGACATTTAAATACAGGCTTTGTATTTTCTATCTGATATCTGTTTGGTTTAGAATCTCCACTGAAAATGTTCATCCATATTTTAAATCACTAAATTACCATTTCTAATTGTTTGTTAGTGATTTGCATATTGTACTAAGAAATAATACAGGACACATTGAAGTAGAACTTTTAAGGCAAAGAGAAGCTGTTTCCTTAAGAATAGGATGTTGCAGATGATTTTGCATGGTGGAACATGCACAGGGATTATGACTGAACCTGTGTGTAATATCCACTTTCCTTCTTGAATCCCCCCAGATTGCAGTAATCGGTTGTTGAATTACAAATTGAGTATATTGGAAAGGAGATTGCTGAGTCCCCAATAATATATCCAGGTCTTTTGTGCCGAGTGCAATGGTATAGTTTCTCAGACACCTCCCCTCCATATCCTTGAACCATTATCCCACAGACGAACACCAGACCATAATCTCACAGACCATTTCTGATTTCATCACTTCTGGCTGTTTGCCTTTCACGGCTCCCAATTTATCATTTCCCAGCCCTGCACCGCCTGGTTTTACCTTCTCCCCAAAATCCATAAACACAACTGCCCTGGCATTGTTTCTGCCTGCTCCTGTCCCACTGAAATGATTTCTACATACCTCAACTCCACTATATTCCACCCCCACCCCCCCCCCCCAGTCCAATCTCTCCCAACCTATGTCCAAGATACCTCCGCTTTCCGAGCCCCCACTCCCTCATCTTTACTATGGACGTTCAGTGACTCTGCACCTTCATCCCTCACCAGGAAAGCCTTAAAGCCCTTTGTTTCTTTCTTGACTGCACAACCATCCAATTTCCCTCTACTAACACTCTACTCTGCCCAGCGCAGCTGGTCCTCGCCCTCAACAGCTTCTCCTTCGACTCCTCCCACTTCCTCCAAGTTCAAGGAATAGTTATGGGCACCTGCATGAGCCCCAGCTATGTTCTCCTCTTTGTAGGGTATGGTCAACAATCCCTGTTCCAGGCGTACACTGGCCCGATCCCCGAACTCTATCTCTGTTACATTGACGGTGCTACCTTCTGCACCCATGCAGAACTCAAGGACTTCATCAACTTTGCCACCAATTTCCATCCTGCACTCACATTTACTTGGACTATCTCTGACACCTCCCTCCCCGTTTTTGATCTCACAGTCTCCATCACAGGAAATAGACTATCGACTGATGTCTATTACAAACCCACTAACTCCCACAACTATCTCGACTGCACGTTTTCCCACCCTGCTTCCTGCAAAGACTCCCCTACTCCCAATTCCTCCGACTGTGCCGCATCTGCGCCCAAGATGAGGTGTTCCATACCAGGACTTCTGAGATGTCCTCTTTATTTATGAAACTGGGGTTCCCCTCTGCCATCATAGATGAGATCCTCACTCGTGTCTCCTCGGTACCCCACAGCTCCGCACTTGCTCCCCCTCCCCCTAGTCACAACAGAGACAGTTCTCCTAGTCCTTACCTTTTGCCCCATCAGAGAAACATAGAAAATATGTGCAGGAGGAGGCCATTCAGCCCGTCGAGCCAGCACCGCCATTCATTGTGATCATGGCTGATCGTCCCCCATCAATAAATAGAAACATAGAAAATAGGTGCAGGAGGAGGCCATTCAGCCTGCAGGAGGAGGCCATTCGGCCGTTGCATACAACACATAGTCCTCTGAAATTTTCGCCACCTCCAACGGGATCCCAACATTAGTCACATCTTCCTTTCTCCACCCCTTTCCGCCTACCGCAGAGACCGTTCCCTCCGCAACTCCTTGGTTAACTCATCCCTTCCCACCCAAACCACACCCTCCCCAGGTACCTTCCCGGCAACTGCAGAAGATGCAACACCTGTCCCTTTACCTCCATCGCTCGACTCTGTCCAGGGACCCGACAGTCCTTTCAGGTTAGGCAGAGGTTCATTTGCACCACCTCCAACCTCGTCTACTGTATCCATTGCTCAAGATGTGGATTATTATACATCGGCGAGACCAAATGTACACTGGGCGATCGTTTTGCTGAACATCTTCGCTCGGTTTGCCTGAACCTGCCTGATCTCCCGATTGCTAAACACTTTTAATTCTCCTTCCAATTTCCACACAATGGCCTGCTTCCTTTATCACCAATACTTTTTTGCATATCTTTCACTCATTGTTCCTTATCTCTCCACATCACTGTTTATATCTCTCGTTTCCCTGATCCCTGACCAGTCTGAAGAAGGGTCTCGACCCGAAACGTCGCCTATCTCCTTCGCTCCTTAGATGCTGCTGCACCCGCTGAGTTTCTCCAGCTTTTTGTGTAACCCTCCACACAGACCTTTCTGTCCTAGGTCTCCTCCATTGTCATAGTGAGGCTGAACGCAAATTGGAGGAACAGCATCTCATATTAGTTTGGGCAGCTTACAGCCCAGTGGTATGAATATTGATTCCTCTATCTTCAAGTAGCCCCAGCATTTCATCTCTCTCTATCCTTCCCCCACCCAAGTCACACTAGCTTCTTGTTTTCACACATCTAACAGCTAACGATGGCCTGTTTCCTTTATCATTGTTACCTTTTTGCATATATTTCATTCATTGTTCTTTATCTCTCTATATCTCTCGTTTCCCTTATCCCTAACCAGTCTGAAGAAGCGTCCCAACCCGAAAAACGTCACCCATTCCTTCTCTCCAGAGATGCTGCCTGTCCCGCTGAGTTACTCCAGCTTTTTGTGTCTATCTTCAGTTTAAGCCAGCATCTGCAGTTCCTTCCTACATGGTATTGTCTTAATTGGTTAATTTCATTTTAATATTTTTTTAAATAGATGGTTACCATGAGATGAATGAGTATAAACAACAATCAAGAGACCTGGAAATGGCAACATGGAATGGAGGAATTGTGCAGAGAGTTCCCAATCTGGAAAACAGCAAAGGTTTCCAAGACAGAGTTAGAAGCGAAAGACAGATATTGAAAGAAACCCTGGCTTCACAGTTAAACAAGGACCTTCTCAGGTATGCGATGCCTTCCTATAAACTGGGTTTGGTACAACAAATATTTAATATAAATACACATCCTTTTATCTTTTCAAGCATTTTTTTAGTAATACAGAAAGGAAAATCTCAGCAGGTCATGCAGCATCTGTGGAAAGAGAAACTGTTAATATTTCAGATCAAAGATCCTTCAACAGAACTGAGGAAAGAAAACAAGTTAGTCCAGGTAGCAAAGTAAGTGGGGTAGGGCAGTGGGTGGAACAAAGCCATTGTCTATAGTAGGTTATAATCATTAAAAAGGCAATTGTTTATCTGTATGCTGTAGTGCTAATGTTGTTGTAATGTTTAGGTAATTCTGAGCAGTCTGTCTTACTGGGACATGCCCAGCAAGCCACAATATACTAATGAAAGAAAAAAGAAAGTGAGGAATGGCAAGCAAAAGTGAAGATTCTTGACACAAACAGAGAGAAAGATCAAGCTATATACAATTGGAGTATTCAGGCTGCAATGGATTTGTTGGTTCTTTTACCCTAACTACTATTTTGTGTTGAAGGTTCTTTGTCAGCCTTTCTTGTCTTTAGTGCACAGAAACAATCAGGTTGTCATTTGTTGCCACCCTGGTTATCAAGCCAAGACAGGATCTGCACAGTAAATGGAAGGGTCCTGAGGAGTGTTTTAGAGCAGAGTGGTCTTGGAATGCAAAGTACATAGTTTACTGATAGTGGCGTTGCACTTATACATGGGATGATGAAGAAGGCTTTTGGCACACTGGCTTTCATTGGTCAGAGTATTGAGTATAGAAGTTGGATCAGTATGTTGCAGTTGTACAATACATTGTTGAGGCTGCACTTGCAGTGGTATCGTTACATTTGGTCATCCTGCTATAGAAAACATGTAATTAGCTGGAAAAAATGCGAAAATGATTTATGAGGATGTTGCTAGTAATCACCAAACTTTAATCCTTAGGCTTTGAAGTAGTTAATTTCAGTTGTGACTGCAACACATTGGTTTTGGGGTGTTTGATTTAGAAATCTAGCTTCTGATCTTTATCCAGTGACCTTGATTAGCAGTGTATGTAAACTACCATGGATAGATGCAGTAATCCACTCACCTGTGATTTACAATATGTTACCAAGGAACTGTGGAGAGGAGAGAACATGAACATGAGGTCATTAATTTAAAAAATACTCTAAATAAAAGTTGTTCTTTTGTTTAAATTGCCTGAATACATTCATGTATTAGATTTTGTATCCAGTGTATTTTGTTAATAAATAATGAAAATAGGATGTAGGAGTTTCTTCCCCTCTTATCAGGCTTCTGGACGGTCCTTCTATACGCTAGTGTACAGTCAATTCGCCTCTACCTCATTGTGAACATTGGCTAGCTATTGTACTTGCGTTTGTCTTGATTGCATTGATATTTAGTATTGTCTGATATGATTGGATAGCATGCACGATATCTTTTCATTGTACCTTGGTGCACATGACAATAATGAACTTAAACCTAAAAATAACAACGGGGAAAGGAAGACATTATTCCGTGGCAACTGTTAGGAACAAGTGTCCTTGGAGCTTTATTGTAAATAAAGGAAATTTGGCTGATTAGATTCTGACCATGATACCGCCTGCAGAAGTAATTACATGCCCTGCTGTGGTTGAATGTAGTGAGCTTCTGTCTTGATTTATGAGTTTATGATGGATGGAATATTAATTTGAGTTTGTCCATGAATATTAATTTGAAAATGAAGAGGATTTGATCTCAGACAATGATCTGTTGGATGAAATATTAGAAGTGAGTCTCTTTGAGGGATTTTTTTTTTCTCCAATATTCAGAAATTAAAGAATTATAGGTCAAATTGTACCTAAGTGGATTGCATCTTATTGGAAATACATTTGTTTTTCTCGTAGCTTGCTTAGCTCTGGTTGGCTATATATGCGGGTGTCGAGGGTTATGAGGAGAAGGCAGGTGAATGTGGCTAAGAGGAGAGATAGATCAGCAATGATTGGATGGCGGAGTAGACTTGATGGGCCGAATGGCCTTATTCTGCTCCTATCACTTATGACCTTACAGGTGAGAGTTTAAATTGGATAAATGGGAGTTGCCAAGATAGGTTTGATTAGTGTTGAGAATGGTCAATTCTGAAACTGACTAAATCTAGAAGGTAGATTTTGTTTTTGGAGGAGGAGTATTGTGAGAAAGGAATAACTGATAAGTGCAAATTGTAAATACTTTCTCACTATTTCACAATCCCCTCACTAAAGGCTCAAATGAAAATGAATTTATTTAAGATATGGCAGTAAAACATTTCTCCAGAGAGATGTGCATATAATGAAACATCTCTCTTGGAGTTTTAAATGCTGTTTGAATTGTGCACTGATGTTTCATTGACTGTTCATGTGTGCAAAATGGTGATGGGTGGGTGGAGGCATGAACAATTAGTAAAATAAGTCTGTGCTAATCTTGCACTTCATAGATATGTTTAAGACAAAAATAAAATTAATAAGGCTTGTAATCATGAATTATTAACTCAATGCAATAGTATAACATTTACAATTCATTCTGGTTATACATGGATCTGGTTCTTGGTTATTGGGACACTAATTTTTAAAACTGTATGATGTTCAACACTCTACTATATTATACATTATATATACTACAGCATCCACTATACCTATTGCAGAAATAATATTTCAATAGGTACTCTGACTGTTTAATTATATATTTTTAAAATCCAAGGAGCTCCAGAAGCAATATTGCACAATTTGTCTGTTTTTTGTTCCCAAAAGGCTTCTTGTAGAAGGAACTCAAGCAGATGTCACATTCCATGTGGGTGCAGCTGTCTTCAAGGCCCACAGAGCCGTGCTGCTTGCAAGGGTTCCAGAGTTTTTTTCGAGAGTTTCTGAAAAGCACTTGAAAGAAGAGGCTGAGAACTGTCCATCAATCATCCCTGTGGAGAGTTTCAAGCCTTCACAGTTTAAATACTTCTTGCAGTAAGTGTTTCCAACAGTTGTGGTATGTGTTGGTGTGTGTGGGAGATTTGATTTAAACTAATCATAAATGCTACTTCACATTGTTTCCCAATTGGACTCAAAACAACAGACTTTCAAATTCACAGCAATGAACATTCTTTCCCATGGCAGACATGAGTTAACCCTTCCCAACCCAATCAGTTACATTAATTATCTGAATAAATTACATTTGTATAGGTTTCTTGGCAACCTTGGGACATACCACAGTGGTTTATACTATAGCACTGATTAAATCTGAATGTTGCTAATGCTGTAAAGCAAATGTTTGTGTATGAAGGTGGTCAATTTGGTAAAAGGGGAATCTTATCAGGGTTAAAGGCAGAAAATGTAATATTTAAGACATTATCACCTCTCTTCGAAAATTACTATCACTTAACCAAGATATTGGCAATTACAAATTATTAGTGGTGATTAAATTAAGTGTTCACAATAATTATCAGGCTGTTGTCTATGGACATCTACTACTTAAACATAATACATTTAACTTTTCAGCTTTCAGTAGACCACAACTGCTTGTAGGATGAAATACATCCCAAGCAGAAGTAGCATTTTAAGTGGTTTCTGCTCCCCCTTTAATCTGCCATTCACTGACTTTTCTGACTCTTCCCTTTAATCTGACATTCATTGATAAGACAAAATAGTTGTTCAAAAGGCACTTGTTTTGGAGTAGATAATGCAGGCTCAAACTTGAGGGCATTTTGGAGTCATGTACAATAATGTCAAGAGGTTTGGGAATTGCAAGACGCACAATTGTTTTATACGTTCCTATTACTAAGACTCCACCTCAATACATTAATTGAGGAACATTTAATATTTGCTGTGTCATTGCTATTGAAACTAGAGGCCTTGAGTCTCCATCCTAATTGTAAGTTCTTTTGGAAATTTTAACTTGCTTTATTTGTCTATTTTCTGTTTGTCTATATATTTGCCGCTCTTGATGCATATATTCTTTAAGGACTCCTTCAGAATATAACACAATCAATATGGCATGAAACCAGTTTTGTTGTCAACTTCCGTATTGAGTGCCGACATTTAAATATTTGATTAGTGAGCACACAGTAATGCACTAGTACTGTATTCTACAAATGCATAATGTTTACTTGCCCTGGCTGAGTCTCACTGTAGCCAAATGAAGCCATAATCCTGTAATGCAAGTGTTTTATGCCCGGGCTCCTGCGATTAGGTGAAAACGCAGGCTGGATAAGAGTCCATCATCCCACCATCCATTTTGGGGTTAGCAGACAAATGTGTATTAGACATCATAGCTCCCAATATATATGTGATGAAATTATTCCCCAAATGGTATGCATTCATTGAATCTCTGGGAGCTGCACTTGAACAGTTAGAGGGGTGACTGTGGCTTGCATGGTGCTATTTCATCACCCTTTGTATGGTTTCTAACAGATTAAATGACAAGCACTTCTCCTGATTATCGTAGTAAATAAAGGGATTTATTTTTATAATCCATGTTTTAACATTATTGCTTTAGTGTGGCTCACAACATTCTGAGGAATTAATTTGTATTAGTACAGCTGCTTAGTATTTCTTGCTCAATAGGTTGGAAACTTCAGTTCGTATTCGGTCTCTGGATATTGGATCATATCCTAGTGACAGAAAAGACGTTATTCAGCATTTGCGATTTTTTACTACTTTATGTTTATATGAGATTATTATCCTGGCATCAGTATTAAGAGAAAGTATATTTACCATGTCCAAGTGATACTTAAACAGCCATCCGGCTGCAAGATATTTACTTGCTGAACTGGGTGTACTTACTGTAAACGCAGCGTTGCCGGTGGAGGGGATGAATAATCTAATGGGGGAGAATACACTGAGCAAACTATCTTAGGTGATGTTTTCTTTGGTTATGGTTATAGCTGTGATATTTTCCTGAGCCTTTTTTGTGCTAGAGAGGCTGTTGGCTGTTATGGACTGGTTACCATGCATAACTGAAAATGTATTACATTATTGTTTATTATAGTTATTTATGTTTCATTAATGTGCCTGTAAATCTGCAACAACATCATTGATCCAATCCCGGTTCATATGACAATTAAACACACATGAATTTAATTGAATAGGGTGTTGGTGAGACCTCGCCTGGAATGGTGCATATTTTTGGTCTCTTTAACTGAAAAAAAGATAGTAACATTGAAGGCAGTGCAAATTGACTAGGCTAATTCATGGGAAGAGAGACTAAATAGTTTGAGTAACCTTATTCAAATATATAGCATCCTAAGGGGGCTTAACAGGTTAAATGTTGGGATGTTTTCGCTAGTGAGAAAGTCTCGAACGATGGGACATAACAACAAAATGAAGGGTCAGTCATTCTCTTGGGGGTCATCAATCTCTAGAATTCTCTATCCCAGTGGGTGGTGGAAGCTGAATCATTAGAAATATTTGAAGTGGAAGAGGTAGATATGGTAGATTGAAGAATGGAGAGGTAAGGAGAAATGGTATGGAAGAGGAACCGAGGCCAGCGTGGATTAGGCGTGCATGTATTATATTGTGGCAGTTATTTTACCGAGTCTTGGAGTTCATGGAAGTTCATCAATGTGAACCATAATTTCTCCACAGATGTTGACGAATCGGAGTATTTCCAGTCTTATTATAATCCTAAATATGTCGGTTTTATGAAAATGTAAAGTATCATCAGGCGTTTCAAATGGCGGGGAAGATGCTGCATAAGAAGGCTCCTGTGAAATGCCTCCAAATTTAGCCTTTCACTTAATTTCTCTATTTCAATATCCAGCTGAGGAAGTTCCAGACATTCTGCTCAAACACCTTGGTGGAATTAAAAAAAAAAAACAGTGTTATTGAGGCAGGGAAAATAGAAATCCCTTGCTCTTCGACACCTTCAGTCAACATGAAATAGACTGAAAAATGTTATTATGCATTAGCAGGCACACAGGCTATGTTTTAAAAAAATATCTAAATGTTTAGCGTTGAACAGCTTCCCTAGAAAAGTGAACCTGTATGTGACAGGTTTGGGAAAATAAATGTGTTCTCACTGAAATTAGCAAAGTTAAGAAGCAGGAGATATGGATATCAGCTATCCACTCTATAAGCTAAGAAAGGTTACCTAAGAAAACATACATTTATAATCTTTAAGCAAGTGAACTGCTCAAGACATTTAATAAATAGCAGGCTTTTTTTTCTGGAGGCTGTATATAATTCTTAAATAACACCTGGGGCGATTAATGCACTAAAGATGAAAAGTGAGAGGGCTCTGAATTGAACCTGACAGAGGTGATCGGATTATTTCTGCTGAATCTGTTTTTTTTTTATTTTGATGTTTCCTTGAAATTGCTTGCGGTATTGTAGTTGTTGATAAAGTCTTTTTTTTTAATATAATGGGTGTGAATATGGTGAATGAGGGCTGTTTAATCTGAAGGTCAGTTCTATAGATTTACAATCCGTCGAAAGGTGAAATAGCTTCTTGTAAATTTAGCAGACATCATGTGAACAAAAGGTCAAAGGCCCTTCACCTTGGGATGCAAGACTTAGTTTTGTGATGCAGATACTGAGCTGTTGTCAAGGAAACAATGTTGTGATTTTGAAAAGCAAAAAAGCCTGTAGTTGTTGGAATTTACCAATAAAAAGTGAAAAGGGTTTCTCAGTAGGTCAGACAGCATCTTTGGAGAGAGAAATCGATGGTAATATTTTGAGGTCAATGAGCCATTATCAAAACTGGAAACAACTTTCTTAGCTTATTATTTTAAATTGCATCAAAATCTTCAGTTGCTGCTGAGGATATGGTGAAGATACTTTACCAGGTCCACACGTGTAGAATCTTGGATGAGTGATTGGTTATGCAATTTGAAGTCAAGGCACTGCATGTCTTGGAGGAGACAGTGTTCATTACCCATCTCTGTCTACCCAGTTTTGGTTGAAAGATTCTTGAAGATTTGTTGCTACATTTGAATAGATAACATGTAGTATAGTGAAAACATTCTTATTGAGTCAGTTACCATTACCGCTCTCTTGCTACATAGGCACGCGTACATAAATGTCGTCACTGAAGACTATTAGTCAAAGCTGGATTCAAATGATAAAGGGTCATCAACCCAAAACCTTAACTCTGTTTCCATCTCCATTGATGTTGTCTCACCTACTGAATGCTTCCAGCAATTTTGTTTTATTGTTGGACTAAAATGACCATAAACCAAGCAGCAGCAACAGATCCTAAAACCATTGTTCAAATTGGATACTTAACAACATAATGTAATGTGGGATCTAGAAATACAAGTGCCTAAGTCCTTGAAGGTGGCACTGTACCTGTACATAAGGTGGTGAAGGTGGCTTTTGGCACTTATCAGTCAGGGAATTGAGTATAGATTAAAAGATTAAATAAGAAATAGTGTCTGACCCGCTGAGTTACTCCAGCTTTTTGTGTTTATCTTTGGTTTAAACCAGCACCTGCAGTTCCTTCCTACACAATTAAGTATAGAGGTTGGGACACATACAATGTGCTGGAGTAACTCAGTGGATCAGACAATATCTCTGAAGACATGGAGAAGCCTATCCATGTCCTCCAGAGATGCTACCTCACACACTGAATTACTCCAGCTCTTGAATATTCTACACACGATTCCAGCATCTGCAGTTCTCCATAGAAGTTGTAACTCTTGTCACTGTTACAACACGTTGGTGAAGCTGACTTGGAGTATTATATTCAGTTTTGGACATCGTGCTATGGGAAATATGTCATTAAGCTGGAAAGAGTGTAGAGAAGGTTTACAAGGATATTGCCAGGTCTCAAAGTGATCATCCCTTCTTATTTCTCTGCTCCACCCATAAAGCCTCACCAGATGATCCCTCAGTAATTTAATCTCTGACTTGCTTCATGATGTTCTCCATCAAAAATGCACTTGACTTCTTTTTAATAAAACAAACAATTTGATTTAGCTGGGTGCTAATTTAAAAAAAAAACAATGCCCCAAACTGAACGAAAATAAAGTTTGGAACAATTCAAGCCATAATTATAATTTGTATATTATTTTGGACATGTAAAACCAGGGTGAATAATACCAGACAACAGTCTCCTTCTGTTTTTGCATTAAGGAATTGAAAATTTCACGGGCTGATTCTTAAAGTTCCCATTGGGAGAGTGGATTTCATTCTCCGGCCCAGAGCAGTGGTAGTAACTGCCAGCAGTCAGGTGTAGTTCCTACTGAGACCAACACTGCCAACAGTGGGTTGCACCTATCTCTGTTCCTGCACTTGGAAGTATGTTGGAGGAGATCTCTACATTCATCTCCTGAATTGAGGATAGGAGGTTAAACCAAGTTTCCACCTGCACACTTGATGGGTAGCAAGGAAGTTATTTCCTATATTCATAAATACTATAAATAGATTACAAACTGTTATTTGTGGTGGCTTGCTGTGTGTATGAATTTTACAACATTGTCTGCATTTCTAAAATAAATCTACAGCCACTTGCTTTTGAAGTCCTGAACAGAATAGGGATGCTTAATAAATTTGTAGATGACATGAAAACTGATGTTGATGCTAATAGTCCTAGCACACAGGATGTTATTGATCATTTGGGGAAAATGGGCATCGCAATGTCAGATGAAATTTAATCCTGATAAATGCAAAATGATGCACTTGGAGATGACTAGAAGTGTATAACAAACATCATGAAGAATTGAGGGACAGAGGTACAAGTCTAAGGATCCCTGAAGGTGACAATAGATGTAGATACGTTTGTGAAGGCATATGAGATACTGGTCTGCTCAAGAAGTCAGAGATGAGTACAGGATGGAAAATGTCAGCAAAAAAAAGAAAATTTCAAATGCACGAGTGCAGAAAGCAGCACCATCTGTGAAACAAAGAAAGAGTTGAGGGGATGAGGCCTGATTAGACTGCACGAAGGATTGCTCCCTATGTAGAGATAATGAAAAAGCTTTGACTTGAGGAGAGTTGAAGAAATGGTTGCTTGATGTAAGAATGAATTCTGCCAAGTAAAATAGAGTGGTGGTGAAGGTTTTGTTTCGCCTCTGTTCAGGGAATGAAAGGGTCCTTGTACCATCCAAGTGTGGGAAGGGAGTATAAGAGTGATTGGAATCCATGGTGGTGAGTCATTTGAGACTGGGAAACTGACAAAGTGGCAGAGGGTGTCAAAGATGCTGTCGATAAAAGAGAAGGGACAAGTGCAGGCTAAAACAATGGGTCTGCCAGTCCAATCCTTGTGCTCCTGAGCAGGTGATGTAGGGTGGGGTCTACATGGCTGAACACTGCAGAGGGGAGATCGCCCAAGGAAATAAAGTGATCACCTGGGAGACAACAGCCTGAAGTTCAAAGATGGGCTCATAATCGAGGGAAGCAATGATCAGTACATCATGACAATAGCACAACTATTTCTTTCCTCACTGATGTTGCTTGAACGGTTTCATTTTTCCAGCCATTATACGAGTTCTGGCCATGGGCATTTTTCTTCACAATATCTTCCTGATCGTTTTGTGTTTTGAAGTGGGGCATTAGTTTTTGGATAATTTTCAATTGCAATACAATTTAAATCAAGTAGAATCTAAATTTTGCCAGGATCTAAAGTGACAGCTACTACGAAGATCTAAATGATGGAATAATTCTTTTTAAATCGTCTGTGTCAAAAATCATTGAACTCCTTAATTGCATCTCTTCGGCTAATACTGCGGGCTTAATGTCCAATCTGTGGCTAAGGGGGAGTTTTTAATTGCATTTTATATAATGGAGAATACTTGATTCAAAAATGTTTCATGAAGTTCATTCATTCCTTTTTAGAGATAAATTTCTTAATTTAATCTTGCAGAACAGAGCTAATCCATTTGCACATGGCTTGGACCATTTACATAACTTTAAAAGCATGAGAGGGGGCAAAACCATCACTGATA
Source organism: Raja brachyura (assembly GCA_963514005.1). The sequence goes on along the minus strand of OY740790.1, from coordinate 63,527,360 downwards.
TATGCAGCTGTTGTCCATGAAACCTCCCCAGTCTCTCTTTCATTGTTTCATCCACATGTGCTCAGCATTTTGAAATTTGAACAGCTTCCACATCTTAACGAAGGCTATTCCAAGCCAAAGGAAACAAACTAGCCATAAAAATGTGACAGAAATGAGATTCATTTTGTCTTTTAAGAGGATTATTGGCATGACTCTCACAAAAACAGCCACTCCAGACAGTGCCCTGCAGGCAGTCTAATATCACCCAACCAGTGGTAGTTACAGAGTACCTGCCTGTCCTGGGGCCCATTGCAGTTAGCCCCTGTGAAGAAGTTCTTGGCTTTTCTTCCAGGACATTAGCAGGACTGCTTTGATTCAGTCAGAAAATTCAGGTGCTAATTAACCACAAGCAAGTTGCTCTTGGGTTGAAAATTCCACCATGCCTCAAGAAAGCAACGTCATCAATACTTGTTATTTACTGAGATGAGAATGGGCCTCACGAAAGAACTTTTAATCAATGCTTGTGTCTGCACGGGTTCAGCAGCTGAGCTTCAAGACATCAAGTTATTATTCACTGAGAAGGGAATGAAACCCGCCAAAGAACTTTTGTCAACCTGTCCCCAGCAATAAAAATCCTTGACTGAACCCTAGAAACCCTGGACCGTTCAGCATTTTCTGGGCTAATCCCTCAGTGATGGCATGTATCTGTGCTCAAATACATTACTGCTGCCACGAGTGCCAACATACCCTAAAGCCATCAGGAAAAATGTTTGAAGATTAAGGCCTACGTGTGTAAAATTCATACACACAGCAAGCCACCACAAATAACAGTTTGTAATCTATTTGTAGTATTTATGAATAGAGGAAATAACTTCCTTGCTACTCATCAAGTGTGCAGGTGGAAACTTGGTTTAACTTCCAATCCTCAATTCAGGAGATGAATGTAGAGATCTCCTCCAACTATAGTCTACTCGGAATCACTAATATCATCTAGACCTACAACAGGCACTTCGAAGCGATGGAGAGGTATAACCAGTACTGACTGCAAAATTTTCCAAGCACAATACATTGTAATGCAATTGTGAAGTAAAGCAGAGTCCTTTCCAAGCAGATTATTGGGATCAATTTTAACTAAGACCACTGACCCTTTTCCAGATCTCAACCTGTTTAACAAGGAGTTAGAAGGACCTTTCTCTTTTTCATATGGGGTGCAGGCCGTATTACTTAGTGGGTATGTGCCTTTCTTTTGACTATACTGTTGGACCTTGGCCCAGGAGGATGTACTTTTTATTACAGGTAATTTTAGTAGTACTGCATTTCATGTTGAGTTCATATGGTACCTTGGCCTACCACTACCTCCATGAATTTTATTTTTCTGTTCAGCATTACCACTTTCCTAGATAGCCCTTTTCCTTTTCTGATCCCCATAGATTATTTTATGGTTACATTTTAGATTCAGTTATTTTCTTTTATCAACTGTCTTGTGACTTTCTCCTGGCACTTCATGTCTTTGTCTCATTGACACTTATATGCATGAGAAGGTGATCAAAGGCAGCCGAGATGTGGCTTCTCATTTGAAAGGCCATTTCTCTGAGCCTGTTTCCCCTTACCGAAGTGTCAGCCTCAATTTTGATTAACCACCAAGCTTTCAGAAAAGTAGGGCACATAAGGAGACCATTTAGCTTATTGAGTCTGTCCCAGTGCAAGAACAATCCTGCTCGCATTGTTCCCCAATCCTCTTCCATAACTATGAATGTTCTTACTGTCAAGTGTTCATCTGGTTGCTTCTGACTGCCATGACTGAATCTACCTCTATTCCTCCCCCAGCAATGCATTCCAGATCCTTACCACTTGCAATATCTTTAAAAGAAGCAAGTTCCCCCCACCACCACCTTGGATAATTTTAGTAGTTTTGCCAACCATCTTCATTCAATGATTTCTACTTTGACCTTCCATCAATAATAGCAGAAGAAAATGAGTGTGAATAGTCCATTTGGACCTTTAAACTTGCTCCATTATTCAATACGATGATCCTCAGAACCACATTCTTGCCCTCTTCCCATGCCACTCTGCATTGCATCTCTCCTGCTACTCTATCCAAACCTTCCATGATTGAAAGATCTAATCAATCCACTTTCCACCTCCTATATTCATTCCAGTGAATCTCCCTAATAAGAATGATGTCTGGGGTGGGGTTTAAACCTGTGCTTTATTCTAGGATATAGATGTCATATCTGGTGTTACACCAGAAGTGCTGGAGCCAAACTAAGCTGCAGTTGTCGCTTCCATTTCTCCCTTCTCAATGTTGCACACCCCTCCCCCAATATGGCTGTAAGAACACGTGTTTAACGTGTAAAGATTGAAGCAAACTGTTATGATTAAAGGTATCAAATGCAAGGTAATTAATAACACCTCAGTAGCTTACTGCAAGGAGAATAATTTTGTTTTTCCATTGGAAAAGTACGTGCAGTGGATTATGTTCCTTGACAAACTAAATTACAGATTTTTTGCATGAAAGCAAACTTTGATTACCATTTTGATTAAATGCTGGTCCTTCATATTTCCTGTGGGAGATCCATGAGAGGTGTCTGGTGTTTATGGAATCCTGTGAGCAGCTGTACATTGTCAGTGGGGGAAGAAAACTGTAGTGCTAAATAAATTGGAAATTATTTATTCCAAAATTGAAGATTGGTTACTGCTATTCAGAAGGTTTATAAATCTGTAGGGAGCTTGATGTTGGGACATAAATTAGTGGTTAGCTAGTGAAATAGAAACTAAGGTGAACCACTGAAAAGCATATATTGTGTGAAATTAGCATCTAAATTGCAGCCTTGTAAGCTGTTGTGGGGGAGCAGGGTCGAAGCGCGGCATGAATATTGAAGAGCCAATTGCAAATGTAAGCCCTTTTCAGAAATAGATGTTTTTGTGTCACACGGCAATGGTTCACAGGTCTTTCTGTAAAGAGCTCAAAATACAAATTACTGAGTTGCGGGAATGTGACCAGGAGTCAGACTGCAAAGAAATGTTGTAGTTAACAGGATCTCATCTAGTTTTAAAATAAATGATTTTATTTAACTGCTGCAAGATCCCTGCTATTGTTTTGCTAAAACTATTTCTGATTTAAAAATTGTCTTTGGTGATTAATAACGATTTCAGCCTCTGTCTGAATTAATCCAGCTTGTAATTAAATACTTAATGAATATATTGATCTCCCTGGTTCATGTCCATTAAATAGTTGGGCTCCATAGTGACCACTCTGTTAGAGCTGTAATATCACCAGTCCAGTTTTGGAAACAATTTTTGGACGTAAAAGTTATCTGTTGATCGCCAACACTAAATGTGTGCTAAGGTTTCTGTCATTGTTATTCCATCTGGCTCCAATGATGGTATACCTGCCTACATTCTTAAACCTGTGCAGATCAACTAGCTGGTGATTTTGTGGACACCTTCAAATTTCCTTTACTATGGTGCGAGGTTCCTACTTTAAAGGGGCATCAATAATACGTGTCCAGGAAGAGTAAAGTGGGAACCAATACCAGCTGGTGACACTACTGTCCCTGGTGGCAATGTGCTCTGGGAGGATGGTAATGACGCATATCAACTCCCACATCCGTAAGGACTGGACCATTACAATTGGCATAGTGCCAAAATAGATCAACAAGGGATGCAATCTCGTTGGTTCTCCATTCGACACTGGACCATTTGAACAACAGGAATATGTTGTTTATTGACTACAGCTGAGCATACCACACCATCATCTCTTCTAACCTTATGCTCAACTTTGGAAAATAAGGAGCACGTCAAGGTTGTGCCCTCAGTCCTTTGCTCTGCCCTCTCTATAACCACAACTATACAGGCAGACAGTTCCAATGCCAGTTGGCATTCGTTGACAGTACCACTGCTGTTGGACGAATAACGGGTAATGATTAATCAGAGTATAGGAGGGAGGTTGAAAACCTGCTGTAATGGTGCCAAAACAGCAACTCTATTCTCAATGTCAACAAGACCAAGAAGTGGATTGTTTGCTTTAGAAGGGGAAAGCCAAAGATCCACAAACCTTCATCAACAGGTTAGCGTTGAGGGTGAGTCATCAACTTCAAGTTCCAGGGCATGCATATATATGAAGAACTCTCCTGGGGTCTAGCGTATGGATTCAATCATAAAGGAAGCTCATCAATGCCTCTTCTGCATTAGAAGATTGAGGTGATTCGGTATGTTGACAAATACACTCTGAAACTACTACAGGTGTGTGGTTGAGAGCATATTAACTGGCTTGGTTCGGCAACTTGGAATGCAACCCAGGAACAAAGGAGATAGATGATAGGTGGAGGAATAGGCTATTTGGCCCTTCAAGCCAGCACCGCCATTCACTGGGATCATGGCTGATCATCCACAATCAGTAGCCCGTTTCTGCCTTTTCCCCTTATCCAGAGTCTGCTTTCTTCAAGAGCTCTATCTAACTCTCTCGTAAAAGCATCCAGAGAATCAGCCTCCACTGCCTTCTGAGGCAGAGAATTCCACAGATTCACAACTCTCTGCGTGAAAAAGTTTTTTCTCATCTCCGTTCTAAATGGCCAACCCCTTATTCTTAAACTGTGGCCCCTGGTTTTGCACTCCCCCAACATCGGGAACATGTTTCCTGCCACTCGCGTGTCCAATCCCTTAATAATCTTATGTTTCAGCAAGATCCCCTCTCATCCTTCTAAATTCCAGAGCATACAAGCCCAGTCACCCCATTCTTTCAACATATGACAGTCCAGCCATCCCTGGAATTAACCTTGTGAACCTACGCTGCACTCCCTCAATAGCAAGAATGTCCTTCCTCAAATTTGGAGACCAAAACTGCACACAATACTCCAGGTGTGGTCTCACCAGGGCCTTGTACAACTACAGAAGGACCTCTTTGCTCCTATGGTTAACTCCTCTTGTTATTACGGCCAACATGCCATTAGCTTTCTTCACTGCCTGCTGTATGCTTACTTTCATTGACTGATGTACAAGGACACCCAGATCGCATTGTACTTCCCCTTTTCCTAATTTGACACCATTCACATAATAATCTGCCTTCCTGTTTTTGCCACCAAAGTGGATATCCACATTAAACCGCATCTGCTATGCATCTGCCCACTCACCCAACCTGTCCAAGTTTCCCTCCAGATTGCAGAGAGTGGTAGCTATTGCCTGGTCTGTCATAGGTACTGACCTCCCCACTATTAAAGGGTACTGCCTCAAAGGCAGCCAATATCATTGAAGATCACACCACCCTGGTCATGTTCTCCTTTTGTTCCTAACAATGGGAAGGTACTGGATCCGATAAAGCCGTGACCAGTGGGTTCAAACATAACGGCTTCCCAATAACCATCAAGCTCTTGAATATTACTCATAAATAACTTCAGCAACAATGGACTTCTAGGGCAGGGGCTCCCAACCTTTTTCGTCCCGTTTACCCCTGGCAACTTTAATTGTACACAGCAATGTAATTTGACTTATTTATGAACAACCAATGATGAACAGATATACCTGAACCAAACACAGTCAATGAAAATAAAATGTTGTACAAACCCAGAATCAACAAATTTACCCCCTGGGGGTAAATCTACCCCAGGTTGGGAACCATTGTTCTAGGGTCTCTTTGGTTGCACTAAGGACTTTGGGTTTTTGCACCAGTGTTAGTTATTAATCTATTGAATTTTTTTTTTAAATGATGTGTGCTATGTTTACGGGCCTGTTTAACTGCTGCAAGTGGGAACTTCATTGCTCCGTTGTCGGTACATATGACAATTAAACACTCTTGATTCTTGTGTTCCTTTCCAGTGGCTTCAGTGTTTATAATTGGCAGGGAACTCCAGTCCTCTACCTGCCATTCCTTTTTGATGCTAATGTACAAAGTCTAATTATGTATTTTTAAAAAGTATATATCAGTAGATGTCAACAAAAGTGGTAACGCTTGCAAATGCTTTATCTTTTTTCATTATAAGATGTTACATAATCTTTATTTTTAAGTGAAAACAATGGAATGGTAAAAAAGTAGATAAAAAGTAGGTTAACAAGTAGCAACAAATTGCTCACAACGCTTTATTTAACAATCGTGCTTATTCTATTGCAAGATATCCCACTGGATTTTTGGCCTCTGGACTTCACAGTCGGTCAATTGCCATTTCTGATCTGAGGCATTCGATTTGTGTTTCTTGAACATTTCCTTGTATTTACAAAAGGCAGTTTCAATGTAAAAATTATGACATACAGATTATGTCTAAAATCATTGCTTCAATAATTGTAGGAATGTACTGGTTTTTAATGGATTAAATCAAAAATATTATGGTTGTTATCTTGGGAGCATTTGAGCTCTTTGAATTTCAGTATGTTCAAAATGCCCCCATAAAATAAGTATATTCAGAACTATAGACAGATTTGTATTAAACAGTTACATAATGTATTAATTATCAGGGTATGACTGTTTTGCACAGATTTATAGAGCAAGTAAACAGACCCTTCTGCCCAACTTATCCATGCTGACCTGACCAAGTTACTTTGTTTGTCCTATGTACCTCTAAACCTTTTCTATCCATGTACCTATCCAAATGTCTACATACCCACCATCCTGTGTGTGAAAATAATGCCCCTTGTGTCCCCTTTATGTCTTTCCCATCTCACTTTAAATCTGCGCCCTCTGCTTTTAAACTCCACTACCATGGGGGGGAAAAAAACTATCTATGCTCCTCATGATTTTATATACCTCCTCCATAAAGACTCCTATACTTTATTGACAATAACTCCAGCCTACCCAGTCTGCCCTTACAACTTTAGTTTTTTGTCCCAGTACCATTCTTGTGAATCTTTTGGGATGGTTTTTTGCACCCATTCCAATTTAATAACATTCTTCCTATAGCTAGGTGACCAGACTGTACCCAGTATTCCCAAGTGTGGTCTCGCCAATGTCTTGTAAGGATCATAGTGCTTACATGTCCTTTTAGTGTACAGTCATCTGTTGCTTTTCAAAATTGTTTATCTTTTTTCTGTAATAGACAGATTTATACAGCAGACGGGAAAGTGAATCAATTGGAAGAGGAGCTGTTGCTGAGCAATGATCAGAATGGGATGCGATTGACAGAAGGCCACAATCTATCCTTAAGTGACTTTGAGAAAGTGAACATGTGCAATGGGAAAGATATTGAGGGTGGAAAAGTCCCAGCTGCTCCTAACGATAATGCCTCGGGTGAAATTGAGATGTTGACCTCTAGTCTGTTGGAAGACGATATGCCTGAAGGAATGTTTGATGTGCCTGAAGAAATGGAAGAAAAGGATCAGGTCCTATGTGTAGGTAAGAAGCTGCTAAGAACAGGGGTTGATATTAAGCTTTGGTTGCTGATTCTCAACATTTGGTGTATCAATCATTGAAATTCATTGAACAATTAGTGGAAGTGGAGTACCATAGCAACAAAAATGCTTGCACATGTATTTGTCTGGTGATCAATGATTTACTTCAGCATCCACATCTCTTTCATCATGGCTGCTCCCTAGCTGCCACTATTTCAGTTTTGAACTATTAAAATTCTATGGACTTCTTTAAAGCTTTGTATTTCTATCTTTTAAACTGTGAAATTGCAGTTATTTTACTAGCCTAATTCAAACATCAGTGAACATTTGTAGAAATCTGCAGATGACCCACCACTGCTTTGTAGTGTGTCTCCCCCCCCCCCCCCCCCCCCTTCCTTCCGTCTAATGTTATCCTTGGGAGATTTATCCTTATTGATCGGTCCTATCTTTAGTTTTAGTTTAGTGTATTATTGTCACATGTACTAACGTACAGTGAAACTTTTTGTTTGCATGCTCTCCAGTCAAAGAAAAGACTACAGACAATTAAAATCAAGCTATCCAAAATGCACAGATAAGGATACAAAATTAGTGCAAGATAAAGTCCAATTAAAAATTGTTCAAAGGTGTCCATGAGGTAGATGGGAGGTCAGGGCTGCTCTCCTGCTGATGAGAGGACTGTTCAGTTGCCTGATAACAGCTGGGAAGAAACTGTCCATGAATCTGGAGTTAAATACCAACTCGTGAAAGCTGTACATTATATCTCTTTACCACCTGCACAACCAGCTGTATAATCACCTGTCCAAAATTGTCTCCAGTTAAACACAAAGAGAACCAAAAGCCCATCCTTATCATCTATCCACCAATTCCTATGGAATTGATTTCATCTTTCTCCTGGCTACTAATTTGGATGAGCATCTTAACCCAGATCTGATCTGCCGTTGGATTGGGGGAGTTGTTTACACATCATTCCTCTGTACACCAATTGCTTCATGTAAACATTTCAAAATGGTTTTCGTTCTAAATCTTCTGTTCCAATTTTTGGAATCCCTTCCCTAAAAATGTTGAGTTAGCAGCCACATCTTTGTATTAATATTCTAAAGTCTGTCTGAAAGCTTGAAAACCAGCTTCTTTGTCCAAGCTTTCAGTACTTCCATAAAGTAGATATGGCCAGCTGCAGAGATGCTCCAAGCAACTTCTGACAACTGTGCTTTTAATCTCCTTAATGCAGGTGGACTTGCTTCTGTAATGTATTTTCATGTTTCTTGACTAGATGATCCCACACCAGAGCCAGCCTCCACTTTAGGTGCTGACCTTTTGTCCCTCTACCACGAAGGTTGTTGTTCCGATATAACTCTTCATGTTGAGAACAAAGTTTTTCAAGTGCACAGGTATGCAGTTCTCCATTGTACAAACCAGCATGAAGTGAGTAAATGAACCAAGCTATGTATTTTGCACCAATATATTGATATAACTTGACGCAATCAAACAAAGAAAACAAAATTTGCTCCTTTAGAGTGGAATTAGTTGATGTAACAGCAGAAGAGAAAATCATGTGTACTCTTATCTTCAAGGTGCTTTAAAAAAACTACTATTAAATGTTTTCTGATTATTTTCGTATCAGCTCTTTCTCACTTGAGTGGGATGGGAAGGGGCACTCTTTGCTTGGGTGTTGCATGTCAGATTAATGATGTAAGGCTGGACCTTTTTAAATGCTGGATTGGTCAGTCAATCATTTTCCTTGAATAAATTAATAAGCAATTGAGTTTTTATTTTTTATTTGTACAAATTAGCTGCCTAACTCTAATGATCACTGCATTAGTTTAAAGTAAAAGGTATTTAGTTTTTAAATATATAATTTAGACCAAGCAAATTTAATGTTATATAAAGTGCGAATTGTCATGAAAACTTTGTCTGCTTTACCTGCCAGGGCCATCCTGTGTGCACGCTCCAGTTACTTTGCAGCTATGCTGAGTGGCAATTGGGTTGAAAGTTCTCAGAAGTCCATCACTCTTACAGGGTAGGAAATGATAACCAAAAGGTCTTTTAACATTTAAAAAGGCAGTACTTTCTCGTGGGCCACATTTAAAATACGTATCTAAAGAGAGCTTTGTCAGCTTCATATGCAATGTATCTGGCTGTTGCTGACTAGTGGGGTCATGTTTTATTCTGTGTGCAGTAATTCAATGGATATTTTTTCTCAAAGCTAAATAAAATACTGCATTGTTTATAGTTAAACGATAATCAAGGTGACCATATTAAAATGTGCAGTACAATATTGTAATATCAGTGATCAACATATTAACAGTTCTAATAGAGAAATAATCCTACTTAAAATTCTGCAGCAGGTTCTTAGGTCCAATTTTCTTAAGAATTTCTCACATGCCAAATGCAAATGGAATGGCGTTCCGAGCGTGTGTTCCTGTGGAGCTCATGGGAGCTCGTACTTCAGCTTCTCCTCGCTGTAATGCTCCATGCAATCTGGTTGCCGACTTAAGGGTGCTGCAGTAGGACTTGGACAGGTTGGGAGTATGGGCAGAGAAGTGGCAGAATGAATATAGTGTAGCACAGTGTGGAGTCATGCATTTTGGTAGTAGGAATAAAGGCATAGACTATTTCCTAAATGGGGAGAATCCACAAATCTGAGGTGCAAAGGGACTTGAGTGCTGGTGCAGGATTTCCAAAAAGTTAATCTGCAAGTCGAATCGGTAATAAAGAACACAAACTGAATGCTAGTATTTATTTCAAGAGGGCTAGTATACAAAAAGCAGGGATGTAATGTTGTAGCTCTATAAGACGCTGATAAGGCAGCATTTTGAATATTGCGAGCAATTCTGGGCACCATATCTGAGGAAGGATGTGTTGGCTCTGGAGAGGGTGCAGAGGAGGTTTACAAGAATGATCCCAGGAATGAGGAGGTTAACCTATGATGAACGTCTGTTGGCACTGGGCCTGTACTCGCTGGAGTTTAGAAGAATGAGGGGGACCTCATTGAAACATATGGAATAGTGAAAGGCTTGGATAGAGTGGATGTGGAGAGGATGTTTCTACTAGTGGGAGAGTTTAGGACTAGAGGTCATAGCTTCGGAATTAAAGGAATTTTATTTTAGGAAGGAGATAAGGTGAAATATTTTTAGTCAGAGGGTGGTGAATCTGTGGAATTATTTGCCACAGAAGGCTGTAGAGGGCAAAGATGATGATTTTTTGATTAGTACTGGTTTCAGAGGTTATGGGGAGAAGGCAGGAGAATGAGATTAGGAGGGAGAGATAGATCAGCCATGATTGAATGGTGGAGTAGTTGATGGGTTGAATGACCTAATTCTACTCCTATCATTAAGGCGTTATTTACTGTCTAGCCCTCACTGACCATACAATCCAATAGCATATTTGACTGTTTAAGAGGATGGAAGATTCCACATCAGTTGTGAGTCTGCAGTTCATTTTAGGTCAGGAAGGGAGCTTTCCTTTCACAAAGAGCATCAGTGAAATTCATTTTTTTAGAAGAATCTGGAAGTTTTGTGACTGCTATTAGTTTTGATTTAAAATCCCCAGATGCCTTGGTGGAATTTGAGGACGTGGCTATAGATCTATAATACAAGCCTCTGGAGACTTGTCCAGGAGCTTAATTATTATGTTACTACATACTTTGGTAATTCATGCAAAGAGGATAAAAGCTTGCATTTGCTGAGTGCCTTTCAGAGCTTCGGGATGCTCATGTTGATTGACAACATGTGGGGCACTTCTTGAAGCGCTATCGCTGTTGTAACTTGGGGAAATTTTGTACTTTTTTGTTCACACTTAAGGGCCTGTCCCACTTACGTGTCCTTGGCACGCAAATTACGCAACCTCGTGGTCGCGTTGAGGTGCACGGGCATCCTGGTGCGACGTAATGTCTCACCTGGAACAGCAGCAGAAGCAGGCAAACGATCGCTGAGCTCAGCCTGGGGCTCAGGCTGGGGCTCAGACCACGAGGTCGCGTAATTTGCGTGCCAAGGACACGCAAGTGGGACAGGTCCTTTACACTCTCATTTAAGTTGCCGTTGGGTTCGCTGTGTCTTTCAGTATTTTCTGTTATGTTGGGTATGGTGAACTCTCCTTTTTTTCCTATTAATTTATTGCCAATATTATTGCATTTTTAAAGAATATGTTTAAATCCACAGCAATGTCCTTAGATATTAAAATGAGCGGCAGTTTTTTCAGCCACTGAATACCAAGGTACCAAACAAGTATATTTGGAAAAGCAGAGGCTGATTGGGAATTGTCAGTCTGGCTTTGTGTGGGGATAACTCAATAAAAATCGATAAGGGCTAGGAGTGGTACAGGTTGTCTATATAGATTTTAGAAAGTCATTTGACAAGTCCCGCATGGTTGGCTGGTCCAGAAGGGCAAGGCACACGGAATCCTGACAAAAATGGTTAATTTATGTTGGCATGGTGATAAAAGGCAGAGGGTAGTAGTGGAAAGATGCATTTCTCATTGGAAGTCAATAATCAGTGCTGTATGGTGGGGAATGGTACTGGGTCCCCTGTTTGGGATATATATTAATGACATGAATGTGAGCAGGATATTTGACTAGAAAGATTGCAGATGACGCAAAAATTGGTGTTGTGAATAGCGAGGAGGGTTGTCTTAACACCAAAGGATACAAATCAATTGTTTGTGGCAGATGGAATTTAATCCCATGTGCAAAGTGATGCTTATTGGCAAGTTAAACAAGAATAAGAGATGCACATTAAATCGTCATGTGTTGAGAAATGTTTATAAGGATTCCCTGAAAGTAACATTGTGGGTATATAAAATGTGCTGGAAAGAACTGCACATAGAAACATAGAAACATAGAAAATAGGTGCAGGAGTATGCCATTCAGCCCTTCGAGCCTGCACCGCCATTCAATGTGATCATGGCTGATCATCCAACTCAGTATCCTGTACCTGCCTTCTCTCCATACCCCCTGATCCCTTTAGCCACAAGTGCCACATCTAACGCCCTCTTAAATATAGCCAATGAACTGGCCTCAACTACCTTCTGTGGCAGAGAATTCCAGAGACTCACGACTCTCTGTGTAAAGAATGTTTTCCTCATTTCGGTCCTAAAGGAATTCCCCCTTATCCTTAGACTGTGACCCCTTGTTCTGGACTCCCCCAACATCGGGAACAATCTTCCAGCATCTAGCTTGTCCAACCCCTTAAGAATTTTGTAAGTTTCTATAAGATCCCCCCTCAATCTTCTAAATTCCAGCGAGTACAAGCCGAGTCTATCCAATCTTTCCTCATATGAAAGTCCTGACATCCCAGGAATCATGCTGGTTTAAATCGAAGATAGACATAAAATGCTGGAGTAACTCAGTGGGACAGGCAGCATCTCTGGAGAGAAGAAATTGGTGATGTTTCTGGTCGAGACCCTTCTTCACACGAGTGAGTTACTCGAGCATTTTGTGTCTATCTTTGATTATGGGTAGATAGGTTAGTGAAGGAGGCATAAGGCCTGCTTTTGCCACCTTAGATTGAGGCATGGGAATTGAAATATGGGACGTCATGTTGCAACTTTTTTACAGAACACTGATTGGACTACACTTGGAGTATTCCTCGGTCTTATGAAGTGTTATGACCTGAAATGTCACCTTTTCTTATTCTCCAGAAATGCTGCCTATCCCACTGAATTACTCCAGCCTTGTCCAGGTGGTTGCTGGGGAGTCGCTTTCATGGTTGTGAATAGTTCCTGCATTCTTGTTGCCGCTAATTTTTCAACGTTGAAAAATTAGCGGCGACCAGAATGAAGCTGCCATGGAGAGTAGCCGTAGGTACAGTGGTAGTGGGTTGCCAGGAGATCGTGGGTTGTCGCCGGTGCTGACCGGTGAATTTCACTGGCTCATTGGGGGAAAAAAAATGTTAACAGCAGTTTTCATAACCAAGGATAACCCACCGGTAATGTTAATGTCCGCTGAGCTTCACAGCTGTGTATCCCTGGCTTCTTAAAAGATGTCTCTACTCCTCCCCACCCCTTCTCCCACCTCTCCCCCCCTCTTTTAAAGGAATTGACCCTTCCTGTACATTGTGCTTTCACCGACTTAATTACAGCGCCAACCTTCCTGCTCATTGTGGTGTGTGTCTCTATCACATTGGCTTTGAACCATGTGAATTTCACCCAGACAGTGCTCCCCCTGCTAGCCCTGTCTCCCGCCTGCATAACTGGCTGGTGAAGGAAGCGATGTGTGTGTGTTTGTGTGTTCCACTCTGACAGTTGCCGTTCCAGTCGCTGGATTTTCAGCAACTGACTACGACTTGACAGTCGCCGGCAGTCGCCTGAGAAATCATCGAAGTGGGACAGGCCCATTCGAAAACTTGAGTTACAGGGAGAGATTGGATAGTCTGGGTTTATTCTTGCTGGAGATTGAGAGGTAACCTGATCAAGGTATATAAAAGGGTAGATAGAATCAAGTTCCCATTGTAGGGATTTCAAAATCAAGACATTGTTTTAAGATGATAGGAAGGATTTTTAAAAGGATTTTTTTTTAGTGGTTGATATCTGGAACTCGCTGCCAAAGGAAGTGTTGGAATTGAATACAGTATTTAATTTACTGTCTAAATTTAAAGAGACATTTTGACAGGAATGTAAATAGTCAAGGCGTAGACTGACGCAGGCCCAGTTAGGCAAATGGAATTAATATAGATGGGCTGAAGGGCCCACACCTTTGCTGGTCAACAGTAAAAATGTAAATCACTTTTAGTATCTCGTCATAGAGATCTTGGTGCATGCCAATGACTTCATTGCCTCCTGTCACATTTCATTCCTTTCTGTAATATTTCAGGATTTCATGAAAAAACATCCCAAGTATGAAATAAAATGTACAATTATTATTTTGCGAACTGGAGTGCATTTTGGCATCAAACGTCCTAATTTGTAAATGACCTAATAACCATCAGAGATAAATCAGTCATGGAAATGAAATGAAATGGCTTTTTATATAAATACATTCATTAGGGTATCATTAGTACTGCATTTGCATTTTGCTTTGAGCAAAAGGAACTCACAGAAGCAGTTTAATTTTATTTTAAAGATATTCAGAAATATACTTGAATTCTTAAGTAGTTTTGTCCATGCAATCTAAATTTCAGTTTCAAAGTGTTGGCTCTGGGCAGAAGATAACAAACTGTGAGGTTGAAAGTTTAATCACAAATAGAAAACTGCATAATCAATGTGATGCAGATTTAGGAACATTTTTAAATGTTCGGCTCCTGATCAATGATCAAACTTATGCCCATTTGTGCACCATATCCTAGATTTTCTTTGTTTAACAAAAGCCTCTCAATATCTGCCATACAATTAATGATTGATTTTGCATCAGTTGTCATTTGTATAAAGTAGAACTTCTGTTTCTTACTCGGTAATGACGTCTTTCCCACCTGCACACCAAAGGACTTGGCTGTAACTTTTAGACCAGGCCCTCTAGTGACCTAGTTTTTCGCAGTTCCCCTCATCAATTCCTTTTTTTTTTAAATGTTTAAGGCATTAATTAAATCATCTCTCGACTTCTAACTTCCAGGGAACAGAACCCTAATTTGTGAATCATTAGTATTTAACGGCAGAACGCATCACATGTTTATTAATAGAAATATTTTAATTCATTGACTTTTTGTAAGGAACATGGGTATTTTGTGGATGTACATTTATGTGGTGACGTAAGAAATTATGGATGGTGAAATTTTGAGCAAAACACAAAGTGCTGGAGGAACTCAATGGGTCAGGAAGCAACTGTGGAGGGAATGGAAAGGCGACATTTTGGATCGGGATCCTTCTTCAGTCTCTGGTTGAAAAACAGGTCCTGTTCTAAAATGTCGCCTGTCCATTCCCTCCACGGATGCTACCTGACCCGCTAAGTTCCTCCAGCACTTTGTGGAGGAAATCAGTTGGTGGTTTGAAAGTACGCTTGGGGCTATGATGGCAAACTGATTAAGTTGCTCCACCAACAGCCAGATTTATCAATTGCTGTTTCAGGGATGAGTTTAAATTTAACCATGGCAGCTGGGAAATTTAAATCAAATTAATCATGTCTGAAAATAAAGCTACTCTCAGTCACACTAATCATGAAACTACCAGAGATAAACACAAAGCTGGAGTAACTCAGCAGGACAGGCAGCATTTCTGGAGAGAAGGACTAGGTGACGTTTCGAGTCGAGAATTGTTCAGATTTGTTTCATAGAGACACTGCATGGAAATGTGCCCTTCGGACATGGACATCGATCACCCCATCACACTAGTTCTATGCTATCCCACTTTTGCATCCACTTCATAGACACTTAATTTAGAAGCCAGCTAACCTACAATCCCACATGTCTTTGGGAAGGAAACTGGAGCACCCTGAGGAAACCCACACAATCACGAGGTGAACATGCAATCTCTGCACAGATTCCCAAGGTCAGGATCAAACCTGGATCTCTGGAGCTATGTGGTAGCAGCTGTACCAGCTGCGCCACTGCGCTGCCTTATAAGAAACCATCTGGTTCATTAATGCCTTTCAAGGAATTTTGTCTATCATGAGGGATACAGCTCATCCAGGGCCAATCTGAAAAAGGGAATTAGGAATGCTAAACTCAATCACAAACAGCGGATTGAGGAGCATTTCCGAAACAACTCTGACCCCAGGCGCATGTGGCAAGCAATTAAGTCCATTGCCGACTACCATAAAATCAACACCCCCCCCCCTCCCCGGACAACGCCACCCTCCCTAATGAGCTAAACCACTTCTATGCTCGCTTTGACCGGGACAACAAAATTCCAGCCATCAAAGTTGATCCACCCCCGAATGAACAACCCCTCAGTCTCTCCACCTCTGCTGTACAAGACGCACTGAGCAAGGTGAATGAGCACAAAGCTGCCGGCCCCGATGGCATCCCCGGGCGGGTGCTCAGGGCATGTGTTGGACAACTATCCCTGGTCCTCACTGACATTTTCAATCTGTCACTGGCCCAGGGTGTCGTCCCCACCTGCCTCAAGACATCTGAAGAAGGGTCTCGACCCGAAACGTCGCCTATCTCCTTCGCTCCTTAGATGCTGCTGCACCCGCTGAGTTTCTCCAGCTTTTTGTGTAACCCTCGATTCTCCAGCATCTGCAGTTCCTTCTCTAACATCAAGACATCTACCATTGTGCCAGTGCCCAAACAATCAGCGACAGGGAGTCTCAACGACTACCGGCCAGTGGCACTCACCCCTGTCATCGCTAAGTGCTTTGAGCGGCTGATCCTGGCTCACCTCAAAGCCAGCCTCCCCCCCCACACTGGACTCCCACCAATTTGCCTACCGGACAAACAGGTCTACAGAGGACACCATATCGGCGGCCCTACACTCTGCCCTGACCCACCTGGACAGCAACAACACCTACATCAGGCTGCTGTTTATTGACTTCAGCTCTGCCTTTAACACTGTCATACCCGCTAGCTTGATCACCAAACTCAGCGGTCTTGGCATCTCCACCTCCCTCTGCAATTGGACACTGGATTTCCTTACTAACAGACCACAGTCTGTTAGGGTCAACAACCTCACCTCCTCCACTATAACACTGAACACTGGCGTGCCACAGGGCTGTGTGCTCAGCCCTCTCCTCTACTCCCTCTTCACGCATGACTGCATCGCCAAGTATGGCTCCAACGCCATCATAAAATTTGCCGATGGCACCACGGTGGTAGGACTGATCAGTGATAATGACGAATCAGCCTACAGGGAGGAGGTCCAGCACCTGACTACCTGGTGTGCCAACAATAACCTCGTCCTCAACTCGCAGAAGACAAAGGAAATAATTGTTGACTTTCGGAAGAACAGAGGGGGCAGACACCCCCCCCCCATCCATATAAACGGGACTGAGGTGGAGCGGGCTCCAACTACAAATTCCTCGGGGTACACATCTCGGAGGATCTGTCCTGGTCCCTCAACACCTCAAAGCTAATCAAAAAGGCACAGCAGCGCCTTTATTTTCTGAGGAGGCTCAAAAAAGCCCACCTGTCCCCCCAGATCCTAACGAACTTCTACCGCTGCACCGTCGAAAGCATCCTGACCACCTGCTTTACGGTATGGTACAGCAGTTGCACCGTGGCAGACAGGAAGGCACTACAACGGGTGGTGAAAACCGCCCAGTACATCATCGGTGCCCCGCTCCCTGCCTTGGATGCCCTCCACCGAAAACGGTGCCTGAAGCGGGCCGGGAAGATCATGAAGGACCCCTCACACCCTAATCATGGACTGTTTGCCCTCCTCCCATCAGGGAGGCGGTACAGGAGCCTCAGGTCCCGCACCAGTAGGACGAAGAACAGCTTCTTCAACTACACCATCAGACTGCTGAACTCAGAGCCCAGCTGATAGACTTGTCTGTACCCTGTATTTATTTATTTTCCGTACTGCTACCACTGCACTCTGTATTTATTTTTCTATATCGCTATCACTACGAATGACGCTAAACTGCATTTCGTTGTACCTATACTTGTATTTGTGCAATGACATTAAACTTGAATTGAATTGAATTGAATGTCCACACAGTTGCAGCTCGGACCCACCAATATTGGTGGCGCTTCATTGCATGTCAGGAACAATGCTATCCAATAGTGCCAATGGTATCCACATTCGTCCACTATGTAAAAAGTCATTGAATTACAAAGTGGGATTCTTTGATAGCTGCACCAGTTGATCAAGAGTCTCATGGTGACTGAAGAAGATATGTGTGCACATTTCTCATTATCAATTAAGAATTTGGGTTTGTACTGATGGTCTAAAGAACAAGTTGTCTATCTTGCACTTTTTGTTTTGTGAAAGTGATGTGTGAGAGAATAGATTTTTTTTCATCCTTGCCTTGTTAACTTAAAGAAACATTAGAAACTTTCCAATTTGTCATTCATTTTTATTGGTGCTAGAAATCTGAAACGGGTATAAAGGTGAATTTATGTTTATTGGCAGTGGCCCAAATTGGTTGATGGTGGATCTATTGTTCATTTTATTCCCAGGCTGATTTTTGTTTGTAAATTGTCTTCACTGTTCCAGTAGCTTTTCAGTAGATTTATAAATATATAATTGTTTACAGTGTGAACCATGTGGAGATGGGCGTCATGATGAACTTTATATATGGGGCCATTTTAGACTTGCCAAGAGGAATTTTCCCGTGGTAAGTATGTTATTATTTCATTGATTTAAGTGTGATCTTTGAAGTATATCTTTGTAGTTTACCTTGGAGATCTTGCTGTGAAACTTAATTAATTCCTCACCAATAAAAGCATGTCTATTCATTTTTCGCTCCTTTTTAATGTTTTTTGTGCACTGGTTGGTTTGAGTTTGCAGGCAATTGGGATTATGTTGGAGAATTCAAGGCAAGTGGTAAATGTAATTGAAAGGGCAGTCATGAACAAGAATGAATATTTCGTGCGGTGATGCTTAGATTTTAGGAACTAGTAGGATTAGTTAGGATTATAAATTTGGGGAATAATCTTGGGATTTTCGGTTAGGCTAAATTTCGGGGTTTGGATTAAGGAATTTAGTTAGCCATAAAATACAGGATGAAGAATTGCAGAGGAAGAGCCCACAAAATAATCCAAGAATGAAGCTAGATCAATCGGATAATTTTCTCCCACTTGCATGGTCAACAGATCTGTTATGCACCTAGATTTAGCATTTATGGTTTTGAACCCCATGTAAATTTACAGTCTGGATTTAGTAAATTATTGGCATTCTGGAATTGGCAGTGTCTGATTTGTAAACTAACAATTGATTAATTGCCACCTGGTATGAAAAATATAGTTGTAAAAATGCTTTAAAGAAAATTATTTTGCTCTGTTGTGGGAAATGTTTCTGTTTAAAAGTTGCCTCGAATAATTTTCACCCATCTTGAACCATTCTCTATAAGAAGTTGATAATTTCAGAATCAGAATGAATATATTTTTTTAAACCAGCAAGTACAGTTCTGTGTTTCTGAATAATCTACAAGTTGGCTGTGCCACAGGCAAGAGAGAAGTCGACATGAGTTCAACCTATAAAGTTGGGGTAGTAAAATGTTTAAATTAAGATTTTTAGTGAAGTATTGATTGATGCTGGAAATCAGAAGTTTTAAGAGGAGTTTTTTTATTAATTTGCAGTGGCACGAAGTGGATGATATTGGATCAAATGCCTATTATTCTCTGGCTTGATTTCATTTTTAATAGCAAAATGTCAGAATAGTTGCCCGTTTTCTATAAATGCTGCTGAAAATTGGTTCCATGTCTGGTTTTAATGGCAACAAGGAGACCTTTTTGACTGCTTGAGCCTTTGCAACATTACTAATAGCAATCTGACGATAATTCCCGAATATCGATTCTGAATTCTAGTGGTTGTTGTGCTGGTAATCAATTCTACAGTCAAAGGAAGAGCCCTGTTTTTGCTTTTCAAACATGGTTATTAATGTGTTGACCACAGAAGCAAATTTTGTGCTGTGTACAGCTACCATTCCACAAGCTCCTAACTGTAGGAATAGCTTCTGCAATGATGATGGCTCACAAACACAGACCTGAAAGCAAAGTGATAAATTAAGTAAATCTTAGCGCTAACTCAACATTTTCCTCTTCTTCAGTTCCATCCTTTTGTTAGCAGATATGTACAACTTGGATGGGCTGAAAGCAGTCGTCTTGCATGTTCTGAAGAAGGATTATTGCAAGTTTTTTCACAAGGTAACATTTTTTTCTGTGTATAGTAGGCATTGAAATTCTTGATAAGCTTGAAATTCATAGAAATGTTCACTTTTAATTTTCTTAAATCCATTGCTTTCAGGCCCTCTACGTTCATGCCCTAAGTTAGCTTTGAGAAAATCTTTCCTCGATAATAGATTGGTTTTTTTTGTGGAGTTATGATTAACTGTGTTTTGTTAACTGCCACATTGTTTTGCTTGGGTTTAGGTTTATTATTGTCGCAAGCTTTGTTTTGCAAGCTATCCAAACAGATCAGGCACAATATACATAAATGCAATTAAGTCATACTCAAGTACAATAGATAGAGCAAAGGGGAAGATAGAGTGTAGAATAGTTCTCAGTAATGTAATGCACCAGTTCAATAGACAAAGTCCAATGTCCACAATGGATTAGAGGTGAATTGGACAGTAACCTACCTTTTGGAAGGACCATTCAGAAGCCTGATACCATGGGAAGAAACTGTTAAGCCGGGTGTGCGTGCTTTCAAGCTTCTGTACTTTCTGCCAGATGAGAGCAGGAAACATATCCGATCATGTGAAATGAACGTCACTATCAATGGCAGCAGTACTCTGGACTGTGGCATGGCTGGAGCTGCTGTCTCACAGCTCCACACACCCAAGTTCACTCCTGACCTCCAGCACTCTGTGTGGAGCTTGCACTTTCTGCTTGTGATTATCTGGGTTTCCTCTGGGTACTCTGGTTTCCTCCCACATTACTAATTTGAGAGTTGGTAGTTTCTTTTGCCAGTGTAATTTGCCCTTGGTATGTGGCTGAGTGGTGGATTTAGATGGGAATGTGGGGAGCACAGTGAAAAACTGGCTGTGGATGTTCGTCATGGATTCAGTTGGCTGTTAAGGCAGTTTCTGTGCTGCATGTCTATTACTCTGACTCAATTGTCAATCCCTGCAACTGAAGAGGCTGCTAGAACTCGATCATATGGATGGCTCGGGAGTCGCAAATAAACCAGTCTGGTTAAAGGATCCAATATTATGCTATCAGAGTGGGTGTCGGGTGGAAAATTATAGTGACCTGCAAATGCTAACTCTGTTTCCATTGCAGACAAAAGAATTCTGAGATGGAAATTGCAAACTGTCAAGAATCACTTTGACATTTTGGAGATGGGCTTTTCTACATGGAGGAACCAAAGGCAAATTGGGTGACAGCTGCTGGTGTGCTGCAATGCAGTCATACCATCTTCCTTTGGTTCCTCCATGTAGAGGAGACCATTCATGGAGTATCAAAGTGGGCTTCTGCTGCTTTGACATATTCCACTGCATCCAACCTGTGGAGTCCTATCAGAATTCTAGTTTCAATGCGATCTCCTTTCATCATTTTAAACTCTGGAGAATACAGACCTAGTCTACTATATCTCAAGCGACAAACTTGCCATTCCTGGAAGCAGTCTAATAGATGTTTGCTGCATTCCTTCTGTAGTGAAAATATCTATTTTCAGCTATGGAAATAGAAACTCTACATATTACTTGGGTGCCTTCTCACCAAGGTCCATATAACTCCAGCATTTCTGTGTCTAAAACGTGATGAAGCAACTAATTGTAAGATGCATATTGATGTACATAAAGAGCTCATTAAAGTATCCTGGTTAGTTAAAATTCTGCATTTGTAGTTGAGATAATGCTTTTCATTATGACGTGGGCATTACTGACAGTCAGAATTTATTGCCCCTCTCCAGCTGGTTAGTTGTTATTACTGTATTTTCTTTTTGCTATATTTACTGTGGGGGGGGGGTGGGTTGAAGGGAATGTGGGGAGAATAAAAAATGCATTCAGTGTAGATGGATGCTTGATGACATGTTTATTTGAATGGCTAACCACCGTCCTTAGCAGAATACTAAGTATGTTCACAAATAATGCAATGCATTCCAATGAAACCTCTGTTAATGAAGGGTTTCCTTCAATAATAAATCATGTAGCTTTGAAAAGTGTAGGAGTTCTTCAGCAATGTGTTATAAACCCAACCATCTTTGGGAGTTTCATCAAGGGCCTTCCTTCCTTCAGAACTTCAGAATGAAGCAGTGTTAACTTTCAGTCACAAGTCAAAATGGTCCAAGTAAGATTGCAAAATGGTCCAAGTAAGATTGTAAGATTTACGCTCAGTAATGTCCGTGCCTGGCAATAACGATCTCCAACAGGAAAGTCTAGTCATTTTCCCTTGTCGCAGATGCTGGTTTAACCTGAAAAATAGTTGGATAAACTGTAAATAACCTGGACCCAAGAAGAGGTTGAAGGTATTTAAGTGAATAACCTTCCAAAGCCTTTTGCACCAACTCTAAGGCATTTTCTTATATGACAACATATTCTCACCTGGATGAGTGCAGCTTCAGAAATCCTTAAGTACCCTGGAATGATCTGGGACAAAGCAACTCGCTTGAAACTATATCCACCACACTGAATACTCCCTGCCGTCACAACATGCAATAGTGTAACTTCCCTGGCTGCTTCAATAGAATCTTTCCAAACCTGCAACTACCTCCCACCAAGTAAGAGAATGAGGTGCAGGCACAGGAACATAACCATTTGCAGATTCCCATCTAACTTGCCATCTGGAACCGGTGACTTAAAAGTCGATATATTAATTTTAGGTGTTGGGTCAGAATCCTCAAATTACCTAACACAAGACACAGCATGGGTACTGCGATGGAAACTGCTCATCATCACCACCTTGAGGGCGGCTGGAAATGGGCAATAAATTCTGGTCAAGTAGGATTGCAACATGTACTCCAAAGATGCTGCAGGCCCCCTGAGTTACTCCAGCATTTTGTGTTTTTTGCTCAAGATTCCAGAATCTGCAGTTCTTTATTTTTTAATTCTGGGCTCGTCGGTATTGCCTGCATGTAGTAATAAAAAGTCTTGACTGCAAACACAGAAATTAATTGTGTCAACACAGCAGGTTGGCCAGAGTGCATTTGAAAATCAAAATGTTCACATATTTTCTCTATTCCATCTTAAATATGCGTTTGTTGTTTAGCATAAGTTCTCTTCCTTAAATTTAGAAATCACCTCGTCATTGAACTACTCCAAACATTTTTCTCAATTCATTGTTCCTGGTTTTTTTTTAATAACTTCACAACTTCCCACCAGTGAGTTAATTTGTGCAGTGTCTCAGCTTTCACTAGTTAACTGTTCTTGCCCCATGCCATTATTTAACCAGAAAAGCTCTTTTTCTTCCTCAATTCTGCAGATCTAATCCCAGCAGTGTGTATTTATCAACACAGCAAGACAAATGTCCCGAAGATAGAATCAAAATGCTGGACTAACTCAGCAGGACAGGCAGCATCTCTGGATAGAAGGAATGGATGACGTTTTAGGTCGAGACCCTTCTTCAGGCTGACCTGAAATGTCACCCATTCCTTCTACCCAAAGATGCTGCCTGTCCTGCTGAGTTACTCCAGCATTTTGTCTCTATCTTTGGTTTGGTTTGTGTAGCACCTTGCCATGTTGATGCACACCTCAATGGACGATCCATTTATTATAAGCACTAACTAATGAAATATTCAATATATATTGCATCGGAGCTCAGATTAAGTCAGTTACCAAGATACTGGTAAATGGCGTTGTTCTCTCTAGTAAATTCCTCTAGAAGTTCTCTCTCTAGTAGTTGATAAAGACCTCTAGTAGTTCTCTCTCTAGTAGTTGATCAAAGTAGCTTAATTGGGCACGTGTAACAAATTCCATCCAAGCCCTTTGCCTTAGGATGGGTCCAGTCAATATTGAGGGGTCTCAATATTGAGAGACCTATTATTCTTGTAGCTATCTGCAAACTCCCTTCACATTAGCTATTCTAATTCCCACTGAATCCTGAAGGAGGCTTGCCATACAGTCCCATCAAAGTGATTAACCCATTGTTTCCAAGTTCCATCCATTTAACTGTACTGGTATTCGTGGATTTTCCCCAAGTATAGCCTCTATTAAATATATTATAAACTGTAGGTGCAGGAGTAGGCCATTCGACCCTTCGAGCCAGCACCGCCATTCAATGTGATCAGTCCCAATCGGTACCCTGTTCCTGCCTTCTCCCCATATCCGCTGACTCCGCTATCTTTAAGAACCTTAAAGATCTTATTGAATATCTTCTTTTCACTACTGTTAAGTCCCCCCTCATCAATCATCCTCTCCTCTCATACCTATACTTCTGTCATGCCTGTTGCATCATCACCTTCGAATACAGATTTACCACTCTCACCTTCTCTCAGCAATGTTTCCATTATTGGAACAGGCTGCATCCCAGAGTACTTAAGGAAGTAGCTCCGGAATAGTGGATGCATTAGTGATAATCTTTCAAAACTCTTTAGATTCTGGAGTAGTTCCTGAGGATTGGAGGGGTAGCAAACGTAACCCCTCTTTTTAAGAAGGAGTGGGGGAGAGAGAAAACGGGGAATTACAGACCAGTTAGTCTAACATCGGTAGTGGGGAAACTGCTAGAGTCAGTTATTAAAGATGGGATAGCAGCACATTTGGAAAGTGGTGAAATCATTGGACAAAGTCAGCATGGATTTACGAAAGGTAAATCATGTCTGACGAATCTTGTGGAATTTTTCGAGGATGCAACTAGTAGCGTGGATAGGGGAGAACCAGTGGATGTGGTGTATCTGGACTTCCAGAAGGCTTTCGACAAGGTCCCACATAAGAGGTTAGTATATAAACTTAAAGCATATGGCATTGGGGGTTCAGTATTGATGTGGATAGAGAACTGGCTGGCAAACAGGAAGCAAAGAGTAGGAGCAAACTGGTCGTTTTCACAATGGCAGGCAGTGACTAGTGGGGTACCGCAAGGCTCAGTGCTGGGACCCCAGCAATTTACAATATGCATTAAAGATCTGGCTGAGGGAATTGAAGGCAATATCTCCAAGTTTGCGGATGACACTAAGCTGGGGGGCAGTGTTAGCTGTGAGGAGGATGCTAGGAGACTGCAAGGTGACTTGGATAGGCTGGGTGAGTGGGCAAATGTTTGGCAGATGCAGTATAATGTGGATAAATGTGAGGTTATCCACTTTGGTGGCAAAAATAGGAAAACAGACTATTATCTAAATGGAGGCCGATTAGGAAAAGGGTAGATGCAGTGCGACCTGCGTGTCATGGTACACCAGTCATTGAAAGTAGGCATGCAGGTGCAGCAGGCAGAGAAGAAAGCGAATGGTATGTTAGCTTTCATAGCAAAAGGATTTGAGTATAGGAGCAGGGAGGTTCTACTTCAGTTGTATAGGGTCTTGGTGAGACCACACCTGGAGTATTGCGTACAGTTCTGGTCTCCAAATCTGAGGAAGGACATTATTGCCATAGAGGGAGTGCAGAGAAGGTTCACCAGACTGATTCCTGGGATGTCAGGACTGTCTTATGAACAGAGACTGCATAGACTCGGTTTATACTCTAGAATTTAGGAGATTGAGAGGCGATCTTATAGAAACTTACAAAATTCTTAAGGGGTTGGACAGGCTAGATGCAGGAAGATTGTTCCCGATTTTGTGGAGGTCCAGGACAAGGGGTCACAGCTTAAGGATAAGGGGGAAATCCTTTAGGACCGAGATGAGAAGGACTTTTTTCACACACAGTGTGGTGGGTCTCTGGAACTCTCTGCCACAGAGGGTAGTTGAGGCCAGTTCATTGGCTATATTTAAGAGGGAGTTAGTGGCCCTTGTGGCTAAGGGGATCAGAGGGTATGGAGAGAAGGCAGGTACGGGATACTGAGTTGGATGATCAGCCATGATCATATTGAATGGCGGTGCAGGTTCGAAGGGCCGAATGGCCTACTCCTGCACCTAATTTCTTTGTTTCTATGTTTCTATTATGACGGTAGTATTCCAATCTCCTGGGCTAATCCATTCCGAGTTCATCCACCTTGCCTGTTAAGCCTCTTGCATTGAAATGAAGGCCGTTTAAATCACTGATCTGTCCTCTCTCTTTGTCCTGCTCCTGACTGTCTTGTCTACTAAAGTTACGCTCTTGGCCTTCAGAATTTGTTCCCAAATGTCATCAGCCTCTTTTGTGCTGAGGATGTGAATGGATTTAGAGTGTTTGAGTTACAAGGGGAGGCTGGCTAGGAGAGGTATTCTTTCCCTGAAGGGTTGGAGGTTGAGGAGTGATCTTAAGGTTTATAAAATCTTTTAAAAGCATAGATAAAGTGAATAACTACAGTCCTTTCCCCAGGGTGGGGGAGTCTAAAAGTGAAAGGGGAAAGATTTAAGACCCGAGGAGCAACCTTTTTCACAAAGGGTGTGGTGCATACATGGAACAAGCTGCCAGAGGAAGTAGTTGAGGTGGGAATAATTGCAACATTTTAAAGCCACTTTGATGGGTACATGGATAAGAATGGTTTGGATGAATAAGGGGCAGGTGCCGACAAGTGGACTAGGCTTGGTTGTGCTGAATGGCCTTTTTCCATTCTGTTCAGCTCCACGACCGTGCAAGCAGATGGGATTAGTGTAGATTAACATTGTGGATGGCACAGGCATGATGGGTTAAAGGGCTTGTTTCTGTGCTGTGTTGTTATATGTTCTATATTTATGAGGAATGACGATTCTGTATACAACCCACCTCCGAGATTTGCAGGGTTTTTAAAGTTTCCACTTCTCTGTTGTCACGGTTGTGATTTATTTTAGCAACAGCTGAGATTGAAGTGTATTCATGGAATGTGTCTGCATGTATTTCTGGGGATTCAATAGTGTGGGTTTGAGACCTGGGATGATATTTTTGCCAAAATAAATTGAATATAACCTTCATTTGCAACAGTCAGAGGAGCCACATATAAGTGCTAATGAATTATTGTGGTCTCTCTGGGATTTTCTGAAATGTAAATACGCTAATTACAGAGATTTAATACATGAAACAGTTTAAATTTGCCCCCTTTCCAATTTGGTTTTATTTTCATTTACAGCCTGTTATTGGCATGCAGCAGTCGATAGTGGAATGTCTGCAAATATCTCACTCTGTTGGAATTGATGCTCTGTACAACTCTTGCATGAGGTAAGATGATTTAAATTGTGGTGTGAAACTGCTGGAACCTTTTTGAAAATGAATCTATTCCAAAATTCTCTTTTATTGTTTTGCAGATGGATTACCAAATATTTTGTGAAATGTTGGTCTGGAAAAGAATTTTCTTGCCTTCCAGTAGAATTACAGAAAGCTTGTTATGTCGCTGTGGTCCATTCGTTAGTAAGTCACATTCGTTAACAATTTTTTAATTTTATGTCTGAACGGATAATTTAAAAAGCTGCTTATAGCGACATCATTATTTTAGAATGGAGATGTTTGAAAACGGAGTTCCATCTAGTCACCTGAAACCCACATAACTATAAAATAACCTGTTTTTAAAAAAGACAAAAAGTGCTAGAGTAACTCAACGAGTCAGGCAGCATCTCTGGAGAGCATGGATGGCTGACATTTCAAATTGGGACCCTTGGACTCAAATTCAGATTTGAGTCTGAGGAAGGGTCCTGATCCAAATCGTCATCTATCCATGTTCTTCAGAGATGCTGCCCGACTCGATGAGTTGCTCCACTTTAAAAAAATCAGCTTATCTTATAGTTATGTGGGTTTTTCAGGTGAAAAATAAAAAGGGGCTGTGATCTTGGTGGGAGTGTACTGTTGGCCCCCAAATAGTCAACAGGAATTAAAAGAGCAAATATGCCAGGAGATTGCAGCAGCTGCAAGGCTAACAGGGTCGTCATAGTAGGGGATTTTAACTTTCCCATTATAGACCTGGGCTGTCACAGTACCAAGGCCTTCGATGCGGTGGAATATGTCAAATGTATTTGGAGAAAGTTTACTCGGGAAATATATCGAGGACCCTACAATGGAAAGGACAATGTTTGAAATTGGGAAGGATTAAGTGACTTAAATATCAGTGAGTGTGCCTTTTTGGACCAGCAACCTCAGTTCTATTTGCTTTCAAATAGTTATGGATAAAGATGGGGCACGCCCAGAACTTAAAATTGGGGCCAGGCTAAATTTGGTTTTGGACAGGAACTTGCTAAAATTGATTGAAGTAGGCTGTTTGTGGGCAAAGGAATGTCTGGAACATGGGGTCCTTTTAAAGCTGCGAGGAGTGTTCAGGACATAGTACATGTTTATTAGCATGAAGGGCAAGGCAGGTGGAAGTAAGGAAGCCTGGATGATGAGAGAAATTAAGGCCCTGATCAGGAAAAAGGAGGCATGAGATAAGTATAAGTAAAAGTATAGGATCGAGCTTGAATCAGTTTAGCTTGGTCAATTGTAAAGTAGGATGTGATAAGATAGAGGTTTTACTCAGCATACAGACGGTTGATTACAATGAAAGCAAATATCAATGGATCTGATTGCACAGCAAGTGCTTAAATCCATTATTTCCTAAAATAACTTAAATATCAGTGAATAGTATTTGTTCCTTGAATTCCCAATGTTAAAAAAAACATTTATAGCTAGCAAGGCATAACTGATGGGGAAATTCTGTGAAGATTTATTATCTGATCTTGTTATTGGCTTGTTACAGTAATCAGACTATCTAGCACACTCAGCAATCAGTAGCTGCTGAATCTCTGGCAGATTGGTTTGGTGGATGGGATGCACAGTGGGGGGAATTAAGGATGATCTTTAGAGTGAAAAACAAGTTGAATTGAATGTGAAGCGAAATGTTCCTTATTTAAAAAAAAAATCTTGTTCGGGGAGGAAAGTTGGAGGCTATTGTGGAATATCATCAAGTTGAAGGGCAGCATTCAGCAGAGGAGCTATTTGAAAGAATGGTTCAGTTTAGCACTCCATCCTAGCTGTTTTACAACACCCTGCAAACTAATCTTCTCCAAATACATGTAATTTCCTTTTGAAAGTTGCTATGAAATTTTGTTTGAGGTAGTAATTTCCGGAGCTGAACACTACTTGTTTCCCTCTGGTTATTTTGCCTTTTTTTTAATGTCTATGGTTACTGCTCCACTTATGAGAGGAACATCAAGGAATGCTGGAAGCATCCAGCATGTCAAACATCAGCGAGGAGAGAAACAATGTTTGTGTCAAGAACAGTTGCTTCCTTCTCGTAGTAATAAACACTCCATGACTTTGAATATGTTAGGTCTTTGCTCCACCTGCTCTGATCTAAGGAGAATGTTTGCAATGTCTCCAATCTCTCCACATAACTGGCCTCCCATTCTTTGTGTCACCTTGTTTTGCATCTTGTCTGGTACCTCAACATTTTTCTAAATTTCAGTGCTCAGAAGTGTAACAATATTCTAGCTGAGACCTAGCCAATGATTTGTAAAGGCTAAACATTACATTATAGTTGTATTTTATACAATACGTATACAATGGTATTTTCTAGCAATTCTTAACTACTTTCAAAGATGCAGGGAAAATGCATGATGTACTATTTCCATTATTTTATCCCACTTTCTTCAGTTTGCATTACTGAACAAACAAAATGTGTGCTGCATTCAGGAGTATAATTCCACTAATTTACACTGCATTCAAGTAGATCAAAGCTAAACCTCCACCACACACTTCCCTGCCCTATCCCTATACCCCTTGATTGCCTTTTGTCTCAACATCTGAACATTTCATGGCATGGAGAGCTCCAGAGATTCCAAAGCGATACACGCAAAGTGCTGGAGGAACTCAGCGGGTCAGGCAGTAGCTCTGGAGAAAAAAGGTGGGTGAAGTTTCAGGTGACCCAAAACGTCATCAATCCTTTGACTCCAGAGATGCTGCCTGACCCAATGAGTTACTCCAGCACTTTGTGTCTATCTGCGTTATAAACCAGCATCTGCAGTTCTTTGTTTCTCCAGAGATTCATAACAATCGGAGTGAAAATGTTCTCCCCCTTAATTAATTTAGAAACATAGAAAATAGGTGCAGGAGGAGGCTATTCGGCCCTTCGAGGGAGGGAGTTAGATGTGTCAAGAGGGAGTTAGATGTGGCCCTTGTGGCTAAGGGGATCAGAGGGTATGGAGAGAAGGCAGGTACGGGATACTGAGTTGGATGATCAGCCATGATCATATTGAATGGCGGTGCAGGCTCGAAGGGCCGAATGGCCTACTCCTGCACCTAATTTCTATGTTTCTATGTTTCGAGCCAGCACTGCCATTCATTGTAATCATGGCTGATCGTCCCCAATCAATAACCCGTGCCTGCCTTCCGCCCCCCCCCCCCCCCCCCCCCCCATATCCCTTGATTCCACTAGCCCCTAGAGCTCTATCTAACTCTTAAATCCATCCAGTGACTTGGCCTCCACTGCCCTCTGTGGCAGGGAATTCCACAAATTCACAATTCTCTGGGTGAAAAAGTTTTTTTCTCACCTCAGTCTTAAATGGCCTCCCCTTTGCCAACCTATTATCCAAAACTCATCACTCTCAGTTTTATTATTTTCATCTTGAGGAAGCATCTAGATTAAATTACTTCTGTCCATCCAACCTTTCTCATTAGTCCATGTCTTCAAGTCTGCATTATATTTGCTATGTTGCAAGTGCTGTACCATTCCAAATGTCAACTGTATTCTCTGACAAATCCAAGTAATTTTCTCTGCATCCAGAAAAGTAATATTCTTATGAGTGATTCCTGGAACTGCTATTGCATTTTGCCCTTTAATCAGAAACATCCATTCACTAACAACTTGGTCTCTCCTGTCACCCTGGCAAACTATAGCTAGTTTATTTTTGATGCCATGTGGTGCTGTAACTGAATGTAAAATGTAACTCTGATTACTTCAAAAAACGGAATTGGTCAGAAATATAATAAATATGTTCGGTATTTTTTATTGAGCAGGCTTCTCCATGTGAAAATCAAATTTGCCTTGGTTAATGGGCTGAATGGCCTCCTATATTGTAGACAGGGTTTCTCATTATTCTCCCTTGAGGTATTTAACCCCTCTAGTCATATCATCCCTTTTGTAAAGCTGTAATATTATCCTTGATCAATAATCCCTTCCTCGTCCTGCTTCATTTTAAAGCGTATCTAATTCCCAAAGAAGACTGTTTAAATTGGTATTGCTGATGCCTCTGTTATATTTTTAAAATTCTAAATTTGAAGGCCAAGGATTCATTAAAAGACAGAAATTGAATTGAAAGTCACAATTTATTTCAATTAAATATTTTGGCCCATTGTGATTAAGAGTTCACACAGGTAACTGGTGCTTTTACTTGAATGCTGCAGAATGCGGAGAATACAGTTTCGGTGTTGCTGGAAAGTGACCGTCTGCTGTGGAGCCTCCCTGAAGTGAAATGGGCAGAGCAAGCAGTTTCCTTGACAAAAAATATACAAGATGAATGCATCAAGTTCATTGTGCCAAACTTCCTTTCGGTGATTAAAAATAAAAGCTTCCTCCTTCTGGTGACGGTAAGATCCATTTTCTCACCTTCACGTGCAACAACTTTCCATATTGATAGGAAACGGGATTATCAAAACATTTTGAAAACTACGCTTGTCCTTTACAAATCCAGTTGCTTGGCTTCAGTCACTCGGAGGGCGGTGAGTATATGGAACAAGCTGCTAGAGGAGGTAGTTGAAGCAGGTATGAGTTGGGCCAAAGGGCCAGTTTTGGTGCTGCATGACTCTGACCAAGTTAAGTAGTGAAGTCAAATAAACCTTCCATGACTTTTGGCAGTACCAAACCCGCTGCAGTACTTTCAAAATGTACCTGCAGTAATAATGTAGGGAAAAGTACACAGCAAAGCCCCACAAACAGACAAAATAATATCAGCGTTTAACATGATACCCTGCTTTCCTAATAGTACAAATGGGTGCTTGCATCATTGGACATGGCCAGCCATCTAATATCTCAAAGGACAGTGCTTCATAAGGCATGTTATTTCCTGGGTATTACTGTAGTCCAACCAATATTAATTCCTCCAACCATATGCAGGAGTGAATCTTGAGCCTAACTGCTGCAGAACCAAGCTAAGCTAAGATAAGACAAGGTTCATGCCAAAAATTACTTTGTCATCAAGGGACATCATGGCCACAATTTTTTGTTTAAATGAAATCCCCATCGTCTTGGTATTCCCAATCCTGGGATTTACCTCCACATGTTTCTATATGTAGTTATCTGAGGGGGGAAATTGTGAGCTTGCCCACTCCATTCCTGCAGCATTGTACCAGCAATAAGGAGAAGTTTGGGAAGCCTCACTCAGCTGGGATCCTTCAAGCAAGGGAAAGAGAGAAACCGCTTGCAATGAAGCATGTAATGAAAGTCATGTCTTTGTGCTTTGCTATTTCATTCTGCATTTATGTAATTATTGCGATGGGTTTGAATTCCAAATCTGTTATTTTGTGTTAGACATTCTTGTTTACTAGGTTCTAAGGTTGGCCTCAGGGAAAATTATCTTTAACCTTACAAAAAAATTATGGTAAAGTTATTTATTCTTCTGGATATGTTGCTTGTCCCAAGGCCAATAACAGAAATGAAGGAAATGTTGATGGTAATTTTCCATTAAATATAGAAGTGTTTTTGGCCTGGACTTCAGAATAAATAACATAATAAGCCTCTCAAAAGCCTTGTGTCCAAAACTTAGTAGAATGAAAAATGATTCTGTGGTACTATTGAAACATGAGTTTGGGCACATTAAAGATCGATGGAGTCGAGATTCAGACAAGATCAGAGGAGTACAAATTTATTACCAATTACAAATTTAATGCATAATTTTAAGGTATTTTTAATGTATGTAAAATCCATTTATGCTTTCACGATATGTAATGGAAGCCAGTTTTTTGGGGGGGAGGGGATTAAACATTTAATACTTACTCATGAGTTAAGTGTTAAACTGAATTTCTAGGTGACCTTAATGAAATATTACACTTTAGGAGGAGGAGAAGCCTGCATTATTTCCTGGAAGAGAAAATTGATAATAAATCTGTTGGATTGGTGTAATTCCGTATGGTCCCATAGATGTTAATGCCATTCAACTATACAGCACTAAGAGAGGCCATTCAGCCCATCCCGTCCTTCAAACACCATTTGCGCAAATCCTACAGTAAGCGCATTTTACTCTCCCCCACATTCTCATTGATTCTACCAATCTGTAAACATTGGGGTGGGGGGGGGTTTACAGCAGTCTATTAATGTACCGACCTTCATGTCGTTGGGATATGGGAGGAGACTGGAGCACCCAGGGTAAACCTATGCACCGACTGGGAGGTCATACATGCAGACAGTACTGGGGTTCTGGATTGAACCCGAGTCACTGAACCTGTGAACCAGCACCAATTTTGCCTGCTCATTTATGCCACTCAAGTATTTGCAACAAAGGCTTGCTTTTTCTCTGGCCCGTTTCATACAGACAGCTACAAGATGGGGCTTGGTGTTCTGAGGAAACAAGTCAGTTATCACTGAGATTTATTTTCTTTTTTATTGTCCAGGGAAGTCTTTGGTAATATATATCTTTACACTTGGTGCCCTTTCTCGTATTTCTCAAATAATGAAGATATATATGGATGCACACAACAGTAATTTATGCAAAAACATATAACTGCATTGATTAAGGTAGAGCTCAGGAACCAATGTCAAATAGTTGGTTTACACAGGATGAAAAGCTTTGCTGGCAGCCAGATCTGATCTCTTTCACATTGGTTTTGTGTGAATGTTTGCATGTACATGTTTTGGCAGTGAACAGATGGATGCAGGACTCCCACTGACAAACTGCTCAACTTACAAGAGCAGCTATGCTTTGACACATATTTTAAATTGGCAAAATAACAAGCAACTTCAAAACTTAAAAGTGTACACATTTGGCTGTGGGGGTGGGTTAGAAGGAGACACGACAAACACCTTTTTTTTTTAAAGGAGATTAAAATAAAAGTCTATAGCAAAACTGATTGTTAACCATTATGTCAAAATGCTCTGTGGTAGGGTATTTGAAGCCTTGAATTCTGCTGTGCTTTCATTCCCAAGGTTCTTTCATACAAGTGGTTGTCAATCTTCTGCCACTACACTGGATTGAAAGGAATGAGCAAAAAGCAAACACTTCTCCAAAATGTGCAAAATATTTCGGGCTCTTTCTGCACTCAGCCATGCATTCAGATGATTGATAATGAGATTAGGAGGAAAAGTCCTTTCGCGGTCAGTTGTGAGTGTAGGAAAAGGATATCAAATAATTGAATTTTTTCCTGACTTTAGAAGTTTCATTAGAAGTAGCTGATGTTGATAAAATGCATCATATTTACAGTGCCTTTATCATGCCTCAAAAACCTACATGTTTAAATATTAGTGTAGGAAGGAACTGCAGATGCTGGTTTAAAACGAAGATAGCCACAAAATGTTGGAGTAACTCCACAAGACAGGCCTGCCTGTCCTGCTGAGTTACTCGAGCATTTTGTGTCTATCTTATGTTTAAATAAAATTTGCACTGCAGCTGCTTTTGATTAATTACACAACAAAAGCTTCATGACACTGAGAAATAGTTTTATAATCTGTAGGTGGATTTAATGGATTCTTCCAGCTCATGAATGTGAATATCATTTTCAGAAATTCTGCTAGTTTTATCTGTTATACTAGACCAAGTGGGACCCGGGGGGAAGTAAAACAAAAATGAAATATTTTTCACAAAATGCTGACAAAAATTACATCTCAATTTTCCAGGCACAAAGAATGACCAGAACACCGTACCTGGTTGAAAGAACTTTTGCAGCTATTGAACAAAATATTACAGTATCAGAAGCTTGCTTGCTCTTTATGGCTGTGGACTTGCTGAAGAGCCAAATGGCTTATGAAGAGCTGGTAAGCATGTAATTATCTAATGTAGGAAAGTCAGTGTCAATAATCTGTAATATATAACACCTCATCTGTTTTAGATTACAGATTAGTCTATTATTCAGCCTTAATACACCAATTCTTGCTGCACTTGACATTTTTACTCGTGTAATTCTAATACTTCCATTATTCAGCATAACAAATGTAAATCCCCCTCTCCTCTCCTATGGAGTGGGAAGGATAATTAGTAAATCGCTTGTGTGCAGCTGTTTTCTATACCAGTGGTGAATGTGCAACATTAATCGATCACTTCATGTGTCTTCAGAGAATTTAACCTTGTGCCAGCAGGAAATAGCTGGGCGTTGATAGTTAGTTAACCAGTGGCAAGCAAAGGAATCACAGATTGCGATTTCTGCCCTGCTGCAAGTGCCTGTCTACATGACCGCTTTGCTGTTCTGTGAGCGCCAGACGGAGCCTTTTTATTTTTAAAAACCATGCACCAGACGATTGTCCAGGCAGACCAAGTGACATCATTGATTAGCTGAGGGAGTAAGCAGAATCTGAGTGGAGTAAGGAATATGGTTACCATAGTAACGTAGTTCACCCGCCTCTGATTCGTCCCTACACAGGGTTTTGCAATTGAGATCCAGGCCCTCTTTGACAAGCTCTGGACGTTTCTGGTTCAGTCTTTCTACGCTGTCCGTCACACAGAAGGCTGGAAACTGATGAAACCTCACAACAAGGAGCGAATAGAAGCAGGTTTGTGATGTTCAAATTGTGGGCTGGAGGGTGTGAATTGCACTGTTTGGGAGTTTTGTCACCTACGAAATTGCTTTTGTGAAGAATCGCTTTTGTCATCTTTGTTTGCAAGAGCAAGTGTAATTGTTGCATGCATGCTGGTTCATAGAAATAGATAACCTTGAATCCAGCAGTTTTGCTGCCGTGGCATTAACTGACCAAGTAACTCGGATGTGGTTTAATGTATAATAATAATAATAATTTCTTTGACCATTAAATTGAAATAATGAAATGGGATTATAGTATGAAGGCTGATGTTCCGCCTGCTGAATAATTTCTTTCCCTTTTTATAGTTTCTCTTTGTAGTCTGTTCAATTTTCTGAACCAATTTGGTTTAATTTCATCACGAGTAAGACTGGTGAACCATAGCGCGCAGTACTGTAGTGTGTGTGTGCCGATAGTGTGTGTCCTGGTTGTGTACTTGCTTTTTATCCTCCAAGCTGTGGTTATATTTAGATTCTTGATTCCTTATTACCAAGCAAGTTGAGGTCTCATTGTGGATCTGGATGATTATTTAACATTCATTCAGTAATATGGATGGCAGCAGTTGTAGGATGAGCCTTTAATTGCTCGTCATGGTGAATGTTATCCTTTGTTTCAAAGTACGTTATGCAGTTGTGAATTAAACAATTATGGGTGTGAAGCTTTGAAGCAGCCGGGCCTGAAGCTGCAATATTTATGCTGTTAAAACTACCACCAGGTAAGATCAGCACTGAACAGAACCTAACATTTACTTTAGGTTGAAGTGTTTGTATTAGGATTTGGCAATAAGCATCTATTATATTATCGAATTGAAAATATGTAATTATGGTTTCCTGTCGGTGTAATCTAAGTAGTCAAACTAGGCGTAGCATTTGCACTGGCATTTAGATGGTTTATGTGAGACCACCTCCAGGAACGATCTCCTTCCATTCAAACTGTTTCACCTTTAATGCAGGTTAGCTACAATAAGGATAAAATTAAGTTTCACAAAGTTCCCACCTCTTCAGGTCAGGGCCTTGTGCAAATGGAAGCAAGTAACCCCTCAGCCCAGTAACCCGAGATCACACGGACACTCGGCCCATAAGTGCGTGCATGCTCCTTTAGAAACGGACAAGTATAAATCCTTGCATGCATCCCTGTTCTTGAGATTAACTGCAACAATTAAGTAATTACTGCCTTAATTGGCACTGGGCCTTTTTTTTGCTGGAGTTTAGAAGGATGAGGAGGAACCTCATTGAAACTTACCGAATAGTGAAAGGACTGGATAGAGTGGATGTATCCACTAGTGGGAGAGCCTAGAACCAGAGGTCATATCCTCGGAATCAAAGGACATTCCTTGAGGAAGGAGATGAGGAGGAATTTCTTTAGTCAAAGGGTAATGAATCAGTGGAATTCATTGCCACAGCAGGCTGTGGAGCCCAAGTCAATAGATATTTTTAGGGCAAATATAGATAGATTCTTGATTAGTACGGGTGTTGGGGGTTAAGGGAGAAGGCAGGAGAATAGGATTAGGAGGGAGAGATCAGCCATGACTGAATGGCGGAGTAGACTTGATGGGCTGAATGGCCTAATTCTGCTCATATCACTTATGAATCCATGAAGTGTCTAAAATTATCATCCTAAATGTTTTCCCCCAATTTATTTCTGTGATCTTCAAGTTATATTGAAGGTGTGACACATTTGACATCTCATGATCTCAGGTTAAGTTTTCCTCAATTCATTCATTTAATTATATTTATATTTTATGAATTTGTGAACCTATTGTGCATTTGTATTCTTGCAATGTGTAAGACATTAACCAGTTCCGTTCTTGGGATAAGAGCATGTGCCAGCCTATTTACTTTCATCTCAATGGACGTGTTTTGTATCACCAAATATCAATTAATTGTGTATAATTTAAATTACTTTATTTGTTACAATATGCTTTTTGCATATATATTTATTCATGATGCAAAATGTTGAGCCTTTCCACTTTAAATTGGTAAAAGCTCATTTAAAGAACCAGTTAGCCTGACTTCGGTGGTGGGAAAGATGCTGGTCAATTATTAAAGAGGTAATAATGAGGCATTTGGATAGCAGTAAAAGGATTAGTCCAAGTCAGCATGGATTTATGAAAGGAAAATCATGCTTGAAGAATCTTCAGGAATTTTTTGAGGATGTGACAAGTAAAATGGATGATGGGGAGCCAGTGAATGTAGTGTATCTAGACTTTCAGAAAGCCTTTGATGAGGTTCCGCATGGGAGACTGGTGACTAAAATTAGAGCACATGGTATTGGGGGTAGGGTGGTGACGTGGATAGAAAAATTGGTTGGCAGACAGGAAGCAAAGAGTAGGAGTGAACGGGTCCTTTTCAGAATGGGAGGCAGTGGCGAGTGGAGTGCCGCAAGGCTCGGTGTTGGGGCCGCAACTGTTTACCATATGTATTAATGATTTGGAAGAGGGAATTAGGAGCAACACTAGCAAGTTTGCGGATGACACAAAGCTGGGTGGCAGTGTGAACTGTGAAGAGGATTTTAGGAGGTTGCAGGGTGATCTGGACAGGTTGAGTGAGTGGGCAGATGCGTGGCAGATGCAGTATAATATAGATAAATGTGAGGTTATCCACTTAGGTGACAAACAAGGGGGCAGATTATTATCTCAATGGGGTTAGGTTACGTATCGGGGAGGTACAGTGAGACCTGGGTGTCCTTGTACACCGGCCACTGAAAGTTGGCGTGCAGGTACAAGCAGGCAGTGAAGAAAGGTAATGGAATGTTGGCCTTCATAACAAGAGGATTTTAGTATAGGAGTAGAGACGTTCTTCTGCAGTTGTATAGGGCTCTGGTAAGACCACATCTGGAGTATTGTGTACAGTTTTGGTCTCCTAATTTGAGGAAGGACATCCTTGAGATTGAGGCAGTGCAGCGTAGGTTCACAAGATTGATCCCTGGGATGGCGGGACTGTCATATGAGGAAAGATTGAAAAGAGGCGTATTCACTGGAGTTTAGAAGGATGAGGGGGAATCTTATAGAAACTTAAAAAAGGACTGGACAAGCTAGATGCAGGAAAAATGTTCCCAATGTTGGGCGAGTTCAGAATCAAGGGCCACAGTCTTAGAATAAAGGTGAGGCCATTTAAGACTGATGTGAGAAAAAACGTTTTCACCCAGAGAGTTGTGAATTTGTGGAATTCCCTGCCACAGAGGGCAGTGGAGGCCAAATCACTGGATGGATTTAAGAGAGAGTTAGATAAAGCTCTAGGGGCTAGTGGAATCAAGGGACATGGCAGGCACGGGTTATTGATTGATATAGTCATAGGTGGCGCCGTCGAGTATGGCTGCCCTGCCAGCAGCTGTTAGTCTTTTCACCATTTTATTTTTATTTTTAGTGAGTTAGTGCTTGTTTTGTAGCTCTTTTAGTCTTTTATGTGGTGGGTGAGGGGAGGGGAAGGGGGAAACTTTATTTCCTGGTCGGAGAGGCAGCTTTCCTCTGAGCTGCTTCTTTGCCCCGCCATCGGTCTGGAGCGGAGTTTCCTGTCGGGACCGGCCGGGACTGCAGCTTCGTCAGCGGCACAGCGCTGGGACACCAACACGAAGCGGGCGATGCCTTACCGGGTCGCTGTGCGGTGAGCTCCGGAGTGCTGTGTCCGCCGACTTCAACGTCCGAGAAGCTGTGGCTGCGTTGCATCCAGCCGCGGGCGGCACTGGATTTAAAACACTGCGGAGCCTGGGATTCGAGATCGCCAGAGTCGGCTCCAAACAGCTCGGCCTGAGGACTTCGGGTGCCGCAGTCTCCAGGAAAGAAACGGCCGCTCCAGACATTTCCAGGCCACTGAGGAGTGTTCTCCCGACGCCGGAGTTCTAGCTTTCCAGCAAGAGGGCCCGAAAAACATCGGACTGGCTGTGGAGGCCACAAATAGGCCCGACTATCGGTGAACTGGGGATGGGACTGGACTTTGCTGCCTTCCCCCACAGTGGGAGCCATAGTGGGGGGATGTTTTTATGTTTATTGTTAAATTCTTTAATGTTGCGTCTTATCTTTATTCACGTGCTGCATTGGCAGGTCAAATTTCACTAGACCATCTGGTGTATGTGATAGTAAATGTCCTTTGTCCTTTGATTGGGGATGATCAGCCATGATCACAATAAATGGCAGTGCTGGCTCGAAGGGCCGAATGGCCTCCGGCACCTATTTTCTATGTTTCTATGTTAAGCTAACGATGACAATTTGTGACTCCCTATAGTGCCTTTATTGTAATTTGTGTGTTTACCACAAACCAGCAATAGATAGTATTTTAAGTCAACTGGGTCCTCTATCTGAGTGTACAAGGTAGCTGCATATTAGTGGTCAATGATAAGAATGTCTGAAGAAGGGTTCCAACCCGAAATGTCACCACCTTTTCTCCAAGAGATGGTGCCTGACCCGCTGAGTTACTCCTGTATTTTGTGCTTATAAACCGGCATCTGCAGCTCCTTCCTGCACATGAGAGGGTGTGATCATTTGGAGTTACTAAGTGAAGTTCTAAATAAGCTAATTGAGACCTTCACAAACCTCCAGCGCTTGAACAAGGACATGTTGAACATAGTTGGAGGAAGGCAGGGAGGGTAATATATGCACAGCATTCTGTCCAGCATTATTGGTGCTTTTGCCATCATTTTCACCCTTCACTTCTAATTTTAAATATTATAACTTCATGCTCCAAGTAATGAATTGAGTGCCATTCAATATTGTAGTAAGTGGTAATAATCCATGTTGGTCTTTTTGTTCTAATTTATGACTAAAGTGCAGGTATTTTTGAAACAAATCATTTGAAAGACAGAATTAAATATCATCTAGATTACTTTATTTTTAGATTGTTTCTTGAAGAATTTGCTTTTTCTGAGTTCAATTGTCGTAACGGACTTGTCAGGAGAATGAGTGCATTACTGGCAAACAGTCATTTCAAATTTCAAAGCTGTCCAACAGATTACATCATGAACCTCAAAAGAAGCTGTGGTGTGTCTTAGATATTTCTAATCTCTTTAAATAAAATGCATTTAAAAGGTTTTTTAAATCTTTTTCACATTTATATTTATTTTTAATATGAAATGTTGAGCCGTTTCATTTTAACGATATAGTCTAATTTAAAGTAGAATTACTTTAAACATTTTTTTTCATCTTGAGTCAATTCTTCAAAGCATTATGCAAAATAAACTGCATTGACTATTTTATTTTTTTGGACTTTTTTGCCAATGTTTTTCTTTTTTATTGCTGTCAGGTTTTACTTTAGTATTATACGGAGAATTTGATGCTCTGTGATGTGTTTTAACACAATATGATGCTCTACTTGGTCATGACAAAATTATGAAAGGGATCAACCGATAGTGCACAGGTATAATTATATTACGTGCATAGTAACAAAATGACTCTGTTGCTACGAACATTGAGTGAGATCTGAGATAAGAAAAACAGATTGTTGTGCTTCGATCATGTGCCTGCTGCCCTTTATCTTTCTAGGTGGTGGTAGAAACATAGGTGCAGGAGTAGGCCATTCTGCCCTACAAGACAGCACCGCCATTCAATATGATCATGGCTGATCATCCAAAATCAGTACCCTGTTCTGGCTTTTTCCCCATATCACTTGATTCCCTTAGCCCTAAGAGTTTAAACTCCCTCTTGAATAGTGGTTTGGAAGCTGTTGTCAGATTAGATGTGTTTATTCTATTTGAGCTCATTACTGGTGACAGATGGTCAGAGTATTCAGGATAGTGATTTAATGGCACAACGATAAAATTGTACTGAAGAAAGTATTGAGATATCAGAAGGTGTTTATTGTTTTCGCT
The DNA here is from genome assembly GCA_963514005.1 of Raja brachyura. The sequence continues at coordinate 63,486,132 of OY740790.1, read as the reverse complement.
GGTGTTCACAAGTGACCCACAATCATCTCAGCACAGGATTACAGATAATGTAACATAACCAAGATTTTTTTAAATACTTTGGTTTGCACCCATCTGATTGTTGCCAAAGGATTTCAGTTCTGACAAATGGAACATAGAAGATATATATTTGTCTTTTTTTTAACATTGATTGGATAGTAGCTTACTAACAGAAGTTTGGAAGATCATTAACTGCAACATCTTAATAATATGAGGTAGCAAAAGGGTGTTAGGATTTAATGTCAAGCTACATGAATTCAAACTTTCAGCTATCGTATGAAAGCATGTACAGTGTGTAGTAAGGTGGAAGTGTAGTATTTATCCTTAGACTATCTGGAACAAGTATCAGAAGCTGATCTCATGTCAAATTAAGAATATTAGGAAATCGGAATACAGTTACAAATTGAAATGGATAAACAAATAATATTAATATGCATTAAACCACAGGGCTGTTAAGGAAAGGATAATATAAACTAAGCTGTTTGAGTAGTGTTGGTTGGAAAGGCTTGTATTTATGTACCTTTCACAACCTTGAGACATTCCAACTCACCATGGCTAGTAATATACTCATTGTAAGAAACATGGAAGTCAATTAGCCATTATTGATGATGGATCAGTATTGGCCAGGACATGGGTAATGTCCATAGCCTTTCATAAGTTCATCAATTCACAAGGCTTCCGAGCAGAATTAGGCCGTTCAGTTCATCAAGTTTACTCTGCCATTCAATCATGGCTGATCTATCTCTCCCTCCTAGCTCTATTCTCCTGCCTTATCCCAATAACCCTTGACACTCGTACTGATCAAGAATCTATCTATCTCTGCCTTGAAAATATCCATTGACTTGGCCTCCACAGCCTTCTGTGGCAATGAACTCCACAGATTCACCACCCTCTGACTAAAGAAATTCCTCATCTTCTTCCGAAAAAGGAACAACTGAGGTCCTAGACACTCCCACTTTGTGGAAACATCCTCTCCACATGCACTCTATCCAGGTCTTTCACTATTCGGTAAGTTTCTGAAATCCCCCCCCTCATCCCTCTAAATTCCAGCAAGTAGAGGCCCAGTGTCATCAAACGCTCATCATATGTTAACCCACTCATTCCTGGGACCACTCTTGTAAACCTCCTCTGGACCTTCTCCAGAGCCAGCACGTAATTCCCCAGATATGGGGCCCAAAATTGCTCACAATACTCCAAAATCAAATGACCGGCGCCTTATAGAGCCTCAGCATTACATCCCTGTTTCGTTATTTTAATCTTCTTGAAATAATTGCTAGCATTGAGTTTGCCTTCTTTAATACCAATTTGATTTGCTCCTAGAGGTCGCAAAGGAGAAGAAGGGTTCCACCCAATACACAAATGCTCCCTGTTATGCTGAGCTATTCTGGCACTTTGTGTCAGTGTTGTTCCTTTATTTAAGGGCAATAGGGACAAACTAGGAATTTGGATGCCAATGATTTTTACTTCAGTGGGTGGGAAATTATTGGATAAGATTCATGGAGATGGGATCTGGAACAGTGTAGACTTATTTTTGTGAAGGAGAGCAGTCAGGTCATACAAACATGAGTTTTTTGAGTTGATAACAAAGATAATGAGGGTAGGGCAATGGATGTTGATCCACGCGGGCTTTAAGGTAATTGACAAGGTCCCCCAGTGGGCTGATCGAGGAGTTCAAGGCACATGGGATCCACAGTGAGTTGGTAGCCTCAATTCAAAATTGTGAGCTGTTGCACTTTGAGGGCAACTTGAGAGGAAAGTATACAGTAAATAGCAGAACTCTTGGGCACCTTGATGTACAGAACATTCATTGGGTGCAAGTAATATACATTCACTTGGAAAGAAGGGTTGATGAGGGAGAGTCAGCATGGTTTTTGCACATGGGATATTGTGTGTCGTGAATTTCAGATTTTTTTAAGTAACTAAGACGGTTGAGGGCAGGGCTACATAGCCTACATCGACTTCGGCAGGCCGCATGGTTGGCTGCTCTGGAAGGTTAGATTGCATGGGATCCAGTGAGAGCTTGTGAACTGGATACATAATTGGCTTAATGTTGGGATGTTTCAGTACAGAAGAAGAACAGGCCCTTTGGCCCACAATGTCCATGTAAACATGATACCAAGTTAAACTAATCTCCTTTGCCTGCACATGATCCATATCCCTCCATTCCCTGCATGTCTTTGTGTCTATTTAAAAACCTCAAATCGCATTTGTGCCTGCCTCCATCACCACCCCAGGCACCCATCACCCTTTGTGTGGGGGTAAAAAAAGCTTGTCATGCACAACTCATTTAAACTTTGCCCTTCTAACTTTAAAGCTGTGCCCTCTAGTCTTTGCTTCCACTCTGGGAACTGCCTCTGGCACTGTAAGGCAACAACTCTGCCGCTGAGCCACAGTGCCGACCAATTCAACCATAAAGCAGTCTTGCTATTTGCAACTGGAAATTATATAGCCATCATAGTAAGTTTTTCCGTAGAGCAGCCAAGCTGCTGGAGAAATCTGTTGTGCTGATAATTGAGAGGGAGCAATGCAATGATTCAATGTAAGGCTTTCAGTGTGTGCGTGTGTTCATTTTCTTTAATTCTATCTAGTCTCCCTTCAGCCTCTGACACTCCAAAGAATAGAATCCAAGTTTGTCCTGCCTCTCTAAATGGCTAATATCCCCTAATCCAGGCAACAGTATCTGTATCGATTATTTGATTGAGAACATACAAGGTGATACTGAAATATGTGTAATCGTAGACCGTGAAGATGGTTATCAAGAATTACAACATGATCTTGATCAGCTGGGCAAATGGGAGGAGGAATGACAAATGGAATTTAATTCAGATAAGTGAGGTGTTGCATGTTGGGAAGTCAAACCAGTGCAGGTCCTTCACGGTGAAAGGTAGGGCCCCGAGAAGTGTAGGGCAAAGGGATCTCGGAGTACACTTGAAAGTGGTGTTACATAAGGTGGTGAAGAAAACTTTTGGCACATTGGCCTTCATCGGTCAGGGAGCTGCGTATAGACGTTTGGACAATATGTCACAATTGTACAAGACATTGGTGGGGTCACCTTTGGAATTTGGTGATACCTTGCTGTAGGAAAGGTGCCATTAAGTTGGGAATGTTGCCAAGAAGATTTACAGGACTCGAGGCCTGAGCTAAAGGCTGGGCAGAATAAGTAATCCTTGGAGAGCAGGAATCTGAGGGTGATCTTGCAGAGGTGTATAAAATCATGATATAAATTGATGTGATTGTAGTCTTTTCTCAGGGTAGGGGAATCAAGAACTGTTATTAGTCTTCTAACTAACAAGGGGCCCAGCTGGCTTCAATTGACATCACATCTGTAGTTTGGACATTATCTGCTTCCACAGTATCTGGCAGCGATCTAGATACTGTGCCTAGATTTTTATACATGCCATTGGAGTGAGAATTCACAGGTAAGATTCAACCAACTGCATCAGGCTGGTACTGGTTGAATAGAAATTATAATTGAAATCAGGATGTTGGATCATTAAAGGGAATGTTGATAGAATAGGCATTTTCAGCTGAGAAACAGAATTCAGTAGAATACAACCTCTGTAGAATAGCTGTCTCCAGTCCCAGCAATAATTAGCTGCACATTTACTCTGAACAAATTTCACAGCTTCTCTATAGGACCTTTTTTATATCTAAGTTTTCTCTTCCATTTGAGTTTTAGCATGTACCCCTAAATTGTAGCCTTTCATGTGACTGTATTTCAGGCTGCACTGAGACCCTGATCAGGCAGTGAATTTGAATGCCCTGTCTAGCAATGTTACAAAATTTTGAGATTTAAAAAATCAAGTCTGCAATTTATCCCATCAGATAAAGCATAAAAAGAAGTTTAATTTCAAACCTAATTCACTTTCATATCTTCAGTATTAAAAAAGCTATGTCCATTTTCATACTCTGAAATTAGCATCTTGTTCCTCATTGCCTTTCCATTGACTTAACTCAAAACCTGTGATCTAGGACAGTCAAAAGCCCATAACTTTCTTAAAAATTAAGAGAACTCAATGACATTTTCAGTTGTTATAGATTGAAGCATTCTGAAACAAATATGAAACAATCTTACTTGGATGACCTGAAATTAAAGCATATAATTAGTTAGTTACCTAATCGTAGCTAATTACAAAATTCAATGAGTAGATCTAAACATCTATCCATTTCTTAAGAAAAGATAAACATTTTTAAATTGCCTAAGTTAAATTAGAAATGCGTGCAACAAGGGTAACACGGTTATAATGGGTGACTTCAATCTGCATGTAGATTGGGTGAATCAAATTGGCAGGGGTGCTGAGGAAGAGGATTTCCTGGAATGTATGCGGGATAGTTTTCTCAACCAACATGTGGAGGAACCAACGAGAGAGCAGGCTATTCTAGACTGGGTATTGTGTAATGAGGAAGGGTTAGTTAGCAGTCTTGTTGTGCGTGGCCCCTTGGGCAAGAGTGACCATAATATGGTTGAGTTCTTCATTAGGATGGAGAGTGACAAAATTAAGTCAGAAACAAGGGTTCTGAACTTGAACAAAGGTAACTTTGAAGGTATGAGATGTGAATTGGCCAAGATAGACTGGCAGGTGATTCTTAAAGGGTTGACAGTGGATGTGCAATGGAAGGTATTTAAAGACTGCATGGATGAAATACAAAAGTTGTTCATACCAGTTTGGCAAAAGAATAAATCGGGGAAGGTAGTGCATCCATGGATAACAAGGGAAATCAGGGATAGTATAAAAACAAAAGATGAGGCATACAAATTTGCCAGAAAAAGCAGCCTACCGGAGGACTGGGAGAAATTCAGAATGCAGCAGAGGAGGACAAAGGGCTTAATTAGGAAAGGGAAAATAGATTATGAAAGGAAACTGGCAGGGAACATAAAAACTGACTGCAAAAGTTTTTATAGATATGTGAAGAGAAAGAGACTAGTTAAAACAAATGTTGGTCCCTTGCAGTCAGAAACAGGTGAATTGATCATGGGGAACAAGGACATGGCAGAACAATTGAATAACTACTTTGGTTCTGTCTTCACTAAGGAAGACATAAATAATCTGCCGGAAATAGCAGTGGAACGGGGGTCAAATAAGATGGAGGAACTGAGTGAAATCCAGGTTAGCCGGGAGGTGGTGTTGGGTAAATTGAACGGATTGAAGGCCGATAAATCCCCAGGGCCAGATAGTCTGCATCCCAGAGTACTCAAGGAGGTAGCCACAGAAATAGTGGATGCATTAGTGATAATTTTTCAAAATTCCTTAGATTCTGGAGTAGTTCCTGAGGATTGGAGGGTAGCTAATGTAACCCCATTTTTTAAAAAAGGAGGGAGAGAGAAAGCGGGGAATTACAGACCAGTTAGTCTAACATCGGTAGTGGGGAAACTGCTAGAGTCAGTTATTAAAGATGGGATAGCAGCGCATTTGGAAAGTGGTGAAATCATTGGACAACGTCAGCATGGATTTACGAAAGGTAAATCATGTCTGACAAATCTGATAGAATTTTTTGAGGATGTAACTAGTAGAGTGGATAAGGGAGAACCAGTGGATGTGTTATATCTAGACTTTCAGAAGGCTTTCGACAAGGTCCCGCATAAGAGATTAGCATACAAACTTAAAGCACACGGTATTGGGGGTTCAGTATTGATGTGGATAGAGAACTGGCTAGCAGACAGGAGGCAAAGGGTAGGAGTAAACGGGTCCTTTTCAGAATGGCAGGCAGTGACTAGTGGGGTGCCGCAAGGCTCAGTGCTGGGACCCCAGCTATTTACAATATATATTAATGATTTGGACGAGGGAATTCAATGCAACATCTCCAAATTTGCAGATGATACCAAGCTGGGGGTATAGTTAGGTGTGAGGAGGATGCTTGGAGGCTGCAGGGTGATTTGGATAGGCTGAGTGAATGGGCAGATGCATGGCAGATGCAGTATAATGTGGATAAATGTGAGGTTATCCACTTTGGTGGCAAAAACATGAGGGTAGACTATTATCTGAATGGTGGCAGATTAGGAAAGGGGGAGATGCAACGAGACCTGGGTGTCATGATACACCAGTCATTGAAAGTAGGCATGCAGGTGCAGCAGGCAGTGAAGAAAGCAAATGGTATGTTAGCATTCATAGCGAAAGGATTTGAGTATAGGAGCAGGGAGGTTCTACTGCAGTTGTACAGGGTTTTGGTGAGGCCACACCTGGAGTATTGCGTACAGTTTTGGTCTCCAAATCTGAGGAAAGACATCCTTGCCATAGAGTGGGTACAGAGAAGATTCACCAGACTGATTCCTGGGATGTCAGGACTTTCATATGAGGAAAGATTGGATAGACTCGGCTTGTACTCGCTGGAATTTAGAAGATTGAGGGGGGATCTTATAGAAACTTACAAAATTCTTAAGGGGTTGGACAAGCTAGATGCTGGAAGATTGTTCCCGATGTTGGGGGAGTCCAGAACAAGGGGTCACAGTCTAAAGATAAGGGGGAATTCCTTTAGGACCGAAATGAGGAAAACATTCTTTACACAGTGAGTCGTGAGTCTCTGGAATTCTCTGCCACAGAAGGTAGTTGAGGCCAGTTCATTGGCTATATTTAAGAGGGCGTTAGATGTGGCACTTGTGGCTAAAGGGATCAGGGGGTATGGAGAGAAGGCAGGTACGGGATACTGAGTTGGATGATCAGCCATGATCACATTGAATGGCGGTGCAGGCTCGAAGGGCCGAATGGCCTACTCCTGCACCTATTTTCTATGTTTCTAAGTGTCCAAATAACATTCACAAAATAATTCACAATATAACATGATTTTTAAATCTCATTTTCATGAATGTATAGGCCAAATGGAAGGAATTTAGTGTTAATTCCCATAAGTTAATGGCCATTTAAATCAACTTGCGAGTGGGTTTTAGTGGAATGCGATGGATTGGAACGTTGCGGTTTGCGGTGAATTTAACCCACAGTCGGCAGGAAAAACACTGCCGTTTTTTTTTTTTTGTCCCCTTTTCGCAACATGAAAATTTTATTAAAGGCTTCCTAAGAAGCACGTTTTTATGTAAAAATAAACTGTGTACCTTCTATCCCCTACGTAAAATCCTTCCCGTTGTCGGCGCTCACAGCTTTAGAAGATGATTTTTAAATTACTCTAGCTAATAAATGATCTAGTGTAGTTTAAAAATACCTACATAAAACAAATGTCTGAGCGATTTCTCTTTAGCAACGAAATCCCCTGAGATGGATCGATTTGCCCTGTCTGGAGAAAAACGGCATTTTAAACCCACCCCCCCCCCCCCCCCCCCCCCTCTGAAAGGCGCCAAAGTCGCGCACACGGTGAGTGGCAGAACTGCAGCACCGCTCAAGGTAAATTTTGTAACCTACCTACCCTGTCTGGTCAGTGTTGCAAGTCCAGCAATGTTATTGACGGGTCAGGAGGTAAAATGGGAGAGAACATCACTAAAGTATGCTGTCTGATGCAGGACACTATTTGGCCTGATGCAGGCTCCCAAGATTTCTTTGTTAAACAGAATTCACAGTTCATGAATGCTGTATTGGAACAAAATAGTGAAAGCAGTAATTCCTTACACCGATATTTGTGGTTGGTGCTTTGAGGAAATGCATAATGTGAACTCTGAAATTAAATATTGTTCGCCATCTGTTAGTTTTGCAGTATACGACCATCAAAGTGACTGAACAAAGACGTGCCAGCCCCGTCCTGCACCACAATTTACTTTTCCAGTCATGTAGAGCCGTTCTCAGTGCATTAAGGGCAGACGACAGCACATTTACAATAGCTGACTGTGCCCTCCAGGAATCCTGAAATCCCACAAAAGCTCAAAGAAAACAATAGAAAGGGCATAAAGATTAATCGCCTGTGTCTTTTATGAAAGGGAAATAAAGAAATGGCAGAGGAATGAAACAATTGCTTTGTGTCATTCTTTAAGAAAAAGACACACACTATGCTGTATAATGTACTGGATCGGGGATCTAGTGAGTGTGGAGCTGAAAGAACTGAGTGCTGGTCACAAGATAGTATGGGGAAATAGATGAATTAGAAGGCTGATAAATATAGCAATGTTACAAAATTTTGAGATTTTAAAAATCAAGTCTGCAATTTATCCCATCAGATAAAGCGTACAAAGAAGTTTAATTTGACACCTAATTCACTTTCATATCTTCAGTATTAAAAAAGCTATGGCCATTTTCATACTCGGAAATTAGAATCTTGTTTCCCATTGCCTTTCCATTGACTTAACACAAAATTTGTGATCGAGGACAGTCAAAAGCCCATAACTTTCTTAAAAATTAAGAGAACTGAAAGAAATTTTCAGTTATAGATTGAAGCATTCTGAAACTAATATGAAACAATCTTACTTGGATGACCTGAAATTAAAGCATATAACCCGCATTTTAACCCCGCCCCCCCTCTTAAAGGCGCCAAAGTCGCGCACACGTCCAGCAGCAGAACTGCAGCACGGCTAAAGGTAAGTTTTGTAACATACCTAATAAATATCAAAGATTTGTTGAAGATTAGTGCATTTATTTTATTAAAGATCTTAATTTGTCAGTAGAACCACATCATTTGGATAGGTCTTGGAGTCTTTGACTTCAAATCTGCATCGTAAATTTAAAAACCTAAAATCCTTTCCAGAATGAATGAAAAATGGAAAGCATCATTTTTTTTTTTTTTTGAGCCTCCTCGGCTAACAACTTGGGCTGTTGCGGTTCAGTATTCTTAAACAGACAAAAACGCAAATAAAATCAGTGATGAAGCAGTACAATCTTTATTTATGTGGTAAAACTCTTTACAGTATGCAAATTACGGACTATTATAGAGTTCTCATCCCCACTCAAAGGGGCAGTGATCTTATTACATATATACTCCAGTAACCAACGATTCAGCAATACCTTATCTACAGATCATAGTACAGCCTCTTGATTCTTAAGATTGACAGTTTCTTAAGATTGACAGGTTCTTCTGACAGAGGAAGGGTTAGCCATATATGGTAATATGAGAAGGCTATATTTCTGCAGAACAAGCATTTTGGTTTTTTCTACTTATGACGCACATTATAATCTTATAGTCTGAATTCTTCTCTAAATGTTTATATTATAGAGGAGACATTCATGAAGCTGTGCTTGTTATCTCGCGTATGTTATTGGAAAGGGAACATCAACAGTTTGTTAGCTTTGTTACTGAAAGCAAAGGTTAGTGCGTTCTGCTGGCTTTGCAATTTAATAGGAGAAGGTAAAAGCTTGTCTTAGTTTCAGCTGAATCCATTTTGTAAGTTTAAATCTTTTTTTTAACTTCCACAGGGCAACCTGAAATGTTAACTCTTTTCTCTTTCACCAGATACTGCCTGACCAGAGTGGTTCCAGCACTTTCTGTTTTTATTTTGAACGACTGCCTTACTCTGCTTATCAAAAACCTGGAGATTTATCATGCCTCAATTCTGTGAGGATTAAGAAGCAACATAAATATCTAGGTTAAAATATGCACCATGGACATCTAATCCACCTTCCAACCTGGATGTCATGTTATGCATTGGTGACATTATATTATCAGAGATAATAAAAAAACTTATCGGGTAATCGAGAACAGACCCATCGATTTATGAAAACCAGCAGGACCATGGATCAATATTGGCCACTTAAGTTTACCATAACCTTTTCCAGTTAGACAGATGGAATATAGTGTAACAAAGTGTGGAGTCATGCATCTTGGTAGCAGAAATAAAAGCGTAGACTTATTTTCTAAATGTGGTGAGAATCCAGAAATCGGAGGTGCAAAGGGACGTGGGAGTGCTGATACGGGTTTCCCAAAAAGTTAATCTGCAAGTCGAATCGGTAGTAAAGAAAGCAAACTCAATGCTAGCATTTATGTCAAGAGGGCTTGTATCCAAAACAGGGATGTAATGTTGAGGCTCTGTAAGGCACTGGTAAGGCTGCATTTAGAATATTGTGAGAAATTTTGGGCACGATATCTGAGGAAGGATGTGCTGGCTCTGGAGAGGGTCCAGAGGAGATTTGCAAGAATGATCCCAGGAATGAGTAGGTTAACCTATGATGACCATCTGTCGGCACTGGGCCTGTACTTGCTGGAGTTTAGAAGAATGAGGATGGACCTCATTGAAACATTCAAAATAGTGAAAGGCTTGGATGGAGTGGATGTGGAGAGGATGTTTCTATTTGTGGGAGAGGCTAGAACTAGAGGTCTTAGCATAATCAAAGGACGTTATTCTAGGAACGAGATGAGGAGAAATGTTTTTAGTCAGAGGGTGGCGAATCAGTGGAATTCTTTGCCACAGAAGGCTGCAGAGGCTGTCAGTGGATATTTTTAAGGCAGAGATAAATAGATTCTTGATTAGTACAGGTGTCTGAGGTTATGGGGATAAGGCAGGAGAATGGGGTTGGGAGGGAGAGATAGACCAGCCATGATTGAATGGCGGAGTAGACGATGGGCAGAATGGACTAATTCTACTCGTACTAATTCTACTCTACTTCTACTTATGACCTTAGTTAATAAAACAGTACTCTATAATAGAGTAATAAAATAATACTCTAAAACAGTAATATTTACAAAAAATGTTTTAATGCTGTTGCCAAATCCAATAGATTGATCGCCAAGCTACTGTCATCTGTAAGATGGCAATCAAGACCAAGGTGCTCTGTGGTTACATGGTGGATGAATTGTATTGCTGCCTCCCTTCAGAGAGCTCCAGCTGAATGAATGGAATCTAAAACTCCTTCATTTCTTCCTCCTTTGGTGCAGCCATCAAGTGTAAATGTTGAAAGATTTCCTGTGCATTTGCCATAGCAAAAGCAAATAATTGAAAGTGAGCCTTTTGTGCAGCTGTTTAAGCTTTTTACTACTTTTTCACCATCTGTCAAAGTATTTATATCCACTTTAGAGGACTGAATGTCTGGATGTTCTATAACAAGTGCCAACCCTTTACACACAAGAGGATAAGGCATTGGACTTTTCTCTAAATTCCAGAAAGTATTGGGTTTGAACTGTATAAAACTCACTTTTGTTCTGTCTCATTTCTTTGAAAATTGTGTCATTTTTAATATTTAATCCTCTGATCTAATGCATTCAACCCATTGAATCCATTCCAGTATTTTACTCAAGCCAAGTCTTATGACAAAAGAATGAATTTTGCTGGCATTTTGAGAGTGTATCAGACTAATGAACTGAGTGGAGGGGAAATTTATTTACTTGGTAAATCTTTGGAATTTTCTACCCTCAAGGGTTGTTGATGCTCAGGAGCAAAATCAATAGATTCTTGGACACTTAAGACATTGAGAGATGTGGGGATCAGGCGGGAAAGTAAATTGAAGTGCAAAGTTGAACATGAACTTAAATGTCAGAGTAGGCTTTAGGCTTCAACTTATGTTTTTGTGTATCATGCTTTCAGCTGCTCTGGACAAAGGTGACAATAGAAAACTTGCCAAAAGACCAACCTTGACCAGTTTCCAGGTAAGGATTATGATCAAGATCTATTATTTTCTATGTGTATACATTTGAGAATGCAAATCAAGAATTATATCTAATTTTACATTTTGGGTAGGTTTAGGTTTGTTATTGTCATGTGCACCAAGTACAGTGTAAAGCTCTGTTTTGCGTACTATCCAATCAAATTGGATAACACGACACAAATACCATCGTGTCAACCTTAAGCACAACAGATGGAGCAAATGGGAAGATTCAGAGAGCAGAATATAGTTCTCAGCTAAGTACTCACCAGCTTGATAGAGAAAGCCCAATGTCTGTAATGTGATAGAGAAGAATCAATGGTACCCTAGTTTATGGAAGAACCATCTGTAATTTTAAAATAGCAAAAGAATCCAGGATTAATTTAATTGTGTACATGTGAATCAAACTCTTTTTTAAAATTATATAATTATGTACATTAACTTTACATTTGCTCACAGCATAAAGAAAATCCTACGCTCAATTCTGACGCACTTGACGCGGAAGGGCAAGCCTGCAGAAAGGGGAAGCTGCGGTCAAGTACAAATCTATACAAAAGTTGTGTGGCTAGTGCTTCAAAAATGAAATCTGAAGGATTCGGGGCATCGGTTCCAAAGTCAAATGGGCGAATGCATGCAAACGTTTCAAGAAAGGAGGAAACAAAGGACAAGATTGTTAAAAAGCCAAGTGAAAAAATGCCAAAAGGTGGGAAAGGCAATGAGAAAAGCACTTCAACGAAGGCTAACATCTCTGCAAAAACCAGACCGGAGGCCAGGATAAAAAGTGAGGCAGTGGCTATTAAAGTAAAAGGACATTCTGCCAGTTTGTCATGTCCAGGGGTCTCTGCAATGGTCAGCAAAGAGACTGGTGGTCACGATGGAAAATCAACTACAGGAGCGCGGCCTAAAGTAGCTTCTAATTTGTCTGGTGTCCAACCCAAGTCAGGAAAACCACTCAAGAAAACCACTCAGCTACAGCCAGAGAAAAATGGGAATAGATGCAATTCTGACAAGCTGGAACTTTCAAGCAAAAGCCCCACTGTGGACTCAGGTGGGCACACCAGTGAATTGGAGGGTAGAGCAACAAATGAAATGAACAATTGTGGCAAAAAGCTGGCATCTTTCAGCAATCCTATTGAAAGTATTGTGCAAGAGTTTGCAAAGACCCCTTTAAACCAGAAGGTTTATTCTGCAGGTTTGTTGTTTTTGCAGTTAAATAAAGTCATAGAGTCTGACAGCGTAGAAACGGGTCCTTGGGCCCAACCTGCCCACACCGGCCAACATTTCAAATCTACACTAGTCCAACCTACCTGCGTTTGGCCCATTTCTTTCTAAACCTGTCCTATCCATGTACCTAACTAAATGTTTCTTAAATGTTGCGATAGTACCTGCCTCAACTACCTCCTCTGACAGCTCATTCCATACACATACCACCCTTTGCGTGAAAACGTTACTCCTCAGATTCGTATTAAATCTTTCCCCCGTCACCTTAAACTTTTGTCCTCGATTTGCCTACTCTGGGCAACAAGCTGTGCATCTACCCGATCTATTCCTCTCATGATTTTATACACCTCTATAAGATCACCCCTCATCCTCCTGTGCTCCAAGGAATAGAGTTCCAGCTCTCAAGGAATCGAGTTCCAGTTTGGTCAACCTCTCCTCGTAGCTCAGGCCATCGAGTCCTGGCAACATCCTCGTAAATTTTATCTGCACCCTTTCCAACTTAACAACATCTTTCTTTTTTTTTAAAATATTTTTATTTGAAGCAATGCGTATTACCAACAATATAACAGTTCTTCAAATACACATTTAACTTGTTTCAAGAATTATACAAATATTACGAAATGATTTATGTATGCTTCTGTTTTTTTTAGAAAGTAAAGAAGTAAAATAATAGATTTATAATCAATAGAGATAGTGATTAAATAATAATGATTATGATTATATAAGGAAAAAAAAATGTTTTTAATTAAAAAAGCCCAATTATTATATAATTTTAAAAAATGAAGTATACATCTTAACAATGAATGGAACAATTTCACATAACAATATCTATAGAGACGTGTATACAAATCCCAGAATAGATCTTTTCATCTAATCCTACACCTGGGTACTTATTGAATTACAATGCTGAGCTCAGCTACCCCTTTAAATAGTCAATGAATGGAGACCATGTTTGTTCAAAAAGTTCATATTTGTCCATTAGGACAAACCTAATTCTCTCCAAATGCAACGTCTCCGACATTTCCACTGTCCACATTTTAATTGTGGGGGATAATGTTCCCTTCCAGAATTTTAATATGAATTATTTTCCAATTATCAAACAGTAATCAAGAAAATTTCTTTGACTTACTGTTAATATTAGGCTTGAATCAGGAACTCCTTATATTATTAGCTTTAGATCGGGGTCCAATTTAGTTTTAAGAACTTCAGAAATTATTCTAAAAATATCAGCCCAATAACTATTAAGTTTTATGCATGTTACAAAACTATGCGTTCAATTAGCTTCTGAATTCTGACATTTATCGCAAATAGAAGACATGTTAGGAAAAATTCTATTTAATTTCGTTTTTGAATAGTGTAATCTATGTAATACTTTGAATTGTATCAAGGCATTTAACGAGCAACGGTGTATACGTTGTAAACTTTCTTCCCAAGTATCTTTCATTATAGATAGGCCTATTTCATTTTCCCATATCTGTCGGTATGATTCTGTTGTTGGGATTTCCCTATCCAAAAGAGTATTATATATGTACGCTATTAGTTTTTCTGTATTGGGTGCTTGTTAAGCAATTCATAGATATCTTTTAACTCTTGAAATGAGAGAAATTTTCCTTTCCTGTAAAGGTGTTCTATCCTTATAATTCCTAAATTTTTCCAGTGTCTAGACCCCTTATCCAATATAGAAGGTTTAAATAAAGGATTATTCATAATTGGTAAACAAAGCGACATATTATCCAAATGTAAAGTCTTAACTACTTGTTTCCAAATACGTCTATTGCTATGAATTATAGGGTTTTCCCCATAAGTTTTTTTGTTCTTTCCTTGGAGCAAAGAGAATCGAACTTGTATCAAACGATAAACAGTCTTCCTTTTCCATCTTTAACCAAGCTGGTTCCTGATCCATTTTTACCAACCAAAAATTCATATTCTTAATCTGAACTGCCCAAAAATAATATTAAAAATTAGGTAGTGCTAATCCTCCATTTATCGTAGATTTACATAAGTGTTTTTTACTTATTCTGTGATTTTTATAATCCCAAATAAAGCTGTTAACAATAGAATCGATTATAAAAAAAATAAAAAAAAGTTTTAGGGAGGTATAAAGGGATAGCTTGAAATAAATATAATAATTGTGGTAAAAAAATCATTTTTATAGCATTTATTCTGTCAATCATTGATATTGGTAGTGTTTTCCAGTATAGAATATTCTTTTTTAGTTTATTCAATAACTGAGGATAATTTGATTTGAATAAAAAATTATAAGATTTGGATACATTAATTCCTAGATATTTAAATTTGTCCATAACTATTTTAAACGGGAATTGTTGTAATATATTTGATTTTGTTCCAGTTATAGGCATAATTTCACTTTTATTCCAATTTATTCTATATCCTGAAAATGTACCAAACTTAGTCATAACATTAAGTAGATTAGGAATACTAATCTCCAGTTTTGTAATATATGTTAAGACATCATCTGCATATAAAGATATGTTATTCGTTGTGGTATTGATATTGTATCCATATATTTCTGAGTCTGATCTAATCCTTTCGGCTAATGGTTCGATTGCAATAGCAAATAATAAGGGTGATAACGGGCATCCTTGTCTATTAACAACATCTTTCCTATAACATTGAACACGATACTCTAAATGTGGCCTCACCAACGTCTTATACAAATGCAACATGACCATTTTGGAACATTCAACCTTTTCCCTCCTTCTGTAGGTGTGCTGTAGTGTGGTGGAGAGATTGTCTTCTGAACTGGATCACAGTCTGCAAGATGTAGACTGCAGACTATGCTGCACCTCCCAAACCCATGACATTCAGTACAAAGATAGATATGGGGAGCAGGTACAAGGAACCCTGTTCCTCTAGCCTGATGTGCATTTGGAGTTGGTTGGGAAATAAAATTTGACCCTGCCAGGTATTCCCTCACATTAAAAAAAAAACCAAGGGGCATGTTTATTTTTGTCTCCTCCCATCCCATTTGCCATGATGGTTGCTGTCTCTCTCCTCCCCATTAAGTCTTTTCAACTAAATGTTACGCCAAATTCAATCAGCAGATGGCTTAGTTAAGAATCCGGGCTTAAATGAGAGCTGGGATTTTATCTTCAGTTCTTCAGTGTGGACGCCAAAGGCAGCTGAAATTCTTTTTGTAGGATTTACAGATCAAACAAACTGATGTGTTGCAATTTCAACATCTGTGACCTCCATAGATGTAAATCGTGCCCCAGCGAGTTTAGCCAGTGTGACTTTCTGTTCCACTCCCCTCCGGTGTGCTCGTGCTCTCACCTCAGTAACCTAATGACCCACACCACTGTTCTCAATGTCAGTGGGCTGCTATGTTGCTGAGCTGATGGTGAGCAATTGCATTAAAATGTAACCTGTTTGTTTTTTCCTCCCCATGACTACTTCACAGTTAACCGGCCAGCAACTGTCGTCAAAGTAACAAAGACACCACCTGCTTCAATGAAAACCACCAGACCCACTTCTAGTAGGTGAGCAGTAGTTATAAATCTTTTCATGACTTTTATTTTCTCTCTTTTCTTCGCCCACATCACCACTGCACAGATAGGTTTGAATATATTAAGAGTTGTTACTTTGAAAAATGTATCCCTTAGAGTTGTACAGCTCGGAAACAAACCCTTCAGCCCCAACTGCCCATGCCGACCAAGATGCCCTCTCTATGCAAGTGCTATGCTGCCTGTGTTTGACCCATATCCCTCTAAACCTTTATCCTATCTATGTACTTGTGCAAATGTCTATTAAATGTTGTTATAGCACCTTCCTTGACTGTAATGCCAAGGGGAAGCCTCAAATACTTCCTCTGGGTATTACAGTCATAGGAATCCATACATATGATCACAGAGCAACAAAACTTTGCATGTAAAATACAATTAAATTATTTAGTGTGCCACATTACCGTAAATGTGAGATTTTATTGTACCAATGTGGTATGTAATCAGGAATCTGGTTTAATGTAGGTTTGGTGCCCTCTGCTGGATTAATGCATTTTCTTTGAAGAGAATTGTAATAACTTGGGAATACATTTGGACAGATTTTCACAAAAGAATGAATACTCCCAGATTTCACTGTTCTGCAACATTCTACAAGGCGCTATCATTTACAGTGTAGGTCAGACCCTAGTTTGACATACTACAGTGGAACACCTCAAACTTGATGATATCATTAAATGACTCGAGAAACACACTCTGCACCACTGCAAACTCTTGAACTAACAGTGCCTTAGTAACTGTTACTTCAGCCCAAGGGAGCAGAAATTGGTGCACGACACTGCTATTGAAGTAGTGTCTTTAAGTATTGCAGGTAAGAGGCAGATTGGTTTGCAGAAATAATTCTAGAACAGGTGTAGATAACCAATCTCTTTGTCCTCACTGAGGGCCACGGGAAGGTGGTAGTGAAGGGTTTTTATTTGTAAGGATAGAGGAAATGGGTCGACTGGAGAGATCAGTTAAATGTGAGCAGGAATTGGTACTAAAAAGGTGAGGGGGCAGAGTTTAAAGATGTGCGGGGCAAGTTTTTTTTTAATTTTACACGGATGGGTGTCTGGAACACACTGCCAGGGGTAAAAGTGAAAAGCAGATTTCCTTCTCTCCAGAGATGCTGCCTGTCCCGTTGTGTTACTCCAGCATTTTGTGTCTTTGGTTTAAATTAGCATCAGCAGTTCCTTCATACACAGGTAAGTATCTGTGATGGACTGGGCAATGTCTACCATTTTTTTTTGTAATCTCCTTCATTCCTGGGCATTAAAGTTGCCGAACCTAGCCATGATGCTCTCAGGCAATGTTCTCAACCAAAGACTGCGTAAACGCAAATTGGAGAACAGCATCTTGTATTTTGCTTGGGCAGCTTACAGCCCACTGGTATGAATATTGATTTCTCTCACTTCAGGTAGCTCCGGCATTCCCTTTCCTTTCACCCGACAAACAGCTTACAATGGTCTGTTTCCTTTATCATCGTTACTTATTTTTCACATCTTTCATTCATTGTTCTTTATCTCTCCATATTACCATCTATTTCTCTTCCCTTATCCCTAACCAGTCTGAAGAATGAAATGAATGAATGAAATGCTACCTTTATTGTCATTCAGACCTTTCAGTCTGAACGAAATTTCGTGCCTGCAGTCATACATATAATAAAAATAACAAAAACACACAATAAACACAAATGTAACATCCACCACAGTTAGTTCACCAGGTACCTCCTCACTGTGATGGAAGGAAAAAGTCTTAAAGTCTTTGTCTCTTCCCTCCTTGTTCTCCCTCTGCGCTGAGGCGATCCAGGCCTCCGATATTGTGACCCCGCCAGGTGATGGTAAGTAAGTCAGTCCCACGGCTGAATCCAGCTCCGCGAACAGGCCGATTCAAACTCCGCGGCCCGGGGCGGTCAAAGCTGCCAAAGCTGCCGCCCTCCAGTCCAGCGGACGAAGCTGTTGCGGGAGCTCCGGGAAAACAGGTCACCAACCTGTGACCTGCAAGCTCCCGACGATGTCGTCAACTGGGCCCGCGGCCAAGCCTCCGAAGCCGCGCCGCCGCCAGAACTCCGCCCCAGCTCCAAAGTCGGGCCGCTGCCGGGACGCCGCCACAGCCCCGAGGCCACCAGCACCGCCATTAGGCCTCAGCGGAGACGGAGACGGGGGACACGACAAGAAAAAGTCGCATCCCCCCCGAAGGAAGAGACCAAAACCATGTTTCTCCCACCCCCCATACTTACACAACCTACTAAACTAAACTAAACCAAACCAAAACAGACAAAAGAAAACAACAAAAAAGAGAAAAACAGACAGACTGCAGGCGAGTCACCCATTCCTTCTCTCCAGAGATGCTGCCTGTCCAGCTGAGCTACTCCAGCTTTGTGTCTATCTTCGTTTTAAATCAGCATATGCAGTTCCTTCTTACATGATGTTCTCAACCATACAGCTGTAGAAGTTCAAGAGTATTCGTTGCACACCAAATCTTCTAAGGAAGTGGAAGTGTTGATGGGATCCTTTATAATTGCATCAGCGTGCTGGGCCCAGGACAAATCTTCAGAGATATGCATGCCCAGGAACTTGAAGTTGTTGATTCTTTCCACCACTGACTTGTCAATGAAGGCAGATTTGTGGATCCTCTGCTTTCCTTGTCCAAAGTCAACAATTAACTACTTGGTCTTACTGATGTCGAGAAGATAAGTAATAGCAGGAATAAAACATTCTGTCTCTCCTGCTGTCCCTGCCCTTTGCTGCTGATCATGGTGCCGTGTTCCTGTTCTGACTCCTTATCCCTTGATGTCCAAAGGTCTATAAATCTCTTTCTTGAACATACTCAATGGTTTATCTTCCACTACCCTCTTGCGTGGAAAATTCTAAATATTCTTACTGATAAAATTTCTTCTAGTGTCAGTACTAAATTGCTTTTGAGACTGACCATTGGCTATAGAAACTGCAGCCAGAATTAATGTTATCATAAGGTCATAAGGAATAGGAGTAGAATTAGGCCATTCGGTCCATCAAGTCTACTCCGCCATTTAATCATGGCTGATCTATCTCTCCCTATTAACCCCATTCTCCTGCCTTCTCCCTAAAACCCCTGACACCTGTTCTATCTACCATACCAAGCCTGTTAATTGTTTTGCAACTTTAAATGAGATCATCTCTCGTGTTTCTAAACTGTAGAGAGTATGGGTCCATTCCACTTAACCAAGAAGGGAACAGTTTGGAAATCTACAGCTAGGGTAATATCCGTGGTGGAAGAAATTTTTAATTTTCAATGTCAGTGCAATATTTATCTGATAATTCAGAATCACACTTTATTCACCAAGAATGTTTTGCAACATACGAGGAATTTCATTGGCCAGATCAGTCATACAATTAAAAGCAACAAACACATTTTAACATGAACATCCACCACAATGACTCCTACACATTCCTCACTGTGATGGAAGGCGAAATAAAGTTCAAGTCCTCCCTTTTGTTCTTCCTCGATCGGGGGCCTCGAGCCCTCCGTTGCCGGGACGGTCTTGACTCCCGTAGCCGGTGGCGTTCGGGCCCTCCGCATCGAGGCGATCTGCTCCCGGTAAGTCCACTGTGGTTGCGGTGGGAGCGATCCCAGGTAAGGGATCTGCTCCGATGTTAAGTCTGCGCCCCGCGGTGGGGCTCACGACAGTCCAAGGAGGCCTCCAGCTCCAGCGATGGTAGGCCGCAGAGCCCGGAGAACGTGATCCGAAAATTGATCACGGGAAGGTAGGAACTTGAAAAGAAGTTTCCCCCGTTCCCCTCCCCCCACATAAAACATTACCGAAGAACATTAAAAGAAACTTTTAATGCACTAAAAAAATAACTAAAAGAAAGAAAAAAATCAAACAGACTGCCGGCAGGGCTGCCAGCTCCCCAGCTGGTCTATTTTATTTAAATCTATTTCAGGATCTCAAAGCAGGGTTATAGTACACTAAATTAGTTGAAGATAATTACTAGTTAGAATTAGTTTGACCAAGTTTGTTGTTACACACATTGTGGATTGGAATGGAGTGAATAGAATGGAATGCTGTATTTAAATTATGTGAAGTTTCATAGATGAAAAGCAAAATATGAATTGATTTTTTTTTGTGACTGCTAGTATGTCCAACAAACAGAAGGCACAAAGTAGAGATGAAGCAATGTCACCAGCTCAAGTGAAGAGAGCTTGGAATAGTAGCAGTGACCTATCTGCTCAGCAAAAAACAAAGGCAGCATCAGGAGCAACAATCAAGGCAAAAGGTACAGTTTTAATGTTATCTAAATATATGTATCAGAGTAAGAACAGAAGGAAAAGAGGACGGGATTGTTGAGTGCGGCATCTGGTTGAAGGTGGTGGAAATTGGTGAATGCTCTGAATATGGCAGCTGGTGTGGTGGAAGAAGAGCTGGAATGTCTTCTGGGTGTGTGGAGAGGGAGTGTTTCCACAGATGCTGCCTGACTTGCTGAGTATTTGCAGCAGTTTCTGTTTACATGCCACGTCAACTCCTGATTTGACAGAGGTGAGTAGAGTTTTTTTTTAAATTCCCTCAGTTGAGGAAGGATAGTAGAGGAGGAAGATGGCTTGGGTCTCGGTTCAGAGAAAAAGCAAATGGGCCCTCGGGCTATCCTGGTGTGGAATTGGACTGCAAAGGAGGTAGATGTCCCTAATGATCCTCTGGAACCAGGAAAACTGGTAATTATCAAAGGCAGAAGCCATTAAATGTGTACTGGATATGTGGGAAGCAGCCAGACAACAGGAAAAAGTGGAGTCAAGGTGAATAATGTCAGTGGGTAAGAGCTGCTGATTAAATGGGTCTGCCAGGAGTCTTGCCTATGGATCTTGGGAAGGGCATAGAAATTGGGTCATTGTGGCTGGGGAAACTGAGTCTGGAGGGAAGATTATTTAAACCCCCCTCCCCCTTTTTGTTTTGCACTGAGTAGGAGCAGCTTTTAATCTCATTGTACATGTGTATAGTGACAATAAAAGGCATTCTGATCTTGAGAGGAAATGAGGCTGTGACTATCTGGGAGAGATGGAATGGAATACTTTATTGTCACATGTGAGAGGCACAGTGAAATTCTTTGCTTCCATTCCCAATGTATACCATTAGCAGCCACCTACAGTGCTGACAGAGTTACAAAACACACCGGCATCACCTTTTGTTCTTCCCCCACCCCCACCCTCCCCACACACACACACGCACAGCAGTTCTTCAATGCCGGGTCCCCATTGTCCTTTGTTTTCCCACCCTCCCCAATTGTTCTCCCCCCACCTTCCTCAAGAGGTCCCCCCACACCGGGTCCTCCATTATTCTCCCCCCACCTCCCTAACGGCGGTCCCCCCACCCCGATTCTTCCATTGTTCTTCCCCTCCCCCCTCATGGCGGTCCTCCACGCTCTCATCGACTGTCGACCACAGGTCGACCATGAGGCTTCACCACCGCCGTGGCCTCACCGCTGTCGACACCTCCGTGGTGCCAACCCGGGCCCCAGCCTGGGCTTCTACACAATGATCTGGGAGGCATCGAGACTGTGGCGCCTCAATAAAGGCATCTGGCCGCGCTCCCAGTCATCAGCCGCGGCACGTCGGGAAGCCTTGTAGCCGCGTGGCCAGATGATGATCTGACGTTCCAAGGGTGTCAAAGGTTACAGCGAGAAGACAGGAGAATAGAGTTGAGGGAATGATAGATCTGCCGTGATTGAATGGCGGAGTAGACTTGATGGGCCAAATGGCCTAATGCTGATCCTATGAGTTATGAACATGTAGGGTCACAGACCCAGGAGGAGATCCGAGGTGATGTCAGGAAGCTGGTAATTGGCTTCTGAGGTTTCATTCAGTAGGTAAGCAGCAGCATCAAATTTTATTGCGGATTTAATTACAACGTTGGAATTAGTCTAGAATGGAAAAATCGAATACCTGACAGCACAGCATTAAAGTGAGAGGACAAAAGTTTAAAGGAGATGTACCAGCATATTTTTTTTACACAGAGGGTGGTGATTGCTTGGAACGTGCAGGCGGGATCGTGGTTCAAATAGATACAAGTGGCATTTAAAGGTTTTTGGATAGGCGCAGGGAATGGAGGGATATGGGTCATGTGCAGCTAGGTAAGTGATGGCCATGGTTTCATTTTTGGCACCAATATCGTGGGCCCAAGGGCCTGTTCTTGTGCTGCACTGCTCCGTGTTCTATTCCTTAGTTAGTAGAAAGCTAGAATTTTAAAGGGGTGCTGGTAAGAATGTGGAAGGGTTGTGAAACAATTGATTTGGTCAATATCATGTTGACAGGAGTGAATGGATCTAGTGAAATAGTGTGGGTCGGAGACCAGAGGTTATGCACCTTGGGTTGTTTCACTGTGATAAAGACATTATACACTGAACACTGAAGACACTGAAATTCTGATGATTGCAGTCAATGCTTATGCAGGTAATAAATCAGGAGCTGCTTTACTCGGGAAATGATTAGAATGTGGAACTTGTCAGCACATGAAACAGTTGCTACAACTAACATGGATATATTTTAGAAGCTGGAACCTGTTTCCAATAGAAATAAACAATAGTTTTCAAAGGGTGAACGTTTGTATTACGTTGTTATTATAAATCTGAAAGCATGATTTTCTGTTGTAATTATATGCCACTTTTCTACAGACTATATATTTAGTCTTGTTTGTTCTCTTTTGACAGTGTCGTAATCAAAAATAAATTATTTCTGCATGAAGAATGTTTACAATTTTAACCTTTCTTATAATTTTAGATCCGAAGCTGGTGCCAGGAAAAGTGAGCCTTGCTTCAGAAACAGATGCTTTAAAGCTGGCTAGCAAAGTTACAAGCAATGAAAAAATAACTGCCCCCAATGAAATGTTTACAAAATCGAATAAATCTAAAGCTGTAAGAACAGCTACTCCCACGGCATTAAGGACGAGTATAAAGAGAGCGGCGCAAACTGGCACCTCAAGCCCCAGAACACCCATTAATTTAAATAACAAGGTTGCACTGAAAGAGAGAAGCGTATCATTGCCCAATGTAAGAAAACCGTCAACTAAGTCGCTCACTGCCACAAACAAAACTGGTACAGGATTGAAAAGGTCCACCTCTAGTTGTCATGATAAAGCTGCTCTGAATACTCTTCGCCATAATGTGAGAAGTGTGGCACGATCAAAAAATGGAACCGTTCATGCTGAACAAGATCAAATGGGAGCCAACACTCTGTTGGAACCTCGCCCAGGTACAGAGATATCATCAGAGGATTGTAAGTTGGCAGAAGGAGAGCCGAATTTGGAAGATGTTCAACAAATCTTGACCTCAAAAAATCAATCTAAACTTCCTCAAAAGGAGCAAATTGAGAATAAAGTGATTGCTAATGAAGTTGAAACAACTCTGAAACACTCTGAAGATGATGGCCAATCCTGCGTGAAGCCAAATCAAAGGATTGCCCAACATCATTCTTCAGTATTTACAATTATTGAATACTCACGTGATCCTGAAACCAAACTGAAAATCCTTGAGGAATGTGAAAACTCGGGGGAAGACCGTCTCGAAAGTGGAAGTTCTCAAGCTACAAACTGTGGTGTTGACACAACACCTGCTGATGCGATGAGAGAAGGTTCGGAACATAACTTGAACCCTGGTGAAATGCAAGTTCTGCCTGACTTGCCTAAAGAAATACATATACCAAGTGCTATGGAGAATCAAGAGGATGATTTTGAAACATTGGTGGAATCTTGGAACTTGGGTACAGAGGTCTATCCATCTTCAGACACTTCTTTCCCAAAACAAAGTCCAGACACGGACACTGGAAGTGCAACAACGTCATCCGATGATATTAAACCTAACTCTGAGGACTATGATGCTGGAGGTTCCCAAGATGATGATGGATCAAATGAGAGAGGCATTTCCAAATGTAGTACTGTTGTTTGTCATGACTTTCTTGGAAGAAGTAGCAGTGACACCAGTACACCGGAAGAACTTAAGGAATATGACAGCGGATTAACAGTAGAAGTGAAAATGAAAGGAGTGGAGGAGCCCCATAGTCAGACTGGAGCACGAGAGTCCATAAGTGATCATGGTTTCAAAAACTCTCATCAAGGAAATAAGACAAATGAAAAAAGTGGTGAGGACTACGTTGTGCCCATTGAGAACAAATTAGATTCTGCCTTGGAAATCTTGTCCTTGTGTGACGTTACCGAGGAAGACAAGTCTGAAGTCGAGAATGCGGTGAAAACACTCCCAACTGTTTCTGCTCCTCCCCCTCCAGAGCAGAACACTTACCACTTCCAGGGTATTGATAACCTGGCTTTTGAAGATGTCGCCGAAAATGAGACGGAGGTGACAACGTTTCCCTCGGCTGCGAATTTTAAGCGTTCTGTCCTGCTCTCTGTGGATGAGTGTGAAGAACTTGGTTCTGACGAGGGAGATGCTGAAACACCTGCCCGTTCCATGGATTCTCTTACCCCCTCTGATGTATTTGACAGCGGTGTCCATGAAGGTGATAATCAACCTCAAGGGAGAACCTACTATTCCCGGTACTCCCTGGAAATTGAGGATGACCTCTTGAACTATGACTTTCCAAAGCAGCCTAAAAGACAATGTAAAGTTCCCAGTCCATCACCACTCGCTGATGGAGTCAGTATGAAGGCTAATAATTCAACTTTGCAAGCTGCTTCAACAGAATCGGAGAAAGAAGTGAATACTGCAACAGCTGTTCCCCATCATGACGCTGATTTCCTTGCCGAGGGAAGGAATAAACTTGCAGAAAAGGACATGATGGGAGTAAGTGCACCTGAACGACAGCAAGAGGCCAATGTCTTGCCTGTAAAAGATAATATGCAACCAGCCGCTGGGGATGGCAGTGGTGATGCGGGTGGTGGCAGTGATGGTCGACCTCAGGAAAGACCCTGTCATTTGCAGCTCTGCCAAAAAGAGCAATCTTCCACTGAGCACAGCGAGAGCTTTGCAACAGACACCATTGACACGATTGATCATGTATCAAACATGGGAAAAGGGAATGTGCAAGGGGGCCACTCAACATCCAGTGAACAAGCTAGTAATACTTTACCAACAGGTAATGTATGTCATAATTAACTTTTCATAGCACTTGGTCTGAAGATGGCACTTGGGCTTCGGTGTCAAATTGCGCCTGTTTTAGGGAATGAAACTAAGACCACTTCAGTGTAGTTTGCAGAACCATAGGGCTTTCAAAATTAAATGGCAAAGTGCAGCAGAATGAAGGTTGAGTTTGCAAGGTACAGAAATGTGCAACCGCCTCAAGAATTATTAAATGTGAACATTGTACATTATTTCCTATTGTCAGCATGAATGTAGGACTTTAGCTATTTAATACTTAATAACAATAGGTTATTGAAAGCATCTGCACTTGAATCTTCTGACCATTTTCTGTAAATAACATGAAAGATCATTTAGCCAAAGCCATGTATTTGATAGACATGTGTAATATAACTGAATGTGTTCAGCCAGATGCTGTTTAGAGCTTCGTGGAAATCTTTTGCACGTTGAATCCATGAATGCTGGCATGCGAGGTTAAACCTACACAGCCCTTTTGAGTGGGTGGAATGCCAAAGTAATTAGATTTAGACTTGTTTACAAATTAGTATTTGCAATAACTGTTTTTTTAAATCTTTGAACTAATTTCTTTGGTCGCAAGACAAAATAAATGTTTATTTGACCATTTGGAGAATCTAAACTAAATTTGCACTGAAATATTAATAGTAATACATGTAAACTTCTGTAAATCAAAATTTGATTTGAGGGAACTGCCCAACAACAATGTATTGTGGATACTGTACTTGTTTTGTCCAGAATGTAATTCAAATTATTTATGTTTGTATTCCTAAAGTTAAATTAAGCCAAATGTATTTAAATTGTCAAATTGATGACTGATTTATTTAACAATGATATTTAAGGTCCTCAATGGATATTTTGCTTGGTGAATGATTGATCTTTTAACTGGTTGACTAACCTAATAAACTGCATCAGATTTTCCTGACATTTTATTATTTTTTTAATTTGTACATTGAGGAGCGCAGCTGTGTACAGAGCACCAATCCAGGATGAAATCATACACAGAACATTAACGTGCAATCTGCAGTAACTGAGATTAAAATGATAATAACTGAAGCTTAATTGAACTTTATGTGGCAAATCGCTGTGTTATTGGTTGGGTGAATCATTAAGGAAGAACCATGCGTGACCACTGGACTAACATTGAATGTTGAATTGCCTACTACTTTTTGCTTTTCCCAATTGGGGCACACACAGCTGGATGCCTTTGTCATATTTTCTCTCCTGCTTTATCAGAGGCTCTAACCCATCAATTGTGAAGCAGCAAATACCTCCTTAAAATGAGAAGTAATTTCAGAAGGTGGCACTAGCCATTTGTAAAAATGTTCTGACGGTATAATTTGTGTTGCCAGGTTTCAGGATTAATTGAATTACATGAATCCTTTGATCATTCTCATTTTTCGCTGTAATTGCATGTATTAATTTTGTTGTTATATATTAATTTATCTCCTTTAAGGCCACATGGCAGTTAATTTATTGTTATCATCATTGTAGTCATTCTTTTAGTCAAACACTCCAAGGTAGACTACAACAGCCCCAGTTTAAATATCTGCTTGCATCGGAATTTTTACAACATTTAGTATTATGAATTGTTTCAGGAGACTTAGCTGATTCTGACCGATCACAAAACTACGCACATGATCGTCGCCCTTCAAAAACCCTTTCACCCATATACGAAATGGAAATAATAGAAGACCTGGAACAGAGCTCGGAACTTGAAGTGAATTATTTGCAACAGAAAGAAAATGAACACTTTGCAGAAAGAGATTGGATACTACTCAAGCAACTGATTGGAGATCAGGACCCAAATTATGATGTTGTCAACTGTCTACCTGAAGATGTCAACCTAGCTCAGTATCTTATCAACCAAACACTTTTTCTTTCTCGAGATACTTCTCAAATGCCAGGTAAACTTGCAGTTGAAAAAGAGGCGCTGTATAAATGGACTGAATTGCTATCTCCTTTGGAAGACTCTACAGCTAACATCACAGTGGCTAGTTTCTCCCCAGAAGAATGTGTGACCCCACAGGGAGAATGGACAATTGTAGAACTGGAAACTCATCACTAGCATATACCGAGAGGTGTAAGTATGAATTGGATTGTTTTTGTTGCCGTGTCATCCTCCAACTTAACCAGGTATTATCACCTGGGTCACTGCAGTATGCAGCAGTGAAATAATACACTTGCAAAGTAAAGTTAAAAGTTACCATTAAATAAATCTTTTTGTAAACTTATTTTGTTTAATAGGATAATCACTCGTTTTAAAATATCTAGAAATGTGGTCAAGGTTTCCAATTAGAAACTTCTTGTAAATTATTGATTTATGTCTAAAAACTAGCGGGTAATCATTCATATTGTCATAATGTCAAATGTTAGTAAACTAAATTAATTCGCATTTTTGAAAGTATTAAACAACTTACTAGAACTTTAAAAGCTCAAATTAGGTTGCATTTCTAATCGACCTTGTACTGTGCAAGATCTAGTTCTGGAATCCAAAGCACCCGTGGTCTTTGCGATGATATTTTTTAACCTGGAATTTTTTTAATATAGATATTGATGTTCATGGACCCAAGATCTAAACAAGTTTCCTTACTTTTGTTATAAAACAAATTGCAAACTAAATCTTTGAGATTTGTAGAATTTTTCCTGTACATGTTGATAATTTAAATGGTGACCTGATTTGACATACAATAAACTCAAATCCATGAAGCATTTCCCAGTACAATTAATTTCACTCATCTCTATTTTGACTTGTGGGAAAAATAGGTTTTTCTTTCCCGACTTATTTTTGATGTTTGTAAATTGAACTGCCCTTGATTATCCTTTAATGTAGTCAAGACATTAATGGAGAACTCGTCAGAAGAAACTGAATGTAATTTAAGGGAATTGGCCTTTTGGCTGAGCTTCAACTTAAGTTTAATATCATCCTACCTGAAGCTGGGCTTAGTGCATACTCATTCAGTTTGAAACTCTGACTAAAAGAAAAATACTGCAAATGCCATAAAACTGAAATGAAAATCAAATATTGATAACGCTTGGGTCAGGCTGTAGTGTTTCTGATCAATGACCTTTCATCGGAACTCGAGAACTTCATTTCAAAATCTCATGCCTCCCTTTTGAACAGGAACAACTGGCAAAAATAGTCAAAATGCTCTGTGTAGGCAGGAAAATTGGGTATGTTCAAATCAGTCAATGATCAGACCAACACAAGAGAGACTTGCTAATATAAGTACCTGAGCAGGAAATGGTTGATGTTCATGTGTGCAGTTTTTCTCCGAAATTTTCCCATTTCGTTTCTCAAATCATACCTAATTTTGGAAAATATTTTCTCAAATGTTTTATAATTTAAGCAAGCCTGTTCCAGCTAAAGTGGAAGAACACAATAAAGCAAAATCTATGAACATTAAAAGTGGTCTTGAACATTTATTCCAAGTACAGTATCTTAATTTTACAAGGAAGAAAAGTCCCAACTTGTCATTTTTAAAAACATGAATATTTAGCACCTAAAAACAAAAGGTTATTTTGAAATACATATTTTAAGTGTGGAAGTGGTGCTTGTCATTTCAAGATTCCTTAACCAATAAAATATGTTGACTACATATCTGAGTATTTTTACATTTTTCAATTATATTATTAAATTACACATTCTTAACCTTAATTGCAAAATCTGCATCAGATACAATATTATACAATGACCAGAGTCTGTCTCTCTGAAAGATGAAAAAGATTGAGGAATGAGATGCTTTTACGCCAGCAGATAGTAGCTTCAGCATTACATGGTGATATTTTAAAATTTCTTTGAATGCATAGGATATTTTCAGAATTGATTACCATTTTATCAGATGCCATGGCCTAAATTAAAGGATATCAGTTTTAACATGGCTTCTTCAGTAGAAAAATAATAATAATCGTAATTTTAATATACCTTAATTCCATAGTCTTTCATGAGAAAATCTACTGATTTCCACCAAAGAAATTGGTGGAAGGTGCACAAAAATGCTGGAGAAACTCAGCGGGTGAGGCAACATCTATGGAGCGAAGGAATAGGTGACGTTTCAGGTCGAGACCGTTCTTCAGACTGATGTGGAGGTGGGGGGTGGGCAGGAAGAAGAAAGGAAGAGGCGGAGACAGTTGGCTGTGGGAGAGCTGTGGAGGGGAAGGAGGGAGAAAGCAAGGACTACCTGAAATTGGAGAAGTCAATGTTCATACCGCTGGGGTGTAAACTGCCCAAGTGAAATACGAGGTGCCGCTCCTCCAATTTCCGGTGGGACTCACTCTGGCCATGGAGCGGATGCAATAGATGTGGTTGGAGAAGGTGCAGGTGAACCTCTGCCTCACCTGGATAGACTGCTTGGGTCTTTGGATGGAGTCAAGGGGGGAGGTAAAGTGACAAGTGTAGCATTACCTGTGGTTGCAAGGGAACGTACCGGGGAGGGGGTGGTTTAGGTGGAAAGGGAAAAATTGGCCAGGGAGGGAACGGTCTGTGCAGAAAGTCAAAAGGGGAGAAGATGTGGCCAGTGGTGGGATCCCGTTGGAGGTGCAAAAACGTTGGAGGATTATCTGTTGTATGTGACGGCTGGTGGGGTAGAAGGTGAGGACAAGGGGGACTCTATCGTTGTTACGAGTGGGGGGGGGGGGGGATGGGGAGAGAGGGTGGAGCTACGGGATATGGAGGGGAATCTGTTGAGAGCCCCATCCATAGTCGAAGAGGGGAACCCCCGTTCCCTAAAGAAAGAGGACATAACGATGCCCTGGTTTGGAACACCTCATCCTGGGTGCAGATGCGACGTAAACGGAGGAATTGGGAGTAGGCGATGTAGTCCTTACATGAAGCAGGGTGGGAAGAAATATAGTCCAGATAGCCATGGGTGTCAGTGGGTTTATAGTAGATGTCAGTCAGTAGTCTGTTACCTGCGGTGAAGATAGAGGTCAAGAAATGTAAGGGAGATGTCGGAAATGGTCCAGGCGAATTTGAGTGCTGCATGGAAGTAAGTTGTGAAAGGGATGAAGTCAGTGAGTTCTGCATGGGTGCAGGACGTAGCACCAATGCAGTCATCAATGTAGTGGAGGTAGAGTTTCGGGATAGGGCCATGGTACACCTCGAACAAGGTTTGTTTGACGTATCCTACAAAGAGGCAGGAATAGCTGGGGCCCATGCGCGCGCCCATAGCTACGCCTTGGATTTGGATGAAATGGAAGGAGTCAAAGGAAAAGTTGTTGTGGGTAAGGACCAGCTCTGCTAGGCGGAGGAGAGTATTTGTATACGGGGATGGGTCGAGGAAGAAACGGAGGGCTTTGAGACCCTCCTGATGGGGATGAAGGTGCAGAGTGACTGGACATTCATGGTGAAGATGAGGGGGCCTGGAAAACTAGTCATGGAGGAGACGAAGAGCGTGTGAGGTGTCTTGGACATAGGTAGGGAGGGATTTGACTGGGGGGGTAGGATGGAGTCGAGGTATGTGGAAATAAGTTCGGTGGGACTTTCATGGTTTCCATCTTCTGTGTGGTTGTTATTTTATTTCATTTTTACAATTTTCACAATACATTTATATTCTACTTCAAATAAATGGGAAATTAAGTAACAGGTGAAATAAATACCATCTGAAATTAAACATAAATTCTATTTGTATAAAAGCTAAACTTCATTTTATTACTCTCCCACAAGTGAAATGCAATATCTTGCTTTTTTAATTGGAGAAACATGGCAATGGATTTGCTCATCGTTGGAAGAAAATGTCAGCTAGCTATTTACTGGGGAAACACCAGCTCAAAAAAAAAAGCGCTTTTCTTACACCTGTTGCAAGACTGACCTTTGACAATCTAATCCTAGATCAACGGACATTTGCACACTTAACAGGTGACTCAGTCGTTTTACCAAAAATTAGAATTGAAGATTGCTTTTCTACATCAGATGCACAAGTTTTTTTTAAATCTATGTGTATCTAATTTGATCAGCATGTTTGATTGATTAATGCAAATTGCAATTATACTATTTGTTGGGGGGACGTTCATGTTGAATCCTATAGTGTATTGTGTCTTTATTTTTCTTATTTTTGGAAGGACAATGTTTGAAATTGTGAAGGATTAAGTGACTTAAATATCAGTGAGTGTGCCTTTTGGGACCATGAGCAACCTCAGTTCTATTTGCTTTCAAATGTTGAATCCTCTAGTGTATTGCATCTTCATTTTTCTTCTTTTTGGAAGGACAATGTTTAAAATTAGGAAGGATTAAGTGACTTAAATATGAGTGAGTGTGCCTTTTGGGACCATGAGCAACCTCAGTTCTATTTGCTTTCAATTGTTGAATCCTCTAGTGTATTGTGTCTTTATTTTTCTTTTTTTTAATTTTATATGGATGTATGGTAATCTTTTTTTTTAAATCTCTGTAAAGCACTGTGGCTTCAACGTGATTTGATTTAAAGTGCTATATAAATAAAACGTACTTAATTACTTAAATCACTTAATTACTTAAATAGTACTTAATTACTATTTGTTCTCGTAGGGGGCGGGGCCGTGTACAGTGGGCGGGGCGTGAGGTCGTGACGTGTGAGGCCGGGATCCTGGCCGGTGTCATGGCGACGAACGGAGCCGCCATCGTCAGCGCCGCCCTGCAGGTGGGAGGGAGCGCGGAGGCCAAATGGCGGCGGGTGGTGGAGGAGGAGGAGGTGGCGCCCGGTCCCACCGCCCAGACAGAGTGCTGGGGATTATAGTTATAGGATCTTAGCTGTGGACAAGCGGCCTCCTATCCCGCTGGATCGCCGCAGACCTGCTGACTTACTCCAGCACTTTGTGTCCTTGTCAGCCGTGTTGAGTTTTTTTTTGCATTTCTTTCATTCATTTGTTCCATATCTCTCCAGATATCTGAAGAAAGGTCTCGGCCCGAAACGTCGCCTATTTCCTTCGCTCCAGAGATGCTGCTGCACCCGCTGAGTTTCTCCAGCATTTTTGTCTACCTTCTCTCCAGATATCACCGTCTATCTCTCTGGTTTACTCTTCCCCCTGACTCTCAGCCTGAAGAAGGTTCTCGATCCGAAACCTCACCCACTCCTCCTCTCCTGAGATGCTGAGATGCAGAGATTCTTCTCCAGAGATGCTGCCTCGCCCGCTGAGTTTAGAAACATAGAAAATAGGTGCAGGAGGAGGCCATTTGGCCCTTCGAGCCAGCACAGAGACAAAATTGTATCATGACGCTGGAAAAGTGTGAAAAGCAAAATACATTTAGATAAAACCCAAAACAACACTGAAAGAATTACTAAATATAAACAAATATCCAAAGGTTAATTAAGTTTGCTAGACTTATTGACTTATTATTCACATTCATTGTGATCATGGCTGATTGTCCCCTATCAAGCTTTTTGTGTCTATCTTCGGTTTAAACCAACATCTGCAGTTTCTTCCTGCACATGACATGAGCCAGAATATTGTGAAGAACTATTGCTTATAAACTGTGTAGGAAGGAACTGCAGATGCTGGTTTATACCGAAGATAGACACACAATGCTGGAATATACAGTATATTTGAAAACTAGCACAGAAAACAACAAGATGAGTCTGATGAGAGACATAGAAAGCTGGAGTAACTCAGCGGGACAGGCAGCATCTCTGGAGAGAAAGAATGGGTGACGTTTCGGATCGAGACCCTTCAGACTGATTAGGGATAAGGGAAACGAGAGATATAGATGATGTACAGTGATAAAGAACAATGAATGAAAGATATGCCAAAAGGTAAGGATGATAAAGGAAACAGGCCATTGTTAATGTTTGTAGGGTGAAAACCAGAAGCTAGTGTGACTTGGGTGGGAGAGGGAGAGAAAGAAAGGAAAGCCGGGGCTACCTGAAGTGCGAGAATGCAACGACTTGGGGGTGGGGGGGAGGTGGTGGATAGAGAGAGAGAAAGAAACTTACTCCAGCTTTTTGTGTCTATCTTCAGTTTAAACCAGCATCTGCAGTTCCTTCTTACACATGAGTGTATGAGCTTTTGCTGCCTAAAACCCAGGGCATGCTGTCTGCCAAACACACACCTTCACTCTGGCCACTTTATTAACCTTAAAGGAGGTTATCAACAGTGCAGTGGCCTTACAGCGCCAGAGACTCGGGTTCGATCCTGACTATGGGTGCTGTCTGTACAGAGATTGTACGTTCTCCCTGTGACCGCCTTGGTTTTCTCTGGCTGCTCCAGATTCCTCCTGCATCCCAGAGACGTGGAGATTTGTACGTCAATTGGCCACTGTAAATTGCCCCTAATGGTCAGGGAGTGGATGAGAAAGAGTGAACGGATGATCTGCATGGACTGGGGGCTGAAGGGCCTGTTTCCATGCTGTATCATTCAAACAGTTTGCACGGTGTTCCATTAGATAATTCCAACACTACCTAAGCAATCTGGTGATGATCTTAAGTGGACTGGGGGGGGGTTCCCAAATCCAAGTGGCTTGGGTGTTAGCGTATTTGCATTGCTGGCCGACAAGTATAAAAATATAATTTACATTAAACTATCAAAAAACTGAATCGCAATTGAATGCTGTTAACTTGTGAAGAAAAATGTAACCAGATTTCAGGTTTAAATGAATTTACAAAGAAAATACAACCAAGTAGCACCATAATTATGTGAATGAATTGAAGTTGGACCAATTTTTCCAATAACACCAGACTCGTCTTGTTGTTTTGTGTGCTACACTGTTCAAATATATTGTTCATCTAAAAAATAGATGTAAGCAGTAGGGTTACACAAAAAGCTGGAGAAACTCAGCGGGTGCAGCAGCATCTAAGGAGCGAAGGAGATAGGCGACGTTTCGGGTCGAGACCCTTCTTCAGAGCAGTAGGTCTTCCCAACAATATATTGGCTGGCACATAAAACAAATTGCTGGAGGACACAAAGTGCTAGAGTAACAGAACCAGTCACCTCCAGTTTAAATTCCATTTGGAATATTTTGGAGGACCAAGAACCAAGAAACAAGTCAGCCAGCATCTCTGAAGAACATGGAGAGGTGGCACTTCTAACCGGGATCCATTTTTAGACTCTGTCTGGGGAAGGATCCAGACCTGATGTATCACCTATCCATTTTCTCCAGATGCTAGCTGATCTCATTTTGCCTTTTTTGTAAGACAGCATCTGCAGCTCCTTGTTTCTACAAACTTCTGGAGGCCAAGCAGTGTCCATGGAAGCAAAGTGATGGTCAACGTTTCAGGTCAAAATCCTGCAATAGAATTCCTCCAGCAGTTTTTTTTTGCTCCAGGTTCTAGTATTTTCAACCTCTTGCATCTCCAATATTTTAGCTGAACTTTGTCATATCATTTTCAGTAAATTTTTGATAAATCTAACAATTGCAGGAAATTATTTTGCGTATTGTAACAGCAAACTTAATTAACCTTTGGATATTTGTTTATATTTAGTCATTCTTTCAGTGTTGTTTTGGGTTTTACCTAAATGTATTTTGCTTTTCACATTTTTCCAGCATCATGATACAATTTTGTCTTTGTCAAGAGAGCACCAGCGAATTAGATTCTCTGACTCGGTAGTAACTGGATCAATCATCTTCCCACTATCTGGTAAAATTAATTAAACTAGTAGTATATAATAGTTTTATTCTGCAGCTACAATAGAAAATGCATTAATCAAATACAATATTTTCCACTATTACTCTGATTTTGCTATATTCAACCACTTTGCAACAATTTGGAATTTTTTACAATACTTCAAGCAAAAATTATAGTGTAGTTCATCCTTTTATGCAGTCTGTTCTATTCATTGTAAACGTTAGGATTTAATTAATACCTAGAATTCAAAAGGAGTGTTGAATACCTGATCATAACTTAATCATTTGCTTTATCTTGTAATCAAAATCGTGCCCATGCAAACAAAAATATCTCTATTAAAGATTGTTTTGAAGCAAGCAAGAGAATACTATGAAACGTGCTGAATTGGGAGTCTGATGGCATTGTCATTACATGACTGCACTTGTACCCAGAGGTCTTTTTCAAACACGTGCGTACGTTACGTAGCTATGGTTAAATTTAAGTAAATAAGTAAATCTGAAGAAGCTATAAGTAATAATAGCAAAAACATTGGATTACCATAATAAATCTGATTCATTAATGTTCTTAAGAGGAGGTAAACAGCTACTGATATGAATTGTGATTCCAATTTCACAAGGGGGGCTATGTGAGGATGCTGTTCATTGACTTCAGCTCAGATTTCAATACGATAGTCCCCACCAGACTGGCTGAGAAGCTGCTGAAACAAGGGCTTAACACTCCCCTGTGTGCCAGGGTCCTGGACTTTCTCACTGCCAGGCCCCAGGTGGTCAAGATGGGGAGACATACATCCAACCCCCTCATCCTGAACACAGGATCCACCCAGGGTTGTACCCTTAGCCCCCTACTGTACTCCCTGTACACACATGACTGTGTGGCCAGGTTCAGCTCCAACTCCATCATCAAGTTTGCTGATGACACTAGTGGTGGGCCTGATCTATAATAACAATGACGCGGCTTACCGGGAGGAGGTGGCTGATCTGGCACTGGTGTCAGGACAACAACCTCCTCTTGAATGTCACAAAAACGAAGGAGCTGATTGTGGTCTTTAGAAGGGCACAACATCCGAGGACGTACATGCCACTGGAGATAAATGGGACTACTATGGATAGGGTGAGCTGCTTTAAATACCTGGGAGTCCACATCACAGAGGATCTGACATGGACAACACACACTGCTGCTCTGGTATGGCAAGGTAGCGCCTTTACCACCTCAGGCAACTGAGGAATTTCAGAGTCTCTCTGAGGATCCTTCAGTGCTTCTACTCTGGGGCTGCAGTAAGCATCTCATCCGACAACATCACAAATCGGATTGGGAACAGCTCTGCCCAGGACAGGAAGGCTCTGCAGAGAGTAGTGCGTTCGGCAGAGCGTACTATGGGAACTACATTCGACCCCCTGCAGGACCTATACACCAGGAGGTGCAGATCCAGAGCCAGCAAAATTATGGGGGACCCCTACCACCCCAGCAACGGACTGTTCCAGCTGCTACGGTCAGGCAAACACCTCCGCTGTCATGCTGTGAAAACAGAGAGGATGAGACTGAGTTTCTTCCCACAGGCCATCAGGACTGTAAACTCTTATCTTACCAGGAACTAATTTACTATACTAATTTACTGTTGTGTCTTTTGTAAAAAACAACAATTTCTAACATGTAAATACTGATTCTGTCCTATTCTGTTCTGTAGTTTTTGCACAATCCGCAGGCATTGCCACTTTCATTTCACTGCACATCTTGTATGTGTATGTGACAAAGTTGACTTGACAACATGGTTGACTTTTAACTGCATTTGAAATGCATGAACAAACCACTTAGATGAGGGCATTTAAGGATAAACAATGCTGGCCTTACTATCAATATCCAGATATCTTGAATAAATAACAATTTTATTTAAATTCAATAAAAGGATGTCGTTAGGAAAAATAATGAGTCCACACAAAATGTGCATAGATATGATTCTGAGGTGGATTGTAGAACAAAGATATCCAGAAGTACAGGTACATGTTAGTACATTTTGTGATTTAAGTATTAATAAGAACATAAAGCAGTATGCAGCAAGATTAATTTCTGAAAAGTGTTAAGTTGACAAAAGCAGAAAGAATGGCTTGTGGTAAACAATTATCTACCTTACTCCAGACGTTTTTTGGAGGCAAGTGCTGAAACCACCATTTTTGAAACATTTGATCAGGAGATTTTTAAATATGATGTGTTAGTGGAGGGGGTGGTAAAAGTGGTCTTCAGGAAGACATAGTAGATTAAATGTTCCTGTGGCAGATGAAATACAAACCAGAGTGTATGGCATATTTTGGGAGGAAGAGCATGAAAGTGGACAAAATTGTGTAATTCAGAAAGTGATTTAGGAACATGGAGATAAATGCATATACATCATAAGGGGTCATAAATGATAGGAGCAAAATTAGGCCATTTGGACCATCAGGTCTACTCCGCAATTAAATTATCGCTGACCTATCTCTCCCTCCTAGCCCCATTCTCCCGACTTCTCCCCATAATCCTTGACATCGTTGAAGTACGCGGGGCAAATTTAGAAAACATCCTAGACTTCATTAATACAGGCAAAGTGCTAAAGTAAAAAGGTAATTTGAACCTTTATATAATTTTTGTTTAGCCACAACCGTTGTACTGCAGTCAATTCTAATCATTCCACTTTTGGAATAACATGAAGACTATTGAGAATGCTGAAGAGATTTCATGGAATGGTTGCAGAAATTAAGAATTTGAACAGCAAGGACAAACCTGTTGATACTTTTCTTGGAGTGGAACAATATGAAAAGTTTCAAAAGAGTTATATGAGCATTCATAGGTTTGGATAAGAGTAGAGGAAAACCTTATTAACTGAGGGTTGAAGGACTTGTGGGAAAAAGTTAATTTAATTTGTAAAGAGCTATAGGAATGAGGAAAAACTGTTTAATATGGTGGTAATTCTGGAATCCACTTTCTGAAAGGTTATTCAGTTGAGACTTTCAAGAGGAAATGGTAATAAATTAATAAGTGAATAATCTACAGACCTATGATGGATGAATGGGATTGCTTTTTGCAGAGCCAGCACAGACTTGATGGGCTGAATAGCATACTGTAATGTTCTATGATTCTGTTTATGACCCTGTGCTTTCCTGTTGGTGTCCCTTGCACCAATTGATCAAGACATTTTTTTTATTTTGGGAACGACATGTCATTCTCCTTCTGTGTACATTGTCAACTGAAAGTATTGTTAACGGGACATCTGTCAACTTGGATAGAGGCCGAGGAAAAAGATTCAGGGCTGCAGTGACCTTCACAGTCATCAACACACTGTGTCTCTGGAGGCTATCTTGAAACTGGTGCCATAATTCTGACATCTCTCCGCTGAATTTCAGTTAAGTCCAAATAATTGCGTTGTGCTTGAAAAAATCACCAGGGTAATGGAGGGCGAGAGTTTTCTCGGAAATATAGTTTTTCTGCTCTGGAAACCTTGCAGTTTTTTGCACCCTCTGTTCTTCCTTCAAATGATTTAACAAATGCCCACAAGAACCTCTATTCTGGGCAGAAACATAAAGTTACCTCAGATTCTCTGCCAATTTCCTTGACCATCAAACTTCATAGCAATAGTAAAAAATGTGAAGTTTTGTCTATGATTTGCAAAAATGCAATTTAAATACCAGTTTCTGGTTGTCACCTCAACCAATAAAGATCAGCTGCATAATTGAGTGTAATTTTTTTTGGCATTGATAGGAATTTATGTAGCCAAATGTTACAGGATAATTACACAATCATTGCAGCTTCATTTTTTAATTACTCTGCCTACGGCTGCCAGCAAGAAATGCAGAAAATGGTCAGACAGCTGGAGTAGTGGAAGTGGGCTTGTGTTCTGGCACTCAGAATTTTATTAACCCACATCATGACCTTAATATATTGTTTTCTAAGAAATTGCAGCAAGGATAAAGGGTGACTTTCTCCAATTAAATACTGGGAAGGTTCAATCTCCCAAAATAATTTACATACATTCACCACCAGAATCTGCTAACATTGTCAACAAATACGTCTTGTTTGATCTTGACTTTAGATATTGACCCCTATAGCCTTTTCCAGCAGACTGCTTACTTTCACCCCACACTACTAGTCTGCCACTGCCTTACCTGTTCTCTCCGAAAGCCTTCACCCCGTTCCAATCTATGAATGCCATGAATATTCTGGATTTATATTATTCAGCTGATATTCCTTGTGTACAAAATAGGCAAAAGATCTTTAAGCTTGAATTCTTCTAAATATTTATTATATGTCAGACTAGGTGAGAGGGGCAAAATTTAAAGATTTGTGAGATTCTTTTAGTGGTGGTGGCAGATATGATAGGTATGTTACAAAACTTACCTTGAGCAGCGCTGCAGTTCTGCCGCTCCCCGTGTGCGCGACTTTGGCGCCTTTCAGAGGGGGGCGGGCTTAAAGTGCTGTTTTTCAACAGACATGGAAAATCGATGAATGTCGGGCGATTTCGTTGCGGAAGAAAAATCGCTCCGACATTTCATGAATGAAGGTATTTTTAAATTACTCTAAATTATTTATTAACTTAAAAGGTTAAGGTAATATTATTTTATTAAATTAAAAGGTAATTTAAAAATCACCTTCAAAAGCCGTGAGTACCGAGAACCGGAAGGATTTTGCGTAGGGGAGAAAAAAAGGTCGTTTATTTTTATATTAAAAGTTCGTTTTTCGGGAGGCTTTAATAATATTTTCATGTTGCGAAATGGGGTCCAAAAAAATGTATGAACAAACAGTATTTTTCCTCCCGACTTCACCGCTAACCGCAACGTTCTAATCCACCGCATTCCACTAAAACCCACTCACTAGTTGATTTAAATGGCCATTAATCTACAGGCATAAAACACTAAATTCCTTCCATTTGGCCCAGAAATTCATGAAAATTAGATTAAAAAATTATGTTATATTGTGGATTATTGTGTGAATGTTATTTGGACACTTAGGCAATTTAAAAAAAGTTTATATTTTCTTAAGAAATGGATAGATGTTTAGATCTACTAATTTAATTTTGTAATTAGCTACAATTAGATAACTAACTAATTATATGCTTTAATTTCAGGTCATCCAAGTAAGATTGGTTTATATTTGTTTCAGAATGCTTCAATCTATAATAACTGAAAATGTCACTGAGTTCTCTTAATTTTTAAGAAAGTTATGGGCTTTTAACTGTTCCAGATCACAGCTTTTGAGTTAAGTCAATTGAAAGGCAATGTGGGGAACAAGATGCTAATTTCCGAGTATGAAAATGGTCATAACTTTCTTAATACTGAAGATATGAAAGTGAATTAGGTGTCAAATTAAACTTCTTTTTATGCTTTATCTGATGGGATAAATTGCAGACTTGATTTTTTAAATCTCAAAATTTTGTAACATTGCTAGATATGATAGTGGCATTTAGATTGCACATGGATATGCAGAGAATGGAGAGATATTGATCGCATGCAGTCAGATGGAATTAATTTAACTTGGCATCATGGTCTGCATGGACATTGTGGGCTGAATGGCCTGTTCCCGTGCTGCACTGTTCTATGTTCTAGATGCTGACAAAATATACATGATTTACTCATTTTTCCCCATTTTGGAAAAACTAATTTTTTGTAATATTAGGCACCTTTTTTCATTTTCACAGGTGTCGCATTTATTATTATAGGGACTCAAGATTTCTGTGATAATTCTACAGAAACAAAGCTGATGGAGCGCATTGAGCAGTTTGTCCGCATTCATCGAAACAGTTTCCTGATTTTGACTGCAGGCCTGTATGGTCAGAAAGAGTGGGATATACTATTTAAAATTCAGCTAAGGTACTTACTATGGAAACGAGTTATTTAAGAACTTTACTATTTACATATCTAAAGGTTATTCATGATCTAATGAAATTCTCGTTAAATTGAGAATATGCTAGCAAAAAAAAATCTTGCTGGTTATATTAATGATACATGTTTTCGCCATTAAAGGAAGTTTTATCAATAACACTAAATTATTTGATTTTCAAATAATATTTGGAGAGCATATTGCAATAAATTGCAAAAATTTAAATGTTTTAGCTGACCTTAAGCAGAAATCTTTGGCTTTGGTGTGTAAATCAGTGTTGTTTGGCATGTCAAAGATATTACCTTTTTGGAAAAGCTTTATAAAGGAAACATTTCCAGTCTCCATCTATTACACTCATGATGAGAGGGCAAGAGAACGATTGCAGTGTAAAGCTACGAATGGTGGCTGCATCTTTTTTCTGTGTAACTGACAAACATTTGGTCTAAAAGTTGATAAACTTAGAATAGTTCATCTTTGGAATTTGGCTTCTAGCTGGAAGAAGCATATCTAGATTTTTGTCTGTAGCCCAAGCTCAAAGAAGCACAGAGATGAAAATACAGTAGTGGTTTGCCATTATGCAGAAATGGGGGGCAAGAGAGAGGGGGTGAGAAGGGAGTATTACGTTTGAAATTTACAGTTCAAACAAGGTTATCATTCGTTAATGTAAAAAGTTCTGTGAACGGTAAATGAACGTTTTGGGTGGTAGTGAGGGACCAAGATTAAACAGGTTGTTGTTGAAACATAACCGCAGATGCTGGTTTACCAAAAAAAAGTGCTGGAGTAATTCAGTGGGTCAAGATGCACCTTTGAATGCTGTTCATCTTCTAATAGCATGAGAACTTTTAGATTCTGCTTACTATCTCAACTAACAGACATCAATAGTCATGCAGACATCGGCAAGTAAGTACCATCAACTGTGGCAAGCTAACGATGCATTACTCAAGAACAAAAATGATCCCAAAAATAACAGCATCAAGAGATTATCACAAAAGCTAATCTATTTCTACAAATAACTCAACTATGATTTCTTTTGACTAACACTGAACTATTGTATTACATATGGATTTTTTTTAGATTTCTAGGTAATAATCTGAAAATCATACCTTCACACAATACCGGTGATATAGTCAAGAGCATGCTCACTTTAGCCAAGGTAGGTATACTTTTAACTAAAATTGAACTTTTGAGTCTTGTATATTAATGCTCCAAAACATGCAAAATGAGGCAGCTGCTTTAATTACATTTCTAAAGATTACTGTAGTACTGACCTGATAGTGATAACAATAGAAGTATTATTTGTATAAAAGCTTCATTGAACTTACCGAAGAGAGTATTTCAGCAGTGAGATTTCAAACTTTTTTTTTTGTGAGGACTTGCATTACTGTTGGCTGTTGTGTATTACGAATCTGCAGTAATGTTGCTTGTGCAATGTTTCCAACATGGTTAGCGATTCAAGTATGTATTCCTTATGAAGGTAACGAGCAAACCACACGCAGACAGTGTTCGTGATCGCATCGCCATGAGCCGAGCTCAGATTATTGAACGTAGCCCTGTCTGGGAAATGCTACACAAGCGACAGCTAAACTTTCTCCAGTGAAATAAGTTGTATTAGTTTCAAAAGTATGTTTTTGACCAACATGATTGATTAAGATATTTGGAAATAAAATGTTTGTTGAAAAATTTATATTGATTCACAGACCGTATTTCATTCATAATATTCATCATTGACCTGCATTTAAAAGTACCAAAGGCACAATACTTAATAGTTTAAATGTGATAATACTATAAAAACAATTGCAGGGTGAAAGCAAATAACTTTTCCAGACTTGTGTGGAGTAGAAACACTGGCTGATACTAGTTGGGAAGGTTGCCCAGTTTCCACATAGCAAGTTCAAGAAGTGAGCAGGTGTTGTTTATTCCATGTTGGAGCTTTCCAAAGCTAGCTTGTCCAGAGTGCAAAATACTTCAATCACCATTGAGGCAAAATAAAATGCATTAGTGAATGAAAATGAATGACAGGCATTAGGACACTTAAATCAGTTCACCTGTAACTATCCACAGAGTAAAGACAGAATTTGAACTAAAAGAGAGTATCGGTAAACCTGATGATTTAAAAAAAAGAACATAGTAAAAAAGATAGAAGGCATTGATAATTATATGAAAATATGAGAGTATTATCATGAGAAATAAACAGAAACAGATTCTATAGGTATGTTTTCCTCTTGATGTAACATGTGCCGTGCTGCACCAATTTGGTATTTAACAATATGGAACATTAATGGTACAAGCTCATATCCCTGCTCCATACTCAGTAAGCTTTGGAACCATTAGCTTTCATGGTATATGAAGATAAATAATATACAATGGACATAAACTGCAGATCTTGCATCACTCAGTGTGTGGTGTGAACTACCAAAACCTGTAGGTCTTAATCAAAGGCCAATTAAAATTGTCAAGAACATGAAATAACAGTGATGCACTTACAGAATGGCGAGAACTATATACATATTTTATTGCTTTTTAGTGTATTTTGAAATAACTTGAGTAAGAAAAATATTTTTCTCCCCTAACTGATACTGACATACTGCATGAAAAGCATTTTCTAAAAGTTCATCTGCCATTTTTCTTATGTCCCCACTGATTTAACTAACTGCAAATGTATGGTACAATCATTCGAAACCAAAGTAATTCATTGAAAATGGAGGGATTTTTCTTAAGTCATGTGTAGAACTGCATTGAGATGATACAACATCATTTTTTCTGGGAGAGCAGGTTCAGTACATCTGCTTCACAATACAAATATTTGAAAAAAATCATATACAGACTGATTTGAACAACTTAAATAATGGCATACAAAATGAATCCCTCCAGGAAGAACAGTATGTTTGGAATAAAAGATCAAACATTATATTTGCATAGTCTCCACACTTTTCCCTTGTAAATCTAAAATGCACTACTATTCACATTTTTAGTCTCCGTTCCGGATTTCATCTTTAACTCCATCAGCTCTTCTATTCGGGCCTGTATACTCTCCATGACATCAAATGTGTAGATAGCTGACTGCAGAACCTGAAATGACAAGATAACTGTGTGAAATAATATAGCATTATGATTAAATTGATGTAAAACATACATTAAAGGTGATACAAGTAAAACAAATTCAAGAATCAAGATGTTTAAACTAGAACGGTTGGGGGAGGGACTCAAATAGAGAAAGCCAGTAGACGGGGTCTGAGGCAGGAGTCAGAGAAGGAAAGCACTCAGACCCAACATGTAGGGGGGAAATAAGAAAAAAATAAAAAACAGAGAATAAGAGGTGGTGGGTTTCCAGGGCAAAAATCAAAAGGGGCTACTTGTCAACACAATTGTATAAGGAGTAAGAGTGTTGTAAAAACAAGTCTGAAGGCTTTGTGTCTCAATGCAAGGAGCATTCGTGATAAGGTGGACGAGTTGAATGTGCAGATAGCTATTAATGACTATGCTATAGTTGGGATCACGGAGACGTGGCTCCAGGGGGACCAAGGCTGGGAGCTGAACATCCAGGGATATTCAATATTCAGGAGGGATAGACAGAAAGGAAAGGGAGGTGGGGT
Source organism: Raja brachyura (assembly GCA_963514005.1). The sequence goes on along the minus strand of OY740790.1, from coordinate 63,441,911 downwards.
AGCGTTGCTGGTGAGAGAGGAGATTAATGCAATAGAAAGGAAGGACATTAGCTTGGAGGATGTGGAATCGATATGGGTAGAGCTGCAAAACTCTAAGGGGCAGAAAACGCTAGTGGGAGTTGTGTACAGGCCATCTAACAGTAGTAGTGGAGTTGGGGATGGCATCAAACAGGAAATTAGAAGTGCGTACAACATGGGTAAAACAGTTATAATGGGTGACTTTAATCTACTTATAGATTGAGTGAATCAAATGGGCAGGGGTGCTGAGGAAGAGGATTTCTTGGAATGTATGCGGGATAGTTTTCTAAACCAACATGTAGAGGAACCAACGAGAGAGCAGGCTATTCTAGAATGGGTATTGAGTAATGAGGAAGGGTTAGTTAGTCTTGTTATGCGTGGCCCGTAGGGCAAGAGTGACCATAATATGGTTGAGTTCTTCATTAGGATGGACAGTGACATAATTAAGTCAGAAACAAGGGTTCTGAACTTAAACAAAGGTAACTTTGAAGGTATGAGACGTGAATTGGCCAAGATAGACTGGCAAGTGATTCTTAAAGGGTTGACAGTGGATGTGCAATGGAAGGTATTTAAAGACTGCATGGATGAACTACAACAATTGTTCATCCCAGTTTGGCAAAAGAATAAATCAGGGCAGGTAGTGCATCCATGGATAACAAGGGAAATCATGGATAGTATAAAAACAAAAGATGAAGCATACAAATTAGCCAGAAGCAGCCTACCAGAGGACTGGGAGAAATTCAGAGTCCAGCAGAGGAGGACAAAGGGCTTAATTAGGAAAGGGAAAATAGATTATGAAAGAAAACTGGCAGGGAACATAAAAACTGACTGCAAAAGTTTTTATAGATATGTGAAGAGAAAGAGATTAGTTAAAACAAATGTAGATCCCTTGCAGTCAGAAACAGGTGAATTGATCATGGGGAACAAGGACATGGCAGACCAATTGAATAACTACTTTGGTTCCGTCTTCACTAAGGAAGACATAAATAATCTGCCGGAAATAGCAGGGGACCGGGGGTCAAATAAGGTGGAGGAACTGAGTGAAATCCAGGTTAGTCGGGAAGTGGTGTTGGGTAAATTGAATGGATTAAAGGCCGATAAATCCCCAGGGCCAGATAGTCTGCACCCCAGAGTACTCAAGGAAGTAGCCACAGAAATAGTGGATGCATTAGTGATAATTTTTCAAAACTCCTTAGATTCTGGAGTAGTTCCTGAGGATAGCTAATGTAACCCCACTTTTTAAAAAAGGAGGGAGAGAGAAAATGGGGAATTACAGACCAGTTAGTCTAACATCGGTAGTGGGGAAACTGCTAGAGTCAGTTATTAAAGATGGGATAGCAGTACATTTGGAAAGTGGTGAAATCATTAGACAAAGTCAGCATGGATTTACGAAAGGTAAATCATGTCTGACTAATTTTATTGAATTTTTCGTGGATGTAACTAGCAGAGTGGATAAGGGAGAACCAGTGGATGTGTTATATCTAGACTTTCAGAAGGCTTTCGACAAGGTCCCACATAAGAGATTAGTATACAAATTTAAAGCACACGGTATTGGGGGTTCAGTATTCATGTGGATAGAGAACTGGCTGGCAGACAAGAAGCAAAGGGTAGGAGTAAACGGGTCCTTTTCAGAATGGCAGGCAGTGACTAGTGGGGTACCGCAAGGCTCAGTGCTGGGACCCCAGCTATTTACAATATATATTATTGATTTGGACGAGGGAATTGAATGCAACATCTCCAAGTTTGCGGATGACACTAAGCTGGGGGGTAGTGTTATGTGTGAGGAGGATGCAAGGTGACTTGGATAGGCTGGGTGAGTGGGAAAATGCATTGCAGATACAGTATAATGCGGATAAATGTGAGGTTATCCACTTTGGTGGCAAAAACAGGAGGGTAGACTATTATCTGAATGGTGGCAAATTAGGAAAAGGGGAGATGCAACGAGACCTGGGTGTCATGGTACACCAATCATTGAAAGTAGGCATGCAGGTGCAGCAGGCAGTGAAGAAAGCAAACGGTATGTTAGCATTCATAGCGAAAGGATTTGAGTGTAGGAGCAGGGAGGTTCTACTGCAGTTGTACAGGGTTTTGGTGAGACCACACCTGGAGTATTGCGTACAGTTTTGGTCTCCAAATCTGAGAAAAGACATTCTTGCCATAGAGGGGGTACAGAGAAGGTTCACCAGACTGATTACTGGGATGACAGGACTTTCATATGAGGAAAGACTGGATAGACTTGGCTTGTACTCGCTAGAATTTAGAAGACTGAGGGGAGATCTTATAGAAACTTACAAAATTCTTAAGGGGTTGGATAGACTAGATGCAGGAAGATTGTTCCCGATGTTGGGGAGGTCCAGAACAAGGGGTCACAGTCTAGGGATAAGGGGGAATTCCTTTAGGACCCGAGATGAGGAAAACATTTTTGACACAGAGAGCGGTCAGTCACTGGAATTCTCTGCCACAGAAGGTAGTTGAGGCCAGTTCATTGGCTACATTGGCTGAGGGAATTAGATGTGGCCCTTGTGGCTAAAAGGATCAGGGGGTATGGAGAGAAGGCAGGTAGAGGATACCGAGTTGGATGATCAGCCATGATCATATTGAATGGCGATGCAGGCTCGAATGGCCTACTTTCTATGTTTACCTCCAGTTGCATAGCATTCGTCATTTTTGGTAACGTTTTACCACCAACTGTCAAGGAACACCGTGTTTCATGATTAGAAGCATCTGAAATTATTAAAATGAAATAAATTAAGTTATCTTTCGCTACCCTGTAGAAAAACTCCATTTATCAAATTATACTGATTTCCAGTATTGCTTTCAACCTGCAATTTGTCAAAAATATAGTTTTTCCTCATTGCTTAACTCGGAAAATGTTTTTGTTCTGCAGCAACATTAATTTGATAATCTTGTCACTGTGTTTCACTGTAGTATTTTGATTTGGAATGTCGAATAGGATGTATGATTTCTAATTAATGCTAACAAATGAATTTATTACAGCGAAACAGTTGTACAATTTAAAATAAAACATAAAACAAATAAAACAAACCTTTAATTTTCCGATTATCCTTTTTGTTTCTGATCTCTGCTTCATAATGAGCCTTAGACATATTCAAACCAGTTCGCAGGGGCTTCAGAAACTTTTCAATCCAGAAAAGATCAGTCCATAATCCAGTCTGTGAAAGATTTAAAATTAAATAACTAGTCTGGCAGAATAAAGAATGCTAGAATTGAAAGGGGGAAGTTATATAACCATGATTTTACATGTGTGTTTTTGTGTGTGCCAGTTGATAGGGAGGAAAATATATTCATTATCATATTTAAGTGTGCAGTAGGGGGTCCGATTACACTTTAATGGAAATCTGGCATCTGGATTCAGAAGGTCAGTGCCTTTTCTGAGGAATCCTATTTTAAGAAAAGCAGGCATGCTCCATTCTTGGTTCTTCTTGGTTACTTGGTCCTCCAAAATATTCCAACTGGAATTTGAACTGGAGGTGGTGAAGGGAGGGGTTTAGCCAGAGAGGGTTATTGGGAAGAAAGTGCCACTTTAAATTTAGTTGCATCTGGCTGGGCAACCGTGGCTTGGTGGAGATTATTCCATGCTTTAATCAAACGTCTTTAGTCAAACATGATGCTTGCTATCTGCCGATACACCTTGCTTCTGCATTTGGTGATTGACACCATCTTTCCTAAGTGGAGTCATACAGCACAGACACAGGCCCTTCGGTCCAACTTGTCCATGTTGACCAAGATGGTACATCTATTTGCTCATGTTTGGCCCATATGCCTCTAAACCTTTCTTATCTATGTACCTACCCAATTTTCATTTAATTGCTGTTATCGTACCTGCCATAACTATCTCCTGCAGAGGTTGTCCCTCTCACCTTAAACCTTGGTTCTTTATACCTTACTCCCTATAAAAGACTCTGGCCATTAACCCTATCAATTCACCTCATGATATTAAACACCTCTGTTAGATCACCCCTCAGCCTCCTGAGCTCCTGGGAATAAAGTCCTAGCTTGCTCATTCGCTCCCTAGAGCTCAGGCCTCTGAGTCCTGGCAACATAAATCTTCTCTGCATGCTTTCAGGCTTAATGACAAACTAATCATGTCAACCAACCAACACCAATCCTGACCTTTTTGTGCTCATTAGTTGGGCTCTGATCCAGTCTTGATATCCAGTGAGCACCCATCCCTGGTTTTTCTGCGGGCCAGCTGGTCAATTTAACCTCTGTTGTAATAATAACTCTCCACAACCCAAAATACTGCAATCCCTTAAACCTCTCCATGCATCGGGCACAATATATCAAATCTCGGATTGTAGGCACTCAGCATAACAACACAATTATATGATGAATTAGGGAGACCTGCTGCCTCACAGCATTAGAGACCCAGGTTTGATCCTAAACGCTGTTCTGTGGAGTTTGCATGTTCTATCTGTGACCATGTGGGTTTCCTCCAGGTGCTCTGGTTTCCCCCATAAATCCCAAAGACAAAGAGTTTGTAGCAGTGCCTACCCTGACTAAAATTATAAAATGGTTATTATTTTATACATATAATATATATATAAAAAAATATATATATTATTATATATTATTATAATATATGTATATAAAATAGTCATAAATAGTAAAGGCACGGAAGAATTATGCTTTCCCTAAGGGATCGATCTCTTAATGAGGCATAATTCTCCCGTGCCTATCATCCGCAGTACATTTAAAACGCGGATGTGCTACTCACGAGCCGTCGGCGATGCTTCAAGCCATCCGTAGGAACGGTCCGTAAAGGCAGCTGAAGTTCAGCCTTTACACCGTGGACTGCGTGCATGTGCTGCACACTGCGCATGCGCACCACCCTACTGCGCCTGCGCACCAGCCTACTGTGCATGCGCAAGTTTCTTGGCGGGTTTCTCAAAGATGGATAGTGATTACAATAGACAGGAGTAGGCCATTCGAGCCAGCACCGTCATTCAATGTGATCATGGCTGATCATTCCCAATCAGTACCCCGGTCCTGCCTTTTCCCCATATCCCCTGACTCTGCTATCTTTAAGAGCCCTATCCAGCTCTCTTGAAAGCATCCAGAGAACCTGCCCCCACTACCCTCTGAGGCAGAGAATTCCACACTCACAACTTTGTGAGAAAAAGTATTTCCTCGTCTCCGTTCTAAATGGCTTACCCCTTATTCTTAAACTGTGCCCCCTGGTTCTGGACTCCCCCAACATCGGGAACATGTTTCCTGCCTGCAGTGTGTCCAAACCCTTAACAATCTTATATGTTTCAATAAGATGCCCTCTCATCCTTCTAAACTCCAGAGCGTACAAGCCCAGCTGCTTCATTCTCTCAGCATATGACAGTCCCGCCATCCCGGTAATTAACCTTGTAAACCTACACTGCACTCCCTCAATAGCAAGAATGTCCTTCCTCAAATTAGGGGACCAAAACTGCACACAATTCTCCAGGTGTGTTCCCACTAGGGCTCTGTACAACTGCTGAAGGACCTCTTTGCTCCTACACTCAATTCCTCTTGTTATAAAGGCCAACATGCCATTCGCTTTCTTCACTGCCTGCTGTACCTGTATGCTTACTTTCATAGACTGATGAACAAGGACCCCCAGATCCCGCTGTACTTCCCCTTTTCCCAACTTGTCGCCATTTAGATAGTAATCTGCCTTCCTAGTTTTTGCTACCAAAATGGATAACCTCACATTTCGCCACATTAAACGTCATCTGCCATGCATCCGCCCACTCCCCCAACCTGTCAAAGTCACCCTGCATTCTCATAGCATTCTCCTCACAGTTCACACTGCCACCCAACTTTGTGTCATCTGCAAATTTGCTAATGTTATTTTGGATCCCTTCATCCAAATCATTGATGTATATTGTAAATAGCTGCAGTCCCAGATCCGAGCCTTGCGGTACCCCACTAGTCACTGCCTGCCATTCTGAAAGGGACCCGTTAATCCCCACTCTCTGTTTCCGGTCTGCCAACCAATTTTCTATCCATGTCAGCACTCCACCCCCAATACCATGTGCCCTAAGTTACCTGAAGAGATTCTCGAAGCAAACTTACGAGGAAAAAACCAAAATAATTGAAAATGGCAGACCAACGGCAGAACTTAAAGAACTTCAACGGCGCAAAGGAACAAAAATAATTAGAACATTTAAAACGTATTGGTACAACAGGAAACAGAGAGAAGAATGTATTCCGTGTACAAATAATATGGTAAGTAAATTTGAGTTCTATGATATTAAATACTTTATTAAGAGATAGGACCTATTGAAGACAAATTACTTGATAAGTCGAGAGAACAATCTGCGCACGCGTGGTTTCCAAGTTTTTTTTTACAGTCAACTGACAGCTCGCCAGGGAGAGAATAATCTGCACATGCGTGGTTTTCAAGATATTTTAAAAGCCACTGCCTACCCTGACTAATTACTTACTGCACGTGCCTGGTTTATAGGTTAATTGGCCTCCTTATATTGCCCCAATTGTGTAAGGGATGAATGTGAAAATGGGATAACACAGTGAGCCGAAAAGCTTGTTTCCTAGCTGTATGAATGAATGTACAAAAACGACAGGAATATGCAAGATCTTTTTCATTTTCCAAATACTTACTTGATTCTCCCATTCATTATCCCTGATTACAAGGTACCTCAGAAGATTCAGTGATTCCATGATCCTAAAACCAAGAGACAAATTGTCAATTCCAGGTTTAGCAACCTTGCTTGGCAACTTATTCTTCCCTATTTATCATCAAGATTTCATTCTTTTTCTACTTATCACCAGAAATCTGTTTGCTGTGCACAAATAGAGTATCATTTATTCGATAGTAATTACATTTTAAAATACCTTAATTGGTTCCCAACACTTTGGGATACTCTAAAACTGAAATGTGCTATTGAGATGTAATTATTTAATAACTAAAAGAGATGGGCTCTTCCAATGGAAGTTGGAAATTACTAACACTGCTGCCAAAAAAAATCAGAACTTTCTCTTCTGCTGCTCGTATCTGACTAGTTAACTGCGGCTTTCCCAAAACTGTCTCCAAATATCTCGATTCCATCTTGAACCTCGTGCAGTTCCTTCCGAACTACATCCAAGACACTTTGTTACTTCACTACTTCAACAACTTCCAATTGCCTCATCTTGAGCTTGGACATCCGGTCCCTCTACATCTTCATTCCCAACCAGGAAGGCCTCAGGGACCCATGTTTCTTCCTTGAACAGAGACCAAATCAGTACACCTCAATTCACACTCTCCACCCACTGGCTGAACTTGTCCTCACCCTTAACAATCTCTCTTTTGACACCTCTCACCTTGCCTGTCTTTTTGTTGGTTACATTGAACACTCCTTGTTCCAAACGTACCCCAACACCATTCCCCAACTTTTCCTCTGCAACTCTCTGACACCACTCTCCCTTTTCTCAATCTCTGTCTCCATCGCAAGAGGACAGACTATCCACTGACTCCCACAGCAACTTCAACTAACCCCCTCCCCACCTCGATCGAAGACGCAATCCTTTACTCTCAATTTCTCCTTCACCACATCCGCTTCCAAGATGAGGCTTGTCACTTTTGGATATCCGAGATGGCCTCTTTCTTCGGTAAACGTGGTTTCCTCCCAGTTGTTGTGGATGAAGCCCTCTTTGAGTCCTGCTGTTTGACTCTTTCTCCCCCTGCCCCTGACAGAGGAAGGATAGAGCTTGCTTGGTCCTTACCTATTCCCATCAGGCTAGTCATCAAACACATTGTTCTGACATTTCCGCCACCTTCAACAATCCCACAACGAGTCACATCTTCTAGTCTCCACCCCTTTCTGCATTTTGTAGAGCACTCTCTCTGCAACTCAGCAGGACAGGCAGCATCTCTGGAGAGAAGAAATGGGTGACGTTTCAGGTCGAGACCCATTCCTTCTCTCCAGAGATGTTACCTGTCCCGCTCAGTTACTCCAGCTTTTTGTGTCTATTTTAGGTTTAAACCAGCATCTGCAGAGTTCCTACACTCTCTCTGCAACTCCTTGGTTTGCTTGTCCCTTCCCATTCAAACCACCAAGTACTTTCCCCTGCAACCACGGGAGATGTAACACCTGTCCCTACACCTCCTCTCTCACTTCCCTCCAGGGACCCCAGCAGCCATCCAGCTGAGACAGATCTTCATGTGACCATAGTATCTGAATGGTGGCCGATTAGGAAAAGGGGAGATGCAACGAGACCTGGGTGTCATAGTACACTAGTCATTGAAAGTAGGCATGCAGGTGCAGCAGGCAGTGAAGAAAGCGAATGGCATGTTAGCATTCATAGCAAAAGGATTTGAGTATAGGAGCAGGGAGGTTCTGCTGCAGTTGTACAGGGCCTTGGTGAGACCACACCTGGAGTATTGTGTATAGTTTTGGTCTCCTAATCTGAGGAAAGACATTCTTGCCATAGAGGGAGTACAGAGAAGGTTCAGACTGATTCCTGGGATGGCTGGACTTTCATATGAAGAAAGACTGGATAGACTCGGCTTGTACTCGCTAGAATTTAGAAGATTGAGGGGGGAATCTTATAGAAACGTACAAAATTCTTAAGGGGTTGGACAGGCTAGATGCAGGAAGATTGTTCCCGATGTTGGGGAAGTCACAGTTTAAGGATAAGTGGGAAGTCTTTTAGGACCGAGATGAGAAAAACATTTTTCACACAGTGAGTGGTGAATGTGTGGAATTCTCAGAATACCACAGAAGTTAGTTGAGGCCAGTTCATTGGCTATATTTAAGAGGGAGTTAGATGTGGCCCTTGTAGCTAAAGGGATCAGGGGGTATCGAGAGAAGGCAGGTACAGGATACTGAGTTGGATGATCAGCCATGATCATATTGAATGGCGGTGCAGGCTCGAAGGGCCGAATGGCCTACTCCTGCACCTATTTTCTGTTTCTATGTGTACCTCCTCCATCCTTGTCTATTGCATTCAGTGCTCCTTTACACTTGGTTTCACGAAAGAGGATGGAACTGAATTTTGGAAGCAGTGTACAATGCACAGCCATTAATACATTTTCACAGGGTCCATGTATCCAAGGAAAAGTTTATTTCTCCTCATCCCTGCAAAGCACACTGCATTGACCCATTATAATTACTCCATGGCTAAAAGTTAATTCTGCTAAATCAAGCATGAAACGTACCTGTCTGTGTTTTGAAGTAAATCTGTTTCAGCTCCTTCAGGAAGTGAAAGGACTAAGTGAAGAAGAGGGACCAGTTGTTGACCTGAGAACCACATATTTCCATTGCTGACCTAGAAACAAAAACAATTTACTAAAAGGTAGATCTTTTAGAATGAAAAGTTGGGGAAAAGAATAAAGAATTATAAGGTGGAAAATGGTCAAAAACTGGCAAAACTATTGGTTGTAGACGTGTGGCTTCCATCTGAAGCACCTCAACCTTAAGCAACATAAGCTTAAGTGAGTGGGTGAACAACATCGCCATGAAGATGAAATCTCATCTGCTTCAGGAGGTTCTGGAATCAATTACAAATTCCAGAATAACGTGATTTTGTTGCACATATGTTTAGTTTAAGTTTTAGTTTAGAGAAACAGGCCGTTTGACCGACCGAGTCCATGCCAGTATCACTTGTTCACACTAGTTCTATGTTATCCCATTTTTGCAAACACTCCCTACACCTTATGGGCAATGTACAACGGGCCAATTGACCTACAACCCGCAGGTTTTTTGGGATATGGGAGGAAACCCACGTGGGCACAGGATATAACATGCAAACTCATGGTTAGGACGGAATCTGGGTCTCTGGCGTCGTGAAGCAACGGTTCTACCAGCTGCGCCACTGTGCCAACCTTGATGTAGATACTCTCACTGAATTAAAAACCTATACCTCGGTCAGTCATTCCCTCTCATAAACTAAGAGTATGTTCCTAAACTTTGCAGCCCTTGCACTTTTTTTAAATTAAATCAGCATTTTCTCTGGACCTGTAAACCTGTAGCATTATATTCTGCACACTGATTATTTTTCTCTTTGCACTATCTGATGTAATTATGTATGGCAATATCTGACTGAATTGCACATTAAATAATGTTTCTCCACTGTATCACCCAACAATAATCCATTACCAAGGGAAGACCTACACCAGAACGGTTGCAGTAGTTCATAAAGGCACTTTCATCACCAGTGCTCAAGGAATATTTGGGATGAGGAGCAATTTCTGGCCTTTCTAGCATCACCCATATTTCAAAAATAAATATAATACAATGTGAGACTTTATGAAATGAACAATATAGCAAAAAAAATGTTTTATAAAATATACATAAAGATTTCTGTTAATGCTTGCAATACATGTCAAAGTTATCCGAATAATTCCTTTGCATGTGGCTCATAAAGTAGGAATGTCAAATATGGACTATCTGACTAAACTATCTTACTTACGAAACCCACAAAAATGAGGCAGTACATTTCGATCATTTAAAGATACAACAATGGTATAAATCTATACTTACACAGAAAGATTATATGCCTAAGAACATGCTTACCTTCAATGCTAGATCAATCTGATTTTTAATATTTTGTATAATATAACCTTGTACTCCAGCATGATGAGTTGTCTTCAATAAACACCTGAAAAAAGAATAACTGTATAAATAGAACAATCTGATTGACATTTTCAGTCCTGAGAGCCTAATTCTGAAATATCTTTAAAAATCTAGTTACAATTCTGTTGAAGTACTCACACTGCAACATGGTTTCCATAATAATGCAATACATTAGAATAATCTCAAAGTTCAAGATCCTCTTTAACATTGCAATGAGACTTCTGTAGAATTATTATGATTCCTTTAGCCTGCAGTTCAGTAATTTGAGATGACTGAACATGTAAAGCTTGAACCACAACTGCGAAACTTCAGTTACTTAATGAAGTGTGTTTTCCATCAATCATACTTACGTACCTTGAAGCGACTTTTAACATTAAGAAAGAATTTGAAGCAAATTCCACTTTGATTTTGTGGAGTGGATTTAAAGACGTGCAATCCATTCATAAAACGTTCAAGGAGATAGCTTAGGAAAGGCTTACATCAATGTGGAGATACCACAGAAACTACTCACAACTGTTTGGTCAATGCAGTGGCAGATTAGCATTTAACTTTGGAATTATGATAATCTTCTTGTCAACCTCACGGCTGAAACTCATGTACAGCATTGTGAATGATACAGCTTTCAACTAAGATGACTCGTAATCAAGGGTCTCGACCCGAAACGTTGCCCATTTCCTTCGCTCCCTAGATGCTGCCTCACCTGCTGAGTTTCTCCTGCATTTTTGTCTATCCTGACTCGTAATCAAATTTCATTTTCCTCTCTTTAAGTAATGCCTATAGGTAATCAATGTGCAATGAAAAAAGCTATTTTCTTGATTGAATTAATTTTGTTAACAATGTTTTGCGATGTTTTAAAAATTGAATTGTTCCAATATCAGAATCAGAATCACTTTTATTGTCACTATACACATGTACAATGAGATTAAAAGCTGCTCCTACTCACTGCAAAACAAAAGAGGGGGGAGGGGGGAGATAAGACAGTTCTGCGGCGCTATATACATATCTATAAAAAGACAATGGATAAATAGAATGAATAAATAGGATTCCTATATCCATTATGGGTTATTGCACATATTGAAACTTAGTTACAGTACAAATTACAGTAGGTGGATAGATGGAAGTCCGGGGGTTAGGCTGTGAAGTCAGTGCATGTGTGAGTTCAGGGAGATAATGGATTTTGGAAAGAAACTGTTCTTGAATCTATTTGTCCTTGTGCTGATGCACCTATAGCGCTTCCCTGAGGGCAGCAGGTCGAACAGGCCAAATGCAGGATGGGAGCCGTCCTTGATGATGTTCTTCGCCCTGCTGAGGCATCGGGAGATGTAAATGTCCACCAGAGAGGGGAGAGGGCAACCGATGATCTTCTGTGCTGCCCTAACTACCCTCTGAAGCCTCTCCCTGTCTGCCATGGTGCAGCTGCCGTACCATGCTGTAATGCAGTATGTCAACAGGCTCTCAATGGACGAGCGGTAGAAGGTCAGCAGCAGGTTGGAGTCCAGGTTGTGCTTCCTGAGGACCGTCAGGAAGTGCAGCCGCTGCTGAGCCTTCTTGATGTGATGTTGTCTGTCCAGGAGATGTCAGCGGAGATGAGGACGCCGAGAAACCGGAAGGTGTGGACACTCTCCACACACTCGCCGTTGATGTATAAGGGGGCTAAGACGGTGCTGTGCCTCCTGAAGTCGACAATGAGCTCTTTGGTTTTCTTGGTGTTCAGAGCCAGGTGTTCAGTTTTCTGAGCACCAGGCTGTCAACTTCAGGACTTCCTCTCTGTAGGCTGCCTCCAGGTGGCTCAGCAGAGTGGAGAGCTACGGTGATGGCGTCTTCTGTGGATCTGCTTGGGCGATAGGCAAATTGGTGGGGGTCGAAGTCTGGAGGGATATAGTCCTTGATGTGCTGGAGGACCAATCTCTCGAAGCACTTTGTGATTACTGGAGTGAGGGCCATGAGACGGTAATCGTTTAGGCTAGTGATGGGAGACTTCTTCAGCACTGGGACGATTGTGGCTGATTTTAGGCAGGACGGGATAACTGCCTGGTCCAGGGAGAGATTGAAGATTCTGGTGAAGATGACGGTGAGCTGGTGGGCACACGCTTTGAGCACCTTACCAGGTACTCCATCTGGGCCGGCAGCCTTCTTGGGGTTCACTGCCAGGAGCGCCCATCTGACATCGTGCTCCCTTACAATGAGTGGAGTAGTGCAGGAGCCAGGTAAGGGTGGGAGCAGGGCTGTAGCAGATGAGTGCTGCTGTTGTGATGTTTCAAAGCGGGAAAAGAAGCAATTTAGCTTCTCTGCCAGCGGCGCACTCAGGTCTTCTGTCGTTGTGGCACAGCCTCTGTAGTTTGTGATGCCTTGTATGCCCCGCCATACCTCCTATATGTTATTGCTGGACAGGTGGGACTCTATGCTCCTCTTATGGCCCACCTTGGCTTTTTTAATTCCCCTTTCCAGATCGGCTCGAGCAACCCTGCACAGAGCTCTGTCACCTGACCTGAAGACATCATCGCGGGCTCTGAGGAGTGTGCAGACCTGGCTGGCCATCCAGGGTTCCTGGTTTGGGAAAACCTGAATGTTTTTGTCCACAGTCACATTTCCAATGCAGAACTTGATATAGTCCAGTACCGTTCCTGTGAATGTTTCTAGATCCTGGTGTTCGAATATGTCCCAGTTTGTCTGTGTGAAGCAGTCCTGTAGTTTGGAGAGTGCATTTTCAGGCCAGGTTGTAACAGTCTTTATGGTGGGCCTGGCACTGCGTCTGAGGGGGGTGTAGGCTGGGGAGAGCAGGAGGGAGAGATGATCTGACTGGCCGAGTTGGGGGAGGGGAATGGCTCTATGCGCGTGCTTGATATTAGAATAGACATGATCCAGCGTGTTCTCCCCTCTAGTAGGACACTTGACATGTTGATAAAATTTCGGCAGTACAATCTTCAAGTTGGCCTTATTAAAGTCCCCTGCAATTATGTGAACGCCTTCGGGGTGAGCCCGCTGCTGTTCGTTAATGGTGTTCAGCAGGAGAGAGAGCGCCGTGTTTACATTGGCGTCAGGTGGAATATACACAGCCGTGACAATCACTACTGTTAGTTCTCGGTAGAAAAAAAGGCCGGCATCTTACAGACATGTACTCGAGGTCAGGGGAACAATGTTTGTCTATGATTGTCCTGTTGTTGCACCAGTTCTCATGCACGTAGATACAGAGGCCCCCTCCCCTGCTCTTACCGGAGTCCATAGTCTTGTCCCCGCGGAGCAGAAAGCGTCCTGCTAGCTGCATGCTAGCATCAGGTATCCCCTGGTGAAGCCAGGTTTCGGTGATAATCAAAACACAGCAGTTACGAACATATCTATTTCCAGCAAGTTGTAATTCCAGGTCATCCGTTTTATGAACCAGGGATCTGGCATTGGAGAGATACAGGCTCGGTAGAGGTGGCTTATGTGGTTGTTTTCTTAGCCTTAGCAAAACACCGGACCTGCGGCCCCGCTTCTGCTTCCTCTCCCTTCTCCGTCTGCGCCGCCTCCTGGACCCGACAACAATCCACGGGGAGCCCGATGGTCTCATTATGTCGTCTGGGATGTTATGCGTGTGATGAAAGACACTCGAACAGTGCAATCACACAAAATATATGCATTAGAACTCTGCTATAAATTATCAACTGAAAAAGACTATTTCCAAGTAGACTGACTTTAACAAAAACATTTCTTGCAAAATAAGTAAGTGGAGGTTTAGAGTAAAAGAACAGAAAAGTGTAATTGTACTTTTACACAACACCCGTAAGGGCATAACTGGAATATTGTGTTTAATTATGGTCAGCACACTATATAATTCTAAAATAAATTAAGTGATATCGTTTTCTAATCTAACAAAGCTTAAAAGCAATGATATTTCTTCTCAACATTGGGTATTGATAGCATCTTGAACAATGTAATGTTACAAGTATTTGACATTAGTAAATTGAATTGACGTGCTTTTTCTTCATAGGCCTAGTAAGTCATTTTCTGTAGGTTTCCTAGTAGTTTTCATAGATATAAAACATTGAAAAATAGGTGCAGGAGTTGGCCATTTGGCCCTTCAAGCCATGTGATCATCTAAAATCAGTTCCTGCTTCTTCCCCATATCCCTTAATTTCTTTAGCCTTAAGAGCTAAATCTAAAGGGCCTGTCCCACCAGCATGCAACTATGCGATTAGCGCGACCTAACGTGGTCGCTTGAGCCGTCCAGCGTCGCGGGGCCGGTCCCACTTCGATCGCCGGAGCCGTGCGGAATTGTGCGGAGTTCGTCCCGACACCGCGCGGGGCTCCGAAAAACTGACTATGTCGGCTTGTCGGCTCGCAGTCGCCTCGACGTTTACACACCACCCCGACATCGTGCCTCCGTGAACCTATCTGTCCGTGTCTCCGTGACCCTCGATGTGTGTGGCTCCGTGGCCCTCTGTGTTTGTGTGCCTCTGTGCTCCTGTCTGTGTGCCCCTCTGTCCTGGCGAACTTACCTTAGACTTCGCTCCAAGTTCGCCTCACTTAGCGCCGCGTTGCGCCACTCACCCAACCTCCGCGCGGCCCCTACTGCCGGTTTGGTTGCGCTTGCCACATGCAGGCGCACGCTGGTGGGAACGGCCGTGTACAGGGGATCACCCGACCTCCGCGCGGCCCCCGCTTCTAGTTTGATCGCGTTCATCGCATAGAGTTGCATGCTGGTGGGACAGGCCTTTAACTCTCTTGAAAACATCCAATGAATTGGCCTCCACGGCCTTCTGTGGCACAGAATTCTACAGATTCACAACTCTCTGCGTGAAAAAGTTTTTCCTCATCTCCGTCCTAAATGGCCTACCCTTTATTCTTTTCCTAACCTATTGTGTATGAACGGCATTCCGTATATTTTCAAATATCTTGAGAGAAACTGCAGACATTAAAGACATCGTCTTCAATATAAAATCATCCTTTCCTGACAATACTCACCTAAATAATTTGTATTTTCCTTCTGAATCAAATTTATCAATGTTTTGCTGGAATATCTTCAGGCTCCATTTCCGCTAAAACATGAAAAAGGAAATTAGAATCATGAAGCAGCATAAAAAGAAAACTATTCAACCCATGTTATCTACATCAACTTTTAAAAGTTACGACCCAATTGGTCTCAATCCCCTATTCTTTCCCCATGACTATATTTTCTCCCTTGAAGCAGTTATCTTATTCCCTTTTGAAAAGTACTTTATGTCTCATAGCCAAAGACTAACTGTCCAAAATAGGAACTGTCCATAAAATAAACATTTCTGGATGTTCGGCTGGATGCTGGTTCTCTGGTTTCAATGCTTTGTTTTCAGAAAACTGCTGTTCTGATTACTCAGTTTATCGCAAGTCGATTGCCAAGTCTATCTTACCTGACCCAAAATGTCCATCCTTTGGAAATGGATAACAGGATCAATAAAAAAAAAAAATTATACCAACTTTTCTTTAAAAACACTGTCCAAAATCCAGGTTAGTCCAAAATATGACATGGTCTCTGTGCTAAATGAGGCAGATTCTGGACTTTAGATCAATGTTGAATATGCATCCATCAGCCTTTCAGACAAAGAAAGCACTTAAGGTTGCATTAAAACATAAATTCCTTGTCAGGGCTCTCGCTTAACTTTTTTTCCCTATTGCCAGCCGGGCAACCTAGGCAGCTTTTTAGGTTGCCAAATGACATTTTAGGTGGTCATTTAAGACAGCTTGCATGACACGTACGATAATGTGCTCCGACGAAGTGCGTAGTTACCAGTCAGAATTATGGTCAATGAAGTATTCACATATTATTTCTGCTTCAAATAAAGTCACAAACCAAACATATTCACCAATCAAGACATGATATATACCACAATGACATGCAGCATAATTACAATACAGTATCTCATCTCTTTTTAAACGTTGCAATGAATGCAATTTATATTATTTACTTTCCACTTCCAAACAAAATTAAGGTTGGATTATTCAGCGTATGATCAACCTCGGTGAGACCAAGTGCAAACTTGGCGATCGCTTCGCACAACACCTACACTCAGTTCACAACCGGATCACCCAGTGGCTCAGCACCTCAACTCCCCCTCCCATTCCAAATCCGACCTTTCTGTCCTGGGCCTCCTCCATGGTCAGAGTGAGGCCCACAGCAAATTGGAACAGCATGTCATATTTCGCTTGGGTAGTTTACACCCCAGCGGTATAAACATTGGCTTCTCCAATTTCAGGTAGTTCTTGCTTTCTCCATCCTTCCCCTCCCATTCCCAGCTCTCCCACAGCCTACTATCTCTGCCTCTTCCTTTCTTTTTCCCGACCCCCTCCCAACATCAGTCTGAAGAAGGGTCTCGGCCCGATACGTCGCCTATTCCTTCGCTCCATAGATGCTGCCTCACCCGCTGATTTTCTCCAGCTTTGTCTACCAACGGGATCCCACCACTGGCCACATCTTCCCATCTCCTCCCCTGTCAGCTTTCCACAGAGACCACTCCCTCCGTAACTCCCTGGTCAAATCGTCCCTTCCCACCCAAACCACCCCCTCGCCTGGCACTTTCACTTGAAATTGCAGGAAATGCTACGCTTGTCGCTTTACCTCCCCACTTGACTCCATTCAAGGACCCAAGCAGTCTTTCCAGGTGCGGCAGAGGTTCACCTGCACCTCCTCCAACCTCATCTATTGCATCCGCTGCTCTAGGTGTCAGCTGCTGTACATCGGTGAGACCAAGCGTAAGCTTCCCGATCGCTTTGTCCAACACCTCTGCTCGATTCGCAATAACCAACCTGATCTCCCGGTGGCTCAGCACTTCAACTCCCCCTCCCATTCCGAATCCGACCTTTCTGTCGTGGGCCTCCTCCATGGCCAGAGTGAGGCCCACCGTAATTTGGAGGAGCAGCACCTCATATTTTGCTTGGGCAGTTTACCCCAGTGGTATGAAAATTGACTTCTCCAATTTCAGGTTCATCTGCTTTCTCCTCCGCTTCCCAGATCTCCCTCAGCCCACTGTCTCCGCCTCTTCCTACCTTCCTGCACCTTCACATCAGTCTGAAGAAGGATCTCGACCCGAAACGTCGTCTATTTCCTTCGCTCCATAGATGCTGCCTCACCTGCTGAATTTCTCCAGCAATTTTTGTCTACCCATTCACACAAGTTCTGTTATCCCACCCTTCCCTTCCCACTCCCTACACATTAGGGGCAATTTTACAGAGGGAAGTTAACCTACAAAGCCAATGCATCTTTGGGATGTGGGAGGAAACCTAAATGCTTGCAGGGAGAATGTCCAAATTCAACACAGACAGTGCCCGAGGACGGGATCAAACACAGATCTCTGGCGTATGAGGTAGCAAGTCCACCAATGTTATTTTCCAATAAACAAAAATTTATACGTTGATAAGTTTGGTTACTAAAAAAAAAGAAACTATCCATTTTCAGTCTTAAATCTCTAAGTGACGCAAAGTCTCCATTTACAGCTACTGTATGTTTTAATTCAGTTCAAGACTATGGGGCAGTACATTGGCCATAAAGTTGCTACCTAAAATTGCCAGAGTCCCGGAATTGATCATGAATATGGGTGCTGTCTATATGGAGTTTGCTCCTTTTCCCTTTGATCACATGGGTTTTCTCCGGGTAGTCTTGTTTCCTTCCACATTCCAAAGGTGTGCAGGAACCTTTTTCAGACCCAACCCGAAACGTAATATTGTCCTTTTGTCCAGAGATTCTGTCGAGTTACTCCAGCTTTTTGTGTCTATCTTCAGTTTAAATCAGCATCTGCAGTTCCTTCCTCCACACACGATACTATACGATAGAACCTTATTAATCCCAGGAGGGAAAGTGTGTGTGTGGTTATGTATTCATATATAGTGGCTTGCAAAAGTTTTCATACCCCTTGAACTTTTCCACATTTTGTCACGTTACAACCACAAACGTAAATTTATTTTATTGGGATTTTATGTGATAGACCAACACAAAGTGGCGCATAATTGTGAAGTGAAGGAAAATGATACATGGTTTTCACATTTTTTTACAAATAAAAAACTGAAAGGTGTGGTGTGGAAAAGTATTCAGCCCCCTTTACTCCAATACCCCTAAATAAAATCCAGTGCAACCAATTGCCTTCAGAAGTCACCTAATTAATAAATAGAGTCCACTTGTCTCAGTATAAATACAGCTGTTCTGTGAAGGCCTCAGAGGTTTGTAGAGAACATTAGTGAACACACCAGACAGGTCAGGGATAAAGTTGTGGAGAAGTTTACAGCAGGGTTAGGGTATACAAAAATATCCCAAGCTTTGAACATCTCACGGAGCACTGTTCAATCCATCATCCGAAAATGGAAAGAGTATGGCACAACTGCAAACCTTCCAAGACATGGCCGTCCACCTAAACTGACAGGCCGGGCAAGGAGAGCATTGATCAGAGAAGCAGCCAAGAGGCCCATGGTAACTCAGGAGGAGCCGCAGAGATCCACAGCTCAGGTGGGAGAATCTGCCCACACGACAACTATTAGTCGTGCACTCCACAAATCGGGCCTTTACAGAAGAGTGGCAAGAAGAATGCCATTGTTGAAACAAAGCCATAAGAAGTCCCGTTTGCAGTTTGCCACAAGCCATGTGGGGGACACAGCAAACATGTGGAGGAAGGTGCTCTGGTCTGATGAGATCAAAATTGAAGTTTTTGGCCTAAATGCAAAACGCTATGTGTGGTGGAAAACTAACACTGCACATCACCCTGAACACACCATCCCCACTGTGAAACATGGTGGTGGCAGCATCATGCTGTGGGGATGCTTTTCTTCAGCAGGGACAGGGAAGCTGGTCAGAGTTGATGGGAAGATGGATGGAGCCAAATACAGGGCAATCTTGGAAGAAAACTTGTTAGTGTCTGCAAAAGACTTGAGACTGGGGCGGAGGTTCACCTTCCAGCAGGACAACGACCCTGAACATACAGCCAGAGCTACAATGGAATGGTTTAGATCAAAGCATATTCATGTGTTAGAATGGCCCAGTCAAAGTCCAGACCTAAATCCAATTGAGAATCTCTGGCAAGACTTGAAAATTGCTGTTCACAGACGCTCTCCATCCAATCTGAGTGAGCTTGAGCTATTTTGCAAAGAAGAATGGGCAAAAAGTTCAGTCTCTAGATGTGCAAAGCTGGTAGAGACATACCCCAAAAGACTTGCAGCTGTAATTGCAGTGAAAGGTGGTTCTACAAAGTATTGACTCAGGGGGGCTGAATACTTTTGCACGCCACACTTTTTAGTTTTTTATTTGTAATAAAATTTGGAAACCATGTATCATTTCCCTTCTACTGAACAATTATGCACCACTTTGTGTTGGTCTATCACATAAAATCCCAATAAAATACATTTACGTTTGAGGTTGTAACGTGACAAAATGTGGAAAAGGTCAAGGGGTATGAAAACTTTTGCAAGCCACTGCATAATACACTGTTTTGTTTTCTCATTTATAACATTGTTTACAGAGTACTATGTTTACATATTCTGTTGTGCTGCTGCAAGTAAGGATTTCATTGTTCTGACTGGGATGTGAGAGAATAAAAGACTCTTGACTTACGTCGTTAATGTGTGGGATAGAATTAGTGTACGGGTGATCGGTGGTCGGCGTGGACTTGGTGGGCCGAAGGGCCTGTTTCCACGCTGTATCTTTATATTAAACTAAAAACACCAAAACCAGAGGAAATCTAAAGAAGAGTCTCTACCCGAAACATCACCTAATTTCTTCTATCCAAAGAAAGTGGCCAACGCCGACCAGTTGCAGAGGGGGGAGAGAGAGGGGGGAGGGGGAGGGAGAGAGAGAACATATTTCCTGCCTCTAACGTGTCCAAACCCTTAATAATCTTATATGGTTCAATAAGATCCCCTCTCATCCCTCTAAATTCCAGAGTATACAAGCCCAGCCGCTCCAATCTATCAACATATGACAGTCCATTCCGGGAACTAATCTCGTGATCCTATGCTGCACTCCCTCAATGGCAAGAATGTCCATCCTCAAGTTTGGAGACCAAAACTGCACACAATACTCCAGGTGTGGTCTCACTAGTGCCCTGAACAAATGCAGGAGGACCTCTTTGCTCCTATACTCAACTCTTCGTGTCCTTCACTGCCTGCTGTACCTGCATGCTTGCTTTCAATGACTTATGAACAAGGACCTCCAGATCCTGGTGTACTACCCCTTTTCCCAACTCGACACCTTTTAGATAATAATCTGCCTTCCTGTTTTTGCCACCAAAGTCTCTGCTTTCCGCAGAGACCGCTCCCTCCGTAACTCCCTGGTCAATTCGTCCCTTCGCACCTGAACCACCCCCTCTCTGGGCACTTTCCCTTGCAACCGCAAGAAATGTTACACTTGTCCTCCCCTCTTGATTCCATTCAAGGACCCAAGCAGTCTTTCCAGGTGCGGCAGAGGTACACCTGCACCTCCTCCAACCTCATCTATTGCATCCGCTGCTCTAGATGTCAGATGTCAGTGAGGAGCACCGTAAATTGGAGCACCTCATATTTCGCTTGGGTAGTTTGCAGCCCAGCAGTATGAATATTGACTTCTCTAATTTCAGATAGTCCCTACTTTCTCCTCCCCTTCTCAACTCTCCCTCTGGCTCCACTGGCTCCTCCTCTTCCTTTCTTCTTCCCACCCTCCCATCAGAAGAAGGGTTTCGACCCGAAACGTTGCCCATTTCCTTCACTCCATAGATGCTGCCTCACCCGCTGAGTTTTTCCAGCATTTTTGTCTACCACTGAATTTCATTCCTCACCAACAGAGCTACCCCTCCCTCTCTGCCCACCTGTCTGTCTCTTCGATAGGACATATACCCTTGAATATTCAGTCCCCAGCCCTGGTCCTCTGGCAGCCATGTCTCCGTAAATCGCACAACATCATACTTGCCAATTTCTAACTGAGCCTCAAGCTCATCCACTTTATTTCTTATACTTCACGCATTTATATACAACATTTTGACTTCGGTATTCACCTCCCCTCTCACAACGGTCACCATTGGCTCTGACCTTACTCTCTTATCCCTTCTCAAACTTCCCTTCCCATTAATTCGGGAATCTTTTGTAACTTTTCCTGTACTCACTTGCCCTTTAACTCCATCTTTATATTCCCAGTATGTCAATCCCTCCCCCCGACTATTTAGTTTAAACCCACACATTTAGCCCTAGCAAACCTGCCTGCCAGAACTTTGGTCCTCCCTCCAGTTAAGGTGTAACCCATCCCTTTTGTACAGGTCACCCCTACCCCAGAAGAGATCCCAGTGGTCTATAAAGCTGAATCCTTGCTCCCTGCACCAGCGCCCCAGCCACACATTCAGATAGATCCTCTATCTCCCTGTTCCTGCCCTCACTAGCACGAGGTACTGGAAGCAATCCATAGATAACACCCTAGATGTCCTGCTTTTCAGTCTTCTTCCTAACTCGCGTTGCAAAACCTAATTTCTCTTCTTCCCAATGTCGTTTGTGCCCAAGTGCACAACTACTGCCGGCTGTTCACCTTCCGTCTCGAGGAGATTCTGAATTTGGTTTGTGATATCTTGAACCCTGGCACCAGGGTGGCAACAGACCATCCACGAGTCTCGCCTGCCGCCACAGAATCTCCCGTCCGCACCTCGGACAATGGAGTCACCCACCACTATAGCTCTGCCCAACGTCGGTCTTGCCAGTCGAGTCTCATCGCTAGGATGTCACTATTGTATCCAACTCCACACCCACCCCTGGCAGCGTGTTCCTGGCACTCATCACCCTATTACCTTAAACCCACATCTACAGTTAACTGACTTTTCCATGACCAGAAACAATTAATTCCTATTTAATCCATTAAAATTGTTTCCAATTTTGCAAAGGCATTAACTTTCCCTGCTCCAACAAGCATAACTCAATATCTCCATGTGACTGAACTCCCTCATCTCTGGCAAGTCTCTCTGCACCTTCCTCGCTTTTATATTAGTTGCAATACAATATGTTTTACTAAAGCATCCTGTTATTTTAAAGAAAGTAAACAGACAATTAATGTTGCAAATCGTTTTCCCAACATCAATGTTAGGCTTGTTAACCTGTAATTGCAGTTATCCTAATAGCATTTTGTAAATAGGTGTGTAACATTTGCTATTTTCCAATCTCCTAGCACAACCCAAAATTTGAGGCCAATAGGAAGGTTTGGATCGATGTTCCATGATTTCCACCATTACTTCCATCAGTAACTGTGGCGCAAATGATTTTCCGACTTAGTGTTACCACCCTCTTAATACTTCATTAGCATCATCTCCATCTCCAGTGAAAGAGGAATGCTTATTTGGTAACTCAGCTATGTTTTCTACCTTCAAAAGATTACCTTAATTTCTCTCATCCCAATTCTGATTGCCGTTTCAGTATGAATATGTAAAAGACTTTGGGAATCCCTTTTCTTTTGGCCTTGAATATATTCACTCCTCTCTTTAGGTGTCTTATTTCCTTTTTAAATCCTCTATGCCATTTGCGTATTCAACATGTATTTGACATAAACCACTTTTTCCTATTTTATGTTAATCTAGAAACTCGAGATTTGGTATCCCTTCCTCTTCCCTGGTTGGAAATATGTACATTCTCCAGCTGCACCATCTTTCCTTTGGTCTACTACCAATTAGTCCTTTTTAAAAAAAAAATAAAAAGAGAGCTAGCCTGATGCATTTCATTTCGGAGTCACGTGAGTGACTTCGTGAAGAGCCCGCCGGCGCGCATGCTCGACATATCGTCGTATCGCGTTGCTGCGACGGCTGACGAAGGAGCGCGCTCCTCGCCAGCCCTTCATAAGGGAACCACGCAGGTAAGTATGCTACCTTAAGTTGGTGGTTCTTGTTGTGTTTGCTTCACAGCAAGAACATGGATGGGAGTTTGAGAGGCCGGAGATCTGGAAAAAGTCGCCGGCCAGCAGTTCCGGAGCGAGAGTTGTCGGGGGTACCTGCAACGCAGACCGGAACAAGGGCGGAGATGTCGGTGAGCTCTGTTTTTTCAGGTCCGGACCCGCCCGCACACCACAGCTCGGAGGAGTTTGACGAGGAGGAGTGTGGTGTGCCGCCAGAGCAGGACGACCCTGTCATGGCAGTCCGGTCGTCAGCAGGCTTGCTGACGGCCTCGAGCAGACGGGTCCGTGCGGCTGCACGGCCCGCTTCACGAAGCCCCCTGCGCAGGGGAAGGGCAGGAGCCCAGACGCCTAACCCTGTCGGGGCTAAGGCTCTGCCTGCCGCTAAGGAGCGGTCAGGTTCCAGGACGGGACCCGGGGCAGCTGTGAGGGCCAGCCGTCGCCCCCCAACTTCCGACGCCGGGACGAGTCAGTTGGGGGTCCCGTCACGGTCGCCGAGCCTCCCATGGATGGGTGGGCGAGACCATGCGTCGGCAAGGTCCACGATGTGGGCAGCTGGCAAGCCTGCACGGGCCCAAGGTATCCAGGCTTCGGCTGGTGCCGACACCATGCCGCATCTGTCCTTAGAGGCAACGGCTTCCGCTCCCGCTACACGGAGGCGGTTGAACACGCCCGTGCAGGAATCGCGCAGTTTCGCCTCGGCGGCTGTCGACGACAACTACCGGCACCGGCAGGGCCTCGACGAGGTGCGGGCCGATGACAGGAGCCCCGGCCGATTTTCAGAGCTGGAGGACTCCGACCACCTGAGTGTTCAGGGTGAAGGGCGTATTGACCGTATAGAGCGGCTGCTGGAACGTCTCATCCAACATCAACAGGCATCCAGCAGCGACAGGCACAGGGCTTCATCACCAGCTTCATACACCAGCCTGGAGCAGCAGGACGAGGAGGCCGTGGGCGACCCCATCCCACCCCCGCCTGAATTACCGGCGGAGGACCTCCTCGATGTGGCCACCAAGTTTGCAGCCCCTCATTCCTTGGGGCTTCCTATCAATACAAAGCTGGCAGCCACTGTGGACTTCCTAAATAATCACCAGCTTCAGGAGGAAGTTCTACTACAAGCCATGAGCCGTCACAAGGCTCCATCAAACTGCAACTCCCTCAACGTGCCTGTGGTCAATACGCCGATATGGGGCAACATCAGTGCGGCTATCCGTCAGCAGGAGCTAAAGATTCAGCGGATCCTGAAACTCCTCACGGCCGGGATTACTGCCTTTGTGCGGTCGGTCGATGGAGAGGAGCTTAATTTGGACCAGGAGGATGCTCTGGCGCTTCTATGCGCTACTCAAAACGAAATCAACGGCTTTCGGAAAAATAGCATCCGCCCAGCGCTCAACCCCAAATTTGCAGGGTTGTGCAAACCACCGCCGCCGCCGCCGCCCCGTCAGCTCTTTGGCGAAGACCTTTCCAAAAGGGTCAGAGAGCTTGATGAACAAGCCAAGACCGTGGGGCTCATGCGCTCTCAGAGTGCCCCCACGCCATCGAGCTCCAAAGCTCCGCTTGGCCGCTCACGAGGGTCTGCCAGCACGTCTACCAGGAATTACCCTCCAGGTCCAAACCGATATCAACCACCCCAACCACAGGGGTCTTTTTTAGGACAGGCTCGGCAGAAGCCGAGATGGAAAATGAGGACGCCACGACCTCAAACCAACCCAGCACCTCTACGTCCACCCACTCGTGTCAGGGACCGCCGGTAACCACAGAGGTGAGGCGGTCTGGTTCTCTTTTTTCTCTTTGTTTAACTTCACATGTTGGTGGGCGTTTGCGGTTGTTTGCGGGTGCATGGGGTGATATTACCAGTGATGAGTATGTGTTACGGAATATTCAGGGCCATAGCATTGAGTTTATTAATGGGGACATCCCTCCGTCTCAGCATAGACCGGGTCGTATGTTTAAACTAACGGCTGCGGAACAGTCCGTAGGCTATAAGGAAATTTTAAGGTTGGAACAGAAAGGGGTCATAGAGAAAACGGTTCATGAGCCCGTTGAATTTGTTTCCAATATTTTTACCCGACCTAAGAAAGATGGAGGCTGTAGAGTCATTATTGATCTGACCACTCTGAATAACTTTGTAACATATACTCATTTTAAAATGGACACGTTTGAAACGGCCAAATCATTGATCTCACAAGGGTGCTTTATGGCATGTATTGATTTACAGGATGCGTACTATACCGTACCCATGCAAAAATATTACAGAAGGTTCTTAAAATTTATCTGGATGGACCAGCTGTGGCAATATAGGGCGTTGCCTAATGGGCTCACCACAGCCCCTCGATTATTTACTAAATTGGTGAAGCCAATTATGGCTTATTTAAGACAACAACATCATATCGTGATGGCCTATTTAGATGATATTTTAATTATCGGACACACCTTGGAATCAGCTCAACAAGGGGTTGCAGCTGCGGTCAATTTGTTCCAACAGCTTGGGTTCATTGTTCATCCAGAAAAATCTAAGTTCTGCCCCACCCAGGTAATTAATTATCTGGGGTTCCAGGTGAATTCCATTAGCATGAGAGTCACCATACCAATTAACAAAATTGAGGAGGTAACACAGGTGTGTACAGATTTATTCAATACTCGTATACCATCGATTCGTCACACAGCTACTGTCATTGGCAAGATTGTGGCTTTGTTTCCGGCAGCCCGGTATGGACCTCTGCATTATCAAAACTTGCAGAGAGCCAAGATTGCTGCGCTGCGGCGGCATGCTGGTCATTATGATCGATCAATGCAGCTGCCGCCTGCAGCATTGGATGAGTTACGATGGTGGGTTTGCCACATTAGTAACTCGTTTAAAACTATTATTGAGGCGAAACCGATTATATACTTACAAACTGATGCGAGCTCTGATGGCTGGGGAGCTACGAATCAACATTCTAGTTGTGGGGGCCGATGGGATACCCTTGAGAATACAATGTTGGTATCACAAGGGATCAACTATTTGGAGCTGCTTGCAGCGTTTCACGGACTTCGTGCATATTGTTCCAAGATCTTTGGAGCACATGTCCGGCTCCAAATAGACAACACCACAGCGGTGGCGTATTTAAATCACATGGGCGGTACCAGGTCAGTTTCATGTGATAAATTGGCTAATTCAATTTGGCTCTGGTGTGTCAAGAGAGACATTTGGATTTCAGCCACCTATTTGCCAGGTGAGCTTAATTTTGTGGCGGACGCCAGGTCACGCAAGTTCAATGATAATATTGAATGGATGTTACATCCTGAAATTTTTGCAAAAATCACAGCCAAATTTGGGAAACCGGACATTGACCTTTTTGCGTCCCGGTTGAACCATCAGGTACCAACCTACGTCTCGTGGGAACCAGATCCTGGGGCTATAGCGTTAGATGCATTCTCGCTAGACTGGGGGAATTGCTTTTTCTATGCATTCCCTCCGTTTTGCCTCATCAGTCGGGTATTACGAAAAATTCAGATGGATGGTGCCAAGGGCATCCTTATCATACCCGACTGGCCTACACAGCCGTGGTATCCGATGGTCTTTGACACGCTCAGTGAACCTTGGGTCCGTTTGCAGGGTAGCCCAGAATTAGTTACTCACCCTGTATCAGGGGAGCCACATCCCTGCCATGGCTATTTAAATTTGTTGGCTTGCAGATTCTGAATCGGCCTTTAGTTGGATACGGCCTTTCTACCCGGACCATGGATACCATTGCAGCGTCGTGCCGAGAGTCTACAAGGCGAAGATACCGCTCTCACATCAGGAAGTGGGAAGCCTTCTGCAGCCGCTCTCGCATCACGTACGATGCCGTGACTATAACCGACGTCCTGGAATTCCTCGCGGGGTTGCACCATGATGAACACTTAAGCTACAGTGCCATCAACAGCGCTCTATCATTCTACCTCAATATTGAGGTGGGATCCAACAAGCTAGTGTCCAGGCTCATGCGGGGTATTTTCAATACGAATCCGCCTACACCACGCTACAATATCACCTGGGATGTCAGGGTAGTTTTAGCTCTGCTCAGGACGTGGTCCCCCATGGAAGGGCTCCAGCTGGACAAACTCACCATGAAGCTGGTGATGTTACTAGCGCTGACTTCAGCACAGAGGGTACAGACACTCCATAAACTACGTGTCGACAGAATGATGTCTACCCCCACAGAAGTAGTTCTTTGTTGACGAGCTACTAAAGCAGCATAGACCTGGGTGCACAGGGCTGCAGCTGAAGTTCCCGGCATACCCCGCCGATGCTAGGCTATGTTTAGCCTCCCACATCCGTTACTACGTCAAGGTGACGGCAAGCATCAGAGGAAAAGAGAGATACCTGCTTGTCACTCATAAGAGACCTCACCATCGAGTGACAACACAGACGATATCCAGGTGGCTTCGAGTCGTCTTGGGTAAGTCAGGTATCGACACTAATGTGTTCAAATCTCATTCCACCAGGGCTGCATCGACGTCGGCGGCGAGGGTCATGGAGGTGCCCATGGACCATATTCTCGCCACAGCAGGATGGGCTAATGAAGCGGTGTTCCAGCGTTTCTACAACCGGCCCGTCGCTGCGCCTCTACAGTTCGCAGAAGCCGTACTAGATGCGGGGCAAGAACGTGGAGATGTCCCCGAATAAGGGGTTTTTGATTTGTTGTTAATAAATATGATTTGTTTTGCAGTATGGACTAGTCAGCACGTTATTCCTCCCATCCATCCCTGGTAGTGGTGTGACAGCATGGACGTGGTCCAGGGCGTGTCATCACAGAAGCTTTGAAGTCTTCACGAAGTCACTCACGTGACTCCGAAATGAAATAGTAAGATTGAACGAGAACTTACCAGTTCGAAGGTTGATCTTTATTTCATGAGGAGTCGAAGTGAGGGATTTCGTGCCCTCCTCGCCCAACCCTCAATCACCTTCATCTGGTAATCTTAGTCGTTTTCATTCTTACTATGTGAAGTCATTTCTTTTCATTGGTTTCTGTGATTCCACGCCGCTACTTTGAAGTATGTCGAGCATGCGCGCCGGCGGGCTCTTCACGAAATCCCTCACTTCGACTCCTCATGAAATAAAGATCAACCTTCGAACTGGTAAGTTCTCGTTCAATCTTACTATTCTAACTCACTTAAAATTTGCCCTCACGTTGTTTTTACTTTAAATTGTTTTTTTTTTTTCTGGAGTTATTTTAAACCTGATGTAATCAAATGTTTACCCAAACTTGTCCCAAAAAACCAAAGAAAGTACATTTCATGAATGTTCTCAGGAATTCTTTACATTCTTGCTCTTTACAATCGTATTGTATTTGCCTATTTCAGGATAATTGCCACCATCAATAAGATAGTTTGCACAGATAACAGTTAATTTAAATAAAGCACTCAATATTCTTTAGATTTTATATAGTGGCATTAATACATACCATATGTTCGAAAGGACATAGTGTCATCACTTTCACTAACTCCTACAGAAAGACATTTGAGAAATAACCCATTAAAAATGTTAACCAGAAGTACATGCAATAACAATTCAAGAGAGCAGTTTCTAAATCCACTTTAGGCATTTATAGTGAATTACCTGTGGAACACCAAGAATGTTTTTGATTTCCAAATAGTTGTGGGGAAGAGTATTATCTTCAATTGCTAATAAACAATGTTCGTATAATTCCTGAAAAAGGAAAACTGATTCAGAAACTTGCACTGAAGTGTAGATTTGGTCAGACTTCAAAAAATATCACATTCGAAGATGTTTATGTATTTGATTGTTAGATAAAGTATTAAGTTAGCAGTAAAAGGTTCTGATAGATATTTCAAATGAGAATTGTAAGATTGGTTGTAGTGTAAATAAATACTTACCATTCCTTTAGACAACATGGACTCTTCTGTCCTAAGATAATTAAAATAAACAGTTACTTTATCTAGAAGAGAAAATACAACATAACAGCATAACAACATTTAAAAGATACTTGGACAGATTCAGGGATAGGAAAGGTTTAGAGGAATATTGTACAAACGCAGGCAAATGGGCCTAGATCAGATGGTGCATCTTGGTCGGCATGTATGAATTGGGCCGAGTGGCCAGTTTCCATGCGTATAACTCTATGACAAGACGTTTTATCATTATACACAACAAATTTCACTTAATTTATATTAAAAAATCATCACCATTTATCAATATCATATTAGTCATCAAAACGAAAACTGGTGACAAGGAACTTTATATAAACTGAAAAATCTCACTCTCTCCTTGTAATTAATTGTTTTTTTAACTACAAAACACACCAATAATAGAAATTTCACAAAGAAGGATTGACCACATAACTGCAAAATTGGTGTAAATAACATATCATGTCCTTCAGGGAGGAAAAGATCCATCTTTAGCCCGTCCGCCATGGATTGACTCAAGACATTTACATGACCCCCATCTTGACCCTTTAAGCACCTCGGTTCAAGGACACTTAGAAATGGGTGTTGGACTCTCCTAGTGGCAGCATGATGTAAAGGATGCAAATTTGTTTGCTCCCTTAACTTTTCACTTTAACTTACCACTCTTTCAATGTTACTTGTTATTACTTGACTTCAAGGCATGGTCTAACTTTTCATTAAGTGTTGATAACACTTTTATACACCTTAATCGTGTAAAGGATGGAGACATGAGGGAAAGGAGGCTCCCCAAGGAAGGAACGTGGGAAAGCTACAGCTTCTGACTCTAGTATCTTAGAAGCAATATCGAAAATGATATGCCACTGAAAATCTCTGCCACTGTTCTCAAGATGGCGCCTGCCTGCAGCGACTTTTGCGGAGCACCAGAACAGAAAAGATTTACCTACAACTTCTATCAACTCACCTGCATCAGGGAAACGGCAGTAATCGGTGTCGTTTCAGACAGGCTGCTTGTGCAGCTGAAAGCGCTGGAAATTTCACGATCTCCCGCA
This sequence comes from Raja brachyura, assembly GCA_963514005.1. Next base: position 63,411,555 of record OY740790.1, on the reverse strand, counting down.
GCTGCGGGAGCCCCGGACTTTAAACTTTCCCACGCTGGCTTGAAACTCCCAACCCGACTGAGGATCCCAGGTACGGCACCTGGAAACCCCGGGGTGACCTCCAGAGCCGACGGGCTGGATATCCCAGAAGAAATGAAGCTGGAGCTGCTGACTCTGAGGGAACCCCCATTCATTACGGAGCTGGAGCTGCCGCATGTGAGGGAATCCAGCGCTGGTCCGCAGAAACAGCAGGTACAGGATACACAGTACCTGGAAACAAAGGAAAGGCTCCATTGTGTCCGGAAACGTGGCCAATGGGCAGGACTTCAGGTCAGACTGAAGCGCAGGGAACTTCGACCCCCTCTCCCTACTATCCTACTGGCCAATGTACTGTCCCTTGAAAATAAAGTGGAGGACTTAAGGGCAAGGCTGCTCTATCAAAGGGAGCTGAGGGAATGCTCTGTGTTGTTTCACAGAGACATGGCTCACCCCCAGCTCCCCAGACTCTGCGGTCCAGCCTGAAGGGTTCTCCATCCACCGCATGGACCGTACACTGGCATCGGGGAAAGGGAGAGGAGGGGGCGTCTGCCTCATGGTCAACTCTGCGTGGTGCTCAGACATGGCAGTCCTGTCCAACTCCTGCTCTCCACACCTCGAACATCTGGCGGTGAAGTGCCGTCCCTTCTACCTACCGAGCGAATTCACCTCCATCATCCTGGGTCTACATCCCACCCCAGGCAGACGTCCATCTGGCACTGGAGGAGCTGCACGCCGTTGTCAACAAACACCAAACATCTTACCCCGAGGCATTTACCACCATTGCTGGGGACTTCAATAAGGCAAACCTAAAGAAATCACTCCCCAACTTCCACCAACATGTCTACTGCTGCACCAGAGGACCAAACACCCTCGACCACTGCTACACCACCATCAAGAATGCCTACCGCTCTATCCCTCGCCCTCACTTCAGTAAATCAGACCATACCGCGGTGCTGCTTCTTCCTGCCTTCAGGCAGCAATTAAAGAGCACACCCCCAGAGGTGAGGACAGTACAGAGCTGGTCGGGGGGGGGGGGACACAGAGGAACAACTACAGGACTGTTTGGAGTCTGTAGACTGGGCATTGTTTAAGGACTCGGCAACGGACTTGATTGAATAAGCCACAGTCGTTACAGACTTCATAAAGAAATGTGTGGAGGTCTGCATCCCTACAAAAACCTTCCGAGTGTTTCCCAATCAGAAACCTTGGATGAACTGTGAGATCCGCACTCTTCTGAAGGCCATACACCGGGCATTCATGTCTGATGACACAGTGGTCTACAAGAAGTCCAGATACGACCTTGGTAAAGCCATCAAAAAGGCCAAAAGGGAGTTCTGCTCCAAGCTGGAGGATGAGACAGATGTTCGGCAGCTGTGACGGGGCCTGAATGCCATCACCTCCTACAAGGCAAAACCAGGAGGCAGCTCGGATGTCGGCGATACATCACTCCCTGATGAGCTCAATGCATATTACGCACACTTTGATAGGGAGAACACCGATGTGCCTTCCCGAGCCCCCATTCGCTGTGATGGTATTTCAGTCTCAGTCACAGAGGCCGACGTCAGGAAATCCTTCAGAGGGGTGAACCCTTGAAAAGCGTCTGGACCTGATGGCATACCTGGTCGTGTTCTAAAAACCTGTGCGGACCAACTGGCTGGAGTTTTTACAGACATTTTCAACCTGTCACTTCTGAGGTCCGAGGTTCCCACTTGCTTCAAAAGGGCATCAATAATACCGGTGCCCACGCAGCAAGGTGACGTGCCTCAATGACTATCGACCTGTGGCACTAACGCCTGTGGTGATGAAGTGCTTCGAGAGGTTGATCATGGCACAAATCAACTCCTACCTCGACAAAAACCTGACCCACTGCAGTTCGCTTACCGCCACAACAGACCAACGGCGGACGCGATCTCGCTGGCCCTCCACTCAGCTCTGGACCACTTGGACAACAAAAACTCACATGTCAGGCTGTTATTCATTGACTACAGCTCGGCATTTAACACAATCATCCCCTCCAAGCTGCTTACCAAACTCACAGAACTGGGTATCTGCGCATCCCTCTGCAATTGGATCCTCGACTTCCTCATTCATAGACCACAGTCTGTTTATATTGGTGGAAATGTGTCAGACTCGATAACAATCAGCACGTGAGCACCTCAAGGCTGTGTGCTCAGCCCCCTGCTGTACTCACTCTATACTCATGACTGCGTAGCCGGTCATAGTGCGAACTCCATCATCAAGTCGCTGACGACACCACTGTTGTGGGTCGTATCACTGATGGGGATAAGTCAGAGTATAGAAGAGAGATCGAGTAACTGTCCATATGGTGCCAGCACAACAACCTGGCCCTCAACACCAGCAAAACCAAGGAACTGACTGTAGACTTTGGAAGGAGTAGGATGGGGACCTACAGTCCTGTTTATATCAACGGGTCGATGGTTGAAAGGGTCAAGAGCTTCAAATTCCTGGGCATGCACATCTCTGAAGATCTTTCCTGGTCCGAGAACACAGATGCAATTATTAAGAAAGCTCATCAGCGCCTCTACTTCCTGAGAAGATTATGGAGAATTGGTCTGTCAAGGAGGACTCTCTCTAACTTCTACAGGTGCACAGTAGAGAGCTTGCTGACCGGTTGCATCGTGGCTTGGTTCAGCAATTTGAGTGCCCTGGAGAGGAAAAGACTACAAAAAGTAGTAAACACTGCCCAGTCCATCATCGGCTCTGACCTTCCTTCCATCGAGGGGATCTACCACTGTCGCTGCCTCAAAAAGGCTGGCAGCATCATCAAGGACCCACACCACCCTGGCCACACACTCATCTCCCTGCTACCTTCGGGTAGAAGGTACAGGAGCCCGAGGACTGCAACAACCCGGTTTAGGAATAGCTACTTCCCCACAGCCATCAGGCTATGAAACTTGGCTCGGACAAAACTCTGAACATTAATATCCCTCCATCTGTTATTTGCACTTTATTAATTCATGTGTGTATTTACGTATATAATTGTAGTCAATGCCTACTATGTTCTGCTGTGCTATGCAAAGAAAGAATTTCATTGTCCTGTCAGGGACACATGACAATAAACTCTTTTGACTCTTTGACTCTTTGAACTGAAAAATGAAATGAAAACAAGATTTTGCAGTTTGGAAGAAATGGTGAAAGGAGTTTCGAGCAAATTGAAGAAAGTTCAAGACAAGCTGATTGTGTTACAAGATTAATCTCGTGGACAGAAGGAACAAATTGATAACTTGCAAACCCTGGGCCAGGAGAGAGATTTGAAGATTGAAAAACTGGAACGGAGAATGAATGAAAATACTCCAGCAATACAAGATTAAAAATATGGATCTGGAAAACAGAAGCCGTCGACTGAATTTGCGAATTGGTGGTTTACCGGAAAATCAAGAAGGAGATAATGTTATAAAATATGCTTCTAAAATAATAAAGGGGACTTTCAGCATTGAGCACTATAGTTGGGCGTGGTTGAATATGAAGGATGCAAGTTTCTGTTTGTTCCCGATTTATAGTTACGAGCTTTTGGAAATAAGAAAGTCTTTCCATAATGTAATGTCTGATTTGTTTAAGAAAAAGATGCACCCAGCCTTACTTTATCCAGCTGGACTGCGTATACAACTCTTTAATGGTAACATTCGATTTTTTAACAATCCTCAAGACGCTGCCAGCTTTCTGGAGGCGTATGAGGGTGAAGTTGACCGGGAGCAATTGATAGCTGATTAAGTTAAAATTGGAGATTTACTGTTCTTATTTTGACAATATATCGTTTGGTAATGATTACGAATTTAACTGGACGAGTTGTTTTTCTTTCATATATATTAATCTTTAAGAATTTCTGTTCGTTTTTCTATTTTTAAAATTGAACAATTTTTTTTCCCCCATCTTTAGACAAAGTGAACACAGTTCATTTTTTTCATATTTTGACCTTGGTTAAATAATATGAAGGAGCTCTTGCTCGTGTTCCACGGCCAACATGTACTTTAAAAAGAAAAAAACACAACATTGACCATGTTTTGGCTATTGAGTGGCAAATATGTTTTTTTTACGCTGGGTGCTGTTATTAGGAGAGATGGGGGTAGGGAAGGGATTAGGTAGAGTACCGACTGTCTATTGGTCAATTTCAGGCTTTACATGCGTGGGTGTGGGGGGTGGGAGGGGTCTTTTGTTTCTTGCTTGGTGTTTTTCATGTGTGCAGAATCTGAACAACAAAAATGTCTAAAATGTCGTCACTTCTGGCTCCGCCCTAGATTTTTCTTCTTCCAGTATCATGAAAAGCAAGAAAAATGTTCCCAATGTTGGGCGAGTCCTGAACCAGGGGCCACAGTCTTAGAATAAAGGGGAGGTCATTTAAGACTGAGGTGAGAAAAAACGTTCTCACCCAGAGAGTTGTCAATTTATGGAATTCCCTGCCACAGAGGGCAGTGGAGGCCAATCACTGGATGGATTTAAAAGAGAGTTAGATAGAGCTCTAGGGGCTAGTGGAGTCAAGGGATATGGGGAGAAGGCAGGCACGGGTTATTGATAGGGGACGATCAGCCATGATCACAATGAATGGCCTCCTCCTGCACCTATTTTCTATGTTTCTATGTAACTACTATGCTTTAAGAAATTAACCCTTTACATCCCACATGCTTTTTACAAACAATATGGATAAAGTTAATAACTTCCTTTCATGGAATGTGAATGGCTTGAACCATCCCATTAAGAGGAATATATTTTTTTAAAGTTCTTCATAGACTAAATGCTCAGGAAACTCATGTAAGGCAAGATGACAATCAACCGTTTTCCAAGTTTTGGTGAGGACAGCAGTTTCATTCAAATTCACAGGCTAAGGTGAAAGGAGTCTCTATTTTTATTGAATCCACAATTGTTCATTATGAAACAATTTCCATATGGTAGATTTTTGGTGATTACTGGTGTTCTTTATAACCAAAAAGCTGCTATGGTGAATGTTTATACACCAAATATTGATCACCCCGAGTTTTTTTAAAACAGTTAATTGCATCCTTTCCTAATTTAAATGAACACGTTTTAATAATGGGTGGAGATTTTAACTGTTGTTTGAACCCCTTGATTGACAGATCTACATCTGATCACGTCCCTCCAAATAAATCAGCTAGTCTTATCAATTATTTTTTACTTGACTCTGGAATGTTAGAAGTCTGGAGATTCTTACACCCAAATAACAAATAATTTTCTTTTTTTCCTCATGTATATCATAGTTATTCTAGGATTGACTACTTTATAATAGGTTCTCAGCTAGCTTCATCGGTCACTGCATGCGAGTATGATGCAATTGCTATTCCTAATCATGCACCACTGAAACTATCAATCAAACTACCTGATTCCAAGTTTAGTGCTAATTTATGGTGATTTAATGCTACTTTGGTTCAAGATTTAAATTTTGTTAATTTTATTAAAGATTAGATTGCTTTCTTCTTCTTAACAAACTCTACTGAATAAATATCCAATGGTGTAGTCTGGGATGCTTTTAAGCCATATATTTGTGGACAAATTATTTCAAACTCCGTGGGATTAAAAAAACAAACTAAAAAAGAACTACGTATATTGGCTGATGAGATTAAAGAAATTGATAACAAATATTCAAAAGCTCCTAGTTTAGAGCTCTATAAGAATAGTTGAACTTCAATTGAGATATGATTTGTTATTAGTATCACCGATTGAGAACCAACTACTTAAAACCAAAAGTCAATTTTATATACGGCAAAAAATCTGGTTAATTACTCGCTAATCAGTTGAAAGCGGTGTCAGCCAAACGTCAGATTACTAAAGTGAGTAAACGGGATGGTACACTAACTGTAGACCATAACGAAATTAATAAATATTTTCAGGAATTTTATACCTCCCTATACCAATAGAAATATCCTACTGATTCCAATATAATGCATGAGTTTTTAAAGAAACTGAACTTAACATAATGAGCCTCTGTTGTTAGATGAACCCATCATGGATGAGGAAATACAGAAAGCAATCCTTTCAATATATTCTGGTAAAGCTCCTGGTTTAGATGAATTTACAGTAGAATTTTTAAAGTATTTTCCAAGTTTGTCTCCCTGGCTATGCAAGGTTTTTAAAGAAGCCCTTTTAATGAATTACCACAATCCCTTTATGAAGCATCTACTTCTTTAATTCTTAAAAAAATAAAGACCCTACTGAAGTGACATCATATAGACCTATATCACTGTTAAACGTAGATTCCAAAATTCTTTCCAAAATATTAGTTATGAGATTGGAAAATATTTTACCACAAATTATGTCTGAAGATCAGACAGGTTTTATTAAAAATCGTTACTCATACTTTAATGTTAGGAGATTAATGAATGTCGTATATACAGCGTCAAATAAAACCCCAGAATATGTTATTTCACTTGATGCCGAGAAGGCATTTGATAGAGTAGAATGGGAATACTTATACAATAGAAAAATTTAAGATTGGTCCAAAATTTATTTATTGGATCAAGCTGATATATCATATACCTCAGGCTTCTGTACTTACCAATAATCAGAGATCCCCTTTTTTCAGGCTCTTTTGAAGTACTACACAGGGCTGTCCTTTAAGTCCTTTACTGTTTGATATTGCTTTGTAACTTTTGGCCACTGCTATTAGGGAATCCCCTAATATTTTTGGTATTGTCCGCGGGAATAAGACATATAAGCTATCTCTTTATGCAGATGATCTGTTATTATTCATTTCTTACCCTGAGAAATCTATTCCGGCAATAGTAGCACTAATCAGTCGTTTCTCTGGTTATAAACTAAATCTTTTTTTTTTTGTTTATTTTTGTTTATTTTTGTTCAAAGTAAATACAATAGTGTGGTACTTGAGTACCTAAAACATACATACATATTTCCATTCTTGTACAACTTCGTATTTTTGATTTAATAATAAAAGAACAGTGGAAGAAAAAATAAATAAAGAGTGTCGGAATAGATAGACAAGCGAGTAGAAACAGATAGCAAAATAAATAAAGGACATAGAAGAGAAGCTGAAAAGATTGAAATAGAAGGAGAAAGTAAAGAAAAGAGAGATTAGGAGAGATCTACCCATTTCGTATTTTTGCCCATCCGTCACCCGGTTCTAAACCATTTAATTTCTGAGGTTATGTTATGATGCACCATATGCTTGCAAAAACTTAATAAAAGGAGACCAGGTCTTTGAGAATTGGTCTACTTTGCCTAGTAGGAGAAATCTAATTTCTTCAAGATGAAGTGTTCAGACATATTTGAAATCCACATTTTGAATGTTGGCGTGGTTGCGTTTTTCCAAAATTTGAGTATAAGTTTTTTTGCTGTTATTAGACCGTAATTAAGAAAAGCTTCTTGGAATATAGTTAGTTTACTTCCCTCTTCCATTGATCCAAAGATAATCAGTTCTGTATTGGGGTTCAATTTTGTGTTAAATAGTTTTGTAAAAATTCCAAAAATTTCATTCCAAAATTTATACAGTTTTATACAAAAGACAAAGGAATGTGCTATAGTGGCATTTTGAGTTCGACATTTGTCACAGATGGGGGAAACATTTGAGAATATTTTATTCAGTCTAGTTTTAGAATAATATAATCTATGTAAAATTTAAAATTGAATTAGGTTATGTCTTACATTAATCGAACATTTATTTACATATAATAATTTTTTTTCCCATCTATCATTATGAATTTTTATCAATAACTCTTGTTCCCAGTCCCTTCTAATTGCCTCTGTCGTTGGTGTTTCTATATTTAAAATTATATTATATAAGTAAGATATTAAATTGCTTGATTCTGCCTTTCTATTCATTCCTTCCTCCAATAAATCTGGGGTTAGGGTTTGATATCCTTGTATATATTTCTTCAAATAATCTTGAATTTGAAGATATTTGAAATATTGATTATTTTTCAAATTATATTTTAGTTGTAATTGTTGGAATGATAAAAGTTTTCCCATATCATACATATCTCCCATTGTTTTAATTCCTAATATTTCCCAATGGATAAACGTTTTATCAATAATGGATGATTTGAATGAGGAATTATTAGTTATTGGAGAAAGAAGTGATAATTTTCTTCATTTTAAAGTTAATTTTATTTGATTCCAAATTCGTATTATACTGTGAATAATTAGATTCTTCTTATATATTATATTGTTCAGTTTCATCGGGGAAAGAAGGATCGCTCCTATATTATAAGGGGAACAATCCTCTTTCTCCATTCTTATCCAATCTACCTGTTGGGCAGAACTGTCCAACCAATAGATTATATTTTTAAATATTCACTGCCCAATAGTAATACAATAAGTTAGGGAGTGTCAGTCCCCCTGATTCTTTAGATTTACACAAGTGTTTTTTCTTAATTCTATGTGATTTATAATCCCATATAAAGTTTATAATATCAGAATCTAATTTTTTTAAGAATTTTTTAGCTAAGTATATTGCTATTGATTGAAATCTAAATCTTAGTAAGAGTAAGCTTTTTACCATTAAACAATCTAGTTTCTAATTATGGACAGTTTCCACTTAGATTGACTACCAAAAGTTTTACTTATTTAGGTATTAAGATTACCAAGAAACACAAGGATTTATTTAAAACTAATTTTACGCCTTTAATTGACCATATCAAACAACAGTTTACTAAATGGTCCTTATCTTTAATCGGCTGAATCAATGCTATTAAAATGTTTATCTTACCTACATTTTTGTATTTATTTCAGATGATACCAATTTTTATTGCCAAATCTTTCTTTGATATTATTGATTCCAAAATGTCTTCATATATATGGCAGAATAAAAATTCCAGACTAAATAAAAAATACTTACAGAAATCCAAAAAAGATGGAGGTTTGGCACCTCCGAACCTTAGATTCTACTATTGGGCAGTTAACGTTCATTATTTACATTTTGGACAAAAGATTTAGAAGATACCCAATGCTCAGGATGGATAAATCTTGAACGTGATTCTATACAAGGGTTATCATTGGCTTCTATTCTAGGAGCCTCGTTACCTTTTACAATTATGAGATTGAATAAATATACGACTAACCCAATAAGACATACATTTCGAATATGGTTTCAATTTCGTATGTTTTTTGGACTGGATGATTTTATCTTATTGAGTCCTATCATATCTAATTTTCTCTTCGAACCTTCTAGTACTGATCAAGCCTTTCTGTTATGGAAGAGGAAGGGATTAGTAGCTTTTCGTGATTTGTTTTCGGATGGTTGTTTTATGCCTTTCCAATAAATCAATAAATATAATTTACCTAATTCACACTTTTTTAGATATTTATAAATTAGACATTTTTTGAAGGCTACTCTACCCATTTTTCCATTACCACATCAAACCGAAATCTTGGGAAAAATTTTACATTTTAACCCTTTTCAGAAAGGATTAATAACGACTATTTAGGAGTTGATTTTGAAATTACAAATAGATATATTTGATAAAATTAAGAATGACTGGGAAAGAGAACTCCAAATTTCTCTATCTATAGAGAAATGGGAGAGGATTCTTCAATTAGTTAATACTTCCTCAATGTGTGCAAGACATGCTCTGATACAATTCAAGGTGGTTCACAGAGTTCACATGTCATAAGATAAGTTAGCTCATTTTTATGGTCATATAAATCCTACCTGTGACACATGTAACTCTCAAGTGGCCTCACTGACCCATATGTTTTGGTCCTGCCCACTTTTGGAAAAATATTGGAAATAAATCTTTGATACTATTTCTGTAGTTTTAGGTATTAATGTACAGCCTCATCCTATTACTGCAAATTTTGGGCTACCAATGTTAGATTCTATTCATTTGTCCCGATCCGCCCATCGGCTGATTGCTTTTACCACATTAATCGCCAGAAGATATATTTTATTTAAATGGAAAGACTCTAACCCTCCGACCACACTCCATTGGGACTCCGAAACGATATCATGTTTAAATTTAGGAAAAAAAAATCGGGAGTGACATTGTTGAACACTTGGTTAAATTTGATAAGACTTGGGGAAGATTTATTCACCATTTTCACACAGCATAAATTGCTCCATCTCTAACCATTATATAAATTATTTTACCTTTACTCAGACTTGACGACAAACAGGAACTTAAATTGTTGAAATTCTCAGCTCAGATTCGGTTTTGCTTTTTTTTTCTAGTTTAGGGGGGGGTTTTGTTTCTTCCTTTTTTCTCTTTTTTTTCTTTTTATCTTTTTGTTTTTTTTAATATATATAAGTTTTCTTTTAAACATTTAACTATATCTACCTAGAGGTCTATATTCAATGTGTATTTTGATACTGGACTCATATTTAGGTTATACCTGTTATTAATGTAATCCTGATCCCTATGTATCAATATAATTGTTATGTTTATCATTATTCTTTTTGTTTTGTTTTGGTTTTTGGTAAAAAAGCTAATAAAAAGATTTTAAAAGAAAGAAATGGGCGTTGCCGTCGTTATGATACATGAACAATCAAAAACAAATATTCACCACTATCCAAGAACTGGGGTTCAAAATATGCAGATGGGACAGCGGAGACAAGTAAAATTTGGCTGACCTACAATTTTCTGCCTCCACCCAATGCATCAAGATCCTACTGCTTAGGCATTTGGGAATTTCTGAAAGTCTGATCCAATTAATTGGGAACACATTCATCTTTGATTGCCAGCACTATTCACATGTAAGACCATCAGACGACAGTTGTACTTGCCTCTGCAAGTTCAACTCCAATGACTTCAGTGGAACCAAATATGCAGCAAATACCCTAAGTTTAGCACTGGCCACCCAAGACTCATTCCTCACCCAATAATTTCAAGGAGAAAAGAAAGAATAGTTCACTAAAACCTATAAACAAACATATGTTCAAATATAATGATTAGTGCAATAATACTTTTGAAGATGGATGAATGTATTTCCGTTAACTTACTTGCTTATTAATGCAGATATATATTCCAAATTCACTTGTAGTAGATATCGAGGGCTGCAGAGATTTCAGTCACATTAAATTACAAACACAAAACATAAAAGATATATTAAAATCTATTACATTAATCACCCCCCTAGAAATAAAACATGTATCAATTTCCTCTGTTCTCTACTATTTCACAGCCATTTTATGAATTTGGGGGTAAAATTACATTATTTTGACTGAGCACTATCCTGAATCAGACTCTCAAGATTTCCTTCCCTCTTTTGCACTAACATCATGAAAGGCGGTTTGTGGAGGTCATCTCAGACCTCATGGGCTATTTACTGAGTCTCCCAACAACACACCATGAGCAAACATGTTAGCCCTCAATGCAACAGAGGGAATTAGGAGCAACACTAGCATGTTTGCGGATGACACAAAGCTGGGTGGCAATGTGAACTGTGAAGAGGATGTTAGGAGGTTGCAGGGAGACCTGGACAGGTTAAGTGAATGGGCAAATGCGTGGCAGATGCAGTATAATATAGATAAATGTGAGGTTATCCACTTTGGTGGCAAAAACAAGGGGGCAGACTATTATCTCAATGGGGTTAGGTAAGGGGGAGGTACAGCGAGACCTGGGTGTCCTTGTGCACTGGTCACTGAAAGTTGGCATGCAGGTACAGCAGGCAGTCAAGAAATCTAATGGAATGTTGGCCTTCATAACAAGACGATTTCAGTATAGGAATAAAGAGGTTCTTCTGCAGTTGTATAGGGCTCTGGTGAGACCACACCTGGAGTATTGTGTACAGTTTTGGTCTCCTAATTTGAGGAAGGACATCCTTGTGATTGAGCAGTGCAGCGTAGGTTCACGAGATTGATCCTTGGGATGGCGGGACTGTCATATGAGGAAAGATTGAAAAGACTAGGCTTGTATTCACTGGAGTTTAGAAGGATGAGGGGATTCTTATGGAAACATATAAAATTATAAAAGGACTGGACAAGCTAGATGCAGGAAAAATGTTCCCAATGTTGGGCGAGTCCAGAACCAGGGGCCACAGTTTTAGAATAAAGGGGAGGTCATTTAAGACTGTGGTGAGAAAAAGCTTTTTCACCCAGAGAGTTGTGAATTTATGGAATTCCCTGCCACAGAGGGCAGTGGAGGCCAAATCACTGGATGGATTTAAGAGAGAGTTGGATAGAGCTCTTGGGGCTAGTGGAATCAAGGGATATGGGGAGAAGGCAGGCACGGGTTATTGATAGCGGATGATCAGCCATGATCACAATGAATGGTGGTGCTGGCTCGAAGGGCCGAACGGCCTCCTGCACCTATTTTCTATGTTTCTATGTTTCTAACAGTTAAAGTGCCTTTTTAGGCAACTACAATTTCCAAGTGATTGTTCTCTGAGGAAGGACTGAACAGAATGAGGCTGATATTGAGGTTTAGTAGTTCTGGGATCCATTATGAGATGCTGCATCAAAGGTTATGGAAAATGAAAGCCCATGGTGTAGAGATCCCCTATTGGTGTGGAGAGTAGATTGGCTGGCTGACAGGAAAAATAGACTAGGCATACAAGGTATTTCTCTGCTGGTAAGCTATTGCAAAAATTTCGAAACAGGGGCCTCAACTTTTTACAATTCATATCAAAGACTTGGATGGAGGTATGAAAGATTGCTAAATTTGCTCATGACAAGGTTGGGTAGGACAATTTTATTAAGTGCAACAGCAGGCTTGAGGACTGAGTGAACTGCTCCTGCTCCTAATTCAAAATTTTTTTTTTTTTTCACTAAATCATGAACAATTCTGAGAGCCATTTCTTTTGGTTGCAGACTAGAACCCGTGGCTCACATGGTGTCGGAATAACAATTTGACCACTTTAAGACTGTGACTGGGAGAATGTTTCCATCTTATAGAATGCTTCAAAACAAAGCACTGCAAAGCTTTTCACTGTACCCCAGTACACATGACAATAATAAACCTAAATCTAGACAGCTGTGAATGCTTATCTGCTGTGCATATATTTAAAAGTGACAACATTTTCAAAACAAGGAAATTAGGTTCAGGACTGGGCTCTTGAAGCATAAAATCAGCGACGATTTGAGGAGCAAGCTGGAGGGGTATTTTGACTTGTAACTGTTTTTTTCTGTACCCAAAAGCAACTGCAGAATGTCATTTTGATAGTTAATAAAAATGAACTAAGAACTTTCTAGTTTAAAATCACATTTTAAAATATCTTGCATTGTGAAACACGATTAACGTAACAAAACATTCTGCAGTGCCTCGTATAATAGAAGAAACAGGCAAGCTGACCAAATGAATAAGAAAGTTCTTATGAATGGGAATTTTTAAGCTAAAGATACTGTGGGACAGGGGCTTATCATCCAGAGAAGATCTTAATACTGTAACAATTATATAAATTTTCAAAGATCTTCATAAATTGTTGACAACAAGCACTAAACTTCTAGTCACGTCCCATCCCATTAATTCTCAAGAATATCGTCCTGAATAATGGACTCTTCACATACCTGTATACAGCTGGAAATTGAGCAATACCAATATGCTGAACAAATAAAATATATGCCAGGCTTGCCAATGAATTTGTCGGGTATTTTATATCTTCTTGCAGCGTGTCTATCTCTGGCAGTTTCTTTCTGGACTGTAATAATGGATGAACTATCAACACAGGAAGCGATTCACCAATTGCCACCAAGTAAACCTACAAGACATGACGACACTCGTTTGAGTCTAAGTATATTTCTCTATTACATTTATTAATACAAATATGAATGCACATTCAAATATTTATTCTAAGTGAAATAATTCTGGAACCGACTCTTTTTAATTATGATAGTCAATCTGATTATATCACCGGTGATCAGTATTCCAAACCTCTCAGCACTGCACACTTGTTGCATGGAGTATACGAGCCAACTCAAAATTCCCACGAAAATGTTACTATAAGCCACGCACAAAAAAACAACTGAATGCAAAATGCACAGAACTCCACATTAAGATTTACATTTGCACTTATGATTAGTGGAATCAAGAATTTTTTTTTCAGTTATACAATAAATAAAAATAATGATCATGATAAAAATATTATTTAGTGAAGTAATACTGATGTGAACTAAACATCTAAATGACCGAATTAAGTTAATTCCATTGCAAACGCAAAGGAACTGTGTGAGGAATGACTTTGTGCATAAAACAGAGTGGATACATTAAACTTACTACAATTTCAGCAGCAAAATCTCGTAATGAGTTGTCTTCAATCCCTTTGGTTAATGGCTGTAATTGTGCAGTCAGTAGTGGGTATTCCAATATTTTCATAAAGCTATATTAATCACAAAATACCAGTTAGGCTACACACCTTTATTTACCCGACTAAAGCTTAGTTGAAGCATGTAGATTATTATATTGAAAATTAAGTACCTACAATTTTAGTAGCTCCTCCTTTAGCTCATTATAGGAAGGATTTCTCTTGAAATTAGTTGTTTGAGACACTTCATCCACAAATGGTTTAACAAAAGAGCTAACAGCCATACAACACTTGCAAAGTTCATGTTCATCCTGCATGCGTTGTTCATCATTAATAGGTACAGGCAGTTTAGAGAGTTGGCGTTGAATAGTTGCAAGACACAATCCCACAGAATATGTCTTTTTGTGTTTCATTTTTAGTAGCACTGGGAAAAATATATATGTTGTTAGATTCATGAAATGATTCAAGTTAAGACCCCCATACAACTGGAACAACTTCTTAACTGGAGTTGCAATTTTACAGAAGGAAAAAAAAAAAAAAAATTATCTACGGTAAAATCTTGCGATTGAAGAACATTTAAATAAATTGTAACTAGTCAAGTTGTAATTTAATGGCCCAGATTTTAAGACTATAATAAAACTGTCAGCATTCATTGTGGTAATGCTACGAGGTAGTCAGGAACTTTAAGAGAACACATGGACTGCTACATTAATAAACCCAGAAGCCGCAGTTAGTATTAGACTCTACTTCTTATTCTCCTGAAACCCGATTTAAAAATTCTCACCGCTGAATATACTAAAAAATGTACATGTGCTGATAAAAATGTGACTATGCTTTTAATATTGTATCACACCACAACAGTAAAATTCCAGCTCAATGAGGACTGATGGTGGATAATTGGCAGGTTATCTAAACAATTGGATGCCATTCCCCATTAATACCCCAACATATTCATTTATTTTTTTAAGAAGTAGCACAGTAGTATAATAGGTTTTCCAGTGAACCCTGAAAGTCTCAGGTACGCCGGGAAAAGTAGCACAGTATATTTCCAGTCACGCGGGAAATAGGGCTCCAACAAGTTTCAAAGGAAAGCAGGAAACAGGATGAGTCTGATGAACAGGAGCTCTGTGTGTTTCAAGGGTAGGCAACAAACAAGGCCTGATAAGTTTCAAGGTGCAGTAAACGCAACCAAGGAGGTACAAAGGAAGCATGGTAAACATCATCACATGACCCAGAAATGAACCACTGGGATTTCTGAATAATCAAATTGTAGATTATCATTTTTAACTGTTCTGATCAGCAGAACATCAGCAAAAAGTGCCGTTAAGATCAGTCGCTCAAATGTTTAGGTCCTTGCCTTTTGTCCCCGGTGTCAAATTGCGAGCTGTCCAGTCTAAATCTCAAGTACACTCATCTTTCAAGATCACGCAGGGTATGGTACAGGACGCACACTGATTCAACAGGATTAGAGCAAATACACAGCCTTGAAATGTTGACCAAAGATAAATTCTACTTCCAAAATAACGCAAGTAATATAAACAGATAGGTCTTAAAGTACATTGATGAAACTATTAACTATGAAGTATTAACTTTCAATAAACTAAGCTTTCATGTGCATTTTCAAATTACCTGCCTGAAGTGGCTGAAGGAGAAGTAAGATGACTTTAGATATATTATTGTCAAAAACATCCTCAATCTGTTCAAGTAAACCCAATAGAAGTTCCTTTGGGTTACTTATCTGCAGGAAAGGAACATATCTTTGAGAAGCAAATTTATATAATTTTGTACGGTTAATTTAACTAAAATGAGATTAAATTATATTTTCAGGATTTTTTTAAAAGCTATATTTACTCATCATAAAATCCTTGATAGGTCATTATCGTGCCATTACTTGGCACCTTATTGAAGTTTTCACTTTACGAAGCTCCCTGTCAAGAATTATCTTGGTATTTAATTTGGGTAGAACTTCAGAGCCCAAATCTCACCCACATGAGAGAAATGTGCATAAGATGTAACAATGCATTTACAAATGTATGGAAAAAATACAGTTTATTAAAGAAACTACTTCAATTTGTACATGGCCACTTAAAAATTGCAAGTCATCCAAAAGTGCTTCACAGGAAATTCTGTACTTTCTCGTGCCAAAACTGTTAATGTCAGAAAAACACCAATGAATGCTCACCAAGTTCCCAAAGCCAAATAGAGTAGATTTATAGTTTCAGTGTTGATCAAGGCAAGATTCTTCTCTCTTCTTAAAATGCGCAATAAATCAGGCTCCACCCCCATGTGAAAATAAATATTCACCTCCAGAAAAAATGTAGGAAGCATTGGCTGGGGGTCCAGGGGCAGCGCCCCGGTGGGGGGGGGGGTTCAGGGGGTCCTTGATGTACCTGCATTTTCAATAAATTGAAAGAGATTCCCTACCTTTCTGCTGGTAGTTTACATAACATAAGCTTAGAATTATTCTGATACATAACCAGTAAAATAACCCCCAAAAGATAAATATTTTATGAAATAAATGATACAGCTAAACAAATCTTTACAAAAAAATGTTACCTGAAATATCTCTTTGCCTAGCACTGTGTGCAAACAGCACAGAACAAAGTGATTGATAAACCGATGACATAAGTAAAATTTCCTAAAGTAGACAAAAATGCTGGAGAAACTCAGCAGGTGAGGCAGCATCTATGGAGTGAAGGAAATAGGCAAAGTTTCGGGTCAAAACCCTTCTTCAGACCCGAAACGTTGCCCATTTCCTTCGCTCCATAGATGCTGCCTCACCCGCTGAGTTTCTCTAGCATTTTTGTCTACCTTTGATTTTCAGCATCCGCAGTTCCTTCTTTAACATTACCTAAACTCTAGTTTGACTTTCCTTTTGCCTGACACTTGCTTTTTGTAAACTTGCTCAACATGGCTACCCTGTGCTTCTTTCTTGCCTGTTGAGCTGCTAACTTGTTCCTTTCTCTCGGCTTCTGTAGCGATCTTCTGCTTCAGTAATGGAAATTGGTCGGTGATTGGCCGCAACGCCCCTCGGAGACTGCGTCCGATTGGCCGCCGAGTGATCGGCGCATTATACAATTGGACGCAACACTCTTGGAGACAGCGGCTGATTGGAGAAATATAGGCCGAAGCGAATTCTAAAAGAAGCTGGTCGGTAATTGGACTCAACTCCCTCAGAGACAGCGGTCGATTAGCCGCCAAGTGACCGGTATGGAGCACATTATGTGATTGGAGCTACGCCCTTAGCGACAGCAGCTGATAGGACGGCAAAACAATAAAAATCGGAATTCCGATTTAAATCGGAAGTATATCATGCCAGATAAATGCAAAAAACTTACACTACGATTTATGGAGCTTCCTCTCTAAGTGCTCTCTTACCTCTATTACACGATCTATTATTTTTGAGCAGATTTCCATGTTCTCAATCTGTTGCTCATTTCTCAAAATACAATTGACAACAGGTCCAAGGAGATTCCAACCCATGCAGATAACAAAGTCCTGTAAGATATTCAATGTAAATTATGATGGTAAATTAAATGGGTTCAAACTATACAGATGATACATAGATTCTGTTCTGCGTTAGCATAAAAAGCCATGGATAGTCCTTTCAAAGAACAATTGCTTTGGCATTAAATAATGCTATTTAATCTTTCCACTCAACCCACCCCTCCCCAACTCTAGCCAAAGTGTTAAAGGAAGAATTGGTGGCTTTATTCTCAATTCCAGATTGTGGGTTTGAGACCAATCCGATACATTCACCATATAATCTTGACTGTGCTATCACTACCATTATGAAGCCATGACATGCAATTTTGTAGAAAGGAAACTACGTCTTGTCGCCAGCTTCACAAAATAGAAATCAAATGAATGCAAACAATTTATTTGTTGTTTTCACAGCATGAACTGCATAAGTGAACATTGTGACAATATTTCAAACTTTGATCATTGGTTATAAATTACGTTTTAGGGTGTACAAATATCTTCAATTAAATGTATTTTCCTTTTGGTATTTTCCTTTTTCCAAACTAGAAACATGGAGATTTGGCACTCACTCTTTTACAAGCAAGTTCAACGTTTTAACTTTGCAATCAAATTTTACTATAATTATAATGAGTTAATAGTATATTTTAGGTTTGTTCCATATTTTTTCCATTTTTATTTGGGGAAAATGGAAACAGTCATTCCGTATTTTCAACCAAAAAAAATTGCAATGGTACAATAAGGAGTGCATAAGTGTTTTAATTAACTGCTTAAGTTACTCTGGCAACATTGGACAGTTATTTAAAAATAAAACACAAAGTTGTTCTTCGCATCAGGGGCCACTGCTAGCGACTTTAATTATGGTATTAGCTCCTATAAGTTGTGAAAGTCACTATTTCTTTATTATTCCTCGTTAAAAGATTATAGATCAAAGATCACAGAAATATATTTAATTAGCTTAAACCAAATTGTTGAACCAAATTGTCTTTAATGGAAATGATAATCACCTTGGGTGTTCCTAATTTTGAAAAAAATGTTTAAACTATAGATGTTGGAAGTCAAATAACAAGATCTTTTGGACTGTGGTTACTTTTACTACATGAAATATAAACCTTCTTGAATTTTTTGAAGAGGTTACTAGGGAAATTGATGAGGGTAAAGCAGTGGATGTTGTCTATATGGATTTCAGTAAGGCCTTTGACAAGGTTCCCCATGGAAGGTTGGTTAAGAAGGTTCAATCTTTGGGTGTTAATGGCGGAGTAGCAAGATGGATTCAACATTGGCTGAATGGGAGATGCCAGAGAGTAATGGTGGATGGCTGTTTGTCAGGTTGGAAGTCGGTGACCAATGGGGTGTCTCAGGGATCTGTGTTGGGTCCACTGTTGTTTCTCATATACATCAATGATCTGGATGATGGGGTGGAACATTGGATAAGTAACTATGCAGATGATACTAAGATAGGTGGTGTTGTGGATAATGAAGTAGATTTTCAAAGTATACAGAGGGATTTGGGCCATTTGGAAGAGTGGGCTGAAAGATGGCAGATGGAGTTTAATGCTGATAAGTGTGAGGTGCTACATCTTGGCAGGACAAATCAAAATAGGACGTACATGGTAAATGGTAGGGAATTGAGGAATGCTGTGGAACAGAGGGATCTAGGAATAACTGTGCATAGTTCGTTGAAGGTGGAATCGCATGTAGATAGGGTGGTAGAAAAAGTTTTTGGTGTGCTGGCCTTTATAAATCAGAGCATTGAATATAGGAGTAGGGAAGTAATGTTAAAATTGTACAAGGCATTGGTGAGACCAATTCTGGAGTATGGTGTACAATTTTGGTTGCCTAATTATAGGAAGGATGGCAACAAAATAGAGAGAGTACAGAGGAGATTTACTAGAATGTTGCCTGGGTTCCAGCAACTAAGTTACAGAGAAAGGTTGAACAAGTTAGGTCTTTATTCTTTGGAGCGCAGAAGGTTAAGGGGGGACTTGATTGAGGTCTTTAAAATGAAGAAAGGGATAGACAGAGTTGACGTGGATAAGCTTTTCCCATTGAGGGTAGGGAAGATTCAAACAAGAGGACATGACATGAGAATTAAGGGACAGAAGTTTAGGGGTAACATGAGGCGGAACTTCTTTACTCAGAGAGTGGTGGCTGTGTGGAATGAGCTTCCAGCAGAAGTGGGGAGGCAGGATCGATTTTAACATTTAAAAGTAAAGTGGATAGGTATATGGACGGGAAGGGAATCGAGGGGTATGGTCTGAGTGCAGGTAGATGGGACTAGGGGAAAATAAATGTTCGGCACGGACTGGAAGGGCCGAGAGGGCCTGTTTCCGTGCTGTAATTGTTATATGGGTATATGGTTATATAGCTGAAATATTAATTTCCAAAGTAAATGTTTCAAAGTAAGATACATGTCCATGTTATATTTAATGGAAAATAAGATTATTAATATAAAACCATTCAAATTGTAATAGTACCTCATTTTGTTTATCCTGTAGAATTTTCAAAAGTTCAGCTGCATGCCCATCTTCCAGGCACTGCCGGGCTGCTGATTGAAATATGTTGTGATCTTCTTCTTTAAACTCTGTTTCAGGTAAACCTTGCTAAAAAAAGTAAGATAACTCTCTCATGTCAAGTGTGAAATCATTTCAAATAATTTCAACCAATGCCATCTCAAGTAAAACATCTGCATGTGGCATTATCTAAATTTTCTATGGCAGCATAACCACAAATTAAGGGACAAAAGATTGGAGCTGGATATTTAGTCTCTGGTTTCTTTTGGACAATTCAGTTGAAAAACATTAACCTAAACTCCACATACATACTCTTATCCAATATCATTTAATACGTACAATTAACAAAGATCTATCATTGACAGATTATCCCTAGTATCCCTGGGAGCCGTGGCCCGTAGACCGAGGACCCGCACAGGAGGCCCAGCTCACCTGCCGGAAACCGGGGACTCACCCACCGCAGAAGGATGACCCACTCATCACGGTAGGCCCTACTCGCCCGCCACAGATGGTGGACCCGTGTCACTGACAGGAATCCACATGGTAGGCCCGTCCCATACTTCCTAGACTTGCCTATCGTGGATGGTGGACCCACTCCATGGATCGGAACTCACCCAAAGGCCCGGCTCGCCCGCCGTGGATCGCCGTAAGTAGAACGTCTATGGGAGGGAGTACAAGGCCGCGATGATGGAGTGGGCCGCAGGAGGCCCTGCAACAACCCGGGGCTCATAGAAACATAGAAAATAGGTGCAAGAGTAGGCCATTCAGCCTTTCGAGCCTGCACCGCCATTCAATATGATCATGGCTGATTATCCAACTCAGTATTCTGTACCTGCCTTCTCTCCATACCCCCTGATCCCTTTAGCCACAAGGGCCACATCTAAGTCCCTCTTAAATATAGCCAATGAACTGGCCTCAACTACGTTCTGTGGCAGAGAATTCCATAGATTCAGCACTCTCTGTGTAAAAAATTATTTTCTAAAGTCCTAAAAGACTTCCCCCTTATCCTTAAACTGTGACCCTTTGTTCTGGACTTCCCCAACATCGGGAACAATCTTCCTGCATCTAGCCTGTCCAACCCCTTAAGAATTTTGTAAGTCTCTATAAGATCCCCCCTCAATCTTCTAAATTCCAGCGAGTACAAGCCGCATCTATCCAGTCTATCAGCTGGAACTGGATGTCGTTCCAAGAGGACGAGCACGTGAACCGGATGCATCCCACACCGGTGGAGCAAAGGCGGAAACTGCAACATCGCCAGCTTGGCCAAGGCAACAGACGTTCATGGTCAGATAAAGATCCCTGCACTTACAACAACTGGGACTTGAAAATGACGACAAACAAGGCTTTCGACAAGGTCCCGCATAGGCTTTCGACAAGGTCCCGCATAAGAGATTAGCATACAAACTTAAAGCACACGGTATTGGTGGTTCAGTATTGATGTGGATAGAGAACTGGCTAGCAGACAGGAGGCAAAGGGTAGTAGTAAACGGGTCCTTTTCAGAATGGCAGGCAGTGACTAGTGGGGTGCCGCAAGGCTCAGTGCTGGGACCCCAGCTATTTACAATATATATTAATGATTTGGACGAGGGAATTCAATGCAACATCTCCAAATTTGCAGATGACACCAAGCTGGGGGGTATAGTTAGGTGTGAGGAGGATGCTTGGAGGCTGCAGGGTGATTTGGATAGGCTGAGAGAATGGGCAGATGCATGGCAGATGCAGTATAATGTGGATAAATTTGGTGGCAAAAACATGAGGGTAGACTATTATCTGAATGGTGGCAAATTAGGAAAAGGGGAGATGCAACGAGACCTGGGTGTCATGGTACACCAGTCATTGAAAGTAGGCATGCAGGTGCAGCAGGCAGTGAAGAAAGCAAATGGTATGTTAGCATTCATAGCGAAAGGATTTGAGTATAGGAGCAGGGAGGTTCTACTGCAGTTGTACAGGGTTTTGGTGAGGCCACACCTGGAGTATTGCGTACAGTTTTGGTCTCCAAATCTGAGGAAAGACATCCTTGCCATAGAGGGGGTACAGAGAAGATTCACCAGACTGATTCCTGGGATGTCAGGACTTTCATATGAGGAAAGATTGGATAGACTCGGCTTGTACTCGCTGGAATTTAGAAGATTGAGGGGGGATCTTATAGAAACTTACAAAATTCTTAAGGGGTTGGACAAGCTAGATGCTGGAAGATTGTTCCCGATGTTGGGGGAGTCCAGAACAAGGGGTCACAGTCTAAGGATAAGGGGGAATTCCTTTAGGACCAAGATGAGGAAAACATTCTTTACACAGAGAGTGGTGAGTCTCTGGAATTCTCTGCCACAGAAGGTAGTTGAGGCCAGTTCATTGGCTATATTTAAGAGGGCGTTAGATGTGGCACTTGTGGCTAAGGGGATCAGGGGGTATGGAGAGAAGGCAGGTACGGGATACTGAGTTGGATGATCAGCCATTATCACATTGAATGGCGGTGCAGGCTCGAAGGGCCGAATGGCCTACTCCTGCACCTATTTTTCGATGTTTCTATGTTTCTAACTAGCCACTCTTTATACTGTCTCAGTGTACTACTATTATACACATGTACTGCATCTGAGATGCTAATCTAATATGTACCCAAGTGCTTATGTATAGTGATACTTGTACTGAACTGTATACCAAAATGAATTTCACTGTACCTCGGTACATGTGACAAATAAAGTATCACATCATACCATGACCCTGTATTGATTTAAGTTTGCAGAAGTGTTCAAAGTTACTTCTTCTTTGTGCATAAAAGTGTTTTCAGTCCAACTCCTGGAAAACTTTAGCTTTGACTTTTAAAATAGGCCTTTCGTGCCAGTCTCGAAGATACAATTCTTGAAAATAATATTTTATTTACAATGGCTTGAAAATTGGATCAAATCACCCCTTAACTTTCTAGGTTCCAAACAGATAGGAGGCATGATGGTGCCGCTAGTAGACCCGTTACCTCACAGCACCAAGGACAGGTTCAATCCTGTGAGTGTGTTTTTTGAATGAGACTGCCGCAGAGGTCCGGCTCCTGAACCAGACTAATTAATGGGTGAGGGCAGTTCCTGTGGGTTCCACCGTTTATTGAACCCCACTGACTGCCAGTGTGCAGAGTGGGGGGGGGGGGGGGGGGGGGGGGTCATGGCCATAGTGGGACCGGGACAATGCCAGGCTGGGAGAAGGCTAAGGCATCTTCCACTGACAGGAAAATGCCTAACCCCAACCCAAATTCACCCCACTTTGGGACCGGCTGCAGGCTCCGCAAGTGTGGCCCCGCAGTGCGTCCAACTCGGCCAGCATGCCCTTCTGGACCATCATGGTGATGATAGTGGGAAGCAGCACTGCCCTGCACGCTGCCCAAGCCGCCTTCAGCACCACCATAGCGCTGGCTCCATCAGACTGCCCGCTTGCTGCAACACCAGCCTACCGACAGCCCGATCGATTCCTCGCAACATCCACCGATGGCCCGGCCACTCTCACCATCCACCGGCGCCCGGCCACTCTCACCATCCACCGGCGCCCGGCCACTCTCACCATCCGCCGGCGGCCCGACTGCCCCGACCGATCCTCCACAACATCCGTCGGCCTTCCGACAAACTGACCCCCTGACCCTAACCCTACATTTGTTATTTATCATTTTTATTTAACAGTTCACATCATAACTTTATAAAGTAAATCAATTGAAAAACAAAATTATCAACAAGGTTAGCATTACGTTTATTTCTTGGAAACCTTGTTGTTGTTTTGATGTAATGAGGAGGCAGCCATGATCCCCAGGGTCCTCGCTGTCTAGCGACCATAAAACAAAGCACGGGATTGAGGTCGGATGCAAATTGACCAATGTCAAACATGCATTGATTGGATAATTACTACTCCGAAAATTGGAAGTTTTTCTCATATTTTAAAAAATGTGCAGGTTGTCTTGACGAGTTTCAGGTATGATTTATATAATATTTTTACATATGTTAAAAATTCAGATAGTTCCGTGAGTTGGGTCACGAACTTGAACGAGAAAGCTCCTCAGCCCACAAGGTTTATTCCATGTAATCCCTATGACCTTCATGTCCAATGAGGTGCAGGTAGTAGGTCCATCAGCCATTGTAAACTGCCCTAGTGCATGGAGTGATAAGATCTGTGGAGAATTAATATGAATGTGGGGAGAATGGCTTATAGGGAAATTAAAGAGACTGGGATTTCTCTCTTTGCTGAAGTGCATGGACTGGATAAGCCAAATGACCACCTCCTATGCCATGAGGAAATACAAAACATAGTACATCAACATCACGATGTAATCAAGCCACTTCATTTAAACGTTTTGATATCCAGGTATTATTTTTGTACATTCAAATTATATTCATTCCAATACATCCTTCATAGGATGTGGTATCTAAAAATGCATACCATATTTCAGGTGTGGTCTGATTAGGACTTTTTAAACCATGGTTATTGGATAACAGAATTCAAACTATAAGATTTACTCCACGTATTTCCATGCAGGATACAGTATTTAAATTATATCACTTTAGTGAATTGATTAGACACCCTGTGACATTTCTAAATATTAACTGTAATTTATTATTTTTCAAAATGAGAAAAAACGAGGGCAAGCTGACATCCATTTCAGTCATCCACTGATTTACTACAAATATGTAGTAAATCAGTTGTCACATTTAATAAACACCTCTCTCTTTGGTTAAGTCTCTGAATTACTGCATTAATCACTGTTAAATAATAATACGCTTAATGGATCTGGAGCACAACCAACTGAGGTTATGGAATTATTCGCATGACTAAGGCCCTTAGGCCCATCAGATCCATGCCAACCAAAATGTATATACTTATAATGTGAAAACATTACCAAAGGGAAAAACTGTTGATGAATATTTCCAACTTGCAGTGAAACTTTAATGATCCAGCATAATTTTTTGACAGTGTAGGAATGGTGGATTTTTCAGGCTATTTGATGTTATTCCAATATATTGTTGATTCAATTTTTTAGCTGTTTCATAGTATTTTATTAATTTCTCCAGTGAACCAGATGAATTCCTGTACTCGGAACCAGGAGAACTTTGAGTTTCACAGGAGTGCAGGAAAGACCCTCCGTTAACCATATGCAGAACCTTCAGGATTTCTGGATAAAGAATTATTGGAGCTTTGATGTATACCGGTTCATGTATGGATAAACTACATAATGAATGGATAATTAAATTACCAGACTTACACATCTCTTGATTACCCCTTGCAGTTCTTCCAAAGCCATTTTGATTCCGCTTTCTACCCACACTTACAACTGGAACACACAAAAAAAAACGTGTTTAGACATTGATGCACTTTTCAACCACGGTTGAAGTGTGCCCTGCCAAATTTTGACGGTCAGTCGTCTCTGCAAAGGTGGCATTTTTTGGTGTTAACTGATTTAGGTCACATTACCATAATAGGAATTGAATCTGACACCATTCTAGATAACACAGATGTTAACTAGAGTGGTCTCAGATTGAATTCCTAATATTACATCTCACAGCCATTTACATCACGAACTGCTTGGTACCAGTCTCTATCACATTCAGTCCCAATAGTTCTTGTTACATTCATTCAGTATATCGATAGCAAGCAGAAAGAGCATTTATCCAAAAATGAAACATACATTTATCATCTGTGTTAAACCATCTTCCTGATGGCACAGTGGTTAATTATATCCCACTACCATTACACCGACTATAAATCAGGAACGGTTTAGTTTCGATATTCCATGCTATGCAACTTTATTGATATTGGCTAAGGTTCTGCAGTTATCCACATTTATGATTTGAAATTAAAAGCTGATGTAAACATCGACTTGTCAACCAGAATGTTCAAGACAAATCATGAGAGGAATAACACAAAAAGCTGGAGAAACTCAGCGGGTGCAGCAGCATCTAAGGAGCAGCTCCTTAGATGCTGCTGCACCCGCTGAGTTTCTCCAGCTTTTTGTGTAACGCATGAGAGGAATAAATTGGGTAGATGCACAGAATCTCTTGCCCAGAGTGGGGGAAATCGAGGACCAAGGTTCAAGGTGAAAAGATTTAATAGGAATCTGAGGGGTAACTTTTTCACACAAAGGGTGGTGGGTATATGAACAAGCTGGCAGAGGCAGTTGAGGCTGGGACTATCCCAACGTTTAAGAAACAGTTAGACAGGTACATGGATAGGACACGTTTGGAGGGATGTGGACTGTAAAGGTTTCTGTTGAAGGCAAGGCTCCGTTGTGACTAGCACAAGAAGACACGTTCACCACCAAGTAAGAGTTAAGAGCTTCTTTATTCAGCAATTACTGCTTTTTATAATTAAAGGTCTCCTGGCCTCAGTCCTGAGGCTCAGGCACAAGTTTCCACTTTAGATTAGACAATCTAATTACCTGGCCTCAGTCACGAGGCTCAGGCACGAGTTTCACATGTGTTTCTACTTTAGATTACACATATATTTTTATTACATTGCGGGCCCAGACATGACAATCCCTCTTTACTTTACAAACATCACCGGCACTGACATTTACAGTATATACATGTTCCATATTGTACCAAGACATTATGTCTCCCTCTTTACTTTAAAGACAAATTGTACCAAGACATTACATCTCCCTCTTTATTTTAAAGACATATTATACCAAGACATTACATCTCCCTCTTTACTTTAAAGATCTTACATCTCCCTCTTCATTTTACAGATGTTACATCTCCCCCTTTTTACTTTAATTCTCTTTTCCCCTGATATCCACTTTAAACTTAAACTCTACCAAAGGGCCTCTCTCAATTGCCTTATGCCGCGACTGGGAGACTGGCTCCTACCTCTCGCTGTATCTAGGCTTCTGGGGGCTAATTCTGGCTACTGGGAGACTGGCTCCTCTGTCCATTTCTCACCCCTGAGAGACTGGCTCATCTGTCTAGGTATCTCACTCTTAAGAACCCTTCTGGGAGACAACTACTGGCTTCTGTGAGACTGGCTCCTCTGTCCAGGTTTCTCCCATCCGGGCGTCTGACTGCAGATGATCCATCCATGCCTATCCAGGGGTCTTACCACTGCTACACAGGGGTCCACAGGTATACAACACAGGTCTATCCATGGCTATAGGGCTCTATCCTGGGCCACAGGTCTATATTCTGGGCCACAGTGCTCCATCCTGGATCAGATGCTTCGATGTATCCTGACCTTACTCTCCCTTTAAAGGAAAAAAAAACTCAAACCAAGTTTGGCCTCGATGAGGGAGAAGAGATAACAAATTGTGGGAATCACCTGCCCAGGCAAAATACTGATTACCCCAAGATACGAACACCCAGTTCTGTATCAGTCTTACGTCCAGTCCCCCCCTTCTTATGGAAGAAATGATCTTGTATTACAACATTACATTGTTTTCAGTAGAAAAGTACAAATGAACATACAACATCAGGGGTGCGGCTGCCATTACTCCCTCTGGGAGAAGCCCATTTCTTACATTTGATCTGCATGTCAACAGCATTTCTAGAGCTTTTCTACAGCATTTTTTCAATTGAAAATTATCCGCTGCTTTCTGCCATTCGACTCCTGCAGCTCCGCTCCGTCGGGATTGCTTCCTGCTGCTTTGCTTCTCGCTGGCTCTCTTTTGCTGCCAGGCACCGCTGCTCTGCTTACCGCTGGCTCTCTTTTCTCGCTGCTGATCCTGCTGCTCCGCTTACCGTTGGCTCTCCGGCTGCTGGTCCCACTGCTCTGCTCACCGTTGGCTCTCCGGCTCACCTGTTGCTGCCAGGCACCACTGCTCCTTGAGACCGCGCCCGCCATCGGGGCTTGGTATGTGCTGTGCCCTGTTCGTGGCCGTCTCTCTCTCTCGGGCTCTTTTTTTCTCGTGGCCAATCCCGCTGCTCTTTGGTTCCGCTCCCCGCCGTCGGGGCTGGGTATACGCTGTGCCCCGTTCGTGGCTGCCTTTCTCTCTCCCTCAGGCTCGTTTTTTCCGCGGCCGGTCCACCTTTTTATCTCGCGGCTGGCTTTTTTCCTCGCGGTCAGCTTCCTTTTTTCTCGTGGCCGGTCCACCTTTGTATCTCGCGGCCGGCTTTTTTTTCTCGCAGCCAGTCGGCCTTCATATCTCCTCGTGGCCGGTCTGCCTCTCTCTCGCAGCCGGATTTTTTTTCTCGCGGCTGGTCCGCCACTCTCTCGCGGCCGGCATTTTCCGCTTTCTTGTTTCACGACCGGGCTGACACTTCTTCCAGCCGGGCTCACTCCATTTCGTCGGTATTGGCTACTGGCCCTGGCACACTCCCGACGCCGGTGGTGGCTCCACAGCCCTGTTCCGACTTTCCTTTACCTTTTCTCTCTCATCCATGGAGGCTGGAGGCTTGATTCCCCCTACTTCTTTTGTTTTTTACTTCTGACACCAATGTAAAGGTTTCTGTCGAAGGCAAGGCTCTGTTGTGACTACCACAAGAAGACACGTTCACCACCGAGTTAGAGTTAAGAGCTTCTTTATTCAGCAATTACTGCTCTTTATAATTAAAGGTCACCTGGCCTCAGTCCCGAGGCTCAGGCACGGGTTTCCACTTTAGATTAGACAATCTAATTACTTGGCCTCAGTCACGAGTTTCACGAGCTTCTACTTTAGATTCTACACATACATATATATACACACATACATATACATATATTACATTTCGTGCCCAGACATCACATGGACCAATCGCAGGCAGGTGGGACTAGTGCAGCTGGGACATGTTGGCCGGTGTGGGCAAGTTGGGCCTGATTCGACACTGTGTCACTCTATGACTCCCTGACTGTTAACCAGTTGAAAAATCTTGGGAAACTGGGGAGCCCATATCACCATGGCAGTTGAAGTGAATTGACTTACGATGTTTAAAATCAAGTATTTTTTGCACCTTGTGGCTCAGTCTCTGTGGGAAATTATCAATCGAGCCATTGCAGAAATTATTATTCTTAAAAGTTTCAGGCATGCAAATAATTGGGCAAAAGTTACTGAAATGCATATTAAAATTTTGAATTTATATCGTAATGTTTTGAACAGGGCAATCTAGTTTGAAAGATATTTACCATTCATTCTGAGAAATGCAGACCGTCAAGACATAAATGAAATAACCTGCCTTTCAACTGAAACCATTTTTCCCCAGGATTGACTCTTACCAGTGTCCTTATTTCAATTATGGGTTAAAACTACCATATTTTGCATTGAAATATAAAATGAAGTGCTTTGAAAGGCTGGTCCTCTCCCACATCAAATCCAGCATCCCTGCATCATTGGACTCTTATCAATTTGCATACAGGGCAAATAGATCCACAGAGGATGCCATCTCTGTGGCTCTTCGCACTGTCCTGACCCACATGGAAAGACAGGGCACCTACGTGAGGATGCACTTCATTGACTATAGCTCTGCCTTCAATATGGTCATCCCCACCAAGCTCACCACCAAACTCCACCAGCTAGGCCTCAGCTCACTTATATGAAATTGGATCCTGAATTTTCTGACAGAGCGACCGCAGGCAGTGAGACTGGGGCCGCACCTGTCCCCCACTATCACCCTGAGCACCGGCACACCACAGGGCTGTGTACTGAGCCCCATGCTCTACTCCCTCTTCACTCACGACTGTGTTCTTGCATTCGACACCAACACCATTGTCAAGTTTGCAGACTACACAACGGTGATCGGGCTGATCACCAACGGTGATGAAACAAACTACAGAGCGGAAGTGCAGAACCTGGCGGACTGGTGCTCACGGAACAACTTGTCACTAAACACCTCCAAGACCAAGGAGCTGATTATCGACTTCAGGAGGTCACAGAACGGGGAATACGCCCCAATCTCCATCTACGGGGACAGCGTGAAGAGAGTGTCCAGCTTTAAGTTTCTGGGCACTCACATCTCAGAGGACCTCACATGGTCCACCAACACTGCTGCGCTGGTCAAAGAGGCACAGCAACGACTGTTCTTCTTGAGAACATTGAAACGGACTGGTCTGCCCCAACAGCTGCTGACAACCTTCTACTGCTGCACGACAGAAAGCATACTAACGTATGGTATCTCAGCTGCACGGAGGCGGAGAGGAGAGCTCTTCAGGTCGTCGTCCACAGAGCTCAAAAGATTATTGGGACACCGCTACCAGCCTTGGAGGGCATCTACCACACACGGTGCCTTAGGAAGGCCGTCAGCATCCTTAAAGACTCCTCTCACCTTTATAGTGGACTGTTCGAACTACTCCCTTCCAGCAGATGTTACAAGGCCTTCTACGCCCGCACCTCCAGACTCGGGAAATTTAATTCCCAGAGCTATTGCGGCTCTGAACCGGCCCTGCTGAGTGCCCCCCACCCCCATGGACAGTCTCCCTCGGATGGTCACGTCGCACAGACACATCTGCACTTTAGTCTGTTTTGACTTTTACTGTTCTAATTGTTCTTTTCACAAACCATGTTCTCGGGGTATCTAAACCTAAATTTTAGTCGTTTAAGTTATGACATCGGATGGAAGTTGCAAACCAAATCTCGTTGCACTTATGTGTAATGACAATAAAATATATTATTATTATTATTAAATACAGCTGCAAATTCATATTGTAAACAGCTGTACAAACAACAGTTGATGTTTACATCAGCTTTTGATTTCAAATCCCATTTCAAACGTCATCCCATGTCTTTCAATGCTCGGGAAACAAATGTAATTCTGAAATTTCATAGGTTTAACTTCTCATTTACGTGCATGTCTGAATATTTTAAGAATTATTCCCACAATGGCTCAAATGACAACTTAACTTTCCACATTAGACTGATATTGGCTGAGATGATAGACACAAAATGCTGGAGTGACTCAGCAGGTCAGGCAGCATCTCTGGAGAAAAGGAATCGGTGAAGTTTCAGGTTGAGACCTTTCTTCAGACTGAGATGATGCGGTTTTCTGAAGAAGCTTATTTTAAATATCTTAAATGAATACCCTGTCATTTAAGGATTCCAAACATAAAACATTAATTGCTTAATAGTGTGCTGTAGGAATTCATCAGGTCAGGCAGCATTAGTAGAGGGAAATGAACAGATGATGATTTGGTTTGGGATCATTCTTCAGACTGATGAAGTCTGAAGAGAGGTCCTGACCCGAAACGTCGACTGTCCATTTCCCTCCACATATTCTAATGCTGAGTTCATCCAACACTTTGTTTAGTTAGTTTAGAGAAACAACATGGAAACCGACCCTTCATCCCATTGAATCCACACCAACCATCATAATGTTTTGAGCAGGACAATCTAGATTTTTACTCAAGATTCAGGATTATGATGCACGGCAGCGCAGTCATGCAGCACAGCTGGTAGAGCTGCTGCCTCACAGTGCCAGAGACCCAGGTTAGATTCTGACCTCGGCTAGTCTGTAGGGACTTTGCACATTGTGCGTCTGACTACATGGGTTTCTCCAACATTCCAAAGACATGCTGGTTTGTAAGTTAATTGGCTTCTGTAAATTGCCCCTAATGTAGGGTATGGATTAGAAAGTGGTATAACATAAAACTAGCAAGAACAGGTGATGGATGGCCGGCATGAATTCAGTGTGCCTAAGGGCCATGCTATATCTTTCAAATGCAAATGCAGCACCAGTTCCTTGTATCTCCATAAACATTGCCTCTCTTTTCATAGATACTGCCTGACCAACTGAGAGGTTCTGGCAATTTTTGGTTTCATTTCAGATTTCAACTATATGCAGTCCTATCTTAGAAACATAGAAATTAGGTGCAGGAGTAGGCCATTCGGCCCTGCACCGCCATTCAATATGATCATGGCTGATCATCCAACTCAGTATCCTGTACCTGCCTTCTCTCCATACCCTCTGATCCCCTTAGCCACATCTAACTCCCTCTTAAATATAGCCAATGAACTGGCCTCAACTACCCTCTGTGGCAGAGAGTTCCAGAGACCCACCACTCTCTGTGTGAAAAAAGTCCTTCTCATCTCGGTCCTAAAGGATTTCCCCCTTATCCTTAAGCTGTGACCCCTTGTCCTGGACCTCCCCAACATCGGGAACAATCTTCCTGCATCTAGCCTGTCCAACCCCTTAAGAATTTTGTAAGTTTCTATAAGATCCCCTCTCAATCTCCTAAATTCTAGAAAGTATAAACCGAGTCTATGCAGTCTTTGTTCATAAGACAGTCCTGACATCCCAGGAATCAGTCTGGTGAACCTTCTCTGCACTCCCTCTATGGCAATAATGTCCTTCCTCAGATTTGGAGACCAGAACTGCACGCAATACTCCAGGTATGGTTTCACCAAGACCCTATACAACTGAAGTAGAACCTCCCTGCTCCTATACTCAAATCCTTTTGCTATGAAAGCTAACATACCATTCGCTTTCTTCACTGCCTGCTGCACCTGCATGCCTACTTTCAATGGCTGGTGTACCATGACACCCAGGTCGCACTGCATCTCCCCTTTTCCTAATCAGCCACCATTTAGATAATAGTCTGCTTTCCTATTTTTGCCACCAAAGTGGATAACCTCACATTTATCCACATCTTAGTGATATATCTTAGAGATATATCTTAGATTGTGTAGAAAATAATTTGCCCTGTTTACTTCCTGAGCATTGGATGGCTTTGCTGTTGGGTAGGAAATAAGGTTTAGGTGGGTAGGTACTGCAGTTCTCGTTCAAACGGAATAGACACGAAATGCTTGAGTAACTCAGCAGGACAGGCAGCATCTCAGGAGTGAAGGTATGGGTCGAGCCCCTTCTTCAGGCTAAGAGTCAGGGGAAATCGACAGATCAAAGCAGGCGGTGCTCAAGGAAATGTAGAATGGTTCATTGCAAGGTGGTCGTAGAGCTGGAGGAATCAGAGGGGGAGCAGCGAGAGAGGGTGTTGCAGAACTCTGGAAGAGAGAAGTTCTTCAAAATAGGCATACCTTGAGGAGATTTCGAAGAGGAGCAGATAAATTGTATCGGAAAGAACTGGTTTACACCGAGGATAGACGCAGAAATGCTGGAGAAACACAGCGGGACAGACAGCGTCTCTGGTGAGAAAGATTCGGGTCGAGACCCCTTCTTCAGACCGAGTGTCAGGGAAGAAGGAGACTAGAGATAGGGAAGAGCAGGGTTCTGCAAACAGTGCATTCAATGCAGGTGTCAAGGGGGCTGTGTTTTACATTTGAGTGCGGAGAGACGCCATTTTAACCCACAGTTGACGGGAGGAGACGGCAGACACGGACAGCAGCTCCGCGCGCCGCACAAATCAAACGCACGAGGAGCCGCACGCGGGCCGCCGACCGTTGGCCGCAACGGACCGTTTACCCCCCCCCCCCAGCCACGCGCCGCGCCTCCCCTTACCTTCCCATCGCAGCCGAGCAACCAACCGCTACCCCCACCGGTCGCGCGCGTACTTCGGGTCGCGCGCTCGCCTTTCCGCGCTGCACGGCGACCAATCCTCAGTCACGTGGTTATCCCCCTCAGCTCAAAATCGCCCAAAAAAAGCTAAATTGCAATATGGTAAAGGGCTGAATTAAACCCTTCCTCCCTCTTACATTTCTTCCTCTGGCTTCACAATTTGCAAACTCCCTTTCCCTTGACATTCAGGGTGAAGAAGGGTCGTGACCCAAAACGTCACCTATTCAATTTCTCCAGAGATGCTGCCTCAACTCCACCCACTAATTACGCCGGCTTTTTGTGTCTTTCTTCAGTTTAAAGCAGCATCTGCAGTTCCTTCCTCCACCTATTACCTGCCAAGCTTTGTCACGACCTCCTCTCTTCGAGCTTTCGTCCCACCCCTCTGCAATCGGTCTGAAGAAAGATCCTGACACAGTGGTAGAGTTGCTGCCTCACAGCAACCCGGATTTTATCAATCTTTGATCCTGACCACAGATGTCTGTACGGAGTTTATACGATAACCCTGTGACCACGTGGGTTTTCTCCAGGAGCTACAGTTTCCTCCCACATTCCAAAGACATACAAGTTTGTCGGTTAATTGGCTTTGGTAAATTATAAATCGTCCCTAGTGTGCAGGTTGGTGTTAGTGTATGGGGATTGCTGGTCAGTACGGACTCGGTGGGCCGAAGGGCCTGTTTCTACTCTATCTCTAACGTCTAAAAGTCTAAAGACTCGAAACTTCACCGATCCACCACCCCCGAATTGCAAGATGATGCTGTGTTTACTGAGCTGCATCAGTTGTCTTTTCAATATGTAATTGTTGAGTAATAAGATCAGAAATGCTGAAAGAACTCAGATGGTGCTGCATGTGCTAAGCTGCATAAATTGTAAATTGCAAGGCTAAGTCGCAAAAACAGAAATGCAAGAAGAACACTGCCAGTCAATTAGCATCTGTGGTAAGAGAGGAAACAATCAACTGTTGTATAAAGAATAGCCCTGAGCAAAATTTTTGCCTATCCATGTTCTCCAGAGCATCCAAAAGATATCCACACAGACGTGGAACTTTTTTTAAAATTTCAAAATAGACTTTATTCAAGTAATAAATATTTATAATACATCAACCGTGCGAAAAATCCATCCGACATTTTCGGAGGCTATACAAATTCTTCCATGCAGTCTATATACATTTTTCAAATTTTTTCAGATTTCACTAATCGATCCCCCACCCGTGCCACTCATGTGGCCCCCCGGCATGGGATACCTTCCCTTATTTTGAGGGGCGTCTCCACCATACAGTGCCCCCCATGTCCAGCAGCGGAAGGACCTTAGACTGTGGCCCTCCCCCACCGAGCCTTGGCGTTGGCTGCACCGAGCTTCAGTGCGTCCCTCAGTACGTACTCCTGCAGTCTGCAGTGGGCCAGTCGGCAACATTCCCCGACGGACATCTCGCTCTGCTGGGTAGTGAACAACGCTTGGGCAGACCAGAGAGCGTCTTTCACCGAGTTGATAACCCTCCAGCAGCACTTGATGTCAGTCTCTGAATGTGTCCCTGGGAACAGTCCGTAAATCACAGAGTCCTCTGTGACGGAGCTGTTTGGAATAAAGCGTACCAGGGACCCTTGCATTTTTCTCCAGACTCTTTGGGCAAATCCACACTCTGCAAAGAGGTGGGCAACCGTCTCCACTCCATAGCAGCCGTTCCGAGGGCAGCGTGCGCTGGTAGTGAGGTTCCGACGGTGCAGGAAGGATCTGACTGGGAGGGCTCCCCTCACCGCCAGCCAAGCCAGGTCTTGGTGCTTGTTGGTGAGTTCTGGCGATGAGGCATTTTGCCAGACAAGCTGGGCAGTCTGCTCAGGGAACCACGCCACCGGGTCCATCGAGTCCTTTCCCTGCAGTGCCTGCAGGACATTCTGTGCTGACCACTGCCCAATGGACATGTGGTCAAAGGTGTTGGTCCAGAAGAACCTTTCTACAGACGACAGATGGGGCGGCAGTGACCAGCTGACTGGCACATTGCGTGGCATCTGCGCCAGGCCCATCCTTCGCAACACCGGGGACAGGCAGAACCTCAGCAAGTAGTGACACTTGGTGCCCACGTGCCTTGGCTCTACACTCCGCCTGATGCAGCCACACACGAAGGTGGCCATCAGGATGAGGGCGACGTTGGGCACGCTTTTACCCCCGTTGTTTGCTGACTTGTACATTGTGGCCCATCGCACCCGGTCCATCCTCGACCCCCAAATGAACTGGAAGACGGCCCGGGTGATCCCTGTGGCGTAGGAAGGGGGGACAGGCCACACCTGTGCCAAGTACAGCAGGCCCGAGAGCACCTCACACCTGATGACCAAATTCTTTCCCGTTATGGAGAGGGAGCGTTGCCTCCACAGCTCCAGCTTCTTCCCCACCCTGGCTATCCGCTCCAGCCAATTCTTGTTACACGCCTCAGCCCCCCCGAACCAGATCCCCAGCACCTTCAAGAAGTCAGGCTTGATGGTGAAGGGGACGGAAGATCTGTCGGGCCAGTTGCCAAAGAGCATGGCCTCGCTCTTCCTGCGGTTCACCCTGGCTCCCGTGGCCGACTCAAACTGGTCGCAGATACTAATCAATCTGCGGCCCGACCCTGGATCCGAGCAGAAGACAGCGACATCGTCCATGTACAGGGAGGTCTTTACTTGAATGCCCCCACTGCCGGGCAGTGTCACTCCTCTAATGCTCGCATCCTTCCTGATGGATTCGGCAAAAGGTTCAATACAGCAGACAAACAAGACAGGAGAGAGAGGGCAACCCTGCCTGACTCCAGACCTTACAGGGAAACTGTCTGATTCCCACCCATTGATGTGGACTGCACTACGGATGTCGGTGTAGAGCAGATTGATCCAATTCCTGATTCCCTCCCCAAAACCCATTTTGGAGAGCACGTCCCTCATGTACGTGTGCAAAATCCTGTCAAAGGCCTTCTCCTGGTCCAAGCTGACTAGGCAGGCATCCACCCGTCTGTCCTGCACGTAGGCGATGGTATCTCTCAGCAGCGCTAGGCTGTCTGAGATTTTCCTGTCAGGTACAGCACAAGTTTGGTCCGGGTGGATCACCTGTCCCAGAGCAGACTTGACCCGGTTGGCGATGGCCTTAGACAGGATCTTGTAGTCTACATTCAAGAGTGTTATGGGTCTCCAATTCTTTATGTCCTTCATCTCCCCCTTCTGCTTGTAGATTAGGGTGATGTTGCCTTTCCTCATGGAGTCTGACATGTTACCAGCCAGAAGCATGTCGTTGTACACTTCTTGCAGGTCCGGGCCCATCCAGTCCCACAGAGCCGAATACAACTCGGCCGGTAAGCCATCGCTTCCGGGAGTTTTACTCGACTCAAAGGAACGGATGGAGCCAGTCAGCTCCTCTAGGGTCAGTGGTTGGTCCAGACTCTCCCGCTTGCTGTCCTCCAAGACCTCCGTGATCGAGGACAGGAAGTTCTGGGAGGAGGTACTGTCTATAGCCTTTCGGTCATACAAATCTGTGTAAAAGGATTTGCAGATCCTCAGCATGTCTGTGTGTGAGGATGCTACCGAGCCGTCCTCCTCCCTAAGGCTGTTCATCACAGAGCTCCCCCTGTGAACCTTATGGAAGAAGAAACGTGAGCACGTCTCATCCTGCTCCACATGGCGGACCCTGGATCGGAAGATGATCTTGGAGGATTCAGAGGTAAAGAGCCGAGCTTGCCGGTCCTTCACGTCTCTAAGTTCCTCCTTCACATCCACCCCTCTCGACTGCAGAAGGAGCAGTTGTTGCAAATCTGTCCGGAGTTGGCACAATTCCCTCTGACTCTGTCTTGCTCTCTGAACCCCTTTACTTATGAAGAACCTCTTAATGTTCTCCTTGGTTGCTTCCCACCAGAGTGTGGGGGAGTCAAAGAGGGGCTTCACCGTTCTCCAACATGCGTAGTCCCTCTTTAGCTCCTCGATGTTCTCTGTGGTCAACAGCTTCATGTTTAACTTCCACGTCCCCCTGCCTGCCTTCCGGTCCTCCTGTAGGTGACAGGAAGCCTGAAGGAGGCAGTGGTCGGAGAAGAACACCGGCGTGAGGTCAGTGTGTCTCACCGTGACGGCCTTCGTCGTGAAGACAAAGTCTATCCGAGATCGGGCTAAACCGTCCGATCTCGACCAGGTGAACCGTGGCTGGGACCCGCCTGCAGGGTCGCTGAAGGCATCACGCAGCTTTGCATCTTTTACCATATCCCTCAGGAACGTGAACGTGCTGTCCAGTCTGCTGTCGGCGCTGCCGGGTCGTCCAGCCGCATCAATGATGCAGTTGAAGTCACCGGCCAGAACGAGCTGCCGGGACGTGGCCAGCAGCACTGGGAGCTGCTGGAGAACGGCCAGCCGCTCGCTCTGCGTGGGTGAGGCATACACATTAATCAGCCGGAGCGGAGAGCCACGGTACATAACATCCACCACAAGGAGCCGCCCCCCAACCACCTCCCTAACCTCATTGATGGCGAAGTTCCCTCCCCGCAGCAAAATCCCCAGGCCGGAAGCACGACAGTCATTGCCCCCCGACCACACCGACAGTCCGTGGGGCCACCATCGCGACCACCTCCGATAGCAGCGGAGGTGTGGCAGCCCGCACTCCTGAAGAAAAGTCACATCTGCCTTGACCTTGGCCAGGTACTGTAAGGCGTTCACACATCGCGCAGTGCTCTTTATACTGCGCACGTTTAAAGATGCCAGTTTGAGCTCGAACAAGCGCACAAACTTCACAGTCAGCACCCGAGATCAGCATTGAACCCGGGTTCCTGGAGCTATGAGGCAGCGGCACTAACTGTTGTGCACACTCACTTTTTAGCAGAAATATGTTATAATTGTATCTACCTCTATTTTCAAATTATATAAAAGCCCTATAAAATAAATTTATGCCATTGTTAAATTAACATAGCTAATGTATGATGATTGAGAAATGAATTGAAATGCAGGTATTACCATATTTCACGGCAATGAAGATGCACCTGCGTCGAAAACACACCCCTATTTTGGGTTGCTAAGTTTTGGCAAAAGGCTGGCAGGACAAAATTTTTCCGCTCTAAAAAATAAAAAATTAAGTAAGTAACAATTCAATTTGCCCAAGGCTTCCAGATCTCCTCCATTCTGAATGACTGAATGGGTGGGGGGTGAAGGGTGACTGCAGGTGGAGAAATAGTGGGAAAAATGGGAGCACACCAGGACAAGTTGAATCAGTTTTGATCATATTGAATGACAATACTAGTTCAAGGAACCAATTGGGGGGAGAGTTCCTTTCACAACGTGTGGGGAGTCTGGCCCGGGTCAGCCCAGGCAGGAGCACTGAGAAGGAGGGGGTCGGGGATCATGCCAGCAACTCACTCACCGCTGCTGCTGCGCTCCAGGCGCGGAACCACCGCATTGTGGCCGGGGAGGGAGGTAGCTCGGGTGTCTGTGAGTGGCCACCGAGACCGGACCGCCTCAGCACCTTCTGCTGGCCCGCTCACCTCTGGCAATGCTCTCCGTCTGAACACCTCTCTCCTGCGGCTCACCGGCATCGCTCATGTCAGTCGCTTCCCGCAAATCCTTAAATTCCGACTGCCTCCAGGAGCAGGACATGGCCTCACTTGCTGCGCTGGGTGACACTGCATGGCATTCACTGCCCGGTCCGTGTCTTTCAAGAGCAAAGATCATAGAGCATAACGGGTCAGCGGGCGATGGATAACAGGACAGTATCCAACAGGGATACTGAGTCCTGCCCGTGCTGACCCGGGCCAGACTCCCCACACGCTGTGAAAGAAACTCTCCCTCCCCAGTGGCGCTGTCCTTTTACAGCTGCTTCCCACTTTACAGCCGCTTCCCATCAGCAATGAGGGATAGACTTGGCTATCCCTCGGTACAGCAACATCATTCTTGATGTTGCTGTAGTGAGGGATAGCCAAGTCTATCTTTCTTGGCGAACAACCTAACCTTCAGCCTCCAAGACGCAGGTAAAATTTCGTGCCTTATTTTTGGGTACTACACGTCAGCCCATTGGTTTTAGGAATAGATCGGGTAGAGGCACAGAGTCTCTTGCCCAGACCAGGTGAATCGCGGACCAAACGACATAGGTTTAAGGGGAGAAGGAAAATATTTAATAGGAATCTCAGGGATAATTTCGTGTTCGTTTTTTAGCTCTGCACAAAACTTGAGAATCTTCAATTTAAAACAGAAGTCTCTAAAGTTTTACTCAATGCTGGCAGCAAGACAATTCAAAATGGCTGCACCCTCACACACTACAGACAGGATAAACTATATACAAAACATCTCCCTTGTCCAGTGCAGCGCCACCTGCTGCACGGGAGGAACAACGGGTCCTCCCACCCCACACAGTCCACCAAACATCACATTCCCCCTTTCCAGTTTGAACGACTCCATTTGGCTGGACCTCGCTTCACTCTTTTTTTCCTGCTTTTTTTGCATTTCACAACCCTTGCTAAAGGCTTAGAAAGTGTTCTTTCTCCACTTGATGGTAGTTTTTCACGGCGGTTGTCAGCGTTTTGGATGTGAATGTGATTAGTTTTTCCTTGCCGTTCGGCGCTGTTTGTGAGATTACTGTTCCAAGACCAGAAGGCGATGCATCGGCAGCCATCGAGATCAGCTTCGATGGGTCATAGTGCACCAAACGCGTCTTCTGGGTGAGCATCTTCTTCAACTTGGTGAATGCATGGTCACACTCTTTGGAACAGTGCCATTCGATGTCCTGTTTTCGCAGGTTGGACACGCACTTGCTGACCATGTTGCAATCCGTGGTAGATGATAATGCCATAGTTGATCCATCATAGATCAAGGCATTCATGTCAAGCTTGAAAGCATGGATCCAGTCGATGGCGCACAGGGATGTACCTTCTTTGCCAACGACGATCAGCGGCAACATCCGTGTCATACCATTACAGTGCATTTGCCTTTCATGGGAAAGGGGTGTCGTCCGTAGCCGAAAAGGATATCCTCTCCCGATGTCCTGACCCACTAGCGACACAGCCGCACCAGTGTCCACCTGGAACTGTAGATTGACGTTTGAGACCCGCAGCGAAATCCTTGTATTGTCGTTGATCGTAGACTACCGAGCACTTCAATAGGAGTGGTCTCAGCGATTTGGTCGACTGTGTTTTGCGCTTTCTTGCCCTTTCTCAGCTTTCCTATGGATTGACACGCTGCCTGGAGATGACCTTTTCGGTAACAGGCGTAACAAATGGACTTGATATACGGGCACTCACGGTGATGATGAGCAGTCGAGCCGCACCGGTAGCAGGGTTTCGATCCTCCCCCCACAGGGAAACGGCTCTTCTGAAACTGTCCCCCTCTCTCCGGATTTGCTCTGGGTCGATCAACTGGTTTCTGGCATTGCGGACGAGTCTGACGAACTGTATGCACCTCCTGAGGGAGCTTCGACACTGTTTCGCCGGCCGTTTTGTGTAGTTCTTTGCTCAGCAGCTCGATCATCTTAGCACACTGCAGCACATTCTTCAATGAGGCGTCCAATTCCTTGAGAATCGCCTGCTGGATGAATGCGTGCCTGCAGCCCATGACC
This sequence comes from Raja brachyura, assembly GCA_963514005.1. The sequence continues at coordinate 63,370,475 of OY740790.1, read as the reverse complement.
AGTCTATCCCGCAACGCATAGTCTTGGCACTTTTTGCAGCATTGAGTTTTAAAATCACATGCTTTTGCCTTGGTGCGAAATTCGGTAATCGATTGCCCTTCCTGTTGCACCGTCCTGTAGAAATCAAGGCGAGCTGCGAGGAAATTTTGACTTTGTTCGAAATGCAGCTGCAAAGCCTTTGCGATTTCAGCAAATTTCAGTTACTTCTTTTGTAAGTAAATTTTGAAGCAGTGCAAAAGTTTCTGGAGACATTGATGAACACAAGAGAGCTTTCTTCTTCAGGTCAGTAGTAATTGCCATACTTTCAAAATAAAACTCAGCTCGCATTAAATACGACAACCACCTTTCTCGCTCGGGATGGAAACGATCGATTGCCAAGACATGTTAGTTTGAGTTCTGTTTTTTTTTAAATTAAAAAAATAGGCTCTGATCTGGGTCTTTGGACGCAATCCGAAGTATCCCACTTTTGACACCACTTTCGTGTTTGTTTTCTAGGTCTGCACAAAACTTGAGTCTTCAATTTACAACAGAGGTCTTTAATGCTTTACTCAATGCTGGCAGCAAGACAACTCAAAATGGCTGCACACTCACACACTGTCTACAGACAGGATAAACTATATACAAAACATCTCCCTTGTTCTATGCAGCGCCACCTGCTGCATGAGAGGAGCAACGGGTCCACCCCACACAGTCCACCAAACATCACAGATAACTTTTGCACACAAAGGGTGGTGGGTGTATGGAACAAGATGCTGGAAGAAGTAATTGAGGCTGAGATTATCCTAACATTTAAGAAGCTGTTAGACAGGTACATGGATAGGACAGGTTTGGAGGGATATGGACCAAACGCAGGTGGGACTAGTGTAGCTGGGCCATTGTTGGCCGGTGTGAGTTGGGCTGAAGGACCTGTTTCCACACTGTTTCACTCTATAACTATGCCTCTATGACTCTATATCCCGTTGCACTAACCAAATCTCGTTGCACTTATGTGTAATGACAATAAAATATATTATTATTATTATTATTATCAAAATAGGAAATTGTATTGGTTGTTTGCCGAGGTGGCATTACAAATAAAATTTAATTTTCCTATGTAACACTTTGAAATATCCTAAGACATGATATTTCACATAGTGCAAAGACTATCATTTAAATAACACTATTCATGACTTCACTACAAAGTACGTGTTTTCAAATGAAAGGTCCACATGCAAAATTTAGACCCAAAATATGAACTATTTAATTCCCTCTAATGATGCTGTCTGATCCACTGATCTCCTCCAGGAGTTCTTTTTTTTGGGATATAAACTCCAGCATCTGCAGTCTTGTGACTGCATGTATAGTGTAGATACTATTATGATGTAGGAAATGTAGCAACTTATTTTCAATACAGCAAAGTACCAGAGACTGAATATTTTAGTGATATTGGCTGTTGGATAAATGTTGACCAGCACACCAGGGATTACTCCTGTGCTCTTCAAAATAATGCATGGGATCTTTTACTTCACCCTAGAGACCAAATATCTCATCTGAGATTTGGAACCTCCAATATTTCAGTGTTTCCCCGGTATTGCAATGGAGAATCAGCTGAATTATTTTATGTTGAAATCCTGTGGGAAGTGATTTGAATCCAATACTTTTTGACTCAATAGATGGAAGTGCCACTAACCCACAGCTTATGTTTCAATTTAAGAAATAATTACTTTTATAGAGTATCTTTCACTACCTTGTGGCACCCTAAATGCTTTACAGCCAATTACATATTTTTGAACGTGGGAATCTTGCCTGCCAGTTTGAACACTGTAAATTTCTACAAATGGAAATGTGATTACGACAATCTGTTGTCAGAAATATTTACGTGTTCTATTTCATTTTTTAGCTATATGGCTCATTTATTCGCGTCTACTCTTGACAGATGCCAAGTAACATTCAATGTCTACAGTCCAATGTAAAGTTTACTAATAGCCTTTTAGCAATTGTCTTCTTGTATTTTTAATTTTAACATCAAAGTTATCACCACAGTAGTCACCACACCACATTGTAAAGAAATAAGTACTTGATCTACAAAAACAAAATGTTTCTTATTAACTCCACCCTCAGAGACGAATGGTGCTTACTAATGGAGAAGTTAAATCAATGGCTAATGTAGAAACAAGGAACTGCAGATGCTAATTTACACAAAAGGACACAAAGTGCTGGATTCAATTAGTCTGAAGAATGGTCTCGACCCAAAATGTCATCTATCCATGTTCTCCAGAGATGCCCACTGAGTTACTCCAACACTTTGTGTCCTCAATGGATAATGTGTTTATTAAATAACAAGGCTTGTTCTGGCATATGTCAGAATATATAAACTGGCAACTACGCTGTAACCTAATAGATCTGTCATACATGATCCTGAACTAGATTAGGAAACTGGCTGTAGGCTATAGAGCTGCCTACCAACCAGCATCCTTTGGAAATACCTAACAGCTGCTAGAGATCATTATTAAGTAATAAGAAATAAGCTCTGTAGTGTGATTACCTTTGTTCGTAACGTCATGTGATTTTCCAAAATGTTAAACGTGTGTACTTCTCACTTGTTCGTAACATATAGGTATATAAAATATTAATTATTAATAAATGTTATTTGCAATTTGACCTCACATCATAATCCCTTTATTTCTAAGAAGATTATTGCTAATGTGAACATGGGTTTTATAAGAAACTTTATTTTAATGTGAACATTTGTTTTTGGTCCTATCTGAAACTTTTAAGGATTATAGGCATAAACTCAGATTGTTATTGAATATCTATTACACATATAACTTCTTTTGACACAACCTTATATACTTTTCCTTTGTGTGTGAATTATTTCCTAGAATCAATAAACAAGATTGCCCAAACATTCATATCGAAGAGTTAGCAATTATCAAAAAACATTTCTGACATTATTTACTTACCCCAATGTGCAAAGGGTAAATCAATCAAATTATTGTTTCTGCAATTATACTGACTTTGTCTGTCATACTAGTGACAGCTTTCTGATAAGATGATTGTAGGAGATCTTATTTCATGCAATCCATTAATAGGATATCCAGTAGAAGAATAAGCAAACTAACGTCAGCATCTTCTCCCAGGCTATTATCAAGGCCGTGCTTACATTTAGTCGGCAGCTTAACGTGCCTGACACCAGACTCCCAACCAGACACTGTATTCCAACTTCTGTCAGGGGTGAAGATTAACAGGCAAACAGAGGGAATGATGCAAAAGGCCTTTATAAACCTTGAAAAATATCCAACAATCAGATAAACTCCTTGGAATCTGTGACTCCTGACAACTCATGATGAAGAAAGGGAATACAGTATGTTATTGAGAACATATAAGAACAATGGTACAATAGTAACATTTAAAAGACATTTGAACAGGTACATGGATAGGAAAGGTTTAGAGGGATACGAGTCAAATTCTGGCAAATGGGACTAGCTTAGATGGGGCATCTTGGACGAGTTGTGCTGAAGAGCCTGTTTCGATGTTGTATGACTACGACTCTATAACATCAAGCCCATGAACAGGAGCACACAGAAGCCTGGGTAAATGACAGAAGTAATGCACCATCCGACAGAAGTAGTCCACCATCTGGCTACACATCCGGCCCATTGGGCACCTCCTACCCCATGTGTGGCAAAGTCCACGGTTCCCACATTGATCTCATCAGCGATTATCAAACCCACACAACTGATAAATTAAGTGTACAGAATTAAATTACAGCCGATACGTAACGGTCCGTTTACCATGTACATTTTCCTCAGCTGCCCCCATTAATCTTCCTTCTCTTTGATAGTATCAAATGCAATTATGTCACCTGGACATCTTAGGTCTCCACTATTTTAGACATTATCTTTGTTCTCCGCATCCCTCAGCCTTTCTACAACTTAAAACACGCTTGTTTTCTCATTTCTCCAGCTCTGATAAGATTGTTGGCAGAAGTGTTAACACTGATTCACTCTCTACAGTGGTGACTGACCTATTGAATACCCCAGAACCTTTTGCTTTTTAGATTTCCAGCATTTGCGTTTTTTCTTTCGGTTTCAAAGATCTTAGACTGGGCCCAAAGAGTTTCAGTACTCAAAAGATTTGGCTCTTTATCGTTTTGCAACCTCAGAACATTTTCAAGTGCTATGCAGCAAAGGAAGCTGTTTTGATATATGTCTACTTACAAAATAGGTAAACCAACACATAATATACAGAAAAAGATGGCTCCACACACACCCGTGTTGGGATCAAAAGAAGGAATGAGTTATTTCCAAGTCAAAGATCACTGACTGATTTACTGAGCATGTGTGAGAATGAGTACAGCTCATACGCATAAATTACATGGATATTGTCACATCCTTTTCTTTTTGATATTTTGGGATTACATTTCCAACGATCCAAAGCAAAGCAAACCTAAACACTTTTCATAATATTGCACCATAGTAATATGGTTTAACTTAACGGAATAAAACAACTGTTCTGTCTTATTTCACAGTTTCAACCATAGCCACTCTTGTGATATTTCAATAACACAAAATAATGTTCACATGCTTTCTTCTCGTAAGCATGTATGTGCATCACAACAAAACACATTCTTGGCATACTCGCCGTACATTTCTGGCGGTCTGACAACTCTTCCTTCCCTAGTCTTTGTGATGGTGTTTCTTTCATAAGTGTCTTTCTTTTCAGTATGTACATTCTGTGCATCACTTCTAGTTTCTTCTCTTGTGTCACTTTGTTTTTGTTTAGATTTCTCTGTGTTATGAGTTTCACGAGTTGCACCTTTTTCTGTTCATGCATGTTGTGTTGGTTTCTTCTGTGTCAGCTGCGGTTGCAAAGGTTTCTCAGTTGTCTCCGCATCTGGTGGTTTCTCTCGAGTTATGTGTGGGGGTAGTTCTCTGGTCTTCTTCAGATCCACTCGATTACCTCGGATTAGAAGTCCTGACTCTGTCTCGACTTTGTATGATCTCTCATCCAGTCATTTCTGAACTGTTGCTCTCTGCCATCTGGCATCTCCTAGTTTATAGGGTTTGAGTCTTATGACATCACCTTCTTCCAGGATTGGCAGATCCTTGGCATGTTGGTTGTAGATTTTTTAACGTTTTCCTTGCAAATCATTCATCTTTTTCCTCTCTTCTGTGAGTATCTCAGCACCACGTGGTGTGAGGAGGTTTGATGTAGTCGGAAGTGTCGTTCTTGTTCTCCTTCCATGTAGGCTTTGTGCAGGACTATTGTTCACTCCTTGCGCAGGGGTGTTGCACAATTGCAGTATTGCCAAGTAGACATCTGTCTTGGTATGAGTGGTTTACTTCAGTACTCGCTTAGCTGCCTTTACTACCGATTCCACCTTACCGTTAGCTTGACTATGTCTTGGAGAAATTGTGTAATGGTCAAGTTCCCATTTCCTGGCAAATTTGGCAAACTCCTCTGATGAGAATTGTGTCCCATTGTCGCTTACCGCAGTGCTGGGAATTCCGTATCTTGCAAAGTGGTTCTTGAGTTTCACAATGATTGTCCCGCTGCTCAGGCCATACAGTCTATTTTCTAGAAATTAGATAGATAGTCAACTGTGATTAAATATTGCTTTCCCTCAAGTTCGAACATAATGGTTCCCACTTTCTCCCATGGGCGATCTGGGAGGTTATGAGGCATCAGAATTTCTTTCTGATTCTGTTGTTCGTACGTCCTGCAGGCTTCACATTTTGAAATGAACTGCTTCACATCAGAGTTCATTCCGGGCCAGAAAATGCATTCTCTAGCACGCCTGATGGTTCCTTCCACTCCTAAAGGGCCTGTCCTACAATCATGCAACTCTCTGCGATGAACGCGATCAAACTAGAAGCGGTGGCCGCGCGGAGGTCGGGTGATCCCTGTACAGGGCCGTTCCCACCAGCATGCGCCTGCATGTGGCAAGCACGACCAAACCGGCAGTGAGGGCCGCGCGGAGGTCCGGTGAGTGGCGCAACACGGCGCAAAGTGAGGCGAACATGGATCGAAGTCTAAGGTAAGTTCGCCAGGACAGAGAGGGGCACACAGAGAGGGGCACAGAGGCACACACACACACAGAGGGCCACGGAGCCACACACATAGAGGGTCACGGAGGAACCTACAGATAGGTTCACGGAGGCACGATGTCGGGGCGGTGTGTAATGGGTCGAGGCGACTGTGAACCGACAACCCGATGCCGCGCGGAATTTTTGAACATAGTCAGTTTTTCGGAGCTCCGCGCGATGTCGGGACGAACTCCGCACAATTCCGCACAGCTCCGGCAATCGAAGTGGGACCGGCCCCGCGACGCCGGACGGCTCAAGCGACCACGTTAGGTCGCGCTATGACAGGCCCTTAAGTGAGAGGTGTGGTGTATCTCCTTCATATCTTTCTGTAGAGTGACAGGGATTACAACTCTCCCTCCTCTGAATACTAGGCCGTCTTCAACACTCAACTCATCTATGATGTTGAAGTACGGTTGTGCTGCCTCTGGGATTTCTGTTTTGTGATCTGGCCACCCATTTTGGATTACTTTCTTAACTATTTGTAGTGTTTCGTCTTCCCTGGTATGGGCTCGGATGCGTTTGACCTTGTCCTCTCCCATGTTAAAGGACTCAACTACGTTGACATCAGTGAATCTGGTTGATCTTGGGAGAGCATATCTGCTAGATGCATGACGTTTCCCTTTACCCATTTGATCTCAATGTCATAGTGTAGCATCCTCATCATCATGCCCTGAAGATGTCTTGGTGCTCTGTGCAAAGGCTTTTTGACTATTACTTCCCATGGCTTGTGGTCACTCTCAATGATCACTTTCTGTTCGTAGGTGCACTGATGAAAGCGCTCGATGGCAAACACTATTGCTAGTGCCTCCTTCTCAATCTGAGCATATCTCTGCTTGGTTGGCATCAATGCTCCACTGACATAGGACAGTAGTTTCTGCATAAGTGTTGCACCTAGACCTGGCTTGCTTGCATCACACTGTATGGTCAGCTGTTCGTCTGGTGTGTAGTACGCCAGGAAAGTTGTCAACAGCTCCTTAATCTTTGACATTGCCATGTCATGTTCTGATGACCATTCCCACTCTGCTTCCTTGTGGGTCAACCTCCTCAAAGGCTCAAATGTGACCAACAACAATGGCTGGAATCTTGCCTTGTAATCTTTGAATTTCTGTTGGATTGGTTTGGTTGGGCATCCAGGAACATTGTACTTCTTGTTGTTCGTCTTGTTCCGGAGTTTGACTTTCGTCCTACCTTCCGCCAGCAGGTTGGATCCGTTGTACATCTTTAAGATGATTTTCTCTCATCTAATGTCCTCTTTGTTGGGTACAAGATCCTTGGGAATCACATTAACGCTGGCACCCGAGTCAATCTGAAACTTGATGGCTTCTGTGCCAACCTGCATCTCAGCGAATAGGCCTGAAGACTAATTGTTTCTAGTTGCATTGATCGCAACTCACAGACTGTCGGAAATGGACGTTGTGTCAGATGTCTCTATGACCTGTGCAGACCCCGTCTCTGCGTGCTCTCCTTCCTATCCTTGCAGCAGCAGGCAAAGTGGTTTTGTCGTTCGCATCTGTTACAGTCCTACCCATACGCTGGGCATTCCTCCTTCCTGTGCTTGTGCATCCGCGCACAGAACTTGCACTTGACTAGTCCCTGATTCTTCCACTGCGAGGGAAAATCAACCATCTTTTCCCTTGGTTTGAATCGTTTCACCTTGTGTATTGTCGGCTCTTCGCCGATGACCTGCATCCTTGTTGCTTTTACCTCCGAGGATCTACATATGTCCACTGTCCCCTGCAGTGTCAGATTCCTCTTCTGAAGGAGTGTCTTCCTAGTTGACTGGTCTGCAATACCACTGACGATGCGATCTTGAATGAGGCTTTCTCTCAGGGAATCGCAGAAGTTGCTTGTCTTAGCAAGCTCCTTCAGCTCTGCAACATACAATTCAATCCTTTCCCTAGATTTCTGGTCGCGTTTATTGAAAATGAATCTTTCATACGTTTCATTCGTCTCTCCTATGATGATGGTAGACATCTTGTCGAAGATGACTTTCACATCCGTCTCATCTGCTACCATTTCAAACGTCAGGGTATTGAAGATTCGCAGTCCTTCCAGTCCAACAGTATGCAGGAATACTGCCTTTTGATACTTTTTCTCCTTCCTATCCAGTTCCGTTGTCACTGCATAATTTGCATACATTTGTTTGAACATTTTCCACTGTTCCACCTTGTTCTCTTTGAGCTTTAGATTGCGTAGTGGAGCCACGTGGACAGATGGACTGGTCTGCACCATTTTGAAATATCAGCGTATCCCCTTGCTAATAGCTTATTTTATCTTTAAGCAGTCTCCCACAGCACGTCGTTTCAAACCTCAACTCCCACAGCACTGATTTACACGCAGCGTGTTATCTTTGTATGCTCACTGACTTGCATACCATTCCTCTCATGCATGCAGCTAGTCCGGTCACTGAGCGTTGAAACACTGATTCCTGAAAGCTTTTCAAAGCACTTTTGCTAATCATCATAGCGTCTATTTGATTCACAAATTTAAACTTTCACCGCTGCCACCATGTTTTGATATGTGTCTACTTACAAAATAGGTAAACTAGATGGTCCAGTAGGGGCGCTGCACTGACAGCAGCCTCTGCCTGCAGCCCGTTTGTTTTTCTATTTTTAGTCAGTTTAAAGTTTGTTTTTGGGGGAATATTTAACTTTTATATGTGAGGGAGGGGGGCAGGGTAAGGGGGAAACTGTTTCCCAGTCGCTTCCTGGCGGGGACCCGACTATTTCTCCGAGTTGCGTCCTCGCCCCCCACCTCGCGGCCTACCTCCTGGATCGGAGCGGCCTTTCCTGCCGGGGACCGGGAACCGGACCAGAGCTGCAACAGCGGCGGCGCTGGAGTCACCACGGAGCGAGCGATGCCTACCTGGGTCGCCGTTGGAGCTCCGGGGCGTTGGGCCGCTACTCCAACATCGTGGAGCTCTGGTTTGGAGAGCTCCCAACGCGGGCGGCTCTGAACTCCATGGAGTCCTGGGGCCCTTTGCCGAGGGCCTCCAGCGTTGAATCTCCACCCGGCGCGCCCTACGGACTTTTGGAGCCGCGGACTCCGGTAGGAGGTGGCAAACTCAGGATCCAGGCCGCTGAGGACGTCCCCCAGCCCCGACGTTGGACTTACATCACCCCGGAGAGTGGGCCTGAACATCGGGCCGCCCGGAGCGGCGACAGCGGAGTGAACATTGGGGAACATCGGGAAGAGACTGACTTTGGTGCCTTCCCTCACGGTGGTGTGAGAAATAGAGTGATTAAACCCCCACTGTTGTGATGGTCCGGGCAAGGATTCTAACATCGTTGTGAATGAGGTAACCGGCATCGTCCTTGAGCACCACTGATAGCATTGTATAGTGGCAGGCAGAGATGGGGGATGCGGCCATAATCACCAGATACTAGCTTTTCAATTAAAATACAAGAAACTAAGCCTATAACTAATGTAATAAATGAATATTACTTACACGCCCCGGTCGAGAAACTGCTCATTACCATGAACATGCGATGTATGATGTGGGAGGTACTGGGGGACGTACCTATAGACTGTGCACCTCAGTGCTCTGATTGGGAAGAGCCAGAAGGAGAGGTTAAGCCAGCAGAATTGTGTGTATAAAGGGGCTTTACTTTCCTGACTTCGGTGTGCCTCTAGGGGACAGCAAAGGAGACGCACCTATTCTGCAGAATATTATCTTAATGAAAACTTCTTTGCCTGACTTTGTCTCTAAAGCGATTGTGATTTTTTAAAATCTCACAGTGGGAAATTTTGATCCTGCTGCAAGGGGATGTTTTATGTTGAATTTCTATCTACTCTGTGTTGTGTTCTTTATTTTTTTCCTGTATGGCTGTATGGTGACTTCATTTCACTGTGCCAAATGGCACACGTGACAAATAAAATGTATCTGTATCTGTATCTGTATCTGTACATAATATACGGAGAAAGATGGCTCCACACACACTTGTGTTGGGATCAAAAGCAGGAATGATTTATTTCCAAGTCAAAGGTCACTGACTGATTTACTGAGCATGTGCAAGAATGAGTACAGCTTATACTGATAAATTACATGGATATTGTCACAGAAGTACAATTTAACGTGTAGCTTTTTAAAAAATATTAATTTTTATTAGAAGCAATTGTACAAAGAGAAAATAATCAACATTACAATTATACAATTTTCGTACTGCTTCAGTTTTAACATTTTATAAACTAATAACTAGGTCGGAAAAAAAGAAAAGGAAAAAAGGGAAAGAAAGAAGAAAAGAAATAGAAAATAAAGAATTTCAAGAAAAAAAACACAAAAAAGAAAAAAAGAAAACCCTATAACTAATGACGGAGTGAAAGAAGCAGAGATATATCTCACTGCCCTTCCATATGCCCGCTCACCCTACCCTAGCGTCGGTTTTGAGTTTGTGTTCAACCATTATGTTGTTGAAGGAATTCAATAAAAGGAGACCATATTTTGGAAAATTGATCTGGTTTGTCAGTCAAGACAAACCTTATTTTTTCAGATGTTTCTGTGATCCACATCTTCACTGTGGGGACTGTTATCTTTTTTCCAGAATTAAAGTATATTTTTTCGCTGTTATTAAACCATAGTCAAGGAAGCGCATTTGAGATATCGTTAGATTAGGGCAGCCCTCTGACATTCCTAATATTATTTGTTTTGAATCTAGCTCCAATTGAGTTTTAAGTGTTTTAGAAATAATATTGAATATTTCCATCCAGAAGTTTTGTATTTTTATACAGGATACAAAATAATGAGTTAGGGTGGCTTCTTGAAAGTGACATTTATCACAAAGAGGGGAGACAGTTGGGAAGATCTTGCTCAATTTGGTCTTTGAGTAGTATAACCTATGCAATACTTTAAATTGTATCAGGCAATGCCTGGCATTTAAAGAAACGTGTCGCTTTTATTGAAAATTTAAGAAATGCAACGTTTATTCTGTATTTAGCAACTCCCTTCAAAAGCAATGTGGGAAATGAGCGAATGACTTGTAATTTCAACAGTGAGGTATTAACATCAACCAAGACATCAGAGAACTCGCGGCTCCTTTATGAAATTATTCAATTTATTACGAATAATTGTAATCAATTATATCGCACATTACAGTAAATTTAAATGTCCACATAAGCAGAATAAACTTTGCCTGCTACATTTTGTTTCTCTCGTTTATTATATTGTTTACAGTGTACTACGTTTACATTACTATGTTTACGTATTATGTTGTGCTGCTGCAAGTAAGAATGTCATTGTTCTATCAGGGACATATGATAAATAAAACATTCTTGACAATCGGTTCATGCGCACAGGGACTATCCCGCTGGCGGATCAAGGGAAGTCGCTCCGCCGCCGCCGCCGCGGGGTTGCGCGCTTTGGGTCTGACAGCTGCCGTCGGTCAAAGGTCGGCGGAGCCAACATGGCGGAGGACGGGCGGCGGAAGAGCGCGAGCCGGAGAGGGTTGAAGGGCGCGAGCGCCTCGACGTCCGCGACACCAGCGCGCGCCGCGTTGAACGGCGAGGAGGCGCGGAGAAGGCGAGTGCGCGCTCCCGCGGACGGCGCTCCCCCGTGTTGCCCGGCAGCGGGGACGCGGACCCCCCCCCCCCCCCCCCCTCACACCCACGCGCGGTGCCACCCGTCCCCTTGGTGGGAGCTTGGAGAATGTGGAGGAGGACTGAGAGTGGGTTTGGGAAAGGTGGATGGAGGAGAGGGTGTGATGGTGTAGGAGGAGGAGATTGTGCAGGAGGAAGGGATGGTGATGGTGCAGGAGGAGGAGGGGGTGGTGGTGATGGAGGAGGAGGTGGTGGAGATGGTAGTACAGGAGGGGACGGTGCAGGAGGTGAGGGTGAAGGGATGGTGCAGGAGGAGAGGGTGGAGTGATGGTGCCGGAGGAGAGGGTGGTGCAGGAAGAGAAAGGGGTGGGGGAGAAGGAGAGGATTGTGGTACAGGAACAGATGGAGAGATGGTGCAGAAGAGAAGGGGGTGATAGTGTAGGTGGAGGTCCTATTGGGTCTGAAATTAGACAATAGGTGCAGGAGTACGCCATTTGGCTCTTCGAGCCAGCACCGCCATTCAATGTGATCATAGCCGATCATCCCAAATCAGTACCCCGTCCTGCCTTCTCCCCATATCCCCTGACTCCACTATTTTTAAGAGCCCTATGTAGCTCTCTCTTGAAAGCATCCAGAGAACCTGCCTCCACCGCCCTCTGAGGCAGAGAATTCCGCAGATTCACCACTCTCTGTGAGAAAAAGTGTTTCCTCGTCTCCGTTCTAAATGGCTTACTCCTATTCTTAAACTGTGGCCCCTGCTTCTGGACTCCCCCAGCATCGGGAACATGTTTCCTGCCTCCAGCGTGTCCAAACCCTTAACAATGGGTCTCGACCCGAAACGTCGCCTATCTCCTTCGCTCCTTAGATGCTGCTGCACCCGCTGAGTTTCTCCAGCTTTTTGTGTAACCCTTAACAATCTTATATGTTTCAATAAGATCCCCTCTCATCCTTCTAAAGTCCAGAGTGTACAAGCCCAGCTGCTCCATCCTCTCCGCATATGACAGTCCCGCTATCCCGGGAATTAACCTTGTAAACCTACGCTGCACTCCCTCAATAGCAAGAATTAGGGGACCAAATTCTTCCTCAAATTAGGGGACCAAAACTGCACACAATACTCCAGGTGTGGCCTCACTCGGGCTCTGTACACTGCAGAAAGACCTCTTTGCTCCTACATTTGACATCTTGTTATAAAGGCCAACATGCCATTCGCTTTCTTGACTGCCTGCTGTACCTGTATGCTTACTTTCATAGACTGATGTGCAAGGACCCCCAGATCTCTTTGTACTTTTCCCAACTTGACGCCATTTAGATAGTAATCTGCCTTCTTGTTTTTGCTACCAAAGTGGATAACCTCACATTTAAACTCCATCTGCCATGCATCTGCCCACTCCCCCAACCTGTCCAAGTCACCCTGCATTCTCATAGCATCCTCCTCACAGTTCACACTGCCACCCAGCTTTGTGTCATCTGCTTTGTGTCAAATTGATAGTAGCTCTTAACTTATTTAGGAGCTGTAGAGAGCAGATGGAGGTGGTGCCGGAGGGAGGGGGTGGGTGAAGAGGAGAGAGGGTGCAGGAGGAGGATGAGGAGGTTTGAGGAGGTTGAGGGGTTGGTGCAGGAGAATGAGTGGGTGGTGGTGCAGGAGGATGGGTAGGCCATTTAAGACTGAGACGAGGAAAAGTACTTTCAGTCAGAGAGTTATGAATCTGGAATTCTCTGCCACAGAAAGCAGTGAAGGCCAATTCACTGGATGTATTTAACAGAGGGTTAGATAGAGCTCTTAGGGCTAACAGGATATGGGGAGAAAGCAGGAACCCCCACTACTGATTCTGGATGATCAGCCTTGATCATATTGAATGGCGGTACTGACTCGAAGGGCCAACTCCTGCACCTATTTTGTATGTTTCTGTTGTAGATGTGGAGCTGGTGGGGTAGATGGACAGAGGGAGAGAATTGGGTGGGGGGTGGTGGAATAAGGCATCGGGAAATGGAATGATAGCTTTGAGTGGAACAAAGTTGCTTCTCCCACAACTGTATTCTGTTTCTAAAAAGCAGTCCAATTAAAGAAAGCAGATAGAACAATAAAGTACCGCACAGGATCATGTCCTTGAGCACATGATGAAAATCTAAATTAATTACTTCTGACTATATGTTTCATATCCCTCCTTGCATATCCACATGCCTATCCAAAAGCCTCTTAAATGTCATTATTGTATTTGCAACCCACAGTGGGTTCCAGGCACCCACCACTCATTGTGGGGGGAAAAAAAATATTTTCCCCCAACACTTACCTCAAAGCTATGCCCTCTAGTCTTTGACATTTCTACCCTGGGCAAATGCTTCTAACGATATACCCTATCTATGCCTCTCAATCTCCAAAGTTGCAAATTAAACTAATCTGAGTGGCAAAGATGTAAAAACTCTGGTATACTGTTCTTGGAGGAAATAGTTCACATTAAAAATAAATGTTATCCTGAAATTTAACCCATCCTGATGTGATATCCCCTTTTGTCTACTTGTATCACCTACAGAAAAGTTGAATTGCTGGTCGCTCTACAGAAAAACCATGATTGTGAGACAAAAGCTCTTCGCATTGTTGAACGTCTCCTTGAAATAAATGTTACGGAAGAATTCCTGTTGGATTGTGTAAGTGAGGCATCTTTAAAATATTTAGGTGTAATTTAAATTTAGTGTAAACTAAAGTGAAGAGAAAACAATAATGTTGTTGTCTTTAGTTTAGCTTAGAAATACAGTGCCGACACAGGCTTTTTGGGCCACTGGTTCTGCGCAGACTAGCGATCCCCGCACAATAACACTATCCTATACACACTAGGTGCAATTTTTACATTCACCAAGCCAATTTACCTACATACCTGTACATCTTTGGAGTGTGTGAGGAAAACAAAGATCTCGGGGTAAACCCATGTGGTCATGGGGAGAACATACAAACTCCATACAGACAACACCCGTAGTCAGGATCAGACCCAGGTCTCCGGCGCTGCAAGGCAGCAACTGTACCGCTGCGCCACCTTAATTTCCTGGGTCGTATCTAGAATGTGTGGTTATAATTTCCGCAGTGTGTCTCAAAGCACTTCACAATTAGTGTAGTCACTGTTGTTGCTTGTTTTCTAATGTCATACGAAAGGCAATTAAATAAATAAATGAAGAAGCTGTTGGCTCCATTATGGTTTTTTTTTAAATTAACTATATAACAATTAAAGCACGGAAACAGGCCTTCTCGGCCCTTCCAGTCCGTGCCGACCATTTATTTCCCCTAGTCCCATCTACCTGCACTCAGACCATACCCCTCCATTCCCTTCCCGTCCATATACCTATCCACTTTACTTTTAAATGTTAAAATCGATCCTGCCTCCACCACTTCTGCTGGAAGATCATTCCACACAGCCACCACTCTCTGAGTAAAGAAGTTCCCCCTCATGTTACCCCTAAACTTCTGTCCCTTAATTCTCATTGATATCTAGTGATATCTAATTCTCAAGTGATATCTAGTTAGTCCCATTTATTAATCTTTGTCGTAACCATTGACATTTTTATTCTCAAGTTATTTACATAATAGCATTTTATACGTTATCATAGAGTAATGCAGCACAGAAACAAGTACTTTAGCCCAACCTGACCATCGCATCCATGAAGCGTATGTAAGTTGTTTGCCCACGTTAGGCCCATATCCCTCAAATGTCATAGCATGGAAACAGGCCTTTTGGTTCAACTTGCTTATGCTGACCAAGATGCCCCAATTACACTAGTCGCACCTGCCCGCATTTGGCCCATACCCTTTTAATAGGTATGTTACAAAACTTACCTTGAGCAGTGCTGCAGTTCTGCCGCTCCCCGTGTGCGTGACTTTTGCGCCTTTCAGAGGGGGGCGGGCTTAAAGTGCCGTTTTTCTACAGACTGGGCAAATCGACCCATGTCGGGCGATTTCGTTGCAGAAGAAAAATCGCTCCGACATTTCATTCATGAAGGTATTTTTAAATTACGCTAGATTATTTATTAACTAGAGTAATTTAAAAATCACCTTCAAAAGCCGTGAGAGCCGACAACGGGAAGGATTTTGCGTAGGGGAGAAAAAAAGGTACACAGTTTATTTTTATATTAAAAGTTGGTTTTTATGGAGGCTTTAATCATATTTTCATGTTGCGAAAAGGGGTCCAAAAAAATGTATGAACCAACAGTATTTTTCCTCCCGACTTCACAGCAAACCACAACATTCCAATCCACCGCATTCCACTAAAACCCACTCGCTAGTTGATTTAAATGGCCATTAATTTACAGGCATTAAACACTAAATTCCTTCCATTTGGCCTATAAATTCATGAAAATGAGATTTAAAAATTATGTTATATTGTGGATTATTGTGTGAATGTTATTTGGACACTTAGGCAATTTAAAAATAGTTTATCTTTTCTTAAGAAATGGATAGATGTTTAGATCTACTCATTGAATTTTGTAATTAGCTACAATTAGATAACTAACTAATTATATGCTTTAATTTAAGGTCATGCAAGTAAGATTGTTTCATATTTGTTTCAGAATGCTTCAATCTATAATAACTGAAAATTTCATTGAGTTCTCTTAATTTTTAAGAAAGATATAGGCTTTTAACTGTTCTAGATCACAGCTTTTGAGAAGTCAATTGAAAGGCAATGGGGAACAAGATGCTAATTTCCGAGTATGAAAATGGTCATAACTTTTTTAATACTGAAGATATTAAAGTGAATTAGGTGTCAAATTAAACTTCTTTTTATGCTTTATCTGATGGGATAAACTGCAGACTTGATTTTTAAAATCTCAAAATTTTGTAACATTGCTACTTTTAAACCTTTCCAATCCATGTACCTGTCCAATTGTCTTTTAAATGCTATAGAAACTGCATCAACTACCTCATCTGGCAGCTCGTTCCATATACCCACCAACCACGCAGTGAAAAAGTTGCCCCTTTTTACCTTAAACCTATGTTCTCTGGTTCTTGATTCCGCTACTCTGGGTAAAAGACTCTGTGCACCTATTCTATGTCTTCTCATGAACTTATGCACTTCTATAAGATCACACCTCAACCTCCTGAGCTCCAAGGAATAAAGACCTAGCCTGCCCAACCTCTCCGTATAGCCCAGGCCCTCAAGTCCTAGCAACATACTCGTAAATCTTCTCTGCACTCTTTTCAGCTTTACAACGTCTTTCCTGTAGCAAGATGATCAAAACCGAACATAATACTCCAAATCACGCGTCACCAACATCTTGTACAACTGTAACATAAAATATCTTTGAAATGTTATTGTACCTGCCTCAACCTCTTTCTGGAAGATCTCGGGTCTCTTTCAAATGTTTCCCATCTCACCTTGGACCTATGCCCTCTAGTTTTTGATTCCCATTTCCAGGGAAAAGATTATGTGCATCAATTTTATCTGTGCCCCTCACGATTTAATCCAGTTCTATAAGGTCATCTACACTTGAAGGAATAGAGTCGTAGCCTGCCAAACTTCTTCCTATAATTCAGGCCCTCAAACTTGGGAACATTCTTGTACATTCTTGTAAATTCTCGGGAGACCAGGATGGTGGTCTGCCTCCCTGGTGCCAAGGTCTTGGACGTGTCTAGACGTGTCCAAGATATCCTCAAATCAGAGGGAGAGGAGCCTGAGGTCGTGGTACATATAGGTACCAATGACATAGGTAAAAAAAGGGAAGAGGTCCTGAAGGGAGGATTTAAGGACTTGGGAGGAGAGTTGAGGAAAAGGACCAAAAAGGTAACAATCTCAGGATTACTGCCTGTGCCACGTGACAGTGAGAGTAGAAATGGAGCAAGGTGGAGGATAAATGCTTGGCTGAAAGACTGGTGCAGAGGGCAGGGATTCAAGTTTCTGGATCATTGGGACTTCTTTTGGGGTAGGTGGGACCTGTACAGAAAGGATGGGTTGCACTTGAACCCGAGGGGGACCAATATCCTGGCAGGGAAATTTGCAAAGGCCACTGGGGAGACTTTAAACTAGAATGGTTGGGGCGAGGGATGCAAATAGCAAAAGCTAGTAGACAGAATGGGAGGCAGGAAGCAGAAAAGGGAAGCACTCGGACACAAGAGGAGAAAGAAAAAAAAAGGAAATAAACAGAGAATAAGAGATGGGGGGTTTCTTAAATGTGCATATTTTAATGCTAGGAGCATTGTAAGAAAGGTGGATGAGCTTAGAGTGGATAGACACCTGGAAGTATGATGTTGTGGCGATCAGTGAAACATGGTTGCAGGAGGGCTGTGATTGGAAACTAAATATTCCAGGATTTCGTTGCTTCAGGTGTGATAGAATTGGAGGGGCAAGAGGTGGAGGTTTTTGCATTGCTAGTCAGGGAAGATATTACAGCAGTGCTTTGGCAGGATAGATTGGAGTGCTCATCTAGGGAGGCTATTTGGGTGGAACTTAGAAGTGGGAAAGGTGTAGCAACACTTATAGGGGTATATTATAGACCGCCAAATGGGAACGAGAATTGGAAGAGCAAATATGTAAAGAGATAGCAGATATTAGTAGTAAGCACAAGGTAGTGATTGTGGGAGATTTCAACTTTCCACACATAGACTGGGAAACACATTCTGTAAATGGGCTGGATGGTTTGGAGTTTGTAAAATGTGTGCAGGATAGTTTTTTGCAGCAATACATAGAGGTGCCTACTAGAGGAGGGGCAGTGCTGGACCTCCTGTTAGGAAATGAGACGGGACAGGTGCCGGAGGTATGCGTTGGGGAGCACTTCGGGTCCAGTGATCACAATACCATTAGTTTCAATATAATTATGGAGAAGGACAGAACTGGGCCTAGGGTTGAGATTTTTGATTGGAGAAAGGCTAACTTTAACGAGATGCGAGATGATTTAAAAGGAGTGAACTGGGACATTTTGTTTTATGGGAAAGATGTAGAGGAGAAATGGAGGACATTTAAAGGGGAAATTTTAAGAGTACAGAATCTTTATGTTCCTGTTCGGTTGAAAGGAACCAGTAAAAATTGGATAGAGCCCTGCTTTTCAAGCGAAATTGGACATCTTGTTCGGAAAAAGAGGGAGATCTACAATAATTATAGGCAGCATGAAGTAAATGAGGTGCTTGAGGAGTATAAGGAATGTAAAAAGAACCTTAAGAAAGAAATTAGAAAAGCTAAAAGAAGATATGAGGTTGCAAGTAAGGTGAAAGTAAATCCAAAGGGTTTCTACAGCTATATTAATAGCAAAAGGATAACAAGGGATAAAATTGGTCCATTGGAGAGACCGAGTGGACAGCTATCTGCAGAGCCAAAAGAGATGGTGGAGATATTGAACAATTTATTTTCTTCGGTATTCACCAAGGAGAAGGATATTGAATTATGTGAGGTAAGGGAAACTAGTAGAGTAGCTATGGATACTATGAGTTTCAAAGTAAAAGAAGTACTGACACTTTTGAAAAATATAAAAGTGGATAAGTCTCCAGGTCCTGACAGGATATTCCCTAGGACATTGAGGGAAGTTAGTGTAGAAATAGCCGGGGCTATGATAGAAATATTTCAAATGTCATTAGAAACGGGAATAGTCCCCGAGGATTGGCGTACTGCGCATGTTGTTCCATTGTTTAAAAAGGGTTCTAAAAGTAAACCTAGCAATTATAGACCGGTTAGTTTGACTTCAGTGGTGGGCAAATTAATGGAAAAGATACTTAGAGATAATATATATATGTATCTGGATAAAGAGGGTCTAATTAGGAACAGTCAACATGGATTTATGCCTGGAAGGTCATGTTTGACTAATCTTCTTGAATTTTCTGAAGAGGTTACTAGGGAAATTGACGAGGGTAAAGCAGTGGATGTTGTCTATATGGACTTCAGTAAGGCCTTTGACAAGGTTCCTCATGGAAGGTTGGTTAAGAAGGTTCAACTGTTGGGTATAAATGCAGGAATAGCAAGATGGATTCAACAGTGGCTGAATGGGAGAGGCCAGAGGGTAATGGTGGATGGCTGTTTGTCGGGTTGGAGGCAGGTGACTAGTGGGGTGCCTCAGGGATCTGTGATGGGTCCTTTGTTGTTTGTCATGTACATCAATGATCTGGATGAAGGGGTGGTAAATTGGGTTAGTAAGTATGCAGATGATACCAAGATAGGGGGTGTTGTGGATAATGAAGAGGATTTCCAAAGTCTACAGAGTGATTTAGGCCAGTTGGAAAAATGGGCTGAAAGATGGCAGATGGAGTTTAATGCTGATAAATGTGAGGTGCTACACCTTGGCAGGACAAATCAAAATAGGACGTACATGGTAAACGGTAGGGATTTGAAGAATACAGTTGAACAGAGGGATCTGGGAATAACCGTGCATAGTTCCTTGAAGGTGGAATCTCATATAGATAGGGTGGTAAAGAAAGCATTTGGTATGCTAGCCTTTATAAATCAGAGCATTGAGTATAGAAGCTGGGATGTAATGTTAAAATTGTACAAGGCATTGGTGAGACCAAATCTGGAGTATGGTATACAATTTTGGTCGCCCAATTATAGGAAGGATGTCAACAAAATAGAGAGGGTACAGAGGAGATTTACTAGAATGTTGCCTGGGTTTCAACAGCTAAGTTACAGAGATAGGTTGAATAAGTTAGGTCTTTATTCTCTGGAGCACAGAAGGTTAAGGGGGGACTTGATAGAGGTCTTTAAAATGATGAGAGGGATAGACAGAGTTGATGTGGACAAGCTTTTCCCTATGAGAATAGGGAAGATTCAAACAAGAGGACATGACTTTAGAATTAAGGGACAGAGGTTTAGGGGTAACATAAGGGAGAGTGGTAGCGGTGTGGAATGAGCTTCCAGTGGAGGTGGTGGCGGCAGGTTCGTTGGTATCATTTAAAAATAAATTGGATAGGCATATGGATGAGAAGGGTATGGAGGGTTATGGTATGAGTGCAGGCAGGTGGGACTAAGGGAAAAAAGTTGTTCGGCATGGACTTGAAGGGCCGAGATGGCCTATTTCCGTGCTGTAATTGTTATATGGTTATATGGTTATATGGTTAAATCTTCTTTACATTCTTTCCAGCTGAATTACATATTTTCTATGGTAAAGTAACCAAAACTGTACACAATACTCCATGTGCAGCCACACCAACGTCTTATACTTAATGTCCTGCCTGTTTCTCCATTCTCTGCAGTGCAACCTATTTTAATGTAATCTACAAGCTTACGAACAATGCCTTTTACATTCTTATCCACATCATCGATATAGATGACAAAAACAACACTGGGCCCAGTACTGACCACTGAGGCACACCACTAGTTACGTGCCTCCAGTTGAAGAAACAACTTTCCACTGGCAGTCTCTGTTTCCTACTATCAGGCCAATTAGAGATGCATAGCGAGTCCAGCATGACTTGCCTCAGTACACTTTGCCATTTGTAGTTGTCTACTGTGTATATTAATTGACAAATATTTAATGCTGTTAAAGTGACTTCACTTCAAAGGTACTTCATTGGTTGTGAAGGTGCTGATGTTCTGATGATCACTTAAGAAATACCATGATTTAATGTTGCCTTTAGAGTTTAGTACTTAAGTTTCCTAAGGAGTAAGTACCAACTGATACTTAATCTGTACATTTTGTTATGTACGTAGTGTTGTTTTTTTAATATATATAGATTCTTCACCTATTCTGATTTTTGTTCTAATTTAGATACAATTTATTACTGCTGCCCATTATCAGGATGTTGTGGAAGAACGTTCCATAATTAAGCAGTGCGGCTACCCTGTTTGTCAAAACACACTGGAAATTGTAAGTCTGTTTAAATTCCTTTGGCAAATTGTTTATGTATTAGATAGTAAAACTTTAATGGAGGATTTTTGAGGAATTTTCAATTCCTGATCACTGTGAGTGCCCAATTGTTGAGTATATTCACGACAGAGGTCAGTGTTTTTGAAAACTAGATAAAATGAGTATATAGGCCCCCCTCGGTCATGGCTGACCATGGGTGATGCATCCTAGTTGTTGGCCGCTTGCTCCAAACCTCAGCTGGAGCAGCGTCGCTTGTGGCTGAAGAGACCAATACGGGAGTGACAGTCTCTATGGCAAAGGTCACACCTGTGTGTGATCTCTGGTTTGTTGAAGTTGCTGCGCTCCTTTCTGCGTGCCCGCTTGGTTGCAGCTGCATTCATCAGTTTCTCTTCCCCTGAGTTGCGATGTTGGTTCAGGGTACGTCTCCACCTCATGCGGTCAGCTGCAAGGCTCTCCCAAGACTCCACATCGATGTCGAGCGTCTTCATATTTCTTTTGCAGACATCTTTGTAACGTAGCTGGGGGCGTCCTATGGTTCTCCTCCCAGATGTCAGCTCTCCATAGAAGGTCTTTCAGAATATGGCCATCCTCCATGTGGTAAACATGGCCCAGCCACCGCAGTCTGCGCTGCGTGGGTAGAGTGTACATACTGGGAAGGCCAGCGCGAGACATTCTGTCTTGCCAAGAAATGCCCAGGATATGGCGGATGCTTCTAAGGTGGAAGGTGTTGAATCTTCTCTCCTGCCTAGGCATATGTAGTCCGTGTCTCACTGCCATACAGCAGCATGCTGTTGACACAGTCGTTGTAGACTGCTATCTTTGTCTTTATTGTCAGCTTTGGGTTGGTCTACACTTGAGTTGCGAGTGTTGTAGCTGCCTTCCCGATCCTCTTATCAATCTTTGTGTCCAAGGAGAGGTTGTCGGTGATGGTGGAACCAAAGTACGTGAACTGATGGACGGCATCGTAGTCGTCAATGGTGATGGCAGGCAGTGGTGCCTCTGTATCCCACCCCAGGACGTTCGTCTTCTTCAGGCTGATGGTCAGCCCAAAGTCCTTGCAAGCCCGATAGAAGCGGTCCATCAGTGTCTGTAGTTCCTGCTGGGTGTGGGACCCAACTGCTGCATCATCGGCAAACAGCACGTCTCTGATGAGAGCTTCGCGTACTTTTGTATTGACTCTGAGGCGGGTGAGGTTAAAGAGCCTGCCATCTGATCTAGTAAGCAGGTAGATCCCCTCTGTTGCGGTGCCGAAGGCATGTTTCAGGAGAAGAGCGAAGAAAATCCCAAAGAGTGTGGGAGCGAGGACACAACCTCGTTTGATGCCGCTGTGGATGTCGAAGTGCTCCGAGAAGCTGCCATTGAACTGCACTGTCCTCTTCGTGTTGATGTGGAAGGATTCTATCATGCTCCGCAGTTGTGGTGGGCAGCCAATCTTTGTTTTGAGGGGAAGGGGGAAAGATTTTATAGGAATCTGCAGGGTGCTTTTCACACAAAGGGTGGTGGGTGTATGGAACGAGTTGCCAGAGGAAGTAGTTGAAGTAGGGATTATAGCAACGTTTAAGGAGCAATTAGACAGGTACATGGATAGGGCAGGTTTAGAGGGACATGGGCCAAACGCAGGCAAGTGGAATCAATGCAGATGGGACATGTTGATCGGTGTGGGCAAGTTGGGCCAAATAACCTATTTCTACACTGTATGATTGCAGGATATAGGAATATTGCAGAAAAGTAGGAGAATCTCTACCAGTGGGGAGAGGACTGCTATGGTATTAAGCTGTTGATGAAGCTATCTTGTTGATTAATGATATCACAGAGAAAGAGAGTAAACAACAGGGCATGTTAAAGTAAAGTGCTGGATGAACTCAGTGGGCCAGGCAGCATCTTGTGGAGGGAAAGGACAGATGATGTGTTGGGTTGGGACTCTTCTTCAGATTGATGCTGTGTGATCCACTGAAATTCTTCAGCAGTGTGTTTTGCTGAACATTCCAGCATCTGCAGTTCCTTGTGTCTTCAAGCACCAATCAGTCAACATTATACATGGAGCTTATCATGAACTTGAACTTATGAATCTAATTTGTGCTAATCAGCTGTCTTGTTAGTTCCTTGCAGGTTCTGATTTCTTTTTATAATTTTAGGTATCAAAGCAGCAGTACAAAATATCTACAAAAACGAATCGAGTTTATGATATTACACAAAGAAAGGCAAGAATATTTTCATTGTATTTAGTTGGTTTATTCAGAGTTGAAAGAAGATATATCGTCATTTCCTGGGGTTCTGCATGACAATTATGTTTGCATCTTACTCTGGATTCACCATTGTTAAACCATATAACATATAACAATTACAGCACGGAAATAGGCCATCTCGGATCTTCAAGTCCGTGCCGAACAACTTTTTTCCCTTAGTCCCACTTGATTGTTTTCAAGCACATACATCAATATTTCTCACCAGGGTAATAGTTGAAGCAACATTTCTACCAACTTGAGTGTAGTTTTAAAAGCAAAAGGTTAATAATTTTCCTTATTACATTTAGCTTAGTGACACCAAATGTAAAACATATTACCACAAATGTCTCACAGGAGTTGTCTAGTCATCAAGTAAATCTTCTATGTAAATTGTGCAATTCAGAAAAGGTTAGTTAAAACCCTATTATGGAATTTCAACTTGGCATTGGTAGTTCTGAAAGTCACTAATATTATTTTCATTTTTGATAGATTTTTGAATGCACAAATATTAACTTTTTACGATAGCTTTGGCAGCCAATAATTTGCAGGATCTCAAGATATTTTGGGGTCCGAGTTTGTCAATTATGCCTCTGTACTAGACACTATCCAGCATCTCACCAATTAGCTGGAGAGTGTGTTTCTAATGAACTACCTGGAAATCCGCAATGGAAGATCATTAGTTAGTGGAACATAATTTCTCTGTTTATAAAATTGGCCCAGTCGATAAAACGAATATTGTGATAATATTAATTTTGGCAAATCTTATTTTTTTAATATAACAATGTCATAATTTTTAGTTCCTGTGGTTTTGAAAGACGTCTACAGGACATTGGATCAAGCTGACCCAGTCTCTCCAACTAAAGTAATTGCCTGATGTCTCCCTATGCCTCACCTGTCCCAGATGTGCTGCTGCTCCATTTGCTGGAGTTCACCATTGGATCAGGATAATGCCTGGTGGTAACATAATGCAAGCTCCCTGGCTTGTGGCTGATTGTTTTGAATAATTTCAATCTGAAAAGATGAGTTGGCCATCTGTATAGAAACAAATATTTTGGTTAGTGTGACGCTCCCATCAATTGCCTGTTTTGGCTGTGTGACTATCACACAGTGCAAAATCCTGTTCACTCTTAGGCAAGGTAAAGCTGAAGGAATTGCGCCAAAGGAATTGTATTACATTTCAAACATTAACTTTCATGAGGTGATAGGAAGGGAGAATATTAAAAGATGTGGAATTTAGCATTCTGGATATTTCAATTGCAGATAATGTGTTATCTCTAAATGTATAATCTTATTAGAGTTTTTAACACCACATTTTTCTATATTTTCAGCATTTTTGCAGCAATTTTTGTTATAAAGCCTCCAAATATTTAGAAGCTCAGATTCCAAAAGACCCAATATGGTCACGTATACAAGAAGGGTGAAGTATTTATTCTATATTTCTGATTTGTAGTTATATATAATTTTATTTTTTTACAGTTTTAGTTGCAGTGTAAAGGAAGTGTAATGACGGAAAAATAACTAAGCTAAGTGTTAAGATATAAATTGTATTTTTAAAATGTTATTGTGAATGTAATATGTGGTAGATATTCAATAAAATAAAAGTGGGTGATTGGTTGTTAATGTGAATTTTCGCCTTGGTCTGTTCCATTTCAATACAAAATGAAATCTGATCCTAAGAAAGTGAAGTGCTGGTGTAATCCAGCGGATCTGTCAGCATCAGAGCACGCAGTTACTCCAGCACTTTGTGTTTAACACAAGATTCCAGCATCTGAAGTTCCTTGTGTCTGACTAAGAAAATGAAGGTTTGGCCAATGGTTTGGCTGTTTCTGAAGAGACTCGTATATAGCTAAATTGGAAAAACCTGACCAGGGAATACTTTTATTAATGCATGATAAATATTTTCTTTTGCATTGTAGACCATCAGTGTGTCGATTATTAAAAGAGCCAAGGTATGTATTTTAAACTTTAGTATAATTGTTTAGAATTTAGTATTAAGAATTGATCATTTCAGGATAATTAAATATCATATATCACAGCTTGTATGTGCAAAAGTGGTAGGGATAGCTTATTCATCAATCAATATATTATTTAATCACTTATGGAGTTGCGATTGATGTATGTGCTGATAGCATTGGTAACTCCAATTATTTACCCTAATAAGTGATTTTGTTCAACTGTGTTCTGATTTTTATGTCTCTTTATTGTGTGTCTTTTTGTAGATATATCTATTTAAGAGACCTGTTGATTTTTTAGTTTCATAATGTGTAAAAGAAAATACGAGAGAAAACAAACATTTTGGGGCATTTTTTGGTGTCAATGAGAGAGATGTGGGACTTTTTTTAAAACTGCTGCTCTAAAACATTGGCCACCAGGTGGCGCATTTGCCTGTAAATGTAAGGTAATTGTCCACTTTCCATACTGTATTGTAAATGGCATTAAAAAAATTGCATGGAGTTACACAGTGAAGCCATTAAAGAGTAGTATTCAACATTGGTTATAATTACGACTGGTTGCATGCGATGTTTCAAATATTAATGGCCAAAAGATCCAACTTTGCAGTAAAAAACAAACAGTTCTTCTGTTTCCAGATCTCTTCTGCAAGTGGACAGACCTACAGTTCCCTGTCTAATTGGGAGTTTCTCCATTTTGTCAAATAATTTTATTTTCTCAGAAATTATCTATCTAGAGATCAGTATCAGTAGATGTTCAGAAAGAGCCTTAAGAAAAAGTACAGGTTTTGAATCTTGTGCCTCCTCGGTTCAGAGATTATTGAGGAAGGACAGTAACTACAGTCCTTGAGATATCTGGCTTCTGAATAATGCCTAGAAAATAAGCTTTGAATCAATTATTCTATTTTTATATCTTAACCTTGCAGGGGGAGCGCTGGGGAAGAAGTGAGATTTCAAACTTTAAGTATCCAGGTTTCAGATGATGATGTGGACGATCGGCGAGCATCTAACTCCTCTCCACGTGAAAGTGATAGCAGTGGCTCTGATCAGGAATTTGTTTCAACTGTCGTGACTGGAGAAAAGTATAACGTAAAATGTGCAAGGCACAAACAGGTTAAAAAAAAGCAGCACGGTATTACTACAAAACCCGAAAAAACAGTAACTGTGCTAAAACCTTCAGAGATGGATCATGAAGTAGAAAATGCTGCACAACAATTGAAGGAATATCATGTTAATAATGCTGAGACATCTACTTCCAGATTGTCCCAGAATGCAGGAACAGATCAATTGACTTTTGCACTGAAGGAAAAAACACCTCTGTCAGTAGACCAAGATGTGCTTCCAACAGTTTCCTTGACTGGATTAAAAGATGATGAGAAAGTTGTAGCAAGCAATGTTACCACACAAGGTCTAAGTAAGAAAGGTGCGGCATCTCTGAAAAAGCTAATAGCAATATCAAAACAACGTAACTCTCTTTGTTCAAGTAGATCTACTTCAAATGTCGAAAGTAATATGATAGACTTACTAAGACAAACATTAAGTGAATGGAACACAGGAGAAACATTAAGATTTCTTTATGGTTCAAATTTAAATTACAAAGGAACACAGTGTAGGTTGCCATGTCATGCCACTGATCAAGAACAACTTGATGAAGATGACTTGGATAGCCTGGAAGTAGTTGAAATCATTGATCCTAAAGAAAATATTAACAAGAACATCCAGGTCAAAAAGTTAGATGCCTCTGTTAGACCATTACCAAAATTTGAACAACTAAAGCAGGAATCTGAATTTCTTCATCTGAAGGTCAGAGAGTTTTATAAAGGACGATATGTTTTGCCTGACAACTCTGAAGATAACTGTGAAGGAAATTATCAGTCCACAACTACCGTAAGTTATACATTCTTCACACTATCTTTCTGGAAGAAATCATAGAAAGAATCAAAATAATTCTCGGTACGAGTAAATCATTAAAAAAAATTCATTCAAAAGTTTGACAAATTTTAGTTCATGATGCTTTGTTGAAGATTTTACAACTTTATTTGTGACTCCCCCAGTTGGTTCCATTCCACAGCCCTGTAAAGGGTGACTAGGTAATAATTCTGGTAACTGCTTTCCATATTAGGAATTAAATCCAAGGCCATTCTAGTTAACATAGATGTTAACTAGAATGGCCTTGGATTCAATTCCTAATATTGAATCTGATAGCTATTTACATCATGAACTGATGGCATCAATTTCCATCACATTCAGTTCCAATAGCTCTTGTTACATTCAATAATCATGTGGATAGCAAGGAAAAAGAGCAGTTTAGGCAAAATAACAATTAAACTTGTTATCTGAGTTAAATTATCTTCCTGATGGCACAGTGGTTAATTCTATTTTATGGTATTTAAAATCAGATATTTCCTGCAATATGAAAAACAGCAAGTCCCAGCGCCGAGTCTTGCAGCACCCCACTAGTCACTGTCTGCCGTTAATTCTTACTCTTTGCTTCCTGTCTGCCAACCAGTTCTCTATCCATGTCAATACCCTACCCCCTTAATTAGCCGAGGCTTTTAGTTTATGAGTTGGGACATTATAGTGCAGTTGTGCGAAATGTTGGCTCGGCAGCACTTGGAGAATTTTGTGCGGTTTTGGTTGTCATACTGCAGGAAGGATGTGATTAAGCTAAAAACGGTGCAGAAAAAGATTCACAAGGATGTCGACTAGGTGGGAGGGCTTGAGTTATGATAGATTAGATAGGCTGGGTCTGTTGTTCTTGGAGTGACAGAGGCTGGCATGGTCGAAGTATATAAAGTTATGAGAGACACAGGATAGGGCATGTTCCCTATAGTAGGGGTATCTAAAACTAGAAGCCGTAAGTTTTAAGGTGAGAGGAAAGAGGTTTAAAGAGAGTCAAAGGAGTAAACGTTTCACATCAAGATTGTTGATATCTGGAAATGAGCTACCGGAGAGGATAGTTGATGCAGGAACAGTAACAAGTTTTAAGAGACATATGGATAGGTAATTGAATGAACAAGTTATAGAACAATATGGAATTAACACTGGGAAATGGGATTGATGTAAATAGGCATGACGGTGGGCTGATAGATCGATGTATATGCTGCAAATACTCTATGACTAAAGGCTTAACACAGTGAAATGTTATATGCTTCATTAAATGGTCAATGAAGAAGGTAAAGTGCTTCTAATTATGTTTGTGACCTCATAATGTTGCATTTTATAAAGATAATAAAAATGCATTAAATACGGAATTTTTTCCGTGAAGAGTATGTGAAATGCACTGTGAAAAAGATTTTCTCTTTTTATTTTCAATCCAGTAACATACGCACTGAACTTTAATGAATGTTACCTTATTTTAGAGTTGAAACCCCAAGCCTGTTTTTGAATTGCATGTTTCCCATCTATAGAATCAGTGTAAAAAAGTCTAGAAGGTAGAATTAAACTATCAATTTACATCTTTTGTAGGTGACATTTGATTTTTGCTGCCAAACATGAAAAGGAGATCATTGATCCACTATATTTTCCAATGTCCAGACAAACAATTCATAACTTAAATAATACTGTTCTATTTTTAATTTAGGAAGGTAAAGAGGATCCCGTTCTTCCATTAGTTGATTCTGAAGCACAACACCAAATCCGCAAACGTATCGTTTTAGATGCACTTAAAAAAGTGTAAGTGTATTCATAGATATTTATCAAAACCTATATACTTTTTAGATTTTTGCACTTTCATATATCTAAATATGCATGGAAACTATATATTTTTTCAGAATTAATGTTCAAATCTTGTCATCTTTAGGATTTGTTCAGAAAAAAATAGATTTTTGTTTGTATTTTGTTTTCTGCATTCATGGCATGCAGATGTCCCTGCCAAAGCCAAGGCTGATTTGCTATCCCCATTTACCATCAATAGGGTGGTGAAGAGCTTCAAGGCCTTTCAAATGTGTACTACAATGTCCACCTTAAATTAGATACATTTTAAAGTAACACATCTACTGTAAGAATATATTAATTAATTAAATACTAATGTTTACAACTGTTCTCCTACATTGGACCTCAATTAACGCCAAATTAATTAAATTAATTAATCCAAAAATAAAGTTCATGTGCTGTAGTAAAATTAGTTTGTAATGTGAATTTTCATAGAAAATTTGATAACAATTGTAAAAGTTTACTTTTTCATTCCTAGTTTACCCAAGTTAGTGGGATCTTGTCAACTCTCGATGTCCGATATATTTTCTGAACTAAATAGCCTTGTAAAAACCTTCAGGTAAGTGATACAACTGTCAAATGGTACATGCATATGTGAATACAGGTAAATAATATTTACGTTTTTAACAGTCTTTGTGGACAGCAATTATTGGATCTACCTGGATTACATCACGCAAACTTGTACTTTTCTCTGTCAAAACATGTCATCGCTCCAGTCTTATCATAGAAAGGAAAGATAACCTGTCAACATTCTCTTTGCCTTGTTTCCTTTACCACCTCCAATCTTTGCCACAAACATAAATGCAAAAGATGAATCAATAAAGCTGAGACCAAATTGACAACATAATACAAATGTCCTATCCTTGCTGTGCTGTCCATCCATCTACAAGGCTACCAACTCCAGTAGAACTAGACAGTTGTAACTTTGACCCTGAGCTGTGTGTTTTACTTCCATTGCTCATCTCTGACTTGATTCAGTACATCAGAGTTAACATTTTAAAGTGCTGCAATTTCCAATGCTATTCTGGACAGCTTTCCATCCTCCAGTGAAAATACTGGGATCTATTTTCGAGGAAGTGACAATGAGGATCTTAAAAGATAAAAATAGAATTGGGCAGAGTCAACATGAATTAAAAGAGCAACCATCAACGGCAAATGTCTTGATTTTGTTTAAAGGTTGTAACTAGGATGTACTAGTTAATTTTCACAAGGCCATTCTGCCACATAGATACCATGCTGAAACTGAGTCTTGTAGGGATTCTTCTGCATTACACACAGGTGCTCCGCCAGATCTGGTCAGGCATAGAACTCGTGACTCATTAATTCCAAAGGCAATCCAGAGCTACAGATTAGGAGACAATGGGAATGGGTATTTATGTAAATTGACTTTTACATTTGACCTTCCAAAGTTAAACACCTCACAATTGTCTGATTTAAACTCACAAACACAATTTCTCTGCCCATATTTTCACCTGGTTCATATCCTGATGTATCCTTTCACATCGTTCTAAACTATCCATAACTTGAACAATTTTTGTGTCATATGCAAACTTGCAAATAAGCCTATCTATATTTTTATCCTAATCATAATACACAACAGCGGAAATGTCCATTCCTAATCCCTGCGGAATACCTTTGGTCAGAAACCTCCAGTCAATTAAACACTTGAGAAATGTTTAAAGTTGTACCTGTAGTAGTTTATTTTCTCTTATATAATTAAAACAAATGTACTAATTTATAATTCAACAAGTTTAACGAATTACTTAGATTTTATTTCAGGAACCCATTTTTATCTAATGTGCATTAGACTTTAATTATTTAGATCTACAACCTGTAAATAGCCATCTTAGAACTGGTTATGTTTAAGAAGGAATTGCAGATGCTGGAAAATCGAAGGTAGACAAAAACATAGAAACATAGAAAATAGGTGCAGGAGTAGGCCATTCGGCCCTTCAAGCCTGCACCGCCATTCAATATGATCATGGCTGATCATCCAACTTGGTAACCTGACCCTGCCTTCTCTCCATACCCCCTGATCCCTTTAGCCACAAGAGCCACATCTAACTCCCTCTTAACTATAGCCAATGAACTGGCCTCAACTACCTTCTGTGGCAGAGAATTCCACAGATTCACCACTCTCTGTGTGAAAAATGCTGGAGAAACTCAGTGGGTGAGGCAGCATCTATGAAGCGAAGGAAATAGGCAGTTTCGGGTCGAGACCCTTCTTCAGACTGATGAGGGGGGGGTTTGGGTGGGCGGGAAGAAGAAAGGAAGAGGCAGAGGCTGTGGGTGAACTGGGAAGGGGAGGGGAAAGAAGGAGAAAGCAGGGACTACTTGAAATTGGAGAAGTCAATGTTCATACCGCTGGGGTGTAAACTACCCAAGCAAAATATGAGGTGCTGCTCCTCCAATTTATGGTGGGCCTCACTCTGACCATGGAGGAGGCCCAGGACAGAAAGGTCAGATTCGGATTGGGTGGGGGAATTGAAGTGCTGAGCCACCGGGAGATCAGGTTGGTTATTGCGAACCGAGCAGAGGTATTGGACGAAGCGGTTAGCAAGCCTACGCTTGGTCTCACCGATGTAGAGCAACTGACACCTAGAGCAGCGGATGCAATAGATGAGGTTGGAGGAGGTGCAGGTGAACCTCTGCCGCACCTGGAAAGACTGCTTGGGTCCTTGGATGGAGTCAAGGGGGGAGGTAGAGCGACAAGTGTAGCATTTCCAATCTTAGAACTGGTGTTACTTAGCAAGAATGATTATGCTTTTTGATTCCATGCCTTTAGATACAACAAAAAATAATTAACCACCTTTTCATTGTCCATGTTAATTTGCTGTTCCTTAAGAAATCATAGACAAGTTCAATTGTAGTATAAATATAAATCTATTTTAAAATTAGCTTCTAGATAAATCATTTTAGAACATAATTCATTTGAATTGATACGAAAGTAAAAGTAAGATAACTATTTGTAAAACTTATTTTCCTCCAAATAATACTGCTTAAACTTTGGAGATAAAAAAAATTATTGTCTTAATGCACTTGTGCAGGATGCTACACAGCTTCTTCCCACAGGCAATAAAACTGGTTAACGGACTGTGTCCCCTCCCCATACATCATACACCAACACATCTAACCTCGCCCAAACATTGACAGCTAGACACCTGTCAAGGTAAATCCACTGTTCGGTCTGAATGTCTGTTTTTAGTTCAATTTTTTGTCTATTTTAGATATGTTAATTTTAAAGTTGTATGTATTCTGCTTTTATTCACTGCACTGACAGGAACTGATTGAGAAACAATTTTTCATTTCTTCTGTGTATGTAAGTACTCAGTGAAATGACATTAAAGTAAATGCTGAATACTGAAGTGCAGGTGAAAGATTAGTTTAATTTGGCATCATGTTCCATCGTGGGCCGAAGGGCGATTCCTCCATTTTACTATGTTCATTTGTGGAAAACTTAAAGGCGGGTGGATAGTCCACGAGGGGAATGAGCATCAATAGTTGATATGGTAGGGTACTCTGTTGAGGATAGGTTTGAAGGAGCAACCAAAGGATCTTGTAATAACTTGAGATTGGAGAATCGTAAGGAAATTAGTTTAGTTCAGAGACGCAGCGCAGAAACAGGCCCTTCAGCCCACCAAGTCTGCACCGACCAGCAATCCCCAAACATTAACACTACCCAACACACACAAGGGACAATTTTACATTTATACCAAGCCAATTAACCTACAAACCTGTACGTCTTTGGCGTATGAGAGGAAACAAAATATCTCGGAGAAAACCCATATAGGTCACCGGGAGAACGTACAAACTACAATGAGAGGAAAAACTGGGGACTACAGATTTAGGGCTGATATGGGGTCAACGTTGAAGGAAGTTTGGCTCAATGGACTTGGGTAAAGGAAGGAAGCAGCAATGATGTTCTCGCTTTTAAGGCTCCACTACGACACAATCTACTTTTCACTTGCAATGGAAAAAAATAATCAGAGCAGAGGAGTGAGAATTGAGTGAAATTATATTTTTGGAGTATAACACAAGAAATGAGCTGTGAAATCACAGTATAAAGCCTATGTAAGGGAAATCTTATGTATCATTCATCTTTTCTGTATTACAAAAAAAAAAGAACCCCCATAGGAGAATATATTACTTATATTTATTTAAGGCAAGGCATTCCAGTTTAGTATTTCCAATGGTGTTATCACTTTTTGCTAAACAAAATAATATTGTTAGCTGATGTTATTTAAAAAAAAAGCTTTACAGCCAATTTACTTTTAATATCAGTGTTGTAGATTAGGAATAACCTTATACCTCTGTATTCCAAAACTTGCTAGCTCCTCACTGCTGAAGCCTGTGAACATTGACCTACACGAGACCATAACGAGCAAATTTTTAAGACAAATATTCTAATTTTATCAACTGTCAATGGTCAGGGATAAAATAACTAACTGATACCTTGGAACCGACTGCAGCAGCTAAAGAACCTAGAAAGTTTCAGGCCGGGACCCTTCTCCAGAGTCTGAAGAAGGACCCCGACCCGAAATGTCAGTCTGAAAAAGGGTCCCGACCCGAAACGTCATCTATCCATTTTCTCCAGAAATGCTGCCTGACCTGCTGTGTTACTCCAACATGTTGTGTCTATCTATGGTATAAACCAGCATCTGCAGATCGTTTTTATTAAATCGGAAAAAATTATCATGTTCTCTTTATCCATCAATACAATCAGATCCTCCTGTTATTTCCTTAACTACCCCTGCAGCATTGGCCTTCTGTGACTGCACTATTTGAATGCAATGCTACACATGTGAATTCTGATACCGATGGCTAAGCCTTTTGGAAACATTTCACTGCACTAACATTTTCACAATAAACTGGGCAAAACTATTTTTATAGCTGTTAACTTTTTTTTAAAGGATTTTTTATACTGCTCTTTAATAGATATGTGAAGCTAAGTAAAAATTTATTATCCACAACAATTATGACTTTATTCCAAAGTAAAATACTCGCATTTCATGCTATGAGAATAGAATGCTAACATGAATAAAATTACTTATTATTTGTTTACGTTGTGCTCTGCAAAAATAAATATAAGGGTCAGAATTTCAGATGTTTGAGTGGCATGGCCATGTTTTGAATTTAATATACATTGTGCGAACATTATTGGCAGCCAGAAGAGAGATGCTTGCCAGTCCAACACAGTGAGCAGACTGATGTAAAAGACAAATACTGATTTTGTGTATGTCATTTATACAGATATATAGTGCAAGCATTGCCTTTTTTTTCTAGAGAAGCTACCCTGTGTTAACAGGGTAAAATTGCCGCAGTTCCTGTTATAAATTCAGTTTCCTCCATTCTTTTATACAGTGCACTCCAAAATGTTTGGTACAAAGACCCATCATTTATTTATTTGCCTCTGTACACAATTTGAGATTTGTTATAGAAAAAAAAAATCACATGTGGTTAAAGTGCCCATTGTCAGATTTTAATAAAAGCGATTTTTATACATTTTTGTTTCACCATGTAGAAATTACGGCAGTGTTTATACATTGTCCCCCCATTTCAGGGCACCATAATGTTTGGGACACAGCAATGTCATGTAAATGAAAGTAGTCATGTTTAGTATTTTGTTGCATATTATTTGCATGCAATGACTGCTTGAAGTCTGCGATTCATGGACATCATCAGTTGCTGGGTGTCTTCTCTGGTGATGCTCTGCCAGACGTGTATTGCAGCCATCTTTAGCTTATGCTTATTTTGGGGCTAGTCCCCTTCAGTTATCTCCTCAGCATATAAAAGTATGCCCAATTGGGTTCAGATCAGGTGATTGACTTGGCCACTCAGGAATTGACCATTTTTTAGCTTTGAAAAACTCCTTTGTTGCTTTAGCAGTATGTTTGGGATCGTTGTCTTGCTGTAGAATGAACCGCCGGCCAATGAATTTTGAGGCATTTGTTTGAATTTGAGCAGATAGGATGTGTCTATACACTTCAAAATTCATTATGCTACTACCATCAGCAGTTCTATCATCAATCAAGATAAGTGAGCCAGTACCTTCAGCAGCCATACATGCCCAGGCCATAACACCACCACCACCGAGTTTCACAGATGAGGTGGTATGCTTTGGATCTTGGGCAGTTCCTTCTCTCCTCCATACTTTGCTCTTGACATCACTCTGATATAAGTTAATCTTCGTCTGATTTGTCCACAAGACCTTTTTCCAGAACTGTGGTTGGTCTTTTAAGTACTTCTTGGCAAACTTTAACACGGCCATCTTATTTTTGCGGCTAACCAGTTGTTTACATGAACAGTGTATTTCCGTTCATGAAGTCTTCTGCAGACAGTGGCCATTGACAAATCCACACCTGACTCGTGAAGAGTGCTTCTGATCTGTCAGACAGATGTTTGGGTTTTTTTCTTTATTATGGAGAGAATTCTTCTGTCATCATCTGTGGAGGTCTTCCTTGGCCTGCTAGTTCCTTTGCGATTAGTAAGCTCACCAGTGCTCTCTTTCTTCTTAATAATGTTCTAAACAGTTGATTTTGGTAAGCCTAAGGTTTGGCTGATGTCTCTTAACAGTTTTATTCTTGTTTCTCAGCCTCATAATGGCTTCTTTGACTTTCATTGGCACAACTTTGGTCCTCATGTTGATAAACAGCAATAAAGGTGATGGAAAGATTGGAGGAAAGACTAGATGCTGAGAGCTTTCTTATACCTGCATTAAGGAGGCAATTAAACACACCTAAGCAATTACAAACGCCTGTGAATGCATGTGTCCCAAACATTATGGTGCCCTGAAATGGGGGGGGGGGGGGGGGGGGACTATGTATAAACAACTGTAATTTCTACATGGTGAAACCAAAATGTATAAAAATACCCTTTAATAAAATTTTACAATGTGCACTTTAACCATATGTGATTTTTTCTATTACAAATCTCAAATTGTGGTGTACAGAGGCAAATAAATAAATGATGCATCTTTGTCCCAAACATTAGGGAGGGCACTGTAGCTATAGGAAAAAAATCAGGTGTTCTTTATATCACTAATTTTAAAACACAATTAAAAATTATCTTGTAAAAGTAAGTTTAAGAAGACCCCCACACCCCATGGTGCACTGCCTTAACCAGACAGTTATACTGATGGGTAATGGAATGTTATGATGGCTTTCTATGACAGGCCACTTATGCCACTGTCATCACATGAAGCACAAACTAATGATTGTACCTATCGATGGCCTTCACTTTCCCTGCAGAATATTTTTTTCTTTTCTTCAGGTGGCAATTTTAATACTGCTGCAGTTAACCATTACTGAAATCTAGAATTAATGGACCACTGTTGCCTATGATTTTGTATTTGTCCCTGCACTGAAAGCTTTGTTCATCTGAGAATCTGGCCCTGAGGTACAGTTTGCTTTAAAAGTGACTGACCTTTGTCTGCTACTGCATACATAAACGTGCCACACCTGTAGATTGTATGCTTTTAGCTCTCCTTTTAATACAGCCACAATAAGATGATTGCACTATGACAGGTGGTTGCTCTGGGACTAGTGATTGAGCAAAAGGTTTTTGTTTGGAGAAGCTTCACTGCATAGTCATTGAACAGCCTGGTGATGTTAATGCAACAACAGATCTATACTTGAGCAAATCATTCAACTCCTCACACTGCTTGGTTTGTAAACTGTTTCTTGATAGCAATATACTGGGTGTGAAGTTGCTACAAATTGATATGAAAAGAGGTTCAGCTAATTGACACATATAACTGCATTCTTCGATTTATATATAAGTATGTTGCTTCCCCATGCTGCAATCAATAATGGATCCTTGTAGAGCATGAGAATAAAGATGCTTTCACCGGTATTTTTCACTGTTACCCCATGTGAATTTAAGCTGTCTCTTTCATTGTATCTCATCGCAGATTAGCCAGGATGTTGCAATTGAACAGGCTGTCAAGATGATTCTGTCATTCATTTTGTTTGATGTTTGTAGGTACAGCCTCATCAAGCAACTGGGACAAACTACACTTTGGTTTTAGGGATTGCATTTAAAAATAATGCAAAATATCTTGAGTAGAAAACTATTTATTTGTTAAACCCTTGCTGGGTCTTGCTGTATATTGGAATCTCTCAATCGTATGCTGCTGCATTATACTGTGGATGGGCAATAAATGCTAAGCTTAACAGAGATGTATCCAAAAAATAAATTTAATAAAATTAGTTATGATCTTTTGGAGAAGTCATTAGCTTTTTCTAGGAGGCGATCTCCGAAATGTTCTCTTGTGAAGAGGTTTTGTGTACTAGCCCTGAGAGCAGCGACTGGGATAACTTGTGTTAAGGTTGGATTTTCGTAAGTAGGGGCTTCCGTTACCCAGCACCCCTATATTGCATTTTTCCAACTGAAGCTTCATGAAGGAACTATAAATGCTTAAGCAGTTTGCATACAAACAAAGGACTTCCTCAAACATTTATGCTGTGCAAGTAATACCAACTGGAGATAAAAGGAATTACTGATTATTACCACAGTAATAATTAAACCCTGAATAATAAACTACCAATACATGTTGGCCATTGATTTAAAATATGGCATGTTTGTTCCAGATTTGTTCCTCTCCTTGGGTTTTTGTAACTATGCACAACCGCTTTGAAAGTAATGATGCGGAAATATAACAATACTTTCTGGCAGTGTTTTGACAACTTTTATACAAAGCCTTTTAATAGTAGCATGTCACTTTCTAGCAATGATGTTCCATACAAAGTTTTAATCATTGCCATGTTATAGACAGGGAGTAAGTACACAAAGGTGTATTCATGGACCTTCACTGCAGCTGGGTAAAAAACAGAATAGGGTGGGAGCTCTGTCACCTGACTTAAACAATGCCCCAATGAATGTTCTTGGCAGGGAAAAGTGGGGTGTAAAGTCACTAAACGAAAAAATAATAATCATGGGGGTTTTTTAAGTATTCAGTGAATAAAGGAAGTAGTCTGAACATTTAAACTTCACCTCTTGTGGCTGATTATTTTCTGTCATTGTTTTACAGACTGACCAACACAAATATTATTCACAGAACTCCAGAATGGACCTTAATTGCAATTGTGCTGTTTTCAGTGTAAGTGTTAACAAGATTATTTTTGTTCAAACGCTAATGAAAAAATGTTCTTGTTAAATTGGGTAAATGATTATTAGTAGAGTCCAAGAATGTGCTTTAAAACATGATCAGCCATGATCACATTAAATGGCGGTGCTGGCTCAAAGGGCCGAATGGCCTACTCCTGCACCAATTGTCTATTGTCTAAAACGGTGAAGACTTTACATCTATCATTTTCTTTATTCATAATCTGTTAAAAACATAGACTGCAATGGGTTTGTTTCCACTTAGTAGGGATTGGATAGAACAACATGAAGTAGGATAATTGCGACAATTCTTTTTACAGTAGAAAATATTGTACATTTTTCAGAATAAGAAATTTTAGACTTTGTCCAACCCTGTTGCCTTGGATTTTCTTCTACTAATTCCAGCTGGTGGTCTTGAAAGTCATGCCAGTGTTATGATGAATTTCTATGTTTTTATTATGTATCATCGGGTTGTTTGATTCTAGGCCTTTTATCCAGGTACAATCATGTCCTCAACTGACATTTAGTGCCAACTTATTTTAGTAAACACCATTGGTTCTGAATTGATACGAGGGAATCTTTTAAACTATTTTCTCTCTGCGGTGCAGTTCTGGGTCCTTGTGCTATAAGTCCATGTATAAATTAATTTATAATATTAAAGACTTACTGCTATATTGATGATTAAATATAGGACTGGTTTAGGTTTTATTTCAATATATTTCCAAATCCTGTTGCAGGACAGCTGAATTAAATGAAATAAGTGTCTAAAAATGAGTTTTTCTTTAGAGAACCACACATTCAATAATGTAGAATTGTATATTTTAAAATATGGTATAAGGAAGATTGAAAGATTGCTTTTCAATATTTTGCTTAATCATCAATCATTGTATTTGGCCAATGTAACCATTACTTTGTATGTTTGTTTCTCATGAAGGCCTCCAGCATTGTTCTTGTTGTCCACCCCCAAGTCGTTCATATCTTTCCATTTCATAATCATTCCACTGCAGTGTCTTTAAACCATTCTAATGTGAACATTTTGCAGATATTGTGATAATTCAACTCTTAATTATCTAATCATATTGTGCTATTCTCCATTTATTCTATGATTGTTTCTTTATAAAAAGTCACAAATTTTTTAATGTTGCCAACCAGTAGCATAGTTGCAAAAATATACTTCCTTCTGCACAGAGGTTAATGTTCCAGTTAATTTTCACAATAAATAATAGGTAATTATTGTGATCGTATTAAGATACCATTATTTCATCAATTATGCATGACATTATTAACGTGTAAGTTGGCCAGAAATGTCAGAGTTTAAGATTTATCAAGTTGATAATTGCACGACCACATATTTTTTTTATAAATGTCAATGTTTTTAATATGCTGAATTTTCACATTAATTGCTAGTTAAACTAGATACAAATTTAGGTGAGTATGTGGTGTCCACACATTGCTACCAGGTCTACATTTTAACAATTTAACTGGAAGTTGGAGTAGTCTAATTGTGTACTGGGAGAAACTCCATTCCAGCAAAATTGATCAATTTTGTGTAGTTTAATGGCATAGTGTGAAAAGACCAGTTCAAATACAAAATATTGTTTTTTTTAAA
Source organism: Raja brachyura (assembly GCA_963514005.1). The sequence goes on along the minus strand of OY740790.1, from coordinate 63,330,508 downwards.
TTTTGGGTAGAAAAACAAAAATATTTGAATTTACAGTGTTGGATGGAGATTTATGAAGCGTCGAAAGTAAGGCATGAAAGTTATGAGGAACAATTAGATACATTTGGGACTTTGAGACAACGATTTATCGATGAGAATGAATGACAATTGCTAGTTATGATAACTTGCATTATTTCAAGACACAATGACACAACTAGCAACATTTGATTTAATTTACAGACTGCAAATCATACACACAGTTGGAGAGAGCTTTTTTAAGCACTTGAGATATATGTGCATTTCCAATCGCATCTATTTTTATTAACATTGAAAGAACCTGAACAGCATTGGTTAATTACAACAAAATCTCTTGTGTTTGGACTAAGTACCACATGTAATGTTTAACATAATGCCTGCCTTTTAACAAAATCGCTGGTGATTTAATGCACTGACAGAAGAATAAATTTCATCAGGATTGAAGCTTTCATACAGTTGGGGTATTTTCAACTTGAATTAGAGAATTGTAGAAATCTACTCCAGGCTGCACTGTGCTTCTCCTTAGGCCTGCCAGATCGGTGGAACTTCTTGGGTGGAGATATTCTTAGTAGACATTTGCAGGTCAAAATATGCTGCAGGCTATCTTCACAGCATCCTCAACATTGCATTTCCTACCGTTGATATTGCTTCGGTCTGACACATTATTCCAGCTTTCCTGTCCCAGGGAAGTGCGTTCAAGCAAGTGTTAGTGAAGGCTTCAGTAAGCCTTAAATCTATGTTATAAAACCAACTAGTGCTGAAATGAGTCATTAAATCAGAACATAGAAAGTAACTTTACTGGAATGCTTTGATATCAATTTTTAATAGACTATAAGAACAAATCTTTTGTCATTTTTGCTACCAAGTTGTATGGGTGAACGACTAATTTGTGAAACAGATCTTATGAATTTTTAAAACTTTCTGGCACAAATTTCACTGCAGCCATTGGTAGCATATGAATGCAGCATTTAATTTCTATAAACTTAGTCATTTAATGTTGTACACACTTAAATAGATTTTGTAAAGCAGCAGCAAACTGAAATTAAGTCATGCTAGTGTTTGTTTTGTGCAGCGCTGTGATTTCAGTCATGACCAGTTATAAAATAATATTTGTGGATCTAAACAAATTCAAGTTGCTATTGAATACAGTTCTTAGAACTTTGTGTTTTTTATTGATGCCTGCAAACTTTAATTTTGAACTTGCATTGTTCTGAATAGAAATTCTTATAAATGTCATTTATAAACTGTGTTCAAGTTATCTGTGTCACGGGTATGAATTTCGGGATCCCTTCGGAGTTTGCATTCATGCTTAGACTGAATGAGCAATATGCCATATCAAATGAAGCAGATAAATACATCTTTCAATATCATGGTAGTATAAAACGCATGTGATTATTTTTCTCCATTTCTTAACTTTGCAAGGATTCCTGCTGTATTTGTATTGTATACCCTGGGCGAAAGCTAATGGAAAGCTTTCAGTTCTTAGCTGGAAAAAATGTCTTGGCTGATTTTTTTTTTGTCTGAACTGGCTGATGGCACTGTCTTGTGGTCAATTTTGCCAACAGTGCTTAGATTTAATCCTTCAAGATTTTCACCTAAAAGCTTGAGCGTGGTTGTGCTGTACTGGGAGTAGAGTGTTAGCTTTGGGACATACTATTGAAACATACTTCAAATGATGTGGATCACAAGACAAAAGCCATCAGTCATTTCAGTTAACTCTGATGTTCAAAGATATACACAAGAGGCAATGTTCAACTGACATGCACAGCTTCAGAATAGATTCCAGGATGGTCTCTGTTCAGAATGTTTTTTGTTTAACATCATTTGCTCTGTAAGATGCAAGATAACACCTAAGTAGAAGGAAACATGTATACATTGAATTTTAGTCTGAAATAGATTTTTTTTCAAATGCAGAATTTGCCCTTACCCTGGCAATTATTTTAAATATTTTTCATGGTGTGTAGTGGATTATTTTTCATATTAGGCCAGGATATTCTGCAGTATCATGTACCATCAATTTTGCTAACTGCCAAAATATCTGGAGGTAGCTTATTCTATATGTAATCCTACATATCTAAGTTGAATGCACACTATTGTTGTGGGAGTGAATCTGAAACAGAAGGGCTATTTCTTCCCATGATATGTCAAATAATTGCAATAGAAATATTTGATATTTGTGATAAAGTGAGTTTGTAGCAGGGATGGGGATGGCTGCTTGAACGAATGAGGAATCGAGGTGGAATCGACTGGGTTATCTTTTGTAAGAGCTAATGCAGATTTGAACGGATTGAATAGTCTTCCAAATGCTATACTATTGTTTGATTTTCTGATGCTACTTAGTGATCAGAATCTCATGACATTATCTTCATCAATTAAGCACTGTCAAAAATTCTTGAGCTAGAGCAGGTGAATTGGTCTTCATTAGATTAGATTAGATAATTAGATTAACAGGTCTATAATATGAGCTAAGTCGTAGAATTATAAAAACATGAAATACTTGGTCGTGATGGTATTTACAGGCATACCTTTTGGGTGGAATTTAAACAGTTAAATTTGTTAAAAGCTTACAATTAAGATTTCATGTGGATTAACTATTTACATCTAAGTTTGAGTGAGTTGGTGTCTCAGTATTGGTGGCCAAGGATTTGTGCATGTAAATCCCCATTAATTTGCATCATCTGATATATCAATTTTGCAATTTCTCCCTACAATGCCCCCTAACATCACCTTTCTTTTGTCAAATTTGTCTGAAAATGTTCCTGCAAAGTACATTGTGAGACTTGCTAATTTAAGGTGTTGTGTAATTCCAGGTTGCTACCACCAGAGGTTGATTTTGTCATTTGGAGTACCATATTTAAGCATTAATTGTAATGGGCTTTGTTTCGGGTCAAGACCATCTTTGGTCAAGTCTGAGTGTAAATGGAAGATAGCTGTGTGGAAGGGGTAAGATGGAAGCTGGTAGCTGGTAGATGAAACCAGATGAGGGGAGAGGATGGAGATCTACTGGATACACTTTGAGTCTTGACGTTGGTTTCGACCTGAAACATTCTATTTCCACAGATGCTATTTAATCCGCTAAGTTCTTCCAGCAGTTTATAATTGCTCCATGTTCCATTATCTGTAGTCTTGTGTGTCCAATTCTTAGTTTGCTCTATGCGCACTCCATCATTCTGACCACTTGATGGCTCTGCTAAAGCAGTGTAAGCATGGGAACATAAATGTGTTTCACAATGACATTGATTTTATGACCAGGTGGCTTCATCATTGATCTAAAAATGCTTAGTAAAGGGCGTCCCACTTGGCGATTTTTTTCGGCGACTGTCGGCATCATTGACTGACGTATCGAGTCACCGAAAAAGTCGCCGCATGGCGACGTATTGACGCGCGGTGTGTCGCTGGATTTTGAAATGTTCAAAATATTTTGGGGACCCTGATACGACAGTCAATGACGCCGGCAGTCACCGAAAAAAATCACCAAGTAGGACAGGCCCTTTGGCTTCAGGGTAGATCCCACCTCATCCGTTGAAGTTGGCTCTCCACCAGTTAGGACTGCACCTTCCATTTCTGCGTTTCTAGTCTAAACCTTGTGATCGTTTAGTTTAGGAGGATGAGAGGGGATCTCATTGAAACATATAAGATTGTTAAGGGCTTGGACACTCTAGAGGCAGGAAACATGTTCCCGATGTTGGGGAGTCCAGAACCAGGGGCCACAGTTTAAGAATAAGGAGTAAGCCATTTAGAACGGAGACGAGGAAACACTTTTTCTCACAGAGAGTTGTGAGTCTGTGGAATTCTCTGCCTCAGAGGGCGGTGGAGGCAGGTTCTCTGGATGCTTTCAAGAGAGAGCTAGATAGTGCTCCTAAAAATAGCGAAGTCAGGGGATATGGGGAGAAGGCAGGAACGGGGTACTGATTGGGGATGATCAGCCATGATCACATTGAATGGCGGTGCTGGCTCAAAGGGCCAAAGGGCCCACTCCTGCACCTATTGTCTATTGTCTATTATCACTGTACTATAAGAATTCCCTTACTGACATTTCACCCAACCTATTGCCTAAACGCAGGTCCTACACCACCTCCTTCCTTTTTTGCCTGACAAATTACGGATGAAAGAAGTACATCTGAACACATAAAAGATTCCACCTTTTCTTTGTCTTCTAAAATTGTCCCAATCGATGCTCTAACATGTGGCATTGCAATATCAACACAGCATATTACTTGCACACCCTGGTAATTTTCCCGGAAATGTACACCTTTCAGTATTTGGTGAGCTGCTGAATGCTCCCAGCATTGTGATATGGTTCTTTGCAATACTTAGTTATAATCATATGGATCTTGGCCTTGACAACTCAAGGGTTTCCTCTCTCTCCAGAATTACAATATCACCATTGCCACCCCACCTTTTTTCCTTCCTTATATTTTCAAACACCTTATACAGAAATAATAATTTTTGGTGAAAGTCACTACATTTTCCCCAATGTCCATTTGTGCTTGTGACTCAGCAGTCCTATTCATTAAATTGTAAATTGTAATTCATTTATTAGCCAATTATGTAAACATACAAGGCATTTGATTTGTCAACAGTCATACAAAAAAGCAACAAGATACATAACCACATAAAAATTAAACATAGACTTAAACAACCACCACAACGGCGTGTGAGAATCCCCAGGGCCCACAGCATAAGCGGAGACCCACAGCCATCAGTTCAATGTCCGGGCCACACACACGCTCCTTCCCTGTGATGTGACCAGAGTTGTACTGACCGCTCTCACTCTCTCTGCAGTCCCTGTCCGCCCAAACAGTCAGAAAGCCGTCCACACTCGCAATAGACTCCGGGATGTCTTCATGGAGCCATGTCCCCGCAAAACACCGAGGTCTCTGCACCCACAGCACTCCCACTGAGTCTTCACCAGTGCAGGTAGCATGTCCATCTTGTTTTTTCGGCGACCTCACACTCCCCACTTGGATGGAAGGCAAATAGCCTATACCTTCTTTCCTCCTTTTCTCCTGCGGTCGGGGCAATCGAAACTTCCGCAGTCGAGGCGATCGAAGCTCCCGTGAGTGGAGCTCCCGCAGTCGATCCCTAACAAAGGGACTACCAGCTCCTCGATGTTAAAGCCGCAGTGCAGACGGAGATAGGATGAAAAAGTCGCATCTCTGTCGAGGAAAGAGATAAAAAAGGTCCCCCCCCCCCATCATATAATACAAAATCTAAAGGCACACTAAAAACATACAAGTAAACACAGACCAAAACAGCAAGAGAAGAAAAGGAGAAAACAGGCTGTTGGAGCGGCTGCCATGTAAGGCGTCGCGCCACCTAGTTTGTGTGTTAGTATAAATCCATTCTAAACTTTGTTCGTTTGCATGAGCAGTAGACCTTTTGGCTCTTTTAAGCCCGTTTCTCATGTAAAGAAATCGTGGTTTATTGAATTGGGATATTGATTGAGATGATTTTAGAAGGCAACTTTCCGCCCCTGACCTTAAAGCTGTGTTTTTTAACCCTCTATCCCATCTATTTTTCCTCGTTTGTGATGTGGTCTGTGCAGCTAGTCTTCAGGATCTTCCTCAAGCAGCGTTGTTGGAATGCATCCAATTTCTTTTTCATCTTCACATTGATTTTCCATGTCTCACTGGCATAGACAGCTGTAGGGAGGACTACAGACTGGAAGAGCTTGAAATTTAGCATCTTAGATATCCCGCCACTAGACCTGAGGAAGATCCTGAAGACTAGCTACAGAGACCACATCACAAATGAGGAGATCTATCATGAAACTACAACAATGCCTCTCAGTCAGGACATAGAGGTATGCAGGATGAAATTTGCAGGACGTACTCAGAATGTCACCAGAATGTGCACCTAAGATAACAATGACATGGCAACCTGACGGAAGAAGGAAAAGTGGCCAACCAAAACTCACATGGAGGCGGACATTCCAGAAGGATTTGGAAGCCCGGGATGCAAGCCTATCGAGGGTGGAAGATGTCGCACATAACCGAACATCATGGTGAAAGCTTGCTGGCTAATGCACTCAACAGTGTGAGAGGGACTAAGTCTAAGTAAGACCCCATCTATGCCTCTCATATTTTTATAAACTTAGATTAAATCTCTCCTCAGCCTCTAATGCTCCAGAGAAAACAATCCATGTTTGCCTAACTGCTCCTTGTAACTAATATCCTCTAATCCAGGCAGCATTGTAGGAAACCTCTTTTGCACCGTCTCCAAAGCACCCATCTTGAAATGCAAAGACCAGAATTGCCACAGTACTCCAAATGTGATCTAACCAAAGTATAATAAAGCTGCAACATGACTTCTTGTGTTGCCACTTTTGGGGAACTATGGATTTGGACCCCACGATCTTTATGTATATCAATATCGTTTATGGTTATACCATTAACTGTATATTTTCCCCTTACATTTGACCTCCTACAGTGCAACATATCACAATTTCATTTCCGGATTTAATTTCCATTTCTCCAATCTGTATCCTGTTGTATTTTTTTGACAGCCACATACATCGTCCACAACTCCACCAATGTACCAACTACAAACTTACTTAACCTAAACAACCAAGCTACATTTTCATCCAGGTTGTTTATATATATTTATATCACAAACAAGAGGTTCCAGCAGTGATCCCTGTGGAGTATCATTAATCATCAACTACTTGTCAGAATGACACTCTTCCACCACTACCTTCTGTCTCCTATGGGTTAGCCAGTTCTGAATCCAAACTACCAAGTCACCATGGATCCCATGCATCTTAGTCTTCTAGATCAGCCTGCCATGAAGACTGTTGCCAACCTTTCCATAGGCATGGGGGCAGCATCCACTTAAAACACGTGTCATGCTAAGTTCAGCTTCGTCCATGATCTAATCTTACCACTGCCTCCAGAGGTTAACCCTTCCCTGTAAAAGCATATTAGAGAAATAACAAGTATTTCTTCCACTATTGGCGGATAATTCCCAAGAAAGCTAAGATAGGTAGTATACATTATAGAAGCTCCTGTTCATATAGCTGAAAAGGTAGCGCACAAAAGTGGTAAAAACTACATTGGGCAGAAAATTATTTTGGCCCATTGCAGGATTCAAAGGGCTAATATTCAAAGTAATCTCTGGAAAAAGACTGAAGGGATAAATTTGCTCCAGTTTGTACTCCATTGGATGCTGCTCAGTTGTGAGCAATATATTGCACTATAAAAATGGTGAGGATATGGTTTCTGATATCTACAATTCCAAAACAGAACATCCCATCTCCAATCACCGATAATTGAGGCAAACATAATGGGCGGAAAATTCATTGGTCATCCTTACTGAAATGCAAAACTACACACGTGCTTTTGTCACAAGGATGTGATTTAGGAAATCTTCTGCTAGGTTTTGTTCCTTAGGAATTAAAAATCATGTGTAGTTTTGATCTTTTAGTAAGGTTGCTCAATGAATTTTAGGTTCGCTTCAGTTATAGTCAAGAAGGTGGAGTGGTTCAGAAGTTGTTCATGAGCACCTGAATAGAGGAATATTACCTGAGACACTCAAAATGGTATTCGGGAAATGTATTTTTATTTTTTGAGGAACTTGCTGTTTTGGTGGGTGAGGTAAAGCATTAGGAATTATTTAGATAGTTGGACGTGTTATTAAAGGAACCTGTTCTTTTCTCAAGGGTAGATATATGGTAAATTGCTTTGATGGATTACAAATTGGCTACCTTCCCGTAGGCATACTATTGATGATTGTAGATCCGTCTTGAGAACAATCATGATTTTGCTGTTGATGTTTACATACTTCATTAATGACAGATATAAATATTGGGGAAATGGTCCAAACATTTGTATAAGCATTAAATCTGTGAATCAGAATAAAACTACTTAATGCATTCTTGATGTGATGGAGAAACAGGCTTACATTTCATAGCCAGGAAATAATATTAAACTTGCGGAAAATTCATCTTGTCTATATCAACCTGACAAAAGTTATTAGGTCAACCTGATATTACGACAACCTGACATATAAAGGAACCAACGAGAGAGCAGGCTATTCTAGACTGGGTATTGAGTAATGAGGAAGGGTTAGTTAGCAGTCTTGTTGTCCGTGGCCCCTTGGGCAAGAGTGACCATAATATGGTTGAGTTCTTCATTAGGATGGAGAGTGACATAATTAATTCAGAAACAAGGGTTCTGAACTTAAAGGAAGGTAACTTTGAGGGTATGAGACGTGAATTAGCCAAGATAGACTGGCAATTGATTCTTAAAGGGTTGATGGTGGATGTGCAATAGAAGGCATTTAAAGACTGCATGGATGAACTACAACAATTGTTCATCCCAGTTTGGCAAAAGAATAAATCAGGGAAGGTAGTGCATCCGTGGATAACAAGGGAAATCAGGGATAGTATCAAAACAAACGAAGAAGCATACAAATTAGCCAGAAAAAGCAGCCTACCAGAGGACTGGGAGACATTCAGAGTCCAGCAGAGGAGGACAAAGGGCTTAATTAGGAAAGGGAAAATAGATTATGAAAGGAAATTGGCAGGGAACATAAAAACTGACTGCAAAAGTTTTTATAGATATGTGAAGAGAAAAAGATTAGTTAAAACAAATGTTGGTCCCTTGCAGTCAGAAACGGGTGAATTGATCATGGGTAACAAGGACATGGCAGACGAATTGAATAACTACTTTGGTTTTGTCTTCACTAAGGAAGACATAAATAATCTGCCGGAAATAGCAGGGGACTGGGGGTCAAATGAGATGGAGGAACTGAGTGAAATCCAGGTTAGCCGGGAAGTGGTGTTAGGTAAATTGAATGGATTAAAGGCCGATAAGTCCCCAGGGCCAGATAGGCTGCATTCCAGAGTACTTAAGGAAGTAGCCCCAGAAGTAGTGGATGCATTAGTGATAATTTTTCAAAATTCTTTAGATTCTGGAGTAGTTCCTGAGGATTGGAGGATAGCTAATGTAACCCCACTTTTTAAAAAGAGGGGGAGAGAGAAAACGGGGAATTACAGACCAATTAGTCTAACATCGGTAGTGGGGAAACTGCTAGAGTCAGTTATTAAAGATGGGATAGCGGCACATTTGGAAAGTGGCGAAATCATTGGACAAAGTCAGCACAGATTTACGAAAGGTAAATCATGTCTGACGAATCTTATAGAATTTTTCAAGGATGTAACTAGCAGAGTGGATAAGGGAGAACCAGAGCATGTGTTATATCTGGACTTTGAGAAGGCTTTCGACAAGGTCCCACATAAGAGATTAGCATACAAACTTAAAGCACACGGTATTGGCGGTTCAGTATTGATGTGGATAGAGAACTGGCTGGCGGACAGGAAGCAAAGAGTAGGAGTGAACGGGTCCTTTTCAGGATGGCAGGCAGTGACTAGTGGGGTGCCACAAGGCTCAGTGATGGGACCCCAGCTATTTACAATATATATTAATGATTTGGACGAGGGAATTGAATGCAACATCTCCAAGTTTGCGGATGACACGAAGCTGGGGGGCCATGTTAACTGTGAGGAGGATGCTAGGAAGCTGCAAGGTGACTTGGATAGGCTGGGTGAGCGGGCAAATGCATGGCAGATGCAGTATAATGCGGATAAATGCGAGGTTATCCACTTTGGTGGCAAAAACAGGAAAGTAGACTATTATTTGAATGGTGGCCGATTAGCAAAAGGGGAGATGCAACGAGACCTGGGTGTCATGGTACACCAGTCATTAAAAGTAGGCATGCAGGTGCAGCAGGCAGTGAAGAAAGCGAATGGTATGTTAGGATTTGAGTATAGGAGCAGGGAGGTTCTACTGCAGTTGTACAGGGTCTTGGTCAGACCACTCCTGGAGTATTGCGTACAGTTTTGGTCTCCAAATCTGAGGAAAGACATTCTTGCCATAGAGGGAGTACTGAGAAGGTTCACCAGACTGATTCCTGGGATGTCAGGACTTTCATATGAAGAAAGACTGGATAGACTCGGCTTGTACTCGCTAGAATTTAGAAGATTGAAGTGGGATCTTATAGAAACTTACAAAATTCTTAAGGGGTTGGACAGGCTAGATGCAGGAAGATTGTCCCCAATGTTGGGGAAGTCCAGAACAAGGGGTCACAGTTTAAGGATAAGGGGGAAATCTATTTGGACCGAGATGAGAAAAACATTTTTCACACAGAGTGGTGGGTCTGTGGAATTCTCTGCCACAGAAGGTAGTTGAGGCCATTTCATTGGCTATATTTAAGAGGGGGTTAGATGTGGCCCTTGTGGCTAAAGGGATCGGGGGGTATGGAGAGAAGGCAGGTACAGGATACTGAGTTGGATGATCAACCATGATGCTATTGAATGGCGGTGCAGGCTCGAAGGGCCGAATGGCCTACTCCTGCATCTATTTTCTATGTTTCTAAGTCCTCAAGTTAGTTTTAGCATTTTACATGTACAAAACAAATGTCAGTAAAGAAAATTAGATTTTCATTTTGTTTTGGTTATTCTAGCAGGCCGAGGGTGAAGTAGATCTGATGAGAGAATGCAGACAGCTTGTATGTGTTGGGGCAGGGGGAAGGGAAATTAGAAAGGTGTAATATGATGTACATATTATGGAGACACTGAAGTGTAAGACTAGGGGGAGTATTAGTTATAATTGTGGCAAGTTGCAGGCTTTCTATGGACCATAGTGAAATTAAATGACAATACAATAAGCTTAGCAATAAAACTGATTATTTGTGAATTTTAAAAGTGAAATTGAGCAAAGTTTCAGCAGCAATGAGATGTCTAAATGATTTAAATGTTTCCATTCCAGTCTTGCTCTGTATTTACTATCCTGCCTGAGTCAAGCTTATTACCCAGTTATTTACCGATTGATGGCTTGATGTCTACAGTGACTTTGCTTTATCCAGCTGCTGAGAGAAACTGCATATGTTTATGGAGCTAAATATTGTCAATTTGATTATTGCTTTAGAAAGTATTAAAACTACAATAAATTTTATGAATATTATCTTTGTAGTTTGTACAGGTGAGCACTTTTTCATGGTTGTATCTTGATAGAGCTATAACTTACTGCTGTGGATTCTCACCTGTCCGTGTACAGTTCTGAAAATGACCCGGGTGCCCATGTATAGTTCTGACAACTCCCTAGTGTGAGTAAGATAGTGTTAATGTGAGGTGGTCAGTGCAGACTCGGTGGGACAAAGGGCCTGTTTCCGTGCTGTATCTCTAAACTAAACTAAAGTTCAGAAATAACATTGAAAAATGTAAAATATATATATTTGTTTAAATTTTAATTGAAACCGTGCTGAAAAGTTGGATATACTGTATACTGCACTTAATTGAAATTAAGGTTTTCTAATTTCCTAAGTATTGTTTGAAGGATCAAAATAAATAATTACAATTTCCTGTATATCATGCAGATGATTTGTAAATTCCCTTTTTATCAGTTGGGCTGGGAAGAAGTACAGCTTTGTTTCAACCAGAAAATAGTTTATGCATGTAATAAACTTTCCAACCCCATTTACAAAACTTTACTTTCATACTAATGTCATTCCTCTTGTGATTCTTTTGTAGTTTGGTAATGTGACATTGGCATAAAATTGAACACATGCTCTCCTTCTCAATTTTACAATTTCAGAAGTTGCAATTTGGTTGCAGTATAAATTTTGTGAAGTGGCTGTGAATTGCAAAGAAGAAAATTAAGAATGAAATCAATTAATTATGGAAATGATGAATTATTTGCTCTTAATTTTCTTATGTCCGTTTTTATGCCCTTTGTGATTAATACCTTCAATTCAATGATTACAAATTATTTGCACTTCCTTATCTTAGGTGGTTGGCAGCTGACAATCAGGCATAACATTTTATTAATTTGAAGTAAAGCCAGCTGCAGAGAGTTTCTGGTTTGGCTATAATCAGATTTTGTAACTTAATTTGGCCATAATAAAAGTAACTTATTTGTACAGTATCATGAAGTTTGTTTATCACTATAAAGGCTGGCAAAGATTGGTTCGGTGGGTAGTGTATTCCAGTTAAAAGAAACAAACTGCTGGAGGAACTCTGCAGGTCAAGTAGCATCTGTGGATGGAAATGGATGGTCAGTGTTTTGGATCAGGTCCCTGTTACGAGACCTGAGGAACCCACTGAGTTCCTCCAACTGTTTACTTTTTGCTCCAGATTCCAACTTCAGCAATTTCTCGTGCTTTCAATATATTTCAGTTTTATGTAACTTCCGCATATTATTGTTTTTAGACTTTTGTATTTTAAGCAAATATAGATTTAAAACGTTTTATTGATATTTAAGCCCCCTCCCCAAGAACATAACGATGAGTTATAAGGCTAGTAGCAGGTACATCAAGTAGCTAGGAGAACCAATCTGTTATCATTTACTAGAGGAACTGAATACCAGATTAAACGAGCTGAACTTCAGTTAGGTGTTAGGGTGTCAGTAACACATGTGGAATACTGTGTACAGTATTGGTTTTATTTCTGAAAGTGTTATGGGTGGGACACAGTTCAGAGAACGTTTACTTGACTAATATCTCCAATTTGGTGGATTTAATGTTTGTCAGAGATAATTTATGGACCATGGAAAGTCTTGTGAAGAAAGAATTAAGAGTAACCTGGCCTTAATTTAGTTTTCACACATTTTCAGATATTTTTATCTTAGATTTTGTTTATAACTTTAATTCAAAAGCATTGCATTTTCTTACCCCAATAGTTTTAGAAGTAATCATAGGTGTTTAACTATGGAAGCCGCATTGATTTCAGTAGTTGATTTTCCCAATTGATTTTACTGCAAGCAGCTTACCAAAATTACCATTTTGAACATAAGCAATTTTCTCTCCCTGTCTTTGCAAACAAAAAGGTGCAGATAAGAACTTGAATATCAAAATAAACTCATCATTACTTGACCTGTTGCCATTCTGCGTTTTAGTTACATATATTCTAGATTCAGTATAAAACAGTTCCTCTGTGATCCAGTCTGGTTATAATGCAATTACCTTGCTCTTGCATTTGTGTGCTATGTAACCACCTGTAGTGGGAGCAATTGTTCAATTGACACTTGGAGGAGCATTGTCAATTGTAAAAGCACTCTTGCTTAGGAAATAAACTGCATTAATCTTGTCATTGATCAAAGCAGGTTTTTATTATTATTATTAACTGAATTTTTTGATATAAAATTTAACTATGTACTTTCATATATTAGTTGCAAACTATGATAGACCAACATTTGTCATCTCTTACTCAAGAAAATCATGTGAATGTTACTTTTAAAGTTTCCGGTTGCATACTCGACAGAGTTGTGGTGTCAGGTGAAACATTAATAAAGATAGTGATTTATGACCTGCAGGTGCAAGTAAGTGCAGGCCAGTAGCATGTTTTTTTGCAATGGGAGATGACATGAAAATAATTATACGTTCAAATGTATTATTGTTTTTTGTTGTATACTGCTTTTATGTACATCTGAAAGTGGATGGAACTTGCTGAAAGGTAAAGGTTCCAAGCTAAACTGGTAGCACTTCAGTGTAAATGCCACCATTCGGGATTCTGGCATAAAATCTCGGATTTGGTGGTTGCTCTTTCAGGGTTTTGCTGAGGTTCCAATGTAGTCCAGCAGTGAAATGTGAATGCTGTAGTTTCCCAGCAATTTATGCAGGGGAATCATTCCATTGAACATGCACCATGTTGGACCTGACACAGGAACTGCTTGTCCATTCCCATTTTAATTAAGAGGAATGGTGAGGAACCAGGGTCGATTAAGAATTATTAAATTGTTTTAATTCTTGTTATTTACATTTTTAATAATCTTCATAATTCTAATTTCACATTTTCGAAAGCAATATTTTTTAAACATTCACAGTCCTCTACAGCCACAACACAGGGCCTTGCTGTTTAGGATTGGGACAAAGAGCACATACAAACAAGTTGACACCAGTAGATCCATACCTACCCCAGTTTGTCAACGGTGAATGTGCATGACTCATCCCTGTAACTGTCATATTTACCCTCTTTATCTTTTTTTCTCTCAACTTCATTTTTATTTCTCACCGTCAGCCTTATTTTCTGACTTTGCTCATACTATGAATGTCTCATTTCTTTTAGACTTTACTTCAGACTTTAGAGAGATAGTGTGGAAACCTGCCTGTGTTTGGCCCATATCCCTCCAAACCTATCTATGTACCTGTCTAAATGTTTCTTAAACGTTGCAATAGTACCTGCCTCAACTACCTCCTCTGGCAGCTCATTCCTTTCAACCAACTGTGTTAAAAAGTTACCTGAGGATCCCTGACTTTCCCTCCTAACTTTAAACCTATGTCCTCTGGTTCTCCATTCCCCTACTCTGGGCAGGAAACTGTGCGTCTACCAGATGTATTCCTCTCATGATTTGTAGGTCAGGCAGCATTTGTGGAAAAAGAAGCAGTAATACTTCAGTTTGAAGACTCTTTGTCAGAACTGAGAAAGATGAAGCATCTCCAACCTGGTCTAGCAGTTGCACTTCCTAGAGTCCCTGTTGGGAAACTGGTTGTGACTTACATTACTTTGCTCTCACACTGGAACTCTGACTTCTACATTGTTTTGGGGATAAAACTAATAGTTCCTGGCAGAATTGGCAGTTTTGTTAAAATGGAACGTTTGAGCCAATATTATAATGGCAAAATACTTTTTGATCCTTTGTATATCTTTTTTTTTAAGGTGTTTTGAGGCAATTTGATTTGTCAGTAGGCCTTGAACAGTACAGTGTCAGATTTATTATGAATCAAAAAGTAGCTGTGTTTTCTGAATAAGATTAGGGTTTATATTTGTAGTCAATGTTTTTAATACCTTTACTGGCCTTGAACAAACACTTTAAACTGTTCAAATCGATTGCCCGATAGGCATTGCCTTTTCAGGACCCTTCCATCAAATATTAATCACTTCTAATGGAAACTCATGACCCTGGAGAGTAGATTCAGAGAGCAGCATTGCTATATTTTAATTTATCTTTCTTTTGGATGTAGCATGGTAGTGAGCATGTGATGATTTAAGTGATGAAAGATTTTTGACATTTCGACTGCTTTTTAATGGAAGGAATTGGTTTGAATTGTTTGCTGCTTGTTTGGTGCTTCTGCTGTGCAAGGTCTCTATGAGGGGAACAAACATTTTCTGCCAATTCTTTTTTCCACTTGTGTCAATTTATAACGCATGACAAGAACAAACAACAGCACAAAGACCAGCTGGTTGCATGAACCTACTTCAGTAATGTGTTCTGGAGGACTATAACCCAACATTTCGACCCCAGTCCACAATTACACAGTCCCCAGTAGGTAGACCCCTCTGAGTAGCTTCAGTTATTTTAACAGGATTAATCTTGTAACTCTTCCAAGGTTCCTTAATCATCTGATATGTAGATATGTAAAACCATGCTAAATCATTACTAGTGATAAATATTGTAGTAAACAGCAATGTATTTGCCCTGCTCTCCTCAATTCACACCTGATCCCCAATAATGGCCTATCAAAGTTATTAGGTAATAATTTGAAATTATTTGCAGTTCTTAAGGAAGCACATGTCATTATAGCCTTTTATATAACATTATACACTGAAGCAGAGTTTGGGTACCTTGCAACAACACAGTTAAGCCCATGGCTATTTTGGTTATGAACTCTTCAAAGAAATAGAAAGGTATTGGATTGCTGTAACATCATATTACTTCTCTAAGAAGATCTGGGCCACTTGACTTTAATTTCCTTTCTCATGTTATATCATCAAACAAGACAGATATTTGACGTAGCAGGCCACTTCAATAATAAGGTGTTAGAATGTACAGATAATCATTTATTAATATGTGAAGATTTTTCCAGGACATGGTAAGCAGACCTTGTTCTGTTTTAAAATGGCCTCTGATTCTATTCTATGTGTCTTTCAATCTTTAACTACTTTAACAGATATCCGATTTTAATAAATAGTGATATAGAGAGGGTGGTGAAGAGGTTGTTTGGTATACAAAATGCTGGAGAAACTCAGCGGGTGCAGCAGCATCTATGGAGCGAAGGAGATAGGCAAAGTTTTGGGCCGAAACCCTTCTTCAGACCAAAATGTTGCCTATCTCCTTTGATCCATAGATGCTGCTGCACCCGCTGAGTTTCTCCAGCATTTTGTGTACCCTTGATTTCCCAGCATCTGCAGTTCCTTCTTTAACAGGTTGTTTGGTATGCTGGCCTTCATCGGTCAGGGCATTGAGTACAGGAAAAGACACAGTGCTGGAGTAATTAGCGGCTCAGGCAGCATCCCTTGAGAGCATGGATAAGTGATGTTTCAAGTTGAGACTCTACTTAAGACTCTAAAAAAGGTCCCCACCCACAGCGTCATCTATTCATGATCCACTGAGTTACTCCAGCACTTTGTGCCATTTTTTGTAAACCAACATCTGCGGTTCCTTGTTCCTGCATCGAGTACTGGAGACGTTGGGACATTGTTGAAACCACACTTGGTAGTATTGTGTACAACTTTGGTTACCCTGTTACAGGAAAGATGTCATTAAGTTGGAAAAAGTGCAAAAAAGGATTTACAACAATGTTGCCAGGACTCAAGGGCCTGAATTATTGAGAGAGGTTGGGCAGGCTAGGACTTTATTCCTTGGAGGGTAGGAGACTAAGCGTGATCTTGTCGAGTGGCAACTCCTTCCAAGCCTGTTCCATATGCGCACCACATACTAGGTGATGTGCATATGGATCAAGCTACAAGAGATAGTGGGAGAGGCAGGTACAAGGCTGGATCAACCATTAAGCAAAATAAGCACGGAAGGGGGGCACCACAGAAATGGTAAATGGTTCACGGCACAAAAGAAATCACTTTAAACTAGCTAAAATAATATATTGCTCCATCTTACTGTTAGTTTTGTTTCATTTTGAAAAACAAAAAAAAAAAATTTATGGCTTATTATTGTTTATATTTTTAATTACATATGTATGGGGGCACCAAATTCTTTTAAGTGCTTAGGGCCTCTATGGGTCTTAATCCGGCCCTGAGCAGGTATAATAAGAACACTTAAAAGATACGTGGACAGGTACATAAATGTTGGGAGGTATATGGACCTAATATGGCTAATGGGTCTAGCTTAGATGGGCATCTTGATCAGTGTGGACTAGTTGGGCCAAACGGGTGTATTATAATGATCTCAAAGCCTCGCTTAATAACGCAAGGTATACTTAATATGGAATTTGCAGTGCCATTATTATATAATCACTTGTATTGTTATTCCTGGCCTGTGTATTCCATTGACTGATATTCCATTGAAACCACCACCTTTAGCTGAGGCGCAGTAACTATCAAATAAGAGTTTGTATCTAAGACACAGTTCTTTGCATTAAAGTAATCTGTGCTGCTACTTTATTGAAATTTTCTTTCTTTAAAAAACTTTGGGTAACCCCACGCTTTTCGATCGAATACTTCAGACTATTTTCAGAGGTGTTAGTCTGATGTACAATGCCATCTTTGTGGGAAGTATGATGCTATAAATATAATAGTTCACTTTCTTTTGTATTGCAGACTGGGTCTTAAGAGAGTACCTAAGTGCATCACACTTACAATGCCCTCCGTAATGTTTGGGACAAAGACCCATCAATTATATATTTGCCTCTGTACTCCACAATTTGAGATTTGTAATAGAAAAAATCACATGTGTTTTAAGTGCACATTGTCAGATTTTATTAAAGGTCATTTTTTATAGATTTTTGTGTCACCATGTAGAAATTACAGCTGTGTTTATACATAGTCCCCCATTTCATGGCACCGTAATGTTTGGGACACATGCCTTCACAGTTGTTTGTAATTGATCAGGTGTGTTTAAATGCCCCCTTAATACAGGTATAAGAGAGCTCTCAGTACCTAGTCTTTCCTCCAGTCTTTCCATCACCTTTGGATTTTTTTTACTGCTGTTTATTAATTCACCGCAACCGCAGCGTTCCAATCCATTGCATTCCAGAAAATCCCACTCGATTTAAATGGCCATTAATTTACGGGCATTAAACACAAAATTCCTTCAAATTGGCCTATAAATTCATAACAATGAAATTTTAAAATCATGTTATATTGTGAATTTGTGTGTGAATGTTATTTGGACACTTAGGCTTTTTAAAAAATGTTAATATTTTCTTAAGAAATGGATAGATGTTTAGATCTAGTAATTAGCTACAATTGGGTAACTAACTAATTATATGCTTTAATTTCAGGTTATCCAAGTAAGATTGTTCAATATTTGTTTCAGAATGCTTCAATCTATAATAACTGAAAATTTCTTTCAGTTCTCTTATTTTTTAAGAAAGTTATGGGCTTTTGACTGTCCTCAATCACAACTTTTGTGTTAAGTCAATGGAAAAGCAATAGGGAACAAGATGCTAATTTACAAGTATCAAAATAGTCATAACTTTTTTAATACTGAAGATATGAAAATGAATTAGGTGTCAAATTAAACTTATTTTTATGCTTTATCTGGTGGGATAAATTGCAGACTTAGAATCATAGAATCACCTTCGAGCCTGCACCACCATTCAATATGATCATGGCTGATCATCCAACTCAGTATCCTGTACCTGCCTTCTCTCCATACCCCCTGATCCCTTTAGCCACAAGGGCCACATCTAGCTCCCTCTTAAATATAGCCAATGAACTGGCCTTGACTACCTTCTGTGGCAGAGAATTCCACAGACTCACCACTCTCTCTGTGAAAAAAGATCTTCTCATCTCGGTCCTAAAAGACTTCCCCCTTATCCTTAAACTGTGACCCCTTGTTCTGGAGTTCCCCAACATCGGGAACAATCTTCGTGCATCTAGCCTCTCCAACCCTTTAAGAATTTTGTACGCCTCTATAAGATCCCCCCTCAATCTCCTAAATTCCAGCGAGTGCAAGCCGAGTCTATCCAGTCTTTCTTCATATGGAAGTCCTGCCATCCCAGGAATCAGTCTGGTGAACCTTCTCTGTACTCCCTAATGTGACTTGATTTTTAAAATCTCAAAATGTTGTAACATTGCTGCATTATGAGTGAGAAACAAGAATAGCACTGTAAGAGACATCAGCCAAACCTTAGGCTTACCAAAATCAACTGTTTGGAACATCATTAAGAAGAAAGAGAGCACTGGTGAGCTCAACCAAAATGTATAAAAATAACCTTTATTAAAATCTGACCATGTGCACTTTAACCACATGTGTTTTTTTTCTATTGCAAATCTCAAATTGTTGAGTACAGAGGCGCATAAATAAATGATGGGTCTTTGTCCCAAACATCGTGGAGGGCACTGTAGTTTTGTTTAAACGGTGCATTCAATCTCCTCTTGTACTGTTTGGAAAGTGTATTCCAGTACTTCCCAGAGATGTTGAATCCATTTCATCAGCACTCATGTGAATTGCTGTTGTCATGTTGTCACTGCAATAAAGTGTCGCACACTGCTAAGTGCCAGGTTCAGTACATGATCATGTACATACTAAAACAGCATGCATATTTATCTTTCTTTCATTATATTTTCATTAATGTGGCGCAGATCATATTCCAACTATCTTGCATCTTTTGCTCAATGAAGTTGCTCGATCAAGTTTTCCCACTAGCTATTCCCAAGCCTACCTTTATGATGCCCATGCAGCTTGCAAATGGACCCACCCATCAATAGTGAAGTAATACCTCAACCTGTTTCACAGGGCACAATTTGCTACAGACTCTGGCTGGCTTTCTTAATCATATGTTCTGTCCAAAACGTATATTTAAAAAATGATTAAATTTGCCTCCTGATACTTTGTTCAGCAGTTATCCTCAAGTATCTACATTTTCTTTAAAATTATCCAGTGCAGTTAGATATAGATGAAATTCAAATGTCTATGTATCTATATTTTCATTGTGTGGTTGTTACAGATGACACCACCACAGTGAGCTGGATCTCGAACAATGACGAGACTGATTACAAGAAAGGGATAGGGAGCATTCTAACCTGGTGTCAAGCCAACCTCTCTCCCTCAATGTCTGCAAAGTGAGGGAGCTTGTCATCAACATCAGGAAGCGAAGGAGAGTACACACCCCGGTCTACATCAAGGTGATGAAGTGGAGATAGTTGACAGGTGTAAATATCACCAACAATTTGACCTGCCACATCAGTGACATGGCAAAGAAAGGGCATTAATGCCTCTATTTTTTCAGAAAAGTAAAGAAATTCAACTTGTCTACAATGATTCTTACCAATTGGGACAGATGCACCATAGAAAGTATTCTATTGAGATGCATCAAAACATCGTATGGCAACTGCTCTCTACTCAAGATTACAAGAAATTGCAGAGTTGTGGATGCAGCTCAGTCCATCAGGCAAACCAGCCTCCCTACTCTAATACCTCCCCTCTCAATTCCATTTATACATCCCACTACCTCCATCATAATCAAGGACCACTAAGTCCAAGGACATAATCATTCTCCCTTCTTCCCTCTCCGTTTCAGCAGAAGATACGAAAGCTTAAATACACATACGATCAGATTCAAGGATAGTTTCTTCAGTGCTGTTATCAAACACTACAGACCTTATCAGACCTTTTGTGCTAAGGATGTATTCCCGATTTTCCAATCTACTTTATTGGCAGCCCTTGTACTTTTTTCATCTGCACTTTACTCGGACTTTAGTATTCTGCACTCTGTATTTCTCTTTTGCAGTATCTGATGTGCACATGCATATGATTTACCTGGATAGCAAGCAAACATAATTTTCACTATCTCAGTACACATGACAATAATAAACCAATAACCAATATCAAATGTAAAACTCAGCAGATCACATTGGCAACTCCAAGGACAATCAGTCTATATAAAACATGTAAAACTAAAAGGAATTAATACAGCAAAAGATGATGTAGTTTTACATCTAATTTTTATGGGCATAGAATCTATCCTAAATTGTGTTGGGGTTTTTTAGACATTCAATTTTCAACATGAATTTTGGGGAACTAAATGGTAATTTAAATAAGATTTTGTTTTTAACTCTTCCCTATCTTTGCACTACATTCAGATTGATGTGTTTGTTACTGACATATTTCGGATCCTGCTTTGAAAACCATATAATCTCAGTAAACTTTCAGTATGTGGATGAGGTGTTACAACTCATCCATACTTTTGTTCCTTTTGTATTTGCTTATTTCAAGCTGGTTTTACTACATGTTTGTTTAATGTGTTTATTACCAGTGTTTACGGGGCATCGTCTAATAACCCTTGAAATGAGTGCTGTCCTGCTGGACTTTTGCAGAGAGTTAAGAGGATTGTTGTTTGGGAATAGATAGTAAGGTATTCAGATTTACTTGATGAAATACTGAACCAGGTGAATTATACAACAATATGGTAATTTTGTGTCCACTGTTACCTATTTTTCTGTTCCATATTTGTTTAGCTGCCTGGATTTTTGCTTGACCTGCTAAGTTACTCCAGTGCTTTCTTTTGTAAACCCGTAACTGGAGTTCATTGTGCCTGGATTTTTACATTTACATTTGCATTCAAAAATCAGTACATGGACATTGATTATAAATGACAATTAAAACTATGTTCTCAAGACTACAAACTTAATTCATTTCTCTTAAACAATGAGTCTCTGTTTATTGACACTTATTAGAGTCACACAGCATGGAAACAGGCCCTTCGGCCTAACTTGCCCACGCTAAACAATTGTTAACGAGAGTGAAGTAATTTCTGTTCTGTTAATTATTAATTTGAAAAAAATCAAATAAAATATCCTATAGTTCCAGAATTTTGGGCCAATAGTAAACCTTTATCAAAATTGCTATTGGTATTTTTATTAATTTGGGAGGAGCAAATTTGGCAATAGGCCATGTCTTTGACACAATCAATAATGACACATCCCGATCAGAGATTTTCTCTCAAAAAGTAAATTGACCTTAATCTGGTAAATGTAGTCTTTAAGACTAAATGCCTCTCTACTGACTAGCTCTAATAAATGTATTTTTTAAACGTTTGATGTGGGGCAAATCCTCAGATTGTAGCAGAAAACCAGCATTGATTCCACATTATCTTTCCTAGATGCCCTTACTTCTCAATTTATTTTATTTAAAGAGGTGTGCGTCTGTTTATACAACCCTCAGCAGCTTGTTTACAGAAAGTTGCAGGTCGATGAAAATATCTCGTTACCCATATGTTGCAGGCTATTTCAGGTAATAGCTCTGGCTGGTAAATAATGTTAAATTTGACATCTTGCAAGCCTGAGTGTTTGAGGCGCAAGATTTGTACAGTTTGTTGCTTCAAGTTGAAACTTGCTGAAGTTGTATGCTTTGAATTTGTACGCATCACTGATTTGTAGGGTAATGCAGAGCTTGATTACATCACTAAGTTCCAAAATTCTTCTCTGGCTTGTAAAATACAAAACAAGACATAAAGTTTGAACTCAAAACTGGATAAATGACATAATGGGGACATTGTGTAGGAAGGAACGGCAGATGCTGGTTTAAACCGAAGAGAGACATAAAATACTGGAGTAACTCAGCGGGATGCAAAATACCTGGAGAGAAGGAGTGGGTGCATTGAATTTAACTTTCAGAACATTCCTGTTAAGCACCTAGGCATGTTTCATTGTTGCCTTTGCTGAATATATATTGTGCTCCACAGTTGCAATATGAACCATTGTATTGCAAAATTAATGGCATCATTGCAAGTCCAATTCATGGTAGTAAAATACTGTAACATATTTTGAACATATGGTTGAAGTTCAAATTCAAAGATGGATTTCAAGATTTCTTACAGTTGCATATTTTACTATCACCTTTCTCAAACAACCACAGGAGATACACATTAAGATATAATGTATAAAATATTCTGTATATTGAGGTTGCTTAACTTGGTGTTCCAAATTCATCCATTTTATTGTTCTTATTGGTTGGCTATTATTTATTCTTCTTCAATGGTTGAGATTTTCATTTTACCGTATTTTGTTTCTGCTGGTTGATCCTGATAGGAGGTGTGAAAAAAGATGGATCATTGCGACTATGATGAATACTTTTTGGAACTTTGTTGGTGCCCTATACATGGCGACTCTTTAAATACATGTGTATTATATGCAAAGCAAATAATTTAATCGAAATTGATTGAAAATCTAAAAGGCTACATCAATCTTAAATTCATGAGTTGTTTGTAATGTTCTTGCTTTCTGAAATTAATTTGATGCAGGCTGGCTGTAAAGGTTTCACCCCTTCAGGAATCCCTACAGACGCTCGCCTCGGAACCATTTGTATCTACGATTCTAAAGGAATTTCAAATCCAGATTCAAGAACTGGAGAACCTGAAGAATATTTTCAAATGCCATGATAGTGATCGAGGATGATAAGGTCAGACCAATATTTGAAAACAAAAATAATCTAACTTGGTTTCAAATTATGTTTTATGCAAAGTTAATAAAGGGCCTGTCCCACTTTCACGACCTAATTCACGACCTCAGCCGAGTTTGCCTTTGACTCGTACTCGCAGCATGGTCGTAGGAGGTCGTAGGTAGGTTGTGATGCTAGTCGTAGGCACTTGGGGCATCAAGTAGGTCGGGGTATTTTTCTAGCCTGATGAAAAATGTCCACGAGTAAAAAAGGTTGTGAATTAGGTCGTGAAAGTGGGACAGGCCCTTAAGGGTGCATGGAATTGTTGCCTGATAAGAGTTTTTTTCAAGTTTTATATGGAGATTTTGAAATATTGTGGATGATAATTTTATTTCAGGGGAATGGTGGAGACAAAAAATGACAACATGAGGAAAATTTGATAGGTTACAATTCAATAGGAGCCAGAAAAGCACATTAGTTTTTGACAGATTTTGGAGTAAAATTGGCTGCCCACCTTAATACATTTGCTTTTCCTGTAGTTTGTATGCTCCACTGAATAACATGTATTTGTATTTCTTGATTTTGCTCTCGATATAAAGAAAATTGGTTGTTTTTAATATTTTTTGTTTATTTCAGTGGAACCCAAGATCACCATCAACCAGATTTAATTCCTAAAAGATAAATGACGTAATGTATTTCCAAAATCCAATGGTATACTGGTTGTATTTAAACTACATTGCTCAATGAAAATAAATTAAATTATGTCACATATCAATAATTAAATAAATCTAGTCTTTATCTGCTATTTGTGTGATTTTTTTTTAAAATGAAACTATTGATGAGGAAAATATATTGATCAGTAATAGGCAAGATGTACAAATGGCTAAACAGAAATGTAAAGGTTCTGTACCTCTTAATTTTTTCAGATTCTAGTTTTAGTATTGTTTCTCAGTTCTAGATGGGGGGGGGGTGGTTTTAAATGTAGATACAGAAAAGTGAGGAAAAATTGACAACACAACTAATATTATGTAAGTTGATTAGCTATATTAGCAGCCACTAACTAATAACGTTAGCAGCAATTAAAATTAATTTGTTGACTGTCTTTGTAAAGTAAGCATTTGCCCTGTTTAGATCATCATGCTTTAGCTTATACTTAAATATGACTCCAGTGGAAGTTAACACTGGCTGGTTTTTATGAAGTGATAGTGGTACAGCACAAAAACAGCCCCTTTGGCCACCACATTCGTGGCCTCGTCTATATGTTGTTTTTAACCTTAATCATTTGGTTTTCAATATCCATCCTTGGCACACTGCTGCAACACCTTCATATTCCCCAACATCACAAATCAGAAGGGGCCCTGAATAGATTTAGGTTTATTTCACATGTGTTGAGGTACAGCGAAAAATTTTGTTTTATATCCAAACAAATCAGATAATACTATGCCGAAATGCAATCAAGTCAAACTTAAATACAATATGACGAGTAAATGGGGAGATTCAGAGTGCAGAATATAGTTCTCAGCATTGTAGCATATCAATTCCATAGGCAAAGTTCAATGTCCGCAATGGGGTAGAGGTGAATCAGACCGTATCCAAGCTTGGGGAAGGACCATTCAGAAGCCTGATAACAGAGGGGAAGAAGCTGTGCCTGAGTCTGATGGTGCGAGCTTTCAGGCTTCTGCCCATAGGGAGCAGGGAGAAAGAGGAATGACAGGTGTGGGAATAGTTCTCGGTTATGTTGGCTGCTTTGCTGAGGAAACATAAAGTGTAGATGGGGTCAGTGGTACAGAATTTGGTCTGAATGATGGATTAGGCTACATCTACCACTCTGTAATTTATTTAGGTCTTGGGCAGAGCTGTTCCCTAACACAGCCATGATGCAAGATCTCAACCAATGCAAAATTATGGTGCAAGACCTTTATTTAATAATATATTGATATAATTTAATATTCTATTTATCATAATTTTTTTTAATGTTAGTATTTTGCAGTTCAGCAGGTTAATTATTTGAATCAGAATGAGTACAGGGTGACAGTACACTATTTCATTATTAAAGTGATCAATGTCATGTCAATTAATGATTTGGATGCAGCATATTAAAGCATTTGTCACCTCTGGAGCTTCGTTGTTAATTGATGAACAAGTGTATGAACAACCGCGCACTACATTTGCAGTGCAATGGTGCCAGGTCTTTGATAAGCTTTCAAATTACCATTGCCATATTGTTCTATTGTGAATTGTGAAGTGAAGATAAGCATTGATCAGTATATCCATGTAAACAAAAATTGAGGTAAATGAACAAGATGAGAATGTTATTAAAGGGAGAACAGTTGATTAGTGCAATAGTGTTCACACTGGTATCTCAAGTAATACAGGCAACACCCCCACATTACAGTAGTTGAAGCAATGAAAATTTCCCCTATGGAATTCACAAGTAGCTACCAAAATATCTAAGATATGGAATAAAAATGTACGCTCGTGGAATTCATTTGTCAGTTTTCTTTCAACTCTCATTTCTTGATGCATACGCAGATGACACAAAAGTGTTCTACAGATGTTTTTTTCAGGTAATGCGCTCTTCCCCATAACACAGGTTGCCTGTACCTAGATTTCAATCTCAGAGCAGAAACTAAGAATAGAAAGGAAGCAGATAAAGTAGTATCTTTCTTAGAAGTTTAAAGAGATTTGGCATGTCTTTTAATACTCTAACAAACTTATGCAGATGCACTTCAGAAAGTACCCTGACTGGGTTTGTAACAGGGCCTGGTACAGTATCCAAATGCACAGGAATAAAACAGGCTGCAGAGTGGTGGATTCAGCCCAGTTCATCACAGGCATAGCCCTCACCACCATTGAAAGCATCTATGTGGCACTGCCTCAAGAAGTTGGTATCTGTCAACAAGGATCCCCAAAACCTGCGCTATTCCCTTTTCTCATTGCTACTTTCCTACAACCATCAGGTTCTTGAACCAACCTGTTGAATCATAATCCTAGGGTTACACAAAAAGCTGGAGAAACTCAGCGGGTGCAGCAGCATCTAAGGAGCGAAGGAGATAGGCGACGTTTCGGGTCGAGACCCTTCTTCAGCCTACCTCAGCAACACTACTACCATGGAGTTGGGTTCTAATTGCGTTTTGCATTAATGTCTTGCTTTTTTTTTAACTGTCTTTTTATTTTCACCATTTAAGTATAAATATGTTATTGAATGGTCTCTGCGTAACGGATGTAATGGAGATGTGTGGGGGGTGCAAATTGTTTGCACAGAGAATGGTACGGGCCTGGAATGCATTGCCGGGGTGGCAGTGGAGCAGAATAGATAGTTGCGTTTAAGAGCTTTTAGATGGGCACATGGAAGCGCAGGGAATAGAGGGACATGCATCCTGTTCAGGCAGATGAGATTGTTTAACTACGCATCGTGTTCGGCACAAATATTGTGGACTGAAGGTCCCGTTCCTGTGCTGTACTGTTCTATGAGAGCAGCACTAATTGGATAACTCTATCAAAAAGGCCCCAAGGCACAATGGATTAAAGAGATGCTTGCTTTGCTGTATTACTCCAGGATTTTATTGTAAAATTGCTCCCAGATACCATGTAGAATTAAATTGTCACGCATCAATTCAAAAGACTTTCTTTGTGGCAAGCTAAATAATTGAGAAAGTTTTAACAATTTATATAACTTGCTTTTGGAAGTTTTATGGGTGTGCTTGTGGATTCTTCAGTTAGAGGGCTAAAAATAGTTAATCAATTAAACTATTCGAGCAAGTCCCCCTGATTTTTCTTATACATAGGACTTGATGGGAAATTCAATGCAAGGCATTAGTAGTCTTATACTTCTGACAATGAAACCCATTCTTTCCCTAAATTGCACAAGTGTAAGATTGATTTATCTTTCTGTCAGAACACATCAAGTCAAACTAAATCATGAACAAAAAACAAACAAATGGAAATCAACATTTTGGGTTGAGACCCTTCCTCTTGTGTCTCCAAACTAAATGATAATTGACATTTTATATTTCACTTTGATCTAAAAGTTATATTTTTTTGATAATTTATACATAAACCAGATCCGATCAGCTTTTGAATGTCCATACTATTTTAAGGAAAAAAACACAATATAACTAGGCATAGTCCAGCAAGTTCAACTGCTGGGGAACATGCAAACAGTTTACAGGAAACATTCTTGTTCTATCAAGTTAACAACCATATCAGCAATGATAAGACTTGTGTGGGAGTGAATGAGACATTTTGTTATTCATGTGACAAGAGGTTCATTGCTGCCCCCCATCCAAGCCAATCTTTCTGCCATTGATCCTTATTTATACCTGCAAGTCAAAGGAATGAAAACCAAAGTATATTGGGGTCTTTTAAGATTCATGTTGGAATTGATGACCACTTTCATAATCCCTGCTTTCCCATTTAGCCATCTTCCTTTCAACAACAAACCTGAGAGACATTTGTCTCTAAAGGGCCTGTCCCGCTTTCACAAGGTAATTCACGAACTCTCCCGAGTTTTCCCCTGATTCAAACTCGCAGAATGTTCGTAGCGAGTCCTTAGGAGACCGTAGGAGTTCGTAGATATATTGTAGTGGCTTGTTACGCTAGCCGTAGGTACTCTGGGCATCAGGTAAGTCGGGACGTTTTTTCCAGCCCGATGAAAAATGTCCAAGAGTAAAGAAATAGTCGGGATGAAAATGATTGCTACTTTTTACTCGTAGTTAGTTAGTGGGCAGACCGTAGTAGGCCGTGAGTGTAGTCCTAGGTAGTCGTTGGTACTCATGGATATTCATGGGTTCTCGTAGCTCGGCAGCTGGACAGAGAAAAAAAGGTGAGTGAAAAAAAAAAGCTTAAGTCAACACCAGCATGTGACCTCTGTCACTCCAGTTCGTGACAATATTCGTGGAAGATTGTAGGAGTTCGTAGATTACCAAAATTTGATTTTTTTTTTTAGATCCTTTAACCCCTGCAGAGGTTTTGGATTAAGTCGTGAAAGTGGGACAGGCCCTTAATATCAACCCTTTTTTAAACTGCTGTTGCTACTTCCTCCAAACCCAATCACTTTCTGTTTCTACCCAGCCTGGCAACAGTTTTTAACCTATTTTTGACCACCTGCATTGTGTCCAGAAGATGTATTTTCATTATAACTCACATCAATCACGAGAATTAAAGTAGCATAAACAGCATGGACAAATACTAACAAATGAAATAGAGGCAATTCTCTGATACTTCACAGGTAACACAACTCAAAAACAACTGAATAGCTAATGGGATGACAGGGTTCATTAGAGAACTAAATGCTAAGTTGTGTGAGGAGGCAAAACACCTTGGTTTAGTTCTTGTTTAAGAAAGAACTGCAGATGCTGGAAAAATCGAAGGGAGACAAAAATGCTGGATAAATTCAGCGGGTGAGGCAGCATCTATGGAGATTTATGCTGCCTCACTCGCTGAGTTTTCTCTAGCATTTTTGTCTACCTTTGGTGTAGTTCTTAATATTTTATTGTCCCATTAAATGAGAAGAATGTACATGTTTTAGTTAAGATATTGAATAAGAGAAGAACTATTACGACAATATTAATCACCAAGTGTGCCTTGGCACATATGACAATAATGAACCTAAACTTAGACCTAAAACCTAAAGTAATGAACAAGGGATTAAAACATTGAATTCATCTGTACAACACATTTATTCGCACGCAAACACAAGGCTAAATTGCCACTTTCTTAGTCATAAATTACTACCATTTCATAATAACACTATAAAAGATTAAATCCCTGGCCCTCTAATGTATATTCAACCTTTATGAACGATCTTGAATTATTTATACCCAGACTTTATTGAACTGAATAAGTTGCCCTTCGTCTTATCACAAATCTCTGTATTTACTCAGCTTGTGAATTCAAGTAATGCCACCAAATGTTTCCAAGGTCATCGGTTTAGAAATATTGTTGATGGTAAAATAAATATTTTTTCATGTTTAGTAATGCACGTTCATTTTCTACAAATATTCTACTCTTATAGTTTGACATTGCCTTTGCACACTCCAACTTCGTGAAACGTTTCTTCCAACATTTTGCACCTAGTTGCCAAATAAATTTGTCAATACTTTGTATTTGCACTTTGTGCTCTATTTATGTTCTTGCATTGTTTTAACAATACTGATTGGATTAAAGCAAAGATATAAAAGCATTCAAAAACCCAATGATCAGCCCATCCGTAAGAAAATGTAGCATACATTAGGTCCAATAAACGTAATCTTTTTTCAATTAATGAAAGTTTAACAATTTCTAAACCTATTGCTGTCAGATCCTCGCCTTGATCCGAATGTAATAAGCACATTTCAACGACACTGAACATAAACATTTTATTTGTCCGCCATTTCTTTACATCCTGGCAACATGTGTCCCCTGACCTTTCTGACTCATAGTAACACGTGATACATTTAAAATATGACATCAGTTACCTTGACATCCCTCCTTTATCAAACTAAAAGGATATCCAAATTATCATATTGTGAACTGAACATTCCAACACCATTTTGGATATGGCATTTGTTACATTCGATAACTCATCATTTTCACATGTCAATACATCTCATAGTCCTCGTCTCTTGGGTGGTCTCTGACATTTTGTTCTGACCACTACCTCTGCAATGGTACGGGATTCTGGTCTGTCATGTCCTGTTCCACCAGTTCACCATCTCGATTCTGGTTTCGCAAAGTCTCCTCAGACTCATGCATTCTTGGCTCCTCAATTTGGTAGTCTTGTGTCTGGTCTTCTAGTGTCATCTTCAGTTTGCAATGTCCCTGGACTATCACAATGGTAATACTTTTTCACAAACGATGTGTTTCTATCATAATTGACTCCTTTTGACGATTGGTCCATCACCATTTTCCATTGTCTGAACACCACTGTGTAGGATTGTGGAAAGAGGGGCGTGTCAATTTTGCTTGGACTTTCCTCACTAGTACCTCATCTCCTGGCATCACATCTGATGGTTTGGCAACTCGTCTCCTGTCTGCATAGAGTTTTGATGCCCCTTTCTTTTCTACATCATGATCTCTCACTTCTTGATCATTTATCATGTCATTAACCGATGGTATCTTGGTCCAGATTTTCCTTCCAAACAACAATTCTGCCGGACTCTTCCCTGTTGTGCTGTGTGGTGTAGCTCTATATGCTGCTACATATGATAAGACCATCTCCTTCCAATCTTTTGCCTTCTGCTTGGGCAATTCTCACCCTCATCTCTAGAGATTGGTTTTGACGTTTCTCCATTAGCTTGCCTTTGGTATAACTTTGGTGTAACTTTGTGATGGTACACACCAGTGATCTTCATGTAGTCAGCAAACTTCTGAGAAATGAACTGAGGCCAATTGCCTGAATATGATGTTTAGCTCTACGACCACATCTTAACCCAGAACCGTTACCACAGCCAAGTTTACTTTCTCAGGACTTGCCTGCGCTTCCATCTTGTAAATGAACATTGACTTCTCCAATTTCGGGTAGTCCTTGCTTTCTCCCTCCTTTCCGTCCCTTTCCCAGCTCTCCCACAGCCCACTGTCTCTGCCTCTTCCTTTCTTCCTCCTCCCCACCCACACATCAGTCTGAAGAAGGGTCTTGACCCGAAACGTCACCTATTCCTTTGCTCCATAGATGCTGCCACACCCACAACTTTTTCCATCCCTGGCCACCATACTTTTGTTCGATGATTTTGTTTAGTTCCAACAACACCTAAATGTCCTTCATCTAAGCTTTGTTGGCACTACGATCCTGTTTCCCCCTTCAGCACACACCTTCCAATTGTGCATAGTTCATCTCTGATAGCTGCATATATCCTAAGTGGACATTCCTCCCAGTCACCTCTGGAACCACTCTCTAACATCTTGTAGTTCTAGATCCTTGTCTGACTTCTATTTGGCTTGTTCTCATTGCTCTTGGTGTAGAGTGTACAGCAACAAATTCTACAAATGATTCTGCTTCTGTTTCCAGTGTAGACCCTTGCTGCTTGTTTACCTTCAGCAATCTGGATAATGAGTCCGCTATATTGTTCTTTCCAGCTTCAGTCTTGCCCTCAGCTGGACTTATGTCATTACTGGTCACCTTGTTGCCCATAAACACCAATTTTGAAACACTAAGCAAAACATTTGTCCACATTCACTGTCAATCAAGCAGCCTTCAACCAAACTAGTGTCTGCCTGAGTCTCTCATCTTGTTCCTCATGTGTAGTACCATGAATAATTATATCATCTGAGATGTTTGCAGTTCCAGGAATCCATTGAATTATCTTTTGAATTTCATATTGTAAATCTCTGGTACTGCACTGACTCTGAACAACAACCTCTTATCTCGGTCCACAATGCGTGACAAAAAAGTAATTATTTTCCTTGACCAACTCCAACTGATGGTAACCCCACTTTCGGTCTGGCTTTGAAAAGACTTTGCTTGTAGATAGCTCTTGAAGGACCTCATCGACAGTAGGTATGGGGTGGCTCTCTCGTATTATTGCCTCATTTACTCGTCTCATGTCCATGCAACGCCTTATCTCTCCGTTTGGCTTTGGTACTACTCCAACTGGACTGACCCACGGTTTGAATTCTTCAACAGATTCAATGACATCCTGTTCAATGAGCTCTTGGATCTTCACCTTAACCTTTTCTCTTAATCCAAATGGAGTTCTTCCCATTGGTTGTGCTACAGGCTTAATATTTGGGTCTATCTTTGACGATCATGCAGTTTTACAATCCCTTCAAATACTAGCTTGAACTTCTCCTTTAAGTCCGCATATGACTTCAGTGAGTTCACATTTATCCCAATGTGTAGAACACCTAACGTTTGAGCAGTCCCTCTACTCATGAGTGGCTTTCCTATCTTCACAATGCCTACAAATTCAGCCCGTATTGTGCTTATCATCTGCTTGGACCTCTGCCTTGAAACAGCCAACCGCCTGGAGTGATTTCGATGATGTATAAGGATACAATTTCTTCTCACACTTTCTTGAAGTGCATTTTATTTTATTCCTTTTAAACTCTTCCCACAGTGCTCTATCAATAACCTTACTATCACTTCCCCAGCCTTCTATAATGTTTACTTCCACACCTCCAATTCTCACTGACACCTTTGCGTGCTTATTGTTGACAGCAAAAGCATATCCTGCGCCATCCTTATTTCGTCACGTTTACATTCACTCGAACATACATCAACTTGGCATAAATTTTGATAGTATCCACCTCTCTGCCCTCTTCTTCCTCCAAATTTAATTGTTTTTCCATTATCTCTCTTTGGTTTGCCTGGGATTTGACACTTCTTTGCAAAATGGTATTTTGTTTCCGCACTTTCTGCACATTTGGTAAGAGTTGTGCAAATTTGGAAAAAAAAAATAGCACAAAGCTGCATAAAACATGAAGGAAAGTATTATATACAATTCCTTCTATGTACACAAAAATCATGCTCGAAAGATGAAAAATATCAGAAACGTTTCAACATGAAATTAAACCAATTGTCTGCCCTCGCACGATACAAAGTACATCCCAGTTCTTTATTAGAGTTACAGAGGGAAATCATGGCTTTCAGCCCACTGAGTCACGCCAACCATCCATCTCCTGTACACTAGTTCTATATTATCCCACTTTCACATCCTGCACACTAGGGGTAATTTGCAGAAGTCAATTAACCTACAAACCACCACTTCTTTGGAATAGGAAAATAGAAAATAGGTGCAGGAGGCGGCCATTTGGCCCTTCGAGCCTGCACAGCCATTCATTCTGATCGTGGCTGATCATCCACAATCAGTAACCCGTGCCTGCCTTCTCCACATATCCCTCGATTCCGCTCGCCCCTCGAGCTCTATCTAACTCTCTTTTAAATTCATCCAGTGAATTGACCTCTACTGCCTTCTGAGGCAGAGGATTGCACAAATTCACAACTCTCTGCGTGAAAATGTTTTTTCTCATCTCAAAACGTTTTAAATGGCCTCCCCTTTATTCTTAGACTGTGGCCCTGGTTCTGGACACCCCCAACATTGGGAACATTTTGCCTGCATCTAGCTTGTCCAGTCCTTTTATAAGTTTATACGTTTCTATAAGATATCCTCTCATCCTTCTAAATTCCAGTGAATACAAACCCAGTCTTTCCAATCTTTACTCATATGACAGTCCCGCCATCCCGAGGATTAACCTCGCGAACCTTTGCTGCACTGCGTCAATAGCAAGGATGTCCTTCCTCACATTAGGAGACCAAAACTGCACATAATACGCCAGATGTAGTCTCACCAGGGCCCTATACAACTCAAGTTCAAGTTCAAGTTTCAAGTTCACATTTATTGTCACTACCAATTGGTACACCGAGATTTGGGTTGCCATACAGCTGTACAAATTAAAAGAACACAACACATGTAGAATTTAACATGAACATCCCCACACAGCGGAATCAACGTTTCCCACTGTGGGGGAAGGCAATAAAAGTTCAGTCCATTTCCTCTATGTTCAGCCGTGGTCGGGGCCTATTGAGGTCTCCGCAGTCGCCGCAACAGCGGCCCGATATTTCAAGCCCTCTCGCCGGATGATGGAACTCCAGCGTCGGAAGAACACTCTCAGCTTGGAGTTCCGAATCGGCCGCTTCTTAATAATAATAATAATAATAATCTGTATTGTCATTGTACAAGACAACGACATTTTGTTGGAGCAGTCCTCCAGCTGCACAGGAATATGAGTATAAAAATACGTTAAAAAGACTATAAACATATAGGAGTATGGGCGGGTGTGTGAGAGAGAAGGGGGGGGAACCAGTGTGGGAGGGGGGTAAAGTTCAGTAGTGTCACAGCTCTATGGTAGAAGCTGTTTTTTAGTCTTGTCGTGCGGGCACTCAGTGTCCTGTATCGTGGTCCTGGGGCAGGGGGGTAAAGAGGCAGTGTCCAGGGTGTGTGCTGTCTCTAATGATGCCCTTAACCCTCCGGATGCAGCGGGTCCGGTATATGTCCTCACGTCTGGGGAGCCGGGGTGATCCTTACCGGAGACCGCGGCTTCCGAAGTCCACAGGCCGAGCTGGCCGGAGCTCCACACGGCAATCCTCGGCGAAGGCTCCCAGGTCCCCGCATTGTTATAGTCAGCGCCGCCCGTGGCTGGAAGCTCCGCAGACCACAGCTCCACAGTGTTGAAGTCGGCAGTCCCAGCACTCCAGAGCTCCAACACGGCGACCCCTGTAAGGCTTCGTCTGCTCCGTGATGGTACCTCAGTGCTGCGCCGCTGCTGAAGCTGAAGCTCTGGCCGGTCTCCAGCAGGAAAGGCCGCGCCAATCCAGATGGTAGCCGCGAGGAGGGGGCGGAGATGCGGTTCGGTGGAATGACGCATTCCTCGACCAGGTAGTAACTAAGAAAACAGTTTCCCCCTGCCCCCACCCCCCACATAAAAAGACTAAAAGACCTCCAAAACAAAACTTTTTGAAGGACTAAACATTTTTTTAATGTAAAAAACTGCAGAAGGACCTCTTTACTCCTATACTTATTATGAAATCCAACATGCTATTAGCTTTCTTCACTGCCTGCTGTACCTGCATGTTTACTTTAAATGACTGGTGTACAAGGTCTCGTTGCACTTCCCTTTTTCCAAATCTGACACCATTGAGATAATAATCTGCCTCCTTGTTCTTGCCGCCAAAGTGGATAACCTCACATTTATCTACATTATACTGCATCTGCCATGCATCTTCCCACTCACTTAACCTATCCAAGTCACCCTGCAACATTCTAGCATCCTCTTCGCAGTTCACACTGCCGCCCTGTTTTGTGTCATCTGCAAATTTGCTAGTGTTAGTGTTAACCCCATCATTCCCTTTCTTGAGTCCAGAACCAACCCGATTTTCCCAGTCTACCTGCATATTGAAATCTTCCATAACCACAGTGGCATTACCTTTGTTACATGCCAAATTTAACTCCTGCTGCAACTTGCACTCTATATCCAGGCTACTGTTTGGGGGATGACTCCGATTCGTGTCTTCTTACCTTTACAATTGCTCAATTCTATCCACAGCGACTACATCATCAGTCCCTTGGGAAGGGACTGAATTTCATCCCTCACCAACAGAGCTACCCCACCTCCTCTGCCCACCCACCTGTCCTTTCTATAGAACCTATAACCCTGAATATTCAGTTCCCAGTCTAGAACCAGGGGTCATAGACTTAGAATAAAGGGGAGGCCATTTAAGACTGAGGTGAGAAAAAACGTTTTCACCCAGAGAGGTGTGACTTTGTGGAATTCCCTGCCACAGAGGGCAGTGGGGGCCAAATCACTGGATGGATTTAAGAGGGAGTTATATAGAGCTCTAGGGGCTAGTGGAATCAAGGGATATGGGGAGAAGGCAGGTACGGGTTATTGATTGGGGATGATCAGCCATGATCACAATGAATGCCGGTGCTGGCTCAAAGGGCCAAATGGCCTCCTCCTGCACCTATTTTATATGTTTCTATGTTTCCTGCAGCCGTCTCTGTAATCCCCACAATGTCATATCCACCAATCTCTAACTGATCATCCAGTCTACTTCTCATACTTCATGCATTTGTATATAATACTTTTAATCCATTACTCACCTCACCTTTCACATCGATTCCTGGTTATACTTGCTGATTATAATTACTATTCTAATAGAAATCAAATTTAAATATACATTAATTTGAACTTTAATATAAAGCTTTTCCCCCCAAAAGTTTTAGTTACAAGTAAATAAATAAAGTTGCAGTTTTGATGAAAGGTCATTAACCCAAAACTAAATCTCTATCTCTTATCACCTGTTGCGTATTTCTGGAATATTTTATTTCAGATTTCCAATATTTACGGTATTTCACTTGGCCATACTCTCCTATCCCTTCGTGAGCGAATGTGGGAGGAAACAGGAGCACCCGGAGAAACCCCGTGTGGGCACAGAGAGACGGGTGCAAACTCC
This sequence comes from Raja brachyura, assembly GCA_963514005.1. The sequence continues at coordinate 63,294,289 of OY740790.1, read as the reverse complement.
GCGCAGACAGCACCTAGGGTCAGGATCAAACCTGGGCCTCTAGTGCTGTGAGGCTGTAGCTCCACCGCTGCGCCACAGTGCCGACTGTCTTCTATAGGAGACAAATGAGCACCTGACACCATCGCCTCAGTGAATTTTGAATCAGCACAGATAAGCTTGCGATGGGCAGTGTGTTAAGAGGAAGTAAGGGATATGCTCACAGCAGTAGTGATCTGTGGAGAACTACAGTGTACTGGTTGCCACTCCAACTGAACAGTGAGAAATAAGAAAATAAGAGCTGGAGTTGGTCACTTGGTCCCTCATGTCCGTTTCACCATTCAAGATGATTATTGGTGATTTTCCCCACACCTCGTCTGTGCTGCAGCAGTTCCCCATAACCTTCAGTTCCCTGAACTCTTCAAAATCTATCTACTTCCTCTTTCAATACTCAGAATATTCTAGTCTCCACAAACCTACAGGATGGAGAACTTTAGAGATTCACCACCCTCTACTAGAAGTTCCTGTAAACCTCAGTTGTAAATGACTGACCAATAATGTTGTAACTATGACCCCTTGATCAAGATTTCTACCAGTAGAAATGTTTTAACATCTATTCTGTTATGCCCATTTAGGTTCTTACATGTTTGAGTACAATGGATTATGTAGCATGTGTGATGATGTAAAGTACTCTAAGGTGCTTCACAGAACCATTGTAAGACAAAACCCATGGATTTAAGGCAAATGATTAAAAACTTGATCAAAGGGATCTAATCATAAATTCATGTGATGGGCGCAGAATTAGGGCATTCGGCCTATCAAGCCTACTCCACTATTCAATCATGGCTGATCTATCTCTCCATCCTAACCCCATTCTCCTGCCTTCTCCCCATAACCCCTGACACCCTTATACCCGGTTGAAAGGAGTGGCTTGAATGAGGAAAGAGGTGGTGGAGAGAGATTCGAGGAGGAAAAATCCAGAAATTTAGAGCTATTTAAACTAAGGTCATTCTTCTGGTCGAGTCCACACACAGCCAGAGCTGAACACACTTCTCGGCATCTGCATACAATGGTGTCTGTCTTGCGCTTCTTGTGCTTCATGTGCGTGGTGGTGGAAAGATTGGTGGAAACAGGGCCTCGACATGAACGCTCTTTCCTTGACTCCAGTACCAGGGACATTTGACATTTTTACCAAGCCAATTAACCTACAAACCTGTACGTCTTTGGAGTGTGGGAGGAAACTGAAGATCTTGGAGAAAACCCGTGCAGGTCACGGGGAGAACGTACAAACTCTGTACAGACAAGCACCCATAGTCATGAACGAACCCGGGTCTCTGGCGCTGAATGATAGTAGCTCTACCGCTGCACCACCGTGCCACTTCTGTGACCTGGGACTTGATTTGTGTCCTGAATTAATGAGCACCAAATTAACTTCTACTATTGAATTCTCAGAACAGAAATACTTGTTTGATAGCAACTTCTTTTTTGGGTGGAGTGCATGATATCCTGAAGAGAGTGTGATTCACTTTCAAAAGCTGTTGTTTTTTTTTAGTAACAATTCAGTTTTTTATGAGCTTCAACTGTGCGGTGCCATAGAGGGAGGGTGTGCCACAAAGCAAATCTACGGTCTGAACGTGCACTTTGACCAATATGTCCTTCGTACTGTTGAGAGACTATCTTAAGAAATACATGTGTACAGGAAAGCATGTAGTGTTCAGTAGTGATTTCAAAACAATTTTTTTTAATAAGTAGAGACTGGGTGGCTGTGTCTTTTAGAACACTCTCATCATTGTGTGACCACATCTGTCAGACCTTGTGCCTGAGACGTTATGCAGTGTTACAGTACGAGCAAACTAAACTGTAGCTCGACTTGGTTTGGTTTTTACTTTCTTGCTGTTTTGGTGCCTCTTTGACTTGTTGCTCGAACACCATTTCACAGCCTGACCGAGATGATGTGTGGTTTTCAGCTCGCACTTTTCACTTCTTTACCCCATTAAAAAAAATAATTGATTTGCATGCTATTGTTGCACTAGTTTGACAAATATGATGCACAGCATTTGCCCGGTCTTTTCATATCCTTCACACTTAAGGAACTTCACTGACTTTCCAATGCAAGAGTCCTGTTGAAAATAGTGAGCAGTTGTGGACAGAGCAGGTGTGAATCTTTAGCATTTTTCCTAATCTAAAATCAAATGTTGACTTGCCTTTCTTTTATTTGGTAAAGGGCCTGTCCCACTTTGCGATATTTTCGAAGACTGCCGGCGTCATATCAGAGTCGCCAAAAGATTTTGAACATTTCAAAATCCAGCGGCGACAAAAATAATGTTGCGACACTTGAAAAAACACCGCGCGTCATACGTCATCTAACCGTGTCACGCCGTGTCACACCGTATCACGTCGCAGATTTTTTGGTGGCCTGATAGTCAGTCAATGATGCCGACAATCACCGAAAAAATCGCCAAGTGGGACAGGCCCTTGATACTATTCGGATGTTTCCTGTCAGAAATATGAATAAAGTAACTCCACCCTAATTTGTATTTTAACATATCGTCCTCAGATTTGATGCTCTTTTGCCCAGATATAAGTTTAGCATTTTTCAAACTAATTTTACAAGTTAATTAATTAATTAATTATGTACTGTTGAGGTAAACAAAATGTTGATGGCTGCCAGGTAAAGTTTCTTCTTTGATAAAAAGAGAAGCATTTTCTCTCAGTTCAACTCTAGACTTCAAGTTGCAAATGTTAAAGCTGTCAACATTCCAGCAGTCTCACCAAATCTATGCTAAGGGTTGTGGCTCACACAGATAGCGGAAGCCATGAAGCAGTACATAAGGTGAAAGGTGACCAATGTTAATAATGATAACATAGTAACATAGAAAATATGTGCAGGAGGAGGCCATTCGGCCCTTTGGGCCAGCACCGCCATTCTTTGTGATTATGGCTGATTGTCCCCTATCAATAACCCGTGCCTGCCTTCTCCCCATATCCCTTGATCCACTAGCCCCAAGAGCTCTATCCAACTCTCTCTTAAATCCATCCAGTGACTTGGCCTCCACTGCCCTCTGTGGCAGCGAAATCCATAAATTCAAAACTCTCTGGGTGAAAAAGACTTTTTCTCACCTGTCTTAAATGACCTCCCCTTTATTGTAAGACTGTGGCTCCTGGTTCTGGACTCACCCAACATTGGGAACATCTTTCCTGCATCTAGCTTGTCCAGTCTTTTTATAATTTTATATGTTTCTATCAGATCCCCCCTCATCCTTCTAAACTGCAGTGAATACAAGCCTAGTCTTTTCAATCTTTCCTCATATGACAGTCCCGCCATCCCAGGGATCAATCTCGTGAATCTACGCTGCACTGCCTCAATCACAAGGATGTCCTTCCTCAAATTAGGAGACCAAAACTGTACACAATACTCCAGATGTGGTCTCACCAGAGCCCTATACAACTGTAGAAGAACCTCTTTACTCCTATACTGAAATCCTCTTGTTATGAAGGCCAACAATGCATTAGCTTTCTTCACTGCCTGCTGTACCTGCACGCCAACTTTCAGTGGCTGGTGTACTCAGCTTGCCCAGGTCTCGCTGCACCTCCCCCTTACCTAACCTAACCCCATTGAGATAATAATCTGCCCCCTTGTTTTTGCTGCAAAACCTCACATTTATCTATACTGCATCTGCCACGCATCTGCCCACTCACTCAACCTGTCCAGGTCACCCCGCAACCTTTTAACATCCACTTCACAGTTCTCCTAATTCCTTCTTCCAAATCTAGTTGCTCCTAATTCCCTCTTCCAAATCATTAATATATATGGTAAACAGTTGCGGCCCCAACTCCGAGCCTTACGGCACTCCACTCGCCACTGCCTGCCATTCTGAAAAGGACCCGTTCACTCCTACTCTTTGCTTCTGGTCTGCCAACCAATTTTCTATTCATGACAACACCCTACCCCCAATACCATGTGCTCTATTTTTAGTCACCAGTCTCCCGTGCTGAACCTTATCAAAGTCTTTCTGAAAGTCTAGATACACTACATCCATTTTACTTGTCACATCCTCAAAAAATTCCAGAAGATTAGTCAAGCATGATTTCCCTTTCATAAATCCTTGTTGACTTGGACTAATCATTTTACTGCTATCCAAATTCCCCATTATTACCTCTTTAATAATTGACTCCAGCATCTTTCCCACCACCGGTCAGGCTAACTGGTCTGTAATTCCCTGTTTTCTCTCTTGCTCCTTTCTTGAAAAGTGGGATAACATTAGCTATCCTCCAATCCACAGAAACTGATCCTGAATCTATTGAACATTGGAAAATGATCACCAATGCGTCCACTATTTCTAGAGCCACCTCCCTGAGGACCCTGGGATGCAGACCATCAGGCCCAGGGGATTTATCATCCTCAGTCCCATTAGCCTACCCAATACTATTTCTCGCCTAATGAAAATTTCTTTCAGTTCCTCTACCCCCTAAGATCCTCTGTCCTCCTGTACATCTGGGAGATTGTTTGTGTCTTCCTTAGTGAAGACAGATCTGAAGTACCTATTCACCCCTTCTGCCATTTCCTTGTTACCCATAATAATTTCACCCGTGTCAACCATCGAGGGACGCACATTTGAATTTGCTACTCTTTTTCCCTTAACATATCTAAAGAAGGTTTTACTGCCCTTCTTTATATTCCTGGCCAGCTTCCCTTCATACTTCATCTTTTCAGCCTGTATTGCCTGTTTTGTTTCCTTCTGTTGTTCTATGAAAGTTTCCCAATCCTCTGGCTTCCGGCTACTCTCTGCTGTGTTATACATCTTTTATTTTAGTTTTATTCTATCCCTAACTTCTCTTACCTAACAACCGTCAGCCACAGTTGCCTCCTACTCCCCTTACAATCTTTCTTCCTTTTTGGAATGAAATGATCCTGCGTCTTCCGGATTATGCCCAGAAATTCCTGCCATTGCTGCTCCACCATCATTCTTGCTAGGATCCCTTTCCAGTTGGCCAGCTCCCTTCTCATGCCTTCATAGTCCCCTTTGTTCAACTGTATCACTGGCACTTCCGATTTAACCTTCTCCTTCTCAAATTGCACATTAAAACTAATCATATTATGATCACTACCTCCAAGCGGTTCCTTTACCTCGGGTTCTCTTATTATATCTGGTTCATTGGACAACACTAAATCCAGAATTGCCTTTTCTCTGGTCGGCTCCATTACAAGCTGCTCTAAGAATCCATCTCGGAGGCACACTACAAACTCTCTTTCTTGGGGTCCAGAACCAACCTGATTTTCCCAGTCTACCTGCATATTGCAATCCCCCATCACCACAGTGGCATTACCTTTGTTACATGCCGGTTTTAGCAGAATATCATCCATGAGAATAGAGACCTTGGAGAACAGAGACCACTCCCAATATCTCCTCAAAATTAAGGCAGATACTTATGATTAACTTCATTGCCACTTGCAGTGGAGCTGCCTTAAGGAAGTGTGTTCAAACTACCTCCAAGTTGGCATAATACTTGTTTTTGCTGGGCAGTAGTGATCCATTACTCCCTGCATGCTTCTGTTGACCAGCCACAGCTGGCACCTTCAATGCCGCCTCTTCAGAATCCCGCAATCCAGTGGCAAGATTAGCAACCAATATTGGCAGCGTCTCCCACACTCAGGGCTACAGTACTATAAGCAGGTGGTATTTGATCACATCACACTCCTGAAATAGGCATTCTATTCCAAGAGGTACACTACGAGAGATTATCAGGAAGGTAAAGAAAGCAATTCAAGGAAGATTTGGTTTGGTTAGGTTTAATTCACGTGTACTGAGACACAGTGAAAGCATTCAGTCTGAAGAAGGATCTCGACCCAAAACACAGTCTGTCCATTCCCTTCCCAGATGTTGCCTGACATGCTGAGTTCCTCCAGCACCTTATGTTTTGCTGAAGATCCCGGCATCTGCAGTTTCATGTGTCTCAAGTGAAAAAAATCCAAGAAAATCATACCATACGTGAGTGCACCAGGTAGTACAAGAGAAAATAAACAGAGTGCAGAATATTGTGTTGCAACTACAGAGAAAGTACAGATAAGATAAAAGTGTAAGGGCAGCAATGAGGTAGATTGGAAGATCGGGAAGTCACCCCGAGCACATTAGAAGTTTGTTCAAGAGCTGTGAACATTGGGCAAGAAGCTGTTCTTCGTGGTATGTGCTTTCTGGTTTTTGTATCTTTTGCCCGATGGGAGAGGGGAGAAGAAAGAATGACTCGGTATAAATGGTCTTTGAATATGTTGGTTGTTTTCCTGAGGCAGCATCAAGTTTATGGGGAAGGGTTGGTTTGCATAATGGACTGGACTACATTCACAACTCTCTGTAACTTATTGTGGTCAGAGCAGCTGCAGTGTGATACATTTGAATGGGATGTTTGCTGCATCTGTAGAAATTGGTAAGAGACATGCCAAATTTCCTTAGCCTTCTGAGGAAGTAGAGGTGTTATGTTGCGGACAGCTTAAATCTCGTTCTTTCCACCATAGACTGCCAGACTCTGTTAGTCTAATTCTTATTCTCAGAAAACACAACTAATCTTTCACTTGTTTAAGTAAACCAGATTTATTTTTTCAATTCAGTGTTTTTCCTGGAAACTAGTTAACTGCTTGGAAAGAAGATAAACAGATATTGTTAGATTTCCCAAAATACTTTACAGCTAATCAGGTGCTTTGGATGTAGTAAAGGCAGTGCCAGACTGGAATGGAATCCTTACTTTGATTTCTCTACTCAAGTGCTTAGCTAGTAGGGGAAACACATTGGCGCAGCAGGAGAGCTGCTGCCTTACACCGCCAGAGACCCGGGTTGGATCCTGACTACGGGTGCGCAGTGTGTCTGTTCTCCCTGTGACTGCATGGGTTTTCTCCAGGTGCTCTGCTTTCCTCCCACATTCCAAAGACATGCAGGTTAGTAAGTTAATTGGTTTCCGAAAATTGCCACTAATTTGTAGGATGCAAAAGTGAGATAACAAATAACTAGTGTGGACAGGTGATCGATGCAGAACACTGAAGATAGACACAAAATGTTGGACAGGCAGCATCTCTGGATGGAAGGACCCATAGTATCACCCATTCCTTCTAACTCAGTCTAAGGCAGGGGCTTGATCCGAAAACGTCACCCATTCCTTCTATCCAGAGATACTGCCTAACCTGCTGAGTTTCTCCAGTGTTTTGTGTCTATCTTCGGTGTAAACCAGCATCTGCAGTTCCTTCCTACACATTTCCTCTGCAGATCACTATTCCATTCACTTAACGAGTTTGATAAAGGACTGACCACTGAATCCGTGTGAGCGATTCTCTACTTCTCTTATCTCAGACAGTAACCCATGCTACCCTTAATTAGATTGCAATGTATTTCCATTGTTTTCATTGCTTTGTTTATTATCTCTCTTAATATCTTGTTAAAATTTGCAAATTCACCATCTGGTATACTACAAGTCTATTCTACCCCTCTGGGACTTTGGAATAGTGAAATGTTAATGTTGCAAGCTGATCTTTTTTTAAAGTAATGGATAATTAAACAAATCTGATGCTTAAGTTACCCCTAGCGAAGACTGTCATTAAATATTATGGCTAAACAACAGCTCAGTGTGCTGAAGGCTTACATATGGGGTCTCATGGAGTTGAGTTTAGTTTAATTTAGTTCAGTTTAGCAATGCAACATGGAAACAGGCCCTTCGGCCCACTGAGTCCATGCTGACCACTGATCACCCATTCACATCAGTTCGATATTAGCCCACTTTCTAATCACCTCCCTGAACAAGAGGTACAATTTTACAGAGGCCAATTTACTTACAAACCCGCACTGTCTTTGGGATGTGGGAGATAACCAGTGCCCCTAGAGGGAACGCGCATGGTCACAGGGATAACCTGAAAACTCCACACTAGCAGCACCCAAGGTCAGGATCGAACCCGGGTCTCTGGCACCGTGTGGCAGCAGCTCTACCAGCTGCGCCACTGTGCTGCCCTATCACCTTATAAGGTGAGACTGGATAGGCAGGGATTTTTTTTCCCCTAGTGCAGGATCTTGTTGAAGTATACAAAATTTTGAGGGGCATAGGTAGAGTGGATGAAATATCTTTTCCCAGGGTAGAGTAGTCATGCTCAAGAGGGCATAAGTATAAGTTGAGCTTCAGGTTCCGATTAAATATTTCCCCGCTCACTTTTTACCTATGCCTTGTAGTTTTTGATTCCCCAATCCTGGGAAAAGGACTGCGTGCATTCACCTGTTGCTTAAACTGATCATTCGACTTTGCCCTTAGTTCAAAGAAGATAACAGGCAAGCAGGATGTTCCACAGAAATGTGCTTGCCAAACCTTGGAACATAAGTGGAGTGTAATTTCTGGTATTTTTCAAAGTTACCTTTGAAGCTGCATGCCTAATGTGTTCAAACACTCACAAGAGGCAATGGGCAGTCAGCCAGTGAGATTAGAATATTCTTATAACCTGGTGATTGTGGCTCTGGAAATACAATACATAATAATTTGATTGCTGTCTGCCGTCAGGTAAGCTCTTCCAAAGCTGAGCTTTTCCCTCATATAATATTACATGGAGCTGGGTTGTTAAAATGGGACACACATTATTATTCACTTTATAAAATTAAAATTAATTATAAATGAGTGGTGACATAAATCCAAGCGCGCACACACACACCAACTGTGTCCCTGTGCTTAACATCGGGGTAAGAAAGGAAAGACGTTTAAATGTTAAAGATCATGGAAAATATAAAGCTCAGGTACAGTGTTTTAACAATAACATTTAATTATATATTTTTGGTGGGTGACATTTTGTCATTGCCATTATAATTCTTGTGTGGAGTCGTCAAAGTGAAATGTACCTTCCTTTAAATTATCCTCCATCCAAGAGTTAAAATAATATACATATTGCAATGATACAAGCTTTGGAAAAGAATCAAAAGTACCTGGTCTTGTTTCTTGGGCAGGGGTGGTTATAATCTAATATTTATAGAAAATCCAGTGACGTGATTAGGACTAATTATCCAGTATATACCTTAACATTAGGGAGGGGACATGGAGATACACAGCAGATGGCTATCGAGTGAAACATTAGGTGAGTCATAGCCCAGGTGACAACTGGCAAAGGGAACTTACTCTGACTTCCATGTAATGTTTATGTGGATAGCATAGATAAATTAAACAATTCCGTTTTTTAAATGGCCTGATTTTTAGACACGCATGTATGTTCCAGATTTAAATAAACCTCAGACTTATGTGAAAAAGTCCTAAAACTGCAAAAGATTAGTAATCTCTCGTTATTTGGCAATAGGAAGGTTATGTGGTACAGGTGGAGTTGCTGCAGATAGAACTGTGCAAACAACCTACGTATATGATTGTTAGTCTGAAGAAATGTCCCAACCCAAAACATCACCTATCCATGTACTCCAGAGATGCTGCTGACCCATGAGTTACTCAATTTTGTGTCATTTTATGTAAACCAACATCTGCAGTTACTTGTTTTTACATGACTTATGATTAATCTCAATTTTGTTAGTTAGCTAGCTCAACCTGGTGCAGTTTTAGCGGTTACACTAACTCAATAACTAGAATCCAGATACACATTAATGGAGAGCAGAACAAAGAGATTAACGATGCTTCCTCTTCAGAAACATGACAGGTAATCATGCAGATTCTGGAAAATACTGAAAATCCACTACAGAACTGTATTAACTACCTAGAACACCAGACATTCAGCAGGTCAGGAACACTCACCAAGTTTATGAAAATCACTGTAGAAATCGGACTCTTTTTTTATTACAAGGTAATAAATAGGATTTGGAGTAAGCAATCGGTCCCTTCTGGGCTATTTGATCATTCATGACTACTCCAATATTCACCTTGACACCATTTTGCCACTCACTCACATACCCCTTGACTCAGTTTTAGTTCAAACTAGACTAAGTGGGACCCGTTGGGACCCGTTGGGACCCAGCTTCACATGGGAGTGTGAATATTCCACCACTCCACCAATTCCAAATTTTGCTGGCCAGTGGGGGGCTTTCTGGAACGCTACCATGGTGTTGTGGGCCGAAGGGACTGGTTTCCAGGGGCTAGTATGGACATTGTGAGCCGAATGGCTTCTTGGGCTGGCAGCTCAGTCATTGAGACCACTCACACACTCACACTCAAACACACACACATTCCCACTCACACACTCACACACACACACACACACATTCCCACTCACACACACTCACACACACACACTCACACATACACTCACAAACACACACACATACTCACACACACACTCAGACACATTCCCACTCACACACACTCACACACACACACATACACTCACACATACACTCACAAACACTCACAAACACACACACACACACACTCACACACTCACACACAAACACAGACACAGACACTCACACACACACCCACACACACATACACTCACAAACACATACACACACACACGCTCAATAACTCACACACCATATATATGGCAGTAAACTTTCTTGAATACTCACACGGCTGAGCGCGGCCTCTCCACTTTGGGGCTTCCACAGTCAGTGGCACTTCCGGAATCAGCGTGACCTCTGCACTTACTGGAAATTACGCAATCAGCGCGACTTCTGCACTCACCGGAAATTACGCAATCAGCGGAAGTCACGAAATGAGGGGGACTTTTGAACCAAACACCGTCAGACCTAATAAAGCATTTATTCCTTCCAAACGCAGTCGGACCTAATAAAGCATTGCAGTTTCAAGCACGGGCAGGGCAGCAGGCCAAACAACTCATGGCATTATCATTAAGGGCTAACAAATCATTTATTGCAAGTACATTGCACTCACAGTTCAGTTGATTCACAGCTTAGAATGAGAGTCGGGGCCTCTCCCTCATGATCTTTCAGAGTGACTGAGTCACGTCCAGGCATCCGGGGTTTTATTGTGCTGACCACCACCCCCCCCCCCTCGGAAGGGGCGTTACCTTCATTGCGGTGATTAACAGGCAAGAGGATCTCAAGGTTTTTTAAACACTTATAACCTTTTTATTTTTCATCAATGGGAAAGATCCTCGGGGTCTGCTCAGCGAAGGAGGACTGCGAGTAAGATAACCAAAAATCATAGCGATATATGGTAGGGTTTTTTCTAAAATCAATATACAGCGCAGACAGGAAGTGGTCAAGATGAGACTTTTCATTATATAAATGTCTGTCAACCTCTGCCTTTGAATGACTCCGACTGCACTGCCCTGGACCAGAGAAATCCAAAGAGTCATGACGCTCTGCAATATGAAATGCTTCATCACCTCCTTATATTATGATCAGATTATTTTCTTGATCAAGAAACTGCAGATGCTAGAATCTTGAATAAAGCACAAACTGCCGGAAGAACTCAACAGGTCAAACAGCATCTCTGGAAGAAAAGGATAAGCGACTTTTTAGATCAGAACTCTTCTTCAAACTCTTTGGTCTTCACACATGCTGAGTGATCTATTGAGCTACTCCAGCACTTCGTGTTTTAGTTTTCCTTGATTAACATTTTAACAGGAATGCCTGAAAAGTTTAAGCAGTGTTTGGGTTTTCTAACCTTATGTACATAACACTGTGTCACTCTATATTTGCTACTCCTGGGTCTGTAAATTCACCCAGCTTAACTCCCCATGCAACTCATTAGGACAGGAAAAGGATTGGAAGAAATGCTGTCTCGACACTAAGAAATCTTTGCATTCTGTATTAGGCATTTCAATGGTAAGGCCGTTCTTGATGGATGAATTTAAATGAGAAAAATTGATTGTCCTTATGTTTGTTTTTGCCACGTGATCACCTCAGATTGGTGTGGACATTGAGCCTTCTACATTTTTGCACCAGAGATCTGGTGAGCCTCTGTAATGAATCCACAGCTAAATTTCACACAAGCACAAACCAATAATAACTGTCAACCATTATCATTACGTGAAATATCTTTCCTCCAAAATGCATATCACAAATTCCAATAGTTAACGAAAGAAAGATTCTCAATATCCAAATCAATCTGCAAACAATGATTTGTTTTTAAAAAACATTATTACAGTGTCGGAAGGGTAGCTGCCAATTTGTAAATAGCCAGCTCCCAGGCACAGCATATATCCTGTACTTTTAATAGTGAAATTGAATGGGGTGTTCAAGAGAGAGTTAGATTTAGCTGGGGGTAAAGGAATCAAGGGATACGGGGGAAAAGCAGGAATGGGGTACTGAATTTAGATGATCAGCCATGATCATATTAAATGGCGGTGCTGGCTCGAAGGGCCAAATGGCCTACTCCTGCGTCTATCTTTCTATGTTTCTATGTTAATATTGACCAGGGCATTATTCTTGCTTGAAAAAGTATCCTGTAGTCTTTAAGTTCGGTAGATTCATAGAGAGCAATGGTTCTTAACACATACAATTATAAAAGGACTGGACAAGCTAGATGCAGGAAAAATGTTCCCAATGTTGGGCGAGTCCAGAACCAGGGGCCACAGTCTTAGAATAAAGGAGAGGTCATTTAAGATTGAGGTGAGAAAAAACTTTTTCACCCAGAGAGTTGTGAATTTATGGAATTCCCTGCCACAGAGGGCAGTGGAGGCCAAGTCATTGGATGGATTTAAGCGAGAGTTAGATAGAGCTCTAGGGGCTAATGGAGTCAAGGGATATGGGGAGAAGGCAGGCACAGGTTATTGATAGGGGACGATCAACCATGATCACAATGAATGGCGGTGCTGGCTCGAAGGGCCGAATGGCCTCCTCATGCACATATTTTCTATGTTTCTATGTTTCTATTAATCTTTTTGGCATACACGAACAAAATACTGTATGTGGTATGTACCTTTGTTAGGTTCCTAAAAATGGGCTGAACAAATGGATATGTTATTTTGGACTCCTTCATGTCCCCTGGTAAAACCCAAACGACCCCCATGGGGGTCCCAACCCACAGGTTTGAACCACTGATAGAGAGTCATACAGCACGGAAACAGGCCCTTTGGCCCAACTCATCATGGTGACTAACATGGACCATCCAAGCTAATCCCATTTGCCTCCATTTGGCCTGTAACCCTCTAAACCTTTCCAACCCACATGTCTTTCAGTTTATGTTACAGTACCTACCTCAAACTACCTCCTCTGGCAGCTCCTTCCATGTCTAAGGGCATTTGCCCCATGGTTAATACTGTATCCTCCTTTGAGAGGTGCAACCTCTGATTTTACATCACTGCATCACAACTTCACTACAGCAGCAGCCTAGATTTTTATCCTCATGTCTCAGACTAATTTAAAACTCTGTTTCTTGTGGTTTCTGACATCAATTGTGCAAGCGCTTTGCTTGGACTCACTTTTCGCTATTCATTATTAAACCATCAGTGAAACATTTTTCATGTTTGAGTCAATTAAATTCCAAATTTTCTACATTGTGGTTTATACGCCGACCTATTACATAGATTTCTGCAAAACCGACATGAACTGATTCAGTCTGGAATATTGAATGTTGCTATGCTTTTAAGGAAACTGCGTGCACCTTGTTGGATTTCAAGAAGTGACACAGGAACTTATTGTAAAATATCATTTGTATAAGAATTGTATTATAAAGTATTGAATTATCATGTATAACCATAATTGGTAAACTCGTTATTGTGGTAAAGAAATAGATCTCATTTGTGATCACACCTGGCAGAGCCCCAAGATAAAATTAAACCCCCTCTGAGAATAACAAACTGAAAAATAAGTCTGAAATCTCTTTAAAATCCATGACATACATTTAAAGTGAAACCACAGAAGGTTTGGAAGACAAGTTAAGAGTCAAAAGATCAACTATTCTCTGAGAGAAAAAAGACCTGAATCCACGCTAGTCATCATGTAACCCCATGGTCATTACTTCTCAATCACCCTGCCAGGCCAAGGAAATGCAAAAGATGTAATCTTGAGCAAAACACAAAGTGCTGGAGTGACTCAGCGAGCCAAGCAGCACCATATATATATCTTGTGTAACAAATGGATATACGACCATTTCAGGTCAGGAAACGTCTTCAGTCAGATCAGTCAGGTCCATCAGACATCTGAGAGAAGAAAGGTCCCAACTCAAAACGTGGTCTATGCATTCCCTCCACAGATGCTGCCTGACCCGCCGAGTTACTCTAGTACTCAGGGCAACCTTTTGCCATAGTGTAGAATTTTATGCATTTTGATAAAAACAATTTTTACTGTTACAAATTTGTGAGAAGATGGAACCATTTTACTCCAAATGCCCCCATAGAACTTCTCTCCTATCCCAGGAATCATCTGGTGAATCTTTCAGCACTCTCTATAAGGCAGGTACATCCTTTATCACAGAAAAAGACCAAATTCCAAATACGATCTTACATTATCATTGCAGTAAGAATTCCTTAGTATACCAGGGGATATAATATAGATAAATCCCCTGGGCCTGATTGTCTGCATCCCAGGGTCCTCAGGGAGGTGGCTCTAGAAATAGTGGACGCATTGGTGATCATTTTCCAATGTTCAATAGATTCAGGATCAGTTCCTGTGGATTGGAGGGTAGCTAATGTTATCCCACTTTTCAAGAAAGGAGTGAGAGAGAAAACGGGGAATTACAGACCAGTTAGCCTGACTTCGGTGGTGGGAAAGATGCTGGAGTCAATTATTAAAGAGGTAATAATGGAGCATTTGGATAGCAGTAAAAGGATTAGTCCAAGTCAACATGGATTTATGAAAGGGAAATCATGCTTGACTAATCTTCTGGAAGTTTTGAGGATGTGACAAGTAAAATGGATGAAGGGGTGACAGTGGATGTAGTGTATCTAGACTTTCAGAAAGCCTTTGATAAGGTCCCGCACGGGAGACTGGTGACTAAAATTAGAGCACATGGTATTGGGGGTAGGGTGTTGACATGGATAGAAAATTGGTTGGCAGACCGGAAGCAAAGAGTAGGAGTGAACGGGTCCTTTTCAGAATGGCAGGCAGTGGCCAGTGGAGTGCCGCAAGGCTCCGTGTTGGGGTCGCAACTGTTTACCATATATATCAATGATTTGGAAGAGGGAATTAGGTGCAACACTAGCAAGTTTGCGGATGATACAAAGCTGGGTGGCAGTGTGAACTGTGAAGAAGATGTTAGGAAGGGAACGTTTTTCCTGCATCTAGCTTGTCCAGTCCTTTTATAATTTTATATGTTTCTATAAGATCCCCCTCATCCTTCTATACTCCTCCGAATGGGGACCTGGACAGGTTGAGTGAGTGGGCAGATGCGTGGCAGATGCAGTATAATATAGATAAATGTGAGGTTATCCACTTTGGCGGCAAAAACAAGGGGGAAGATTATTATCTCAATGGGGTTAGGTTAGGTAAGGGGGAGGTACAGCGAGACCTGGGTGTCCTTGTACACCAGTCACTGAAAGTTGGTGTGCAGGTACAGCAGGCAGTGAAGAAAGCTAATGGAATGTTGGCCTTCATAACAAGAGGATTTCAGTACAGGAGTAAAGAGGTTCTTCTGCAGTTGTATAGGGCTCTGGTGAGACCACATCTGGAGTATTGTGTACAGTTTTGTTCTGCTAATTTGAGGAAAGACATCCTTGTGATTGAGGCAGTGCAGCGTAGGTTCACGAGATTGATCCCTGGGATGGCGGGACTGTCATATGAGGAAAGATTGAAAAGACTAGGCTTGTATTCACTGGAGTTTAGAAACATATCTATAAGATCTTATAGAAACATATAAAATTATAAAAGGACTGGACAAGCTAGATGCAGGAAAAATGTTCCCAATGTTGGGTGAGTCCAGAACCAGGGGCCACAGTCTTAGAATAAAGGGGAGGTCATTTAAAACAGGTGAGAAAAAACTTTTTCACCCAGGGAGTTGTGAATTTATGGAATTCCCTGCCACAGAGGGCAGTGGAGGCCAAATCACTGGATGGATTTAAGAGAGAGTTGGATAGAGCTCTAGGGGCTAGTGGAGTCAAGGGATATGGGGAGAAGGCAGGCATGGGTTATTGATAGCGGACCATGATCACAATGAATGGCGGTGCTGGCTCGAAGGGCCGAATGGCCTCCTCCTGCACCTATTTTCTATGTTTTGTATGTTTCTATCTATGTTACTATGATCTTCTTTTGCAATGAAAGCTTTGATCACGCTGCACACTGTACCTGCATGTTAACTATTTGATCCATGTACAAGGATACCTAACCTCCACCCATTACCAATGTTTTAAAATAAATGTTTTCCAAAGTTCCTGCCAAAGAGAATAATTTCACACTTTGCTGTACTATAGTACACTTGTAATTTGAAATTCAACTTAAACTCCTTTTGGAAAGGCCAGTTAAGTAGATAGTATAGTTAACATGCTCAGCAATGGTTAGTGTGGGGGAGAAGGCATGTTCCTGATATCATCTCCACTCAAACATCACTGCTGGCCCTTCACTTCTACATCTCTTTGGAGCCTCTAACTACTTACTTTACTTCCATCTTCTTCTTCGGCATCAAGGATGAATTGCTTCCATTTATTTCTGTTGCTCCTGAGGTAGCCGATGAATTCAATGTGGTACAGAAGATGCTTGATGGTTCTGAGTTTGACAGATGGGATCTCCTTCCACCAGTTACACTGGGTTTTTGTGTTCTCCCAAAGGACTCAATGTGTTCACAAATACTCATTCATCATTTGAAGTGACCATAGTCTAAGAATTCTCAAGAGCTACTAAGGATCTTACACTTATTTAAGAGCACTTCCTTGAATGGTTCTCTCTATCCACCTGGCAATTCCTTGCCTTTACAGAGAATGTCCATCTTCGAATAGTTGGTGTTTGATAAGTAAACAACGTGGCCTGGCCGTCAGAGTGTGCTGAGTGACTGTGCTAGGGATGAAGGGGAAGTCAGTGCTGGGAATGGTGACCTGAGAGAGGACACTGATGTTGACTCATTTATTCCTCAGGTGAACATCCAGTGTGCACTTCTCCCAGAAGTGTACGAAGCGAAGAGTGCAAAGCTTCCCCATAGGCCATGAGTTCTGTGCTGGTTTTGAGGTCCAGATGACCAAAGGCCATGCTAATTTTCCACAGACAGCTGCAGAAATACAACTTATTCTCTTTTTCTCAGTCTGCTAGTTATACCTGTAAATAACCGCAATGGACATGTTAAATGTAGTTTCCCGTTCCTGAAACCACATTCAATCTGGTTAAGATAGACACAAAAACCTGGAGTAACTCAGCAGGTCAGCGGGTCAGACAGCATCTCAGGAGAAAATTAATAGGTGACGTTTCAGGTCGAGACCAAAGAGGAGTCTCAGCCCGAAACGTCACCTATTCATTTTCTCCAGAGATGCTGCCTGACCCGCTGAGTTACTCCAGCACTTTGTGTCCTTCTAAGAAATAGTTATGATCTAGTCACCACTGTAGGTAGGCCCAAGGCAGCAGGGTGACGTAGATTGCAACCCAAATATTAAAAGGTACATGACATTCATAAGGGGAGGCACAGTGGCACAGCAGTAGAGTTGCTGCCTCGCAGTGCCAGAGACCTCGGTTCGATCCTGACTACAGGTGCTGTCTGTATGGAGTTTGTACGTTCTCCCTGTGACTGCGTGGGTTTTCTCTGCGTGTTCCGGTTTCCTCACACTCCCAAAAGATGAAGAGGTTTGTAGGTTAATTGGCTTCTGTAAATTGTGAATTGTCTCTAGTGCGTAGGATAGTGTTTGTGTATGCTGCTCAGTGGGCCGAAGGGGCTGTTTCTACGCTGCAACTCTGAAGACTCTAAAGACTAAAGAACCCAGGAAGAAGTGGAGGAGTCAGTCTGCTAACTAAAGATGGTCTTAGTGCAACAGGGAAGGATGATCTAAATTCTAGAAAGCAAGATGTGGAAGTGGTTTGGGGGGGGAAGTGAGAAATAAAAGAGAGGAGAAATAAAAGCCTTCTAACAGAGACCAGATAACAGAATATAAAGCAAGATAGATCGATCTGATCAGGAGTGGTGGTGGGATTTAAATCTATATAAGAAACAGAAAAATCTGACTAGTTTGATAAAGAACTTGTGCAGGAAGGAACTGCAGATGCTCGTATACACCAAAGATAGACACAAAATGATGGAGTAACTCAGCAGGTCAGTTTAGTTTAACAATGCAGCATGGAAACAGGTCCCTTTGGCCCATCAAGTCCATGCAGACCATCGATCACCCATTCACAGTAGTTCTGTTATCCCACTTTCTCATCCACTCCCTACACATTAGCACAATTGCACAGACCCCAATTAATCTACAAACCCACACATCTTTTGGAATGTGGGAGGAACAGCCGGAGGAAACCCACGTGGAACAAGTGTCCCCCTCTAAGTAGAAAAACTATAACAGTATGAAAGCAGAGCTAGCTAAAGAGCAATGGCCAATTAGGTTAAGGGAATTGTCGGTCGAAATGCAGTGGCAGCTATCTAAGAAGATCTTTCAGAATACACACATTTCAATGAGAAAAAAAATTCAAGGGGAGATCCCATTACCTGAGTAAGTAAAAATATTAAAGATGGTATCTAAGGTAAAGAAAATACTTAAGGTGTGAATGGAAAGATTTAAGGTAATCTGAGGGTTTTTTTTTTTTACACAGAGCGCGATGAGTACATGGCATGAGTTGCCAGAAGTAGTTGCCACCCACAGCATGGAAACAGGCTCTTCAGCCCTATGAGCGTTTGACGGCACTGGGTCTGTACTCGGTGGAGTTTAGAAGAATGAGGGGGGTCCTCATTGAAACTTACAGCGTAGTGAAAGGCTTGGATAGAGTGGATGTGCAGAGGATGTTTCCACTAGTGGGAGAGTCTAGGACTGGAGGTCATAGTCACAGAATTAAAGGATGTTCTTTTAGGAAGGAGATTAGGAGAAACTTCTCTAGTCAGAGGGGTGGTGAATCTGTGGAATTTTTTGCCTCAGAAGGCTGTGGAGGACAAGTCAGCGGATATTTTAAAGGCAGTGATAGATAGATTCTTGATCAGTACCGGTGTCAGAGGTTATGGGGCGAAGGCAGGAGGATGGGGTTAGGAGGGAGAGATAGATCTGCCATGGTTGAATGGTGGAGTATACTTAGAAACATAGAAACATAGAAAATAGGTGCAGGAGGAGGCCATTCGGCCCTTCGAGCTAGCACCGCCATTCAATGTGATCATGGCTGATCATCTGACTTGATGGGCCGAATGCCCTAATTCTACTCTTATCATTTATGACCTTATGACCTTATGAACTCATCCAAGATACCCCATCTACATTAGTCCCAGTTGCCTGTGTTTGGCCCATATTCCTCTAAACCTTGGCCTCCACAGTCGTCTCTGGCAATGAATTCCACATATTCATCACCCTCTGACTAAAGAAATTCCTCCACATCTCCTTTCTAAAGGTGTGGTCTTTGTATTCTCAGGCTATGGCCTCTGGTCCTCGACTCTCCCACTACAAGATACAAAATATTTTATGATGTCATTTGAACCCAAGTTCAAACAAGATTACGTTTCTGCAAACAAGGAAAAAAAACCAAGACACAATTAACACAATTTACATAAACATCCATCACAGTGAATCTCCAAACACCTCCACACTGTGATGGAAGGCAAAGTTTTGTCTCTCCCCTGTTCTTTAATCTTCTCCCGATGTTGGAGCCGGCAGCGGGCGACAGCAAGTCCCGCAGCCGGATGATGCAAGACCTCGCTCCAGGTCGCCTCTGCCCTGCAACTCGGGTGGGCATGGTTACCGTTGCAGGAGCTCCGAAAGGCGGTCTCCCACCAGTCCCATCCACGGGCCTGCGGCTGGAGCCTCCGATCTCTGGAGCCGGGTCGCAGCTGCGCCACACCACAGCTCTCCACGCTCCGAAGCCGGTGGAAGCATCCTAGTGGAAACAACCTCTCCACATCCATTCTCTACAGGCCTTTCACTAAATCAGTTAGTTTCTATAAGGTCGCCCAGGAAGCTGGCTTCAGATTCCCTACAAACTTTATGGAAGTGAAGGACTGGATGAAAGAACAGTGAAACATAGAAACATAGAAAATAGATGCAGGAGTAGGCCATTCGGCCCTTCGAACCTGCACCGCCATTCAATATGATCATGGCTGATCATCCAACTCAGTATCCTGTACCTGCCTTCTCTCCATACCCCCTGATCCCTTTAGCCACAAGGGCCACATCTAACTCCCTCTTAAATATAGCCAATGAACTGGTCTCAACTACCTTCTGTGGCAGAGAATTCCACAGATTCACCACTCTGTGTGAAAAATGATTTTCTCATCTCGGTCCTAAAAGACTTCCCCCTTATCCTTAAACTGTGACCCCCTTGTTCTGGAGTTCCCCAACATCGGGAACAATCTTCCTGCATCTAGCCTGTCCAACCCCTTAAAAATTTTGTAAGTCTCTATAAGATCACCCCTCAATCTTCTAAATTCCAGCGAGTACAAGCCAGTCTTTCTTCATATGGAAGTCCCGCCATCCCAGGAATCAGTCTGGTGAACCTTCTCTGTACTCCCTCTATGGCAAGAATGTCTTTCCTCACCTTTATGGCAAGAATGTCTTCCCTCAAAGCATATCTTCTGCATGCATCTGGTCTACAATATTATACCCTTTCCTCACAAACAAACATACAGGATAACTGTTTTGGATAAGCAATATGTTTTATTTTTTTTAAAAACTGTTTACAATGGACTTAATGCACTGGACACAAAGTGCTGGAGTAACTCATCAGGTCATGCACATCTCTGGAGAACATGGACAGGCGACGCTTCAGGTCCCTTCTTCAGTCCCGACCCAAAACGTCATCTATCCATGTTCTCCAGAGATGCTTCCTGACCCGCGGAGTTACTCTGGAACCAACATCTGCAGTTCCATGTGTCTTTTTTTTTTGCACTACAATTGTGATGTCACAAAATCCATGTAGGTTGCTTCAAATAGGGTAGATTGTTAGAAATATCTGGGCCGCAGCAACGAGGGTTTGGGGAGACATTTGATCTGGGTAAAATTACAAAGTTTAAAAGATGTTAAAACAAGCAAATTGTCTGAGGATTTTAGTGATGAGATTTAACTTGGTCAGGTTTTTTTTCCCCTTCGGAACCGAGGAAGTTGAGGGGAGATTTATCTGAGCTGTGAAAAACTACAGAAAAAGTCAACAGGAAACAGCTATTTCCTGAGCAAAAGGGAATGTAATTCAGTGATATAGCATAAAAGGTAATAGATAAAAATATTGGAAGGGATCTGCAGAAAAGTCTATCTCAGTTGACCCCCACCATCCTGGCCACGCTCTTATCTAAATGCTACCATCAGGACGAAGACACAGGAGCCTGAGAACCGTGACCTCTAGGTTCAAGAGCAGCTTCATCCCATTAATCATCAGGCACTTGAACCACCCTGCACAACCCTAACCACAACCCTACCTCAGCACCAAACCACTGTTTATAGAATGTTGCACTATGTACTTTGGCTTGCACTATTATGTTGTGATTACCAGGTATAACTGACCATTTATTGTATTATTGTTTATTAAATATGTATTTGTTGTGTTTGTTGCATTAATGTGCTGGTAAAGCTGCAGCAGGAAAGAATTTCATTGGTTCCATTCTCGGTGCATATGACAATTAAACACTCATAAAACATAGAACATAGAACAATGCAGGACAAGGACAGACCCTTCAGCCCACAATGTCTGTGCCGAACATGGTGCCAAGACCATCACTTATCTACCTGCACATAACCCAGATCCTCCCAGCCGAGGATTCGAGGAACCGGAGGGATGGGTTTGCCAGCTGCCACATTCCACAGTTCACGGCCACATTTCCAACTTGATAATTGTTCAGGTATGAACTGATCTCAGTAACAGAACCATGCCGAAACCCAGGCAGGACCTGCGTTCTTTAGTCTGAGGGTGGTGAATCTGTGGGATTCTTTGCCGCAGAAGGCTGTGGAGGCCAAGTCAAAAGATATTTTTAAGGCAGAGATAGATAAATTCTTGATTAGTGCGGGTGTCAGGAGTTATGGGGAGATGGCAGGAGAATGGGATTGAGGGGGATAGTTAGATCAGCCATGATTGAATGGCGGAATAAACTTGATGGGCCAAATGGTCTAATTGTGCTCCTGTAACTATATTATAGTGTTAGAGCATTACATTCCCTCTGTTCCACCCACATTTCTATTACTTTGACCAACTTGCTTTCTCTCTACAGTCTGAGAAGGGTTTCAACTTGAAACTTTGTCTGTCCATTTCCCTCCACAGAGGCTGCCTGATCTGCTGAGTTCCTCCAGCCGTCTATTTTGTGCTCAGGATTCCAGCATCTGCAGTCGCTTGTGCCTTCTTCTTGCTTTCTCTCTTTCTCAGTTCTGGCGATGGGTCTTCAACCTGAAATGTTAACTATTCATCTTTCTACAGATGCTGTCTGACCTGCTGAGTTTTCATTCCCAGCATTTACTTGTTTTATTTTCTAAGTTCAGTATCTGGAGCTTTTTGATGTGGGTTCACCAACAACCAAGAGGATCCTTTGTCCCTACTTTATCAGAGAGGCATCCTTCTCTATAGTGAGTTTCTGCAATGAGTGCCAGATAGCTTTAGAGAGATGTGGCATAGAAATGGGTCCTTCGGACCACCAAGTTCATGCCAAACATTGTTCATCCGTTCACGCTAGTTCTATGTTATATCACTTTCTCATCCACTATCTACAGAAGACCATTAACCTACAAACCAGCACGTCTTAGGTATGTGGGGCATAAGCCAGAGCACCCAGAGGAAACCCACTTGGTCACAAGGTGAACGTGCAAACTACACGCACACAGTGCCCAAGGTCAGTGCGAAACTGGGTCTCAGGCGCTGTGAGGCAGCAGCTCTACCAAATGTCCATGACAAATAAATGTCACGAACATTTGTTTGTGTAACTGCTGCTGACTGTTTGGGGACTCGGGAAGCTGATGAAAAACTCTAATAATGTGAGCACTAGGGGTATTGATTCTGTTCCAAGATGCAGCCCATTGCAATCAGTGGCAATAATTTCATACCTAAGATTAACCAAAGAAATATGTAATTTTGAGGGCATCAATTATAAAACGTTGAATTTGAAGTATTGAATTTGAATTGATCAAAAGTATAACCCTCAAGTTCAAATCATCTCTCTATTTATTGAGTGCAACCAAAAATAAGCAGTGCTTGACTCTCAATATAGCTGTGGGTAACATCCATAGGACTAAACAATTAATAATGGAAATAACATGGACTCTTACTTTAACAGGACCAGAGGCCCTTGAGTACAATGTTTTTCACAGGCTGCTTATTCTGTAGCCTGTTTCAGCCCAGATTTCCATTAATGTAGCCAAGGGCAAAAAAAACCCCTTTATAGAACAAGTACATTAGTTCTGCGTTTAAGATGCTCTGAAACATGGCCGAGATTGCTCGCAGAGTTCAGCTGAAGCTGGTGCTGGGGAGAGCGGCGTTTTAAGCATGGTTTACACTAGACCTTTTTGTTTCAGGTTTCTTTCTCTTTCAAGGTTACCAGTCAGGGTAATTGTGAAGCTTGTGGTATAACAGAACGCATTGCTGTGAAAGTTTCCCAATTACAATGTAGAAACCTTGTTTCAAAATGCATGCAATAAATTAGATAAAGCAATTGTAAAATCCCTGCACTGGTCTGTGCTGAATGTCAGATACACTTTGATACTGACATTTGGGGAACTATCCACAACTTCTCTTTCATTACAACATGACGCTCCCAAGATAACCTTCTCCCTCTTTTGGTTTTCTTCATGCTCTTCCTTTAGAGTTTTAAATTTTAGAATTTAGAAATACAGCATGGAAACAGGCCCTATGACCCACCGAGTTCCAAGTCGACCATCGATCACCCGTTCACACAAGTTCTATGTTAACCCAGTTTCTCAGACACTCCCAACACAGTTGAGTATTTCCAGAGGCCAATTAACCTACAAACATGAAAATCTTAGGGATGTGGGGGGAAACCGGAGCACCAGAGGTAGTCCACATGGTTACAAGGAGAACTTGCAAGCTCCACATAGACAGCATGCGATGTCAGGATTGAACCCAGGTCTCTGGCGCAATGAGGCAGAAGCTCTAGCAGCTGCACCACTGTGCCTCCATAAACTGTTCTCGATCTAGATCTAAATTGAGCACAGAAAATTGTACCTAGGTCATAGCTGTAGTGTTTTATGTTTTATCATCAACAGTGGAGTAAGCCTCCCTAAGTCCTGCTCTGACAATGTACTCACACCCAGTACTACAGAAGGACATGTGGCACCGCAAGAGATACATATTTCCCTTAATAAATCCCAGTTATTAAGGGGAATAATATTGTTATTTTTTCCATGATCAGCCAAGATCTATTAAATGAGAGATCAGACGTGGACTAATTGGCCTGCTCCTAATTTATGCATTTGTACGTTTGTCTATTATCCAATGAAACTGGATAAAAGGATTCTAACTGGAGTCTGAAGAAGGGTCTCGACCCATAGTGTCACCTACTCCTTTTCTCCAGAGATCCTGCCTGACCGGCTAAGTTACTCCAGCTTTTTCTGCCTACCTTTGGATCTAGTTGAATGTTTTCACCTCATGCACCAGTCAACCTCAGAAAGACACTAAAGGCTGGATTAAGATATAGCCATAAATCGGCAGACTGAAATGCCAAGCCCATCTCACTATCCCCTGAGAAGTCAGTTTCTAAGACCATAAGACCACAAGCCATAGGAGCAGAATTAGCCCATTCGGCACATCGGATCATGGCTGATCCATTGTTCCCTCTCAACCCCGTTCTCCTTTCTTCTCCCCGATTCAAAAATACCCAATGATTTGGCCCCCACAGCCATCGATGGCAATGGATTTCACAGATCCACCACCCTCTGGCTAAAGAAATTGCTTATAATCGTTCTGAGGGAGATTTACTAAAAGGTACTCCATTCTAAAAGACATGCGCGTTTGTAGGTTTGTAGGATCTGTAAATCTCCCTTAGTGTGCAGGGAGTGGATGAGAAAGTGAGATACCATGAAACTAGTGTGAAAAGATGATCGATGCTCATGCTGGACTCTGTTAGCTAAAGGGCCTGTTTTCATTCTGTACCTCTAAACTAAAGATATAAACGTAAAATGTGAACCTACAGCTGTGTGCAAATGAAATACTCAATTTGATACCAGAATCTGAACACAACACTAATTTTCTTAAAATATAATATCTTGAAAATTGAAAATTTGGAGTTTGAAATAGTACCTGAAGGGAAATATCCTCATAACGGATGTATGTTATCAACGTTTAAAGTCCACCAACCTGATTTATGTAATTTTGAATAGATCACTTAAGTAATATGGTAGAATGATGTACCGTATTTAGCTTGATCTTCGAGATGCTTTTAATGTATTAACATTTAATGGTTTGCATAAAGGGTTGGTTGAGTGGAGTTATTCATTTTGATTTCTGCCTGGAGAGTCACAAAAACTGAGCAGAGTTTTGTCCTGAAATGGAATTTGTCATTTATGTGTGCCTTTCTCTATTACATACAGCCGAGGTGATGTGGCAGGGGCAAAATCCATTGTCATCAATCACTGTCATAAACTCCATTATTGGATCAATAACTCCACCTTGTCCCCACTGTTTGTATAAAACGGAACCAAATCATTTACAAACTTGATATCATATTTGACCCCAAGATGAGCTTCTCATTACAAATTAGCTTTATTACAAAGACCTCTCGTCACTATCTGAATCTACCTTTGCTACAGATAGACCCAAAAATGCTGGAGTAACTCAACAGGTCAGGCAGCATCTGTTGAGAAAAGGACCCTTCTTCTCGACCCGCAACGTTACCTATTCCTTTTCTCCAGAGATGATGCCTAACCTGGATGAGTTACTCCAACATCTAGGGTCTATCTTTGGTGTAAACGAGCATTCTCAGTTCCTTGTGGTCTGAAGAAGGATCTCGACCCAAATTGTCACCCATTCCTTCTCTCCAGAGATGCTGCCTGTCCCGCTGAGTTACTCCAGCTTTTTGTGTCTATCTGCAGTCCATTCCTAATTATTTTCATCTTATCCACAGCTCAGATCTATGTCGAATTTGTGAAGCTCTTTAATACTTTTTTATGTGTGTGCCATGTAAATATATGGTTGGTACTTATTTCTAAGACTCAAAACATTGCCCATCCATCCTCTCCACAAATGGCAGGTACGGGATACTGAGTTGGATGATCAGCCATGATCACATTGAATGACGGTGCAGGCTCGAAGGGCCGAATGGCCTATTCCTGCACCTATTTTTCTATGTTTCTATGTTGTCTGAGCAGTCGAGGTCTTCCAGCACTTTGTATTTTGCTCAAGATTTCAGCATCTGCAGTTCCTTGTGTCTCCGCACTATTATTTCCGTTGAGTACCAACGAAACAGATTTAGCTTTGGACCAATTGTATGTTCTCCTTGTCCTTCATATTTCCTTCATATGTAAGAAGGAACTGCAGATGCTGGTTTACGCCCAGGATAGACGCAAAATGCTGGAGTAGCTCAGCAGGTCAGGCAGCATCCCTGGAGTAAAAGGATAGGTGACGTTTCGGGTTGAGACCCTTCTTCGGACTCTACATTGGACTTGATTTCTTTGTTTCTACATCATAAAAGGAATAGGTGACGTTTCGGGTTGGAATCCAATTGAATGGTTCAAGCAACCATGCGCTCTCTCATATAGTACTACCAATTAAACGTTGCAACTGGTGAAGGGTCTCGACCCGAAACGTCACCTAGAAACATAGAAACATAGAAATTAGGTGCAGGAGTAGGCCATTCGGCTCTTCGAGCCTGCATCGCCATTCAATATGATCATGGCTGATTATCCAACTCAGTATCCCGTACCTGCCTTCTCTCCATACCCTCTGATCCCCTTCGCTACAAGGGCCACATCTAACTCCCTCTTAAATATAGCCAATGAACTGGCCTCAACTACCCTCTGTGGCAGAGAGTTCCAGAGACCCACCACTCTCTGTGTGAAAAAAGTCCTTCTCATCTCGGTCCTAAAGGATTTCCCCCTTATCCTTAAACTGTGACCCCTTGTTCTGGACCTCCCCAACATCGGGAACAATCTTCCTGCATCTAGCCTGTCCAACCCCTTAAGAATTTTGTAAGTTTCTATAAGATCCCCTCTCAATCTCCTAAATTCTAGAGAGTATAAACCGAGTCTATGCAGTCTTTGTTCATAAGACAGTCCTGACATCCCAGGAATCAGTCTGGTGAACCTTCTCTGCACTCCCTCTATGGCAATAATGCCCATCCTCAGATTTGGAGACCAGAACTGTACGCAATACTCCAGGTGTGGTCTCACCAAGACCCTATACAACTGAAGTAGAACCTCCCTGCTCCTATACTCAAATCCTTTTGCTATGACCTATTCCTATCCCTTTTCTCCAGAGATTTCCTTCACGGTTCAGCAACACTGCAAATCTCAGTTTCCGATAGAAATGAATGGGATCCCGACCAGTCCCTGGGACCTTCCCAGAAGCAGGTGAGAGCGGCCCCGCTTGCTGAACAACCTGGTATGTTATCACCATTTGATCATTTGCCCTTCGATTGAAAGAGAAAAAAAACAGGAACCCAAGTGACATATCCAAACGGATGCTGTAATCCAACAGCTCTTTCAAAACCAGGATAAATGTATTGCATTATCCAACAGCCTGTACTGGATTCAACTGTTGGGCTGCTGGGTTGCATCACCCCCTCCTACCGACACCCATTACAACATACAACACGTGCTTCTTCATTTTCTTCACTTTAAGCCTTTAAAAAAAAACACAGTGATTTTAAAGTGACTTTTTGTCTGTATAATCCCGGCCGAGTTCTTTGCAAAAGAGGTTAAGATTCAGTCGCAAATGGGGATGAGTTGATCGCCTTTAAGGTTGTTCCTATAATTCATTTGACAAATATTTGTTGATTATTTGATTTGCACCAGATGCCACGCGAGCTACACTTCGGGAACAGTTCACAAAGGCCAGACTGAAGCGCAGAGAGACAGAGAAAAACACACACACACACACTCTGGGTGGAGTTGTTTAGAGTATTATAATCTCGCTACGATACGCGGAACGCGTTATATGGCACGATGTGATTTGTAAAGCATACTCTTTGGGTGTTACTTTGTTAGACACAAAAAGCTGGAGTAATTCAGCGGGACAGGCAGCTTCTCTGGACCCGAAACGTCACCCACTCCTTCTCTCCAGAGATGCTGCCTGACCCGCTGAGTTACTTCAGCTTTTTGTGTCTATCTTCAGTTTAAACCAGCATCTGCAGTTTCTTCTTACATTCTTCGGGTGTTGTCTAATTAAAAGATTTGGAACTTAATATAACACGAGGATTTAAAATTGAGCTGGTGTGTGTATGATCAGTAAAATGAGCCTGGGCCTAGAAATGGTTTGGGACTATCCCTGATCGGACATTGCTGGCTTTACCTTGCACTAAACCATGTATCTGTACACTGTAAATGGATCGATTGTAATCACGTATTGTCTTTCTGTTGACTGGTTAACACGTAACAAAAAGCTTTTCACTGTACCTCGGTACACGCGACAATGAACTAAACTGAACTACACTACGCGACGCCGTGTCCAATTTAGAAATCGATCAAACGAAATTCGCTGTAAGTGTCTGAATCTCGATATCCGTGTACACTTGATATGTAATGTAATCATCACTCGAGTGTGTGAAGACACACTAAAAGTCTACAAAGCCCTTGAAAGGTTTGCCTTTCCATAGGAGAGTTCTGAAATTCCACTTTTGTGCATTGACTTGTGTCTCAACGAATGGCGAGCTGGGGGTGTTATTAAAAATTTAAAGAGCTAGACAAAGGTGTGCTCAGCTTCCAGTCTACTGTTTCTGCCGCGCTCAAAAGGTACGACTTCTACCTCATGAATAATGTGACATGCAATCTGCATAATGCATTTTTAATAGGGCTCCAGTAACCGCGTTAAGAAATATATTTACAATCTTCAAATTTCGCAATATGATCAGCATTAGTAATAGGTCCTGGCCCGATTATTGAGCTGCTACAAGAGACTTGAAATGTATTTAGAATCAGAGAGTCACAGTCATACAGCGTGGAAACAGACCCTTCGGCCCAACCGGCCCACGCCACCCAACATGCCCCATCTACATTAGTACCACCCGCCTGCGTTTGGCCCATATCCCTCTAAGCCTGCCCTAACCATGTTTTCTGTCTTAAATCTTCCTGAAACGTTGCAATAGTCTCTGCCTTAATTATCTCCTCTGACAGCTAATTCCATACACCCACCACCCTCTGTGTAAAAATGTTCCCACTCAGGTTCCTATGAAATATTCCCCCCTTCACCTTAAACCTGTGTCATCTGGTTAGCAATTCTCCTACTCGGGCAAGAGACTCTGTGCTTGTACCCCATCTATTCGTCTCGTATAAAGCCTTGATGGTTGTACTGAAGTGATGTAATTGAAATTACATTATCATTTTAATAATTTCTTGCGGTGATTCAATAATTAATTTCTTGTGGTGATTCAATATCGCACTTTTGCTCCGTTTGCAAAGTAATGTTTCCAATTTACTGAGACAAAAGCTTCTGAATATTCCCAAAGTTTCTCACCTCTCATCTCCTGGTGTGTATGGGTTTTTTTCTACTCGGAAAGTTGGTCTTTGAAAGCGGCGCGGGTTCACTGACAAACAATGGCAACACCTTAAATAAATTCCTCCATTTATTTCAGACATTGGCGTGATGAATAAATAAAGTATAATACATAATAATGCCACGCCCGACACGTTTTAACAGAAAATGAAAATATTTACGTATTACGTCTGTTGGTTTAGTAGCCAGATACAGAACAGATATAACGTTAACTTTATCTTTACACCAATTCTAATGCTTTTCAAATAATGATGATCTACTATTTTCGGCTTCCTGCCGTTTGCAGGCCCAAAATGAGACCAAGTTTAGTGCGCCGTTTTAAGGAGACATTTCATTTATTTTACCAGTTTGAAAGACTGTTCATGGACAAACTGTGAACTCCGGCTTCTGGCTGTGAAATAAAAGCCAACTTGGACTGATGGAACATCGACCAAACCTCGGATACTGCAGGATACCTGATGCCAAAATATATATTCTTGCAGGAATAGGTTAGTATTTACTGAAACATTTAGTGACTTCGTCGTTTCAATTGAAAAGAAAGGATTACAGTTCAGAAGGAGTCACGGAAATGTAACAACCAAAATACATCTTCCTTATGCAACTTTCGTTATCCTCTGAACCACCAGAGCTCAGCATGTAAGGGTGACTTCAGGTATACGTGTCATTTATTACAGTGCCATGTGTCCCACGCGTTCACACTCTTGCGATAACGGCTGGGAATTTTCTTCTTTGGAGACCTACTGCTTCACTGACCGTTCCTTTGGGTCCAAGGATGAGATGAACCCATTCCAAGTTGTGGGTTCTAAGATAGGCGAAGGGGTGAATGCGCGGACCCATAGACTCTG
Organism: Raja brachyura; assembly: GCA_963514005.1. The sequence continues at coordinate 63,263,871 of OY740790.1, read as the reverse complement.
CTTAGAGAGGCGCTCCTTCCCTTCCCACCATTTGAATTGGGCATTTGTGCTCTCCCGATAAATAGACGTGAGCTTCGCTATGGTCACCATTCTTCACCATTTTGAGCAATCGTGAGCCTGGATACCTGGCAACTACAGAAAGATACCGCATTGGTTTTTTTTGTTTGAAAGAGGCTTTAAGGATATCCTTGAATTGTTCTCTCTGTCCACCTAACAATCTCTTGCAGTATGAACACTTGCAATACGCAGTGATCCAGGGGCATAGTGTTGGGTATACAAATGCAGACTGCCCACCAGAACACGATTGAGGGTAATTGGAGGGCGCTTCGGTGTTGGGATCGTTGACCGGGAAAAAGGCGCTCATTTCAATCATTTATTCTGCCGGTGGATTTGGAGAATTTTGAGGAGGTAGCGTTGGGGATGTGTCTCCGGTACCAAAGGTAACCCATCCATCAGAAATGTACAAGAGGGTCGACATCGCGCCTCCCCTGTAGACCAAGGGCTTTCGGGTTAGGATTTGAGATCTTGACCTTCAAAGACTGCCTTCTTCAGATGTCCAAAGTCTGCCTGGGCACGCTGAAGGCAATGGTGAACTTCATCATCAGTGTCAGCCAGGGCTTGGTCATCGTGGGCTTGGCGTGTGCAGGTTGGTCGTGGGCGTTTGGTGTGTGTGGACTATGTACCGGTTCCATTGTTCTGTCAGCTCCTGTGGAGAAGTTGATGAAGACTTGGAGCTTGTTTCCACAAAATATGTGCAGACGCAATTCTCGCAGGCCTAATTGTAAACGGAATCACACTTTTACTGAAGTTGAAGTCATGTTGGTTGTGGCTACCTTGGGTTGGACATTGACCCATCCGCCCGGTGGATTGGTTCCATTGGAAGCTTGTTGCAGGTGAAGTGCACCGTTTCAGACAGGAGGGTTGAGAGAAGTGTTCGAGTGGTGGGACATACATCCTTGCCGGCCATAGTTCTGCACTGAGATGGGGGTCTGCTGTGGACCTGCTGGGGTAAATCTTGGCTTGCATGCCATCACATTGCAGCAAATTTAAAAGCGACTCATCCACGTTTACTCTTGATTGATGGCGTCAAAAATGTTGAGAAATCAGGAAGAGCCAATTCATGGTTTGGCATTGCTCCTTGCATTGTTCGCGGAGTTGATACCTGGTGAAGCTCACGTTGATTGTACCTCTATGTGGATGGCATCCACATTTTAGATGGAGGAATAGCACTTCATCCTCTGGGAAGATAGGAGAACACGGTCATACTTTCCCTGGCAAGATGCAAGGAGGTCTCTGCAAGGAGTTACTGCAAGTATATTCTTGGAGATGGCCATAATTATCATTCCTCCGAGGGTCCGTGGCACATGTCATCTTTCCACCCCAGGAAATTTGTTTTTTAAATGATCAAGTTTTAGATTAACGGTACAGATATTGTCTGTTCCAGCAACTCCTCCTGATGTCGGTGGTAGGTGGAGAGACTGGATCTGATGGGACTAGCAGTAAGTCAATAACGAGCTGGAAGTTACTGGATTTATTGTCATCGTTACCCAGCACCCGATGGAAATCTTGCCTGTTTTGTGGCGTATAAATCAAAACGTGTTTCACTGGAACAGTTGTAACCGGATTTAGGAATATTTACCGAGGCTAGCACATGTCTTTGGCTACTGTGTTTCCCTTTTTTTCTACATAGACATCAAATACTTATGTAGATAGACACAAATTGCTGGAGTAACTCGGCGCGACATGCAGCATCTCTGGAAGAACTTAGGTACTTATGTACACATCCAATGTTGGAATACATGCGTGAATCAACAAATCTAATCAGACTATTCGCATTGCAGATTTGCCCCAGGGTGTGACTGGCTTCCGTTCCCGAGAGCTGCCTGTAACTCGAACAGTTCACCAGTGGGACCAGTTGCGGCCGCTCAGTAATATATATATATTTTTTAAAAGCATAGGCCAACTAACGTAAACGAGCATTTCAACAGGAACGTTAAACTCAACCAATTCAGATACCGGCGCGAACTGAGTCCCCACACGGCTGAAGGTTCCCGCAGCCCGGTAGCAAACGGCAAGTCCACTGGGCCATAGGTCGGCGGTTCGCAACCTGGGGCGGACATGCACTGTATATAAATAGAACATATCTCAAATAGTTTAAAACGTAGATTTCAACAATATTGCAACCATCAGACACGTATTTACAATGATTTTAAAAAGTTCGCACGTGAATGCAAACACGTACACTGCAACACAACGAGCAGGCGTCCGGTGTTAGAGTCGGTGGTTCAAGGCCACACTCGGGCCACGGGTCACACAAACGCTTTGATCATAAACACAGGTAGTAGGGTTACACGTGCGGCAGGACAGTAATTCATACGTGGGCCCCCTTTGCAGCGCGGGTGTCGAGATCTATCGCCGCCTATTTGATGTCGTGCTGTGTCTCACGATGTCTTCGGAGATCCACTTTCCGCTGGAAGCCTTTGCCGCAGAGGTCGCAGCCGAACGGCTTGTAGCCCGTGTGCTTGCGGCTGTGGGTGATGAGGTTAGAGCTCTGGCTGAAGGCCTTTCCGCACACCTGGCACTTGTGAGGCTTTTCACCTGCATTACAACGGCAAGCAAATCATTACTGCGGGATAGACGCAAAAAACTAGAGTAACTCAGCCGGACATGTAGCCCCGGCATTCCCTCTATCTCCCTCCCTCCCTCCCCCACGCAAGTCGAATTAGCTTTTCGTTTTCACCCGATAAAGAACTAACAATGGCATGTTTCCTTTATCATCGGTACTTTTTTTTGCATATATTGTATTCATTGTTCTTTATCTCTCCACATCACCCCATATATCTCTCGTTTCCCTTATCCCCAACCAGTCTGAAGAAGGGTCTCGACCCCAAACGTCACCCATTCCATTTCTCCAGAGATGCTGCCTGTCCCGCGCATCTGCAGTTCCTTCCTATTCATTACTGCGGGAGTCGCGTTGTTCATAAGGTGATAGGAGAAGAATTAGGCCATTCGGCCCATTAAGTCCACGCCATTCTATGAGGGCAACTCTGTCCCTTTGCAAAGCTTTTGGAAGAATTCCTATTTTTACACAAAGACTGGCAAACTGTTTCACTTTTCATTTGTCGGAGAATTAGATGACCCGAGTACAAATTATTGCAGATGCTGGAAAAATCGAGGGGAGACAAAAATGTTGGAGAAACTGTAATCTGCAGAGTGAAATATAATTGTCTTCCTCACATAATATGACTAATTTTAAAGCGGGTATTTTTATTGTGAGAACCAGTCTGTCCGATTGTAACAAGTGTCTGCCTGGTTTGCAAGGATGACAATCCTCTTTTTCCTGTTGTATTTGTATCATAAAGTCATAAGTGATAGGAGCAGAATCAGGCCATTCGGCCCATCAAGTCTACTCCGCCATTCAATCATGGCTGATCTATCCCTCCTAACCCAATTTTCCTGCCTTCTCCCCATAATCCCTTGACACCCGTACTAATCAATAACATATCTATCACTACCGTAAAAATATTCATTGATTGTTTGATCCAGACTAGACGGATCGAGATCGGACATATCATAAATACAATGGACATATTTCGTATATTTCATTGGCAATCATATTTGGATTATAACCACTTAGATTAAACGATATTCCCTTTTGTCCTGTATCTGTACACTGGGAATGCCTCGATTGTAATTGTGTACAGTCTTTCATGGGTAGCATGCAACGGAAAGGCTTTTCACTGTACCTCGGTACACGTGGCAATACACTATCTAATCAATCGTGGAATCTTCGCGGGAAAAAAACCGCGTGTAAATCGAAAATAGCTGCCTCTGGGACAGTTTATTTGTGTTTTGAGGTCCTTTGTCATCGGTCTCGTTAGTTCTAGTGTTTTACACACGCCGTGGATTTTACGGTCCGCAAACTGAAAATATCTGTAATTTACTATAAAAAGGTTGTATATCAAAACCCCCCAAAATACCAGGCAGTGTGTCGAAATACTTAAACGAAATGAGAAAGAATGCAAGTGACTGAAAAAGGTTCCCGACCTGAAACGTCACCTCTCGGGATACCGTCTGAATCGCTGAGTTACTCCAGCATTTTGTGTCTATCTTTGATCTAAACCATCATTTGCAGTTCTTTGTTTCTACAAAGAATGCGAAAGTTTTTTTCTCTACACGTTTTCATTGGAGTCGTTTAATATTACTGATATAAAACGGGGCAGGAGCACGCCATTCGGCCCTGGGTCAGCGTTCGACCCTTTACCTCAATACCACCCCCTGGCCTGTCCCTTGAGTCCTCTTGCATTTAGAAATCTATCGCACGCAAAACACGAAGCGCTAGTAAAACTCAACGAGTCAGGCACCATCTGTGGTGGGTAATGGACAGACTCTGAATGTCCCACTCCGGTCACCCCTCTCATTCCTTCTTCTCCCAGCTTCTGGTGGAAGAACTGGACAGTTGGAGTGTGTTAGATAAGGTTTTCTATCAGAGATATGATGCAGCTAATTCAGGAAATGCAGAGACGAGGGCTGTAAAATCGAGGCGTAATGTGTCAATGTAACCATCGGCCTCGATCTGCCCTGAATGCTGAGCTCAGTGTTTATTTTTAGTCGAGTTGAGCACAGTGACATTCTCACCTCTGGAGAGCACAGTGCAGAGCCAGAGCAAAATGATAGTGTTTCCACAAGCGTCGCTGCAATAAATACGCTCCACAACGCCCAGAACCATGAGAAACACTCCAACATATCAATTCGTTTTGATATTCACACACGTGTATGCACAGTCTAAAAATATGTTAGCCCTGATTTTAGTTGCTTTGTCGTTTCCCCACATTAAATGCCAGGTGATAAGATGAGAATGTTGACTTTGAAACACGAGACCCGCCCATTATTATCTCCGCCGTTTCCTCCTGAATAAAGCGGTAGCTTTTATTAGACTAGAGTTAGATTGGTCGGATATGCAAGGTGCATCGAATTGCATCAACGCCCCCCCCCCCCTGAGTTTGCTGAAATAAAACTACTTGGAAAGATACCCGGAATAAGAACACAAATGAACATGAAAATGTAAATTCACAAAGAACGCTCAACATTCAGAAAGGGGTTTTCGACATTTGCCGATATCCTCTGATTTTACAGACGATGCCGATTTTAATGTGTAAAAAGGAACTGCAGATGCGGGTTTAAACCGAAGATAGACACAAAAAGCTGGAGTAACTCAGCGGGGCAGGCAGCACCTCTGGGAAGAAAGAATGGGTGACGTTTCGGGTCGAGACCCTTCTTCAGACTGGTTAAAAGAAGGGTCTGGACCCGAAACGTCACCGATTCCTTCTCTCCAGAGATGCTGCCTGCCCCGTTGAGCCACTCCAGCTTTTTGCCTCTATGCTGATATTAATATTGTGCGTGGGTATTGGCAGCCTATTTATAACCGACGAGCAACAATCTTAAACTCCAATGTCTGTCTACCTTTGACCCGCTACAATGACTAAAGGGCCCTGACAAAGGTCACGCCGTTTTCAACCATGATGTTGGTTTAATGTGAAATGAGATCGTCTCCTTGATCTCTATCCCGTCTATTGTCACAGCCTGTACATGGCATACAGGCCATGTGAGCATCGAGCTGACTTCCCCCACAATAAAGTGTGATTCACCTGTCATTAACGCTGGTCTCTAAATCAAGACTGGGCTAGTCATACTAGGCAAGTCATCTCACACAGCCGCTCTCAACAAACAGCGGGCGGATCATATTAAAGCACCACTGATTGGATTGCCACGATTCAATTATTAAACAGATGCCGTTCATCAAATCATTGCCAAAAGCCGTTTCTTTCGTCGGATATTGTTCAGGAAGAGATTCATTATTGTGCAGGCATTGAGTTGCAGTGCAAACTATGAAGAATGAAATGCATACAAACCCCAGCCGGGAAACTGGGCTTTTGTGAATCATAATGAAAAAAGACATCAGGAAACATGAGTTTCTCGCAACGGTAGGGGAAAGGTGAAGGATGAACTGAAGGTTTCAAGACCTAGATTGCTGCTCATCGACCATTATCTAATTTACTGCAAAAACAAAAAGACAACGCGGGTGCAAATCTTAGTGTAATACAGCGTGGAAACAGGCCCATCCGCCCCACTTTCCCAAGCCGACCAACACTAGTCCCACCTGCCTGCGTTTGGTACATATCCCTCTAAACATTTAGAAACATAAAACCATAGAAAGTAGGTGCAGGAGTAGGCCATTCGGCCCTTCGAGCCTGTACCGCCATTCAATATGATCATGGCTGATCATCCAACTCAGTATCCTGTACCTGCCTTCTCTCCATACCCCCTGATCCATTTAGCCACAAGGGCCACATCTAACTCCTTCTTAAATATAGCCAATGAACTGGCCTCAACTACCTTCTGTGGCAGAGAGTTCCACAGATTCACCACTTTCTGTGTGAAAAATGTTTTTCTCATCTCGCTCCTAAAAGACATCCTCCTTATCCTTAAACTGTGACCCCTTGTTCTGGACTTCCTCAACATCGGGAACAATCTTCCTGCATCTAGCCTGTCCAACTGTAAGTTTCAATAAGATCCCCCCTCAATCTTCTAAATTCTAGCGAATCAAGCCGAGCCTATCCAGTCTTTCTTCATATGAAAGTCCTGCCATCCCAGGAATCAGTCTGGTGAACGTTCTCTGTACTCCCTCTATGGCAAGAATGTATTTCCTCCGATTAGGAGACCAAAACTGTACACAATACTCCAGGCGTGGTCTCACCAAGGCCCTGTACAACTGCAGTAGAACCTCCGATCCATGCACCTGTCTAAATGTCTTTCGGCATTTGTGACGAGAGATGAACGGAGGACGATTTGAATCAGGATTGAAGGAGTAGACTGATTGAGTTCTTCCAATATTTTGTTTTGATTTTGCTCACGATTCCTGCATCTACAGTCTTTTGTGTCTCCATTACCTCACTTACTGCCCGAGTTGGATCATGAGATTGGGTGATCTTGTGGTGGTTTTAATCGTTTTTGTCATTGTACCTTAGTGCCCATTGACCCTGGTGCAGAATGAAAAGCTTTCCTCTCTGAAGTGTTGTGTTTCATTTCGGTCATAACTTACTGCCCTTGTAAATATATAGAACATAATACATAGTAAAATACAGCACATGACAAGCCATTCGGCCCACAATGTCTGTGCCGAACATGATGCCAAGCTAAATTGATCTCATTTGCTTGCACATGATCCAAAACGTCTCAATCCCTGCATAACCAGGATTTAGTATCAATTAATTACACCTATTGATTTCTTATTGGTTTAGGTTTATCATCGTCACGTTTGCCAAAGTACAGTGAAACCCAGTGCCTTGCATGCTATCCAAACAGAACTCCAATATTATATTTAAAAAACATCAACGTTTTGCATTGTGTGGAAAAAAATCACCATCGTATTTTACAAACGGTGACTGTTTACTTCGAGTTTAATCGATTTATCTTGAGGGCCCGCCATTTGTGGAGTGATATGATAACTTGGTTTCAACTTTTGGACAAAGGACAAGCGATGTACATAGTCGTCACACTGCAACCGTGGCGCTCAGCATCTGCCGGGCATTCACTCACCTGTGTGGATGAAGGTATGTTTTTTCATGTCTGATTTCTGGTGGAATCTCTTCCCACAGTATTGACACGGATAAGGCCTGGTGTCCGAGTGAATCAACAAGTGTGTGGACAGCGTGGAAGACCTTTTGAACGTTTTCCCGCAGATCTTGCAATCGAAACTTCTTTCCTAAACAAAAAAAAAACAAATGAAATTGCAAATCAAGTTAGCATAATTAAATGACAACTTGACCTTTAATCGATAGAACAGAATGCTCGAAATTCTTGGCTCACATGATGCCGGATTTGGGTAATGCAATTCAACCCAATTAAGCAAATAGCAACAGAAAATGAAACCTAACAGGGCATATAATACAAAGAGAAAAAGGCTAACATTTCAGGTGTTAGAAGGTCCCTGTCCTGCAAAATGATCCCCACAGATGCTGCCTGACCCGCTGAGTCTTTCCAGCGTTGTCTCTGTATTTTTATTTTCCGATTTCCAAAACATCTGCAATATTTACTTTGTATTAAGGAAAAAAATAATCTAATTACGCTGATCTACACAAGCTGATAGTTGCGCCGTACCTGTGAGTGAACCGCTTTGTGTTGCTCCAAGCTGACCGCGTGGCCGAAGGTCTTGCCGCAGATATCACAGGCGAAAGGCCGGGTGCCACTGTGTGACCGGCGGACGTGGACTTCCAGGCCGTGAGGAGTGGAGAAGACCTGGCGGGGGAAGCAGGGACGTTATTAGCAACAGCCCGAAGGAAATCACGACCGCGGCCGGTGCTCCCGGAGGCTCCGACCCGACCGAAGGCCTTGAGAGTTGATGAAAAGCGGGGAACACGGTGCCCCAAAATTTCCATTGTTGCCGTGTGAACGCCCACATCCTTTAACATCCATGTCTCTAGTCACTATCTCACCCTCCCCTGACTCTCAGTCTGAAGAATGGTCACGAACGATTCCTTCTATTTATTACTCCAGCATTTTGTTTCTATTTTCAACGAAAATAGGATCAATTGTCTAAAAACAGCAGCCTGAAATCTGCAACATCCAGGTTCAGGAATAGCCACTTCCCCACAGCCATCAGACTATTAAACTCAACTCAAACAAACATCTGAACTTTAATAGCCTATTGCACTTTATATGCTTATTTATGTGTGTGTGTGTATATATATTCAATGGTATATGGTCACACTGATCTGTTCTGTATTTATTTATGCTGACAATATTCTGTTGTGCTGCAGCAAAGCAAGAATTTCATTGTCCTATCAGGGACACATGACAATAAACTCTCTTGAAGCTTGAATCTTAAACCGAAGGGCCTGGATCCGAAACGTCACCTAACCATGTTCTCCAACGATGCTGCCTGACCTGCTGAGTTACTCCGGCACTTTGTGTCGTTTTGAATATAAAATCGAAACCTCAGTAAAAGTATTTCCCATTACTTCCTGAGAGTGAAATGTTTATTTAAAAACACATAAAAAAAAACGATGGAATACATCAAAACAAAGTGCCCCGTGCGCATTCGTGAATTGCCATCATTTTCGCCACAGCTATTGTGGGCCAAAGCGCCTGTTCCTGTCCTGTATATTTCTATGTAATTTTAGATTAACTACTTCTGTTTTTTTTTAAATTGCAGCCATTTGCACTGAATGTTTACACAAATGCAATACTAAGGCGGTTCGAACTCTTGGGACGAAGAGTAACTTAATGAGACTGGAAGAATGTTTCAGGTCCATTACACCCCCCAATTTCCTCTTCCTCAAGGTGGATCAGAACTTGATTTGAACCGTTCGGTCAACTTCCACTCTCAGGGGGCGCGAAGCGACCGGCTGAGCGTTTTTTCAATATTAAAACCGCTCACGAGATCAGAATCTATACAGTCAAAATGAAATCCAGTGATTCATTTCTCCTTATGGAATGACACTGCATGTATGGTCTCCATTGGAATAATTGATTCATGTGTTGTCGCTCGCAGGAATCGTTGATATTAGAATGGGAAGCCACAATATTGAGCATGGCATAGAAACATAACGGGTATGAATTAATGATTAGCATCCATATTCTTGTAATGCAACAAGAAAGAAGACGCTGACCCGCTGAACTACTCCGACATGTTGTGCCTATCCTCGGTGTAAACCGGCATCTGCAGATCATTCCTACACAATAAGGCTAGAAGCCTTATTTCGTCCGCTCATCGGCTAGAGTGCGGTCCTGACCTCCCATCTACCTCATTGGAGACCTTCGAACTATCTTCAATCGGGCCCCATCTGTCTTTATCTTGCGCTAAATGCCGTGGTACGTTCTATTTTTATTTGTGCACTGTAGATGGCTTAAATGGATTAATGTATAGTATTTTCTTTGACTCGATAGCACGCAAACAAAGGCGTTGCACAGTAGCTCGGTACACGTGGCCATAATAAACTAAATTAAAGATTAAACCACAAATACAAAGCCAGTGAAATATCAATTATAAATAGCCAATTGTAATCAGTCAGTAGGTCTGACTGTGTCTGGGAACTCTATCTAATAGAGAGAACGCTAACCTGCAGAAAAAGGTGACGGTCGCTACAAATCTAATATATTTCAATCTGCAGAGAAAGGGGATGGGATGGAGTGAACAAAGGGAACGGCTACGATGGGGGGTGGGGATCGAGAGGGATTGAAGGACCCCGGTGGTGGTGGTGGCGGTGCGGGTGGTGAAGACGGGTTTCGCAGCTGCAGGAGAGAAGGTGAAGCGGGAGAGAGAAAGAGATACAAATAAACACGATTCAAATAATCTGGGGAAGGGTCCCCACCCGAAACGTCTTCTGTCCATTCCCTCTGTAGATGCTGCCTGACCTGTTGAGTTGCACCAGCACTTTGTGTTGTGTGAACTGTTCTCTCTCTCTCACTCATATATACATACACATAGTTAGCATCTGGCCTGGTGATTCTTTCCAACATATTTCGGTTTTACACCAGCTGCATTTTAATCTGATGTTTGCCAATTTGCCAAATGTAATTCCAATTTATCCCAGCTTTAAAGCACAAACGTTGCTTGTACACGCGGCATATCGCGTGTTGGTTCATGTGTTTCTTTCCTCGTGTTACAAGTGGCCATAATGCTTCATTCCTGCAATGTTGCCACTGATAAATAGATGAATATATTGACGAGGACACACGGGGAAATACTCTGGTTCGTGTCAACAGCCCAGAACAGTTGCGATTCAGAGCGGGACCTCCTTAGGAGAATTTCCCATGACCAATGTAAGTTTGTTAAAGGAATGATAATTTAACATGAACTGGAAGGTAACTCAATGCCTAAAGGTCTACCAACAATTACTTTGCAACTGGGATCCAATTAACACAATTAATGCAGAACACTTGATAAGAATGACATCGATGTTCATTAGCGAAGATTATGGTTCCTCCTGGTCCATAAATCATCACTGAAGATGGGACTCGACCGGAAACGTCACCTATTCCCCATTCTCCAGAGATGCTGCCTGACCCGCTGAGTTACTCCAACTTGTTGTGTCTATCTTTAGTGTTTTAATTGTGGTCGTTATTGCACAGAAATGTGAATTGCTTCATGTTACGAGTGGCTTATTTGATTGGTAAGGGGCTGGACGCCTTAACTAAGTTTGCGTTCCTACTTTTAACGAGAAAAAAAACAAAGTGCTGGAGTAATTCAGCGGGTCGGACACCACCTGTTGAGGACATGGACAGGTGACGTTTAGGGTCTGTACCCTTCTTCAGGCAGATTGTGGTGGTGGTGGGAGGGGGAGAAAGCTGGAAGAGAGGTGGGGCTGGACAAAGCCTGGAATGTGACAGGTGGATACAGGTGAGGGGGTGGGTTGATAGGCAGATATGGCCATACAGCATGGAGACAAGCCCTTTGGCCCACATTGCCCATGTCGCCGAGAAAGCCCCATCTACACCAGTCCCACCTGGCCGCGTTTGGCCTATATCCCTCTCAACCTTTCCCATCCATGATTGAACAGAGATGAAAAGACAAAAAGTGTGTGATCCGGATAACAGAGGTGCGAATTGTGAAGCTGGGGGAAGGAATATCGGTGGAAGAGGTCTCCTTGTTCTCCTTGGGGTGCAGGGATGTTGATAGATGGCCTGTTCACCGGAATGGTTTGGCATCTGGGGCCGAGAAACAAACACTGAGTTGAGGTAGGGCTGTCATGATATAATTGGAATTCATTGCCACAGAAGGCTGTGGAGGCCAAGTCAATGGATATGTTTAAGATGGAGACTGACAAATTCTTGATTAGTACGGGTGTCAGGGGGTTATGGGGTGAAGGCAGGAGAATGGGGTTGAGAGGGAAAGATAGATCAGCCATGATTGAATGGCGGAGTAGACTTCCGGGCTGAATCCAGTGAACATGAATAAGCAACAGAGGGCAGGGGGAAAGCTCATTTCTCCATAGCCATGCAGCAGTCCACGTGCCCTTCCCGAGGACAACATGGCAGCCAACCCGGATTGGTTGAGACACCAGAAGAAGGCAGATGGAGACCACGGGTAAAATGGAAGAAATCAATATACCAGAACCATTTGGTGTGATTGGGGTGAGCTGGGCATGAGATTAGTTTAGTTTCGTTTGTTGTCACGTGTACCGAGGTACAGTGAAAAGCTTGTGTTGCATGCCAACCAACCAGTCAGCAGAAAGACGATGCATGATTACAATCGATCAATTTACAGTGTATAGCGACATGATAAGGGAATAACGCTTAATGCAAGGTAAAACCAGCAAAGTCCGATCAAGGACAGTCCGAGAGACGCCAAAGAGGTAGTTCGGGACTGCTCTCTGGATGTGGTAGGATGATTCAGTTGCCTGATAACAGCTGGGAAGAAGCTGTCCCTGAATCTGGAGGTGTGTGTTTTCACACTTCTATACCTTTTGCGTGATGGGAGAGGGGAGCAGGGTGTGACTCATCCTTGATATATACCTTGCTGCATTTGATGCACTTATAGGAGCCGTTGTTGAGTAGTAGTCGGGTGCATAGGAGGCCCGATTCGGTTTTCACTCCGTTCCCTTTCTCGTGAAAGTTGCGGCCGCGCTCGGGGTACAGGCCGGGCGCCGGCCCCAGGCCGCCGTAAATCCCGCGGGCACGGCCGCGCTCGGGGTACAGGGCCTGGGCAGAGCCAGGGTAGAGCCCGGGCATGGAGCTGCGTTCGTCGTATAGCCCGACGACGGAGCTCCGCTCCAGAGCTGGGGGGCGATAATTCTGCACCAGGTACTTTAACTCGGAACCTGTGTAATTATTCCACGTGTACTGCTTCACCGGCATCGCGAACGGATGATTCTCCTCCACAGACGGGGTGAGAGACTTCTCAGAGTCTAAATAAACACAGGGATGGAAAGACACTGAGATCATAACTCAATATTGAGTTCAGTTTATTTTAAACTGTCCAATTTCACACGATTGCACGCATACAAACACATTTGTTGGTGATATTTGAACGGGTTGTAAACATTGTAATTATATTTAGTTACCAATTTGTTCAATAACCAACGGACTAACAAAGCACATTATCTCTCGTTGAGGAAAATGTGTCAATCTCCGCCTCATCTGTATCCACCTATCACTTGGCAGACCTAGTCACCCCCATCTATTTTCTCCAGCCCCCCCCCCCCCTTCCGCAATCAGTCTGTAGAAGGGTCCCGACCCCGAACGTCGCCTATCCATGTTCTCCTGAGATGCCCATTTATTCCAGCACTTGGTGTTTTGCATAAGATTCCAGCATTTGCATTTCCTTAAAATATTGTGGCTTAAAATATTTTCAATACAAGATTCCGCTAATATTAGTAATATCAATAACAAATTTCATCCTCCCATTTGCATCTGTGCTAGGAACTGATTTGCCGACGAAATGCCTATTGCTGTGTTTAGTCAGAGGGTGGTGAATGCATGGAATTCATTGCCACAGAAGACTATGGGAGGCCAAGCCAATAGATATTTGTTTGATTAGTAAAAGTGCTAGGGGTTATGGGGTGAAGGCAGGAGAATGGGGAAAGATAGATAAGCCACGATTGAATGATAGAGTTGACGATGAGCTGGCTGGCCTAATTCTGCTCCTGGAGCCTATGATCTTATGAAATGACATATTTGCCCATCTACTGCCCCAGTCGTTTCTGTAATTCTGATTACCGCCTAATGGGTCTCGACCCGAAACGTCACCCATTCCTTCTCTCCAGAGATGCTGCCTGTCTCGCTGAGTTACTCCAGCATTTTGTGTCTACCACCTAATGATTTGTCAGTGCAGAATGCCGACCCCGGCCCGCCCCTGGACAAGCGCTGCGCTCGGGTACCTGGCGATGCGGAGGGAGAAGGCGGTCTCCAGAAATTCTCATAGTCGGTGGTTCTGCCGCAGTCGCTGTCCTCGCAGCTCACGGGGGACTCCGGCACCTCGGCCGCCTCCGCCGCTTGGGATCTCGGCGAAACTCCGCCCTTAGGGTCTGGGCAGGGAGCATCTTCCGGCACCTTGCTGTCTGCGATCACATTTGGGGGAAGGCAGGGAAGGACCAGAGGAACTTATCAAACTGGCGGCGCGGGGTTCGTGAAAACATGTTGCTGTCATCAGCTTTTAATTGATCTATTGTAAACGCCGCCTCTATTAACAGCAGAAGATAGGAGTACAATACATTTATACACCCACCAGACCCAGGCATTAACTAGTTCCACGGTTACTCAAAAAGCTGGAGAAACTCAGCGGGTGCAGCAGCATCTAAGGAGCGAAGGAGATAGGCGAGACCCTTCTTCAGACTCGAAACCTCGCCTATCTCCTTCGCACCTTAGATGCTGCTGCACCCGCTGAGTTTCTCCAGCTTTTTGTGTAACCCTCGATTCTCCGGCATCTGCAGTTCCTTTTTTAACAACTAGTTCCACGGCGTGACTTTACTATTTAAGGTGATTTGTACAAATTAATAATGATATAATTGAAAACGAAATAATTGAAAATATTTGGATTCCTCACGTCTTTCGGAAATTGGTATTGACATTGGTTCTGGTTTATTAGAACACAGAACATAGCAACGTAGCACACATGAACAGGCCGTTCGGCCCACAATGTCTGTGCCGAACATGACGCCAAGATAAACTGATCTCACATCTTTCCGCGTGATCCATATCCCTCCATTCACTGCTTCTCCGCGTGTCTGCCTAAAACCCTTTTAAACGCCACTATCGCACCTGTCTCCACCACCAACCCCCGGGCGCTCGTCACCCACTATATACACAATAAATACCCCACACATCCCCTTTAAACATTGCCCCACTCATCTTAAAGCTATGCCTCTCACAATTGTATATACAGTGCTTCTACCGGGTCTCTGGCATTCCTGAGTAAACAACCCATGTCCGCCCAACCTCGCCTGGTATTATTATCACGTGTACCAATACGCTATGAAGAACTTTTATTTTGTCTGGAACTGTATCAAATCCCTACTTTAGTTTGACTGAAATGACACGTTAAAGATGACAAAACTAAACAGCCGACTACACGGCCGTGAGAAGACAAACAATATACACCGTCAGTTTACAACGACTGAAGCTGACAATTAACTGACCCCTTAAATTATTAACACATTCCGTGAAATAGAGGGCATAATTTAACCACAAACCAAAAATCATCAATAAATCAGCGCGTCTACAAAACATCTAAAAAGATCAAAGAAGACACTGAATCTAAAAATATGTTTAAAGTCACATTGACAAAAACATTCAAGATAATATCCGACGTGAGCTACTCATCCTAAGCATAAATTGCAAACAAGTTGAAATCATATTTCTTTAGCCGCAGACAGACACAAAATACTGGGGTAACTCAGCGGGTCAAGCAGCATCTCTATAGAGAAGGAATAGGTGACGTTTCGGATCGAGACACAGTCTGAAGAAGGGTCTCGACCCTAAAAGTCAGTCATCCCTTTTTAGCTGCCTGACCCGCTGAGTTACCCCAACATTTTGTGTCTATCTTCGGTGCAAACCAGCATCTGCAGTTCTTTCCTACGCATTTTTTTAGCCGTAATTAATTAGAAAGTAAAATCAATAAAGGAAATGTACAGGAGTTTTAAAATCGTGTTCCATTTTCGAATTTCTAATGTGTAAAAGCAAAAAAATGGCACACAGTCGAAAACATCATATTTTGGCAGTGAATAATTTGAAAGTAAAATCATTTTAAGGAAATATAATTGTTTAAAATCGTATTCTATTTTCAAATTCTAACATGCATTATCCTACAACCAGAACATAAAGGCAATTGATAGAAATGTTGACAGCGGCTCGGGGTGTTGGGTTGACTATGTTTTACTGCGGTGTGTGTGCGTTGGGTTACCTGAGCAGATATGTTTCAATATGTGCTCCAGTCTGCTGCTGTAGTCATCCTCGATGGGTCTGTGCTGATGGTAGCTGTGCGCCTTCTTGCTCTTCACCAGGAATGACCGTGGCATCTCGCAAGCCTCAGTCGCTCGTCTTGGACAAAATCAGTTTCGGCAGCAATTGAATCTTTTTTTTTTTAATTCCCGGAGAGAAGAGTCCTCGATTTGAGCGCTGTGGGGTTGCACATCATTGGTTAGATATAGGCTTGGGCGAGTCGGCTCGGCGCCTGCGCAGGTGCGCTCCCCGTTTACCAGGTGTTGCCCCGCCAGCTGCTAGCACAAAGCTCCCCATTCAAATCCTTGCCACCAGATTGGACAAGGCACCGCCGGCCACACTCAAATTAATCTTACATCTCCCTTTCTCCCACTGGGAAATCAAACTGACAGCAATCGGGATAAGCGACGCTATTATTCTCCTCTGTTACACAATACTCAGTGGACACGATGATAGCTCTGTACCTGAAATGGAGCCAGGGTGAGATTCCGCACATTGACACAGTAACGTTGCGAAACTTCCTACTGACCGCTATCACTAAGCAAGTTCTAGCAACAAAAAAAAAACTCCTAAGAATTTGAGAGGAACTCTTATCTTCCGCACCCACAAACGGAAGGGTGCTAAAAAATCGCGAAATATTCCAACCTACACAGCGGCCAATGGGTTATGTTAACTGTTACGTTGATAATGTTAACTATTTATATCCCATTCCCATTTATCTAATCTTGATTCGAATTTCAGTTGAAGCTAATCAATTATTTACCCTTTCCCCACCGGGTTATAATTAGGGTCCCATGTTTCTGCATTGTTGGAAACCACGTTGGAGCTTCAGGTAACCTGGACACCGCCCGTGTCACCTGTGTCACCTGTGCATGTGTCGTGCGGACAGGTGATCCAAAGACATGATGGACGTGAGGGGGAGGGAGGGGGGTTACATCAAACCCACTACAACTTTAAAGACCTGGTCCAGAACCAGAGTACCATTGAGGTTGGAGTTCAACTGAATTTGGATTCATTTCTCTGGTGGTTGAGGGGAGGCGTGATAGGGAGTATATTAAATCACGAGAGACATCGGTCGGGGTAGAGAACCTGAACCTTTTTTCCCGGGGTGGAAATGTCAAAGACGTGAGGTCGTAGCGTTATGGTTATGGTGAGATGGGGCAAAGTTTAAATGAGATGTGCGGGTACGTTTATTTTACAACAGAGGGTGGTGGGTGACGAACGCGTTGCCAGGGATGGTGGTGGAAGCAGGCACGTGGATATGCAGGTAATGGAGGTATATGGATCATGTATAGGCAGACGAGATTGGTTTATATTGACATCATGTTCGGCACAGATATTGTGGCCTGTCCCTGTTCTATCTTCTAGTTGTTGACTTATTGAAATCACCTCGAATTTTGATTCGTTTGGAGGCTGCAGATTACCATCTCATTTCAACTTTAAATGATCATCTTTAAACTCTGCCCCTCTCACCTCAAAGCTACGCCCTCTCGTATTTGACATTTCCAATCTGGGACAAATGTTCTGATTGTCTACCCTACAATTCTGTATCAAACCCACCTCAGCAATTGATGCGGTTATTTTGCATTTGTTTCAAAGTAAATATTTCAAAGCATTTGTCATATTATTCGTCCAAAGCACGGGGGGGGGGGGGGGGGAGAGATTCTTGCAGCGAATTAAATTTGCAAAGCCTCTTAGTCAATAGGTTTCTCCCTAGGCACCAGTTATGAAGTGTTTTGGTTTCGTCTGCGTCGCTAGTTTGCAGTTTGCTCCGTGATCCTTAAGTCGTGTGTTTGAGCGGACATTTCGTTTGTTTTGCCCTTGGTTAGGGTAAATTACTGTCCTTTATGGAGAGTGGGACAGCCTGCCTTGACGAGTCTCCGCCGATATTTGCGGATACAACTTTGGATCAAATGGGCAAGGATTTTTGCTATCAGTTCGGGAGATTGAGATTTTCCTCTCCCCACTTTTGAAACTCAGCACATCCCACCTTCAATGGGAGTCAACATTCCCAGCGTGAAACCGACAAACGATTAAAGTACATTTACCAAACATCTTGCCCGTCACCCGCGCTATAAAGCCGCACTGAGTTTGACAAAAAGAAAGGGGATGTCACAATGCGAGACAAGGAAAGCAACACAGATAGATAGGGTATACAGTCGGGACGTATTTTTTTCCAGGGTGGAATTATCGAAGACTAGAAGACAGAGCTTTAGAGGAGATGTGGGGGGCAAGTTTTTTTTTTACACAAAGGGGGGTGGGGACTGGAACCCGCTGTCAGAGTTGATAGTGGAAGTAGATATAATAGTGGCGTTTATGAGGCTTTCAGACAGGCGCATGAATGTGCAGGGTTCACCTGCAGAAGAGATTCGTTTAACCCGGCATGTTCGGCGTGGACACTGTAGGCCGAAGGGCCTGTTCCTGTGCTGTACTGTTCTGGATCTCTGCCTCATTGTTGCACCTTTGCCACTGCGGCTTTGACTGGATGTCGAGCGGGGCGGCCTCGCCTGTGGAAGTCACCCTTAGTGAAGGAGTGAAGTCTTTAAACCGTAGGAGAGCGGGAGGCAGAGGTAGCAGTACTGGAGAATGTCACATCACATCGGAGTCAAGTGCGGTGGTAACTCAACTCCAACTGCAATGACACCGGCTTGTGGCAAGAGGAACAGAGGCTGGCTTACACAGGTTTTAATGTCCCTGTGCAAGATAGACCTGCACGGCGCCGTTGAACTGTTTCCTAACCTTGCAGTTGGGCCAACGTGATTTGTGTTGAATCAATGTGTAAGATTGCAGATAAAATATAAAACAGTTCCCCGTCTCCCACCTCCTCGGCGGGCCGGGGTCAAGGCAGTGCAAGGATGAGTGAATGTCCAAATTCACCTGGGCCGGGGTTGATCACACGGACAAGACCCAGAGTGCAGATGTAAACAGACAAGGCTCTCAGTGGACAGGGATTGGAGAAGTAGCTCGATGGCTAAAAGTGTGAGGTTTGTACATTACGTGGAAATGTTTCATGTTATTCCACTACACATTTTGAAACACTAAATTAGCACTCAGTTCGCCCTTCCTGTGCTTAATTTAAAATTGTCGATGTTTCTGATTTGAGAGTATGGAATAAAATCATAACAGGATTTACCAGGAAGTAGAAATGAAGCAACGCATCGGGTTGTCTTTTAGGAACGGTGGCTGCTCGCTGGGTTTTACATGTAGATTCCTAATAGCAAGATCCGAATCAGGGCAAATTCTGTCCTGAATACCCCCAACCCCGCGTGGTTGAATGCCGATCTCAAGATGATGCCGGAGTCAGTTTACTGCTGTAGATTCAGCGAATCTGCGCTGTTGAAATGGAGAATCTTACTGAGTCCGACATGGTCTTAAACCAACGGTTCCCTCTTTAAACAACAGCTCTCGGACCCAGCGCTGAAACTGGCCGACCCCAACGACCGCTGTCTCTCAAAGTCCACTTTAACTTAATTGTGGACGCGTGTTTCCACACTGTATAATTCATTACACGCCTCTAAGTGTAGCGCCGGCTGCACGCTGTACGCGGATTTAAAAACCACACAACTTGGGGAGGAAAACAAGAGAATGGTTTATCTTACCGGCTCTGGCCCAGGCGATGGATGGGTCATTGAGAGGGGGTCAATGAGAGCGGGCGCGTCCAGACCTAAGCGTGTCCAGTGCAAAGTGCGGCGTCAGTGATGACGGCCGAGACAGTGTGTCTCTTCCTCAGCATTATCGCGGCAATCGACTGGTTGGTTGTAAACTACTCGTTCAAAGCCAAGGAAGGTTCGCAACCGAGCAGGTATAAGGAGAGTGAGCGAGAACTGCGGTGTAGAACTGAGCAGGTTTATCATCCACCCACCCACCCACTCCTGACTTGCTACAGTGGAGCGCTCGCCACACACACACCCCGAGCCCCTCTCGGTAAAAAAACCCAAAATACAGCTATTTGAAACTTGGTCTGTTCTTGGATACCGAGAGCCTGCGCGCCCAAAATAACGCCAAGTGATTTATTGCACTCGTTTATTTCAAAGCCACTGTTTCTAACCAATCATCAGAACATTCTCCAAATCCAACTCACCGGTTCAAAGTGTAGGAGGCATTGGCTAGTGGGCACTGACTGGAACAAAGCACAAAGTGCCGGAGGAACCCAGCGGGCCAGGCTGCATCTGTGGAGGGAATGGACAGACAACGTTGCGGGTCGGGGCCAATCTTCAGACTGATGGATCACAGACTTGCGAGCCCGGGGCCGGGGAGGAGGGGGGGGGTGTCCCGAACCCGGGTTTGACCAGGAGAAGGGGAAGTGGAGGCTCCGATCACAGCGGAGACTGAAACTTCTGCAGAGATGGCTGCTTTCTTTGGCACAGTTGCAGTTTTGCTTTTGACAGAACGTGCCTGCGAACCCCAGCTGACGTAAAAGTCTGTTCAGTGATCAGCGCCGCACTGACACGGCCCGGCCCGGCCCGCCGCCCCTGCAACTGTGTCAACGAGGCGACTCACAGTGAGAACCGGCGCAGGGGTAAAGGCCACTTCACGATCCAAACTCCACATCACAGTGGGGGTGCAACAAAACCCTTTTTAACCTGCTCCTGGTACAAACGAGAGCCTAAAACAATTTTTTTCGTCAAAGCACATTTTCAGAGTGAAGGGGGGGGGGGGGGGGGGGAAAGATGTAATAGGAATCTGAAGGGTAACCTTTTCACACAAAGGGTGGTGGGTATAAGGAACGAGATGCCAGTGCAGGTAGTTGAGGCAGGTACAGTGGCGACGTTTAAGAAACAATTGGGCAGGTACATGAACAAGACAGTGTTGAAGGAAGTAACTGCAGATACTGGTTTACAACTAAGACAGACACGTAATGCTGGTGCAACTCAGCGGGACAGGCAGCATCTCTTGAGAAAATGAGCATGTGATGGATATCCCTCCATTCTCTGCACACCAATGTACCTATCCAGGGGTTTTGTGGGGGGTTTCTGCTCAAGATTTCGCCAGTTGCAGTCTCTCGTGTCAATATTTTTCGCCGCTTTTGTTGTTTGTTATTTGTCCAATTTTTTTTTTTAAACAACCAAGAACGTGTGTTGTGGGTTGCTACATGCAGGCTCCACCCCGTATATATTCAGATTTATGTGTAGGAAGGAACTGCAGATGCTGGTTTAAACCGAAGATAGACACCAGATGCTGGAGTAACTCAGCGGGACAGGCAGTTAGTTACTCCAGCATTTCGTGTCTATAATTCTGATTTAGTTGTGTGCGCTCTGATTGGTGATCAGTCAGCTTCACTGCTTCTCGTTCAGGTGCTCGTTTTAGTCTTTAAACAGTGAGATGCTTAGACATCATCACACATTAAGCGAGGGCGTGTTACACGCCGCGGGCTGCTTTCTAATTTAAGAGCAGCGCTTTCAGCAAATCTCGCCGCTCCCTTACCCCGTTGTGAGCTGTCCCGAACAGACCCGATCTTTCCTCTCATATAAACCACTGATGAATGGCACGCAACATTCAGCTGGAGATTAAAAAGAGAGAAGTTCACACCCGGGAACCCGCAGATGCTGGAATCTTGAACACAAATAACAAAACCTACTCGAGTTGTACAATTTAGTTAACGGAGAAAATATAAGAAGGAACTATATTTATTATTCTGCTTATCTAAGATGTAGCCAAGTGCTTGTGTCTAATGATACATGTACTAAACTGGATACAACAATGAATTTCACTGCACCTCGGGTGCAGGACCTGCCGGGTAGTGAGTGATCTCAGGATTGCTTCCAGTACCTTGTGGTAGTGGAGGCAGGAACAGGAAAATAGGGGAAATGAATGTGTGGCTGAGGAGTTGGTGCAGGGGACAGGGATTTACATTTTTGGATCATTGGGATCTCTTCTGGAGCAGGGGTGACCTGTACAAAAGGGTCGGCTTGCACCTTAACTGGAGGGGGACCAACATCCCAGCGGGCAGGTTTGCTAATGATACATGGAAGGGTTTACACTAGTTAGCAGGGGGGTGGGATCCCGTACAGGACAGAGGCTTGCGAGAGGCTAGAAGTTGGCATGGAGGGTGGTGTGGGAAAGGGCGGTGGACAGAATAGGCAGGTGCAAGGCGGAGAGCGAGGAAGGAGGGTTGGTTTCAACTGCACGTATTTTAATACAAGGGGCCTGGCGGGTCAGGCAGAGGAGCTTAGGGCATGGATAGGTCCGAGCGACTGGGTCGTTGTAACCGTGACTGAAACCTGGTATAGGGAGGGGCAGGACTGGTAGCTCAATGTTCCAGGTTACAGGAGATTCAGGGGAGACAGGGGTGAGGGGAAAAGAGTGGTGGGGGGTGGGGGGGTGGGGGTGTATTGTTAGTTAAGGAGGATGTCACGGCTGTGATCAGAGGTAACATTCCGTACAGTTCGTCTAGTGAGGCTATATGGGTGGAACAGAGGAACAAGAAAGGGATGATCACCTTGTTGGGGGTGTACTACAGACCCCCGAATAGTCAACGGGAATTAGAAGAACAAATGTGCCGGGAGATTGCAGACAGCTGCAGGTCAAATAACGTTGTTATATTCGCGGATTTTAACGTTCCCAATATTGGCTTGGAAAATCATAGTGTGAAGGATTTAAATGGGGTCTTCAGGAGAGGCCCCCACACGTGGCTGGATCTAGTATTGGGAAATCAGGAAGGGCAAGTTAATGAAGTGTTTGTGGAGGAGCCTTTTGGGACCAGCGACCACAGTTTGATTAGGTTTAAGTTAGTTATGGCTAGGGACGGAGAAGGCCCATGTGTTAAAATGCCCAACTGGGGTAAGGCCGACTTTGAGGGTATGAGAGAAGGTCTCGCTCAAGTTGACTGGAGCAGATTATTTGAGGGGAAAGGAACATTGTCCAAGTGGGATGTTTTTAAAAGTGTGCTGATGCAAGCTCAGGATGTGTACGTCCCCATTAGAGTGTAGGGCAAAGCAGGCAAACGTAAGGAAGCTTGGCTGACGAGGGAAATTGGGGCATTGGTCAAAAACAAGAAGGATGCATGGGACAGGTATAGGCAGCTGGGATCAAGTGCATTCCCGGAGGAGTTTCGGGAGCTGAAGAGAAAACTGAAAATGGAAATCAGAAGGGCAAAAGGGGGATATGAGATAGCTCTGGCGGGTAGCATTAAGGACAATCCCAAAATATATCAAACATACATAAGGTGGAAAAGGGTAACAAGAGAGTGGGACCTCTCAGGAATTAGAGAGGCCACCTCTGTGTGGAGCCACAGGAGATGGGCAAGGTCCTCAATGAGTATTTCTCCTCTGTATTTACCAAGGAGAAAGACAGTAGGACGGAGGAACTTGCGGCAGTCAATGGGAGTGTCTTGAGAGCAGTTAGTGTTCCCTTCGAAGAAGTACTGAAGGTACTGTCGTGTTTGAAGGTAGACAAATCTCCAGGGCCTGATCAGATATACCCGAGGATATTGCGGGAAACTAGCGAGGAAATTGCGGGAGCCCTGGTTGAAATTTACGAGCCGTCCTTAAACACAGGAGAGGTGCTGGAAGTCTGGAGGGTGGCAAATGTTGTGTCTCTTTTCAAGAAGGGCTGCAGGGAAAATGTTGGGAATTATAGGCCGATGAGCTTAACATCTGTAGTTGGAAAGTTACCAGAGAGTATTCTGAGGGATAGGTTATACAGGCATTTGGATGGGCAAGGGCTGATTAGGGATAGTCAGCATGGTGTTGTATGGGAGGTCATGTCTCACAAATCTGATTGATTTTTTTGATGATGTGACCAAACAGGTTGATGAGGGCTGAGCTGTAGAGGTGATTTTTTTCCTTGAAGGTCGAGTCGCAGATGGATAAGGTGGTCAAAAAGGCTTTTGGCACTTTGGCCTTCATCAGTCAGAGTATTGAGTATAGATGTTGGGAGATCATGTTGCAGTTGTATAAAATGTTGATGAGATCGCATTTAGAATATTGTGTTCAGTTCTGGGCACCATGTTATAGGAAACATATTGTGAAGCTTGAAAGGGTTCAACGATTTATGAGGATGTTGTCAGGACTAGAGGGTGTGAGCTATAGGGAGAGGTTGAGTAGGCTGGGCTCTATTCCATGGAGCGTATGAGGATGAGGGGAGATATATAGAGGTATACAAAATCATGATATGAATAGATTGGGCAGATGCACACAGTCTCTTGCCCCAAGTAGGGGAATCGAGGACCAGAGGACATAGGTTCAAGGTGAAGGGGAAAAGATTTAATAGGAATCCGAGGGGTAATGTTTTCCATACAAAGGGTGGTGGGTGTGTGGAACAAGTTGCCAGAAGAGGTAGTTGAGGCTGGGACTATCCCATAGTTTGAGAAACAGTTGGACAGGTACGTGGATAGGGCAGGTTTGGAGGAATATGGACCAAGCGCAGGCAAGTGGGACGTGTGTTGTTGGATCATTGTTGGCCGGTGTGGGCAAGTTGGACCAAAGGGCCTGTTTCCACTGTATCACCATATGACTCTATGAGGCAAATAAAGTACTTTTTTTTTGCAAATCACTCGACACAATCCCTTCCAACAGTTTTGTGCAGATCTATGTTTCGCAAAGCACTTGTCCATATAAAGCAATCTATAAAAAATCACTGTGGTGTTGACAAAACATCCAAAAATTGTTACATATCTGTGCATTGCACTAATACGAGAGCAAACGCGTCAGGTAAGACCAGTGTAAGTTTTCATAAAGACCATTAACCATGTGTAGGAAGGAACTGCAGATGCTGGTTTAAACCAAAGATAGACACAAAAAGCTGCAGTAACTCAGCGGGACAGGCAGCATCTCTGGAGAAAAGGAATGGGAGACGTTTCGGGTCGAGACCCTTCTTCAGACTGGTTAGGGATAAGGGAAACGAGAGATATAGACAATGATGTAGAGAGATAAAGAACAATGAATGAAAGATATTCCTAAAAGTAACAATGATAAAGGAAAAAGAGGGTGATAAAGGAACCAAATGGCCTTATCCTGCACCTATTTTCTATGTTTCTAAACAAACCATTGTTAGCTGTTTGTTGGGTGAAAACGAGAAGCTGGTGTGACTTCGGTGGAGGAGGGATGGAGAGAGAGGGAATGCCGGGGTTACTTGACGTTAGAGAAATCAATATTCATACCACTGGGCTGTAAGCTGCCCAAGCAAATTATGAGAAGCCGTTCCTCCAAATTGCATTTAGCCTCACTCTGACAATAGAGATCTAGGGAATGGGAAGGAGAATTAAAGCGTTTAGCAACCGGATCAGGTAGGTTCAGGCGGATTGAGAGAAGGTGTTCAGCGAAATGATTGGCCAGTCTACCTTTGGTCGCGCCGATGTATAAGAGTTCACATCTTGAACAACGGATTTATTCGATGAGGTTGGAGGAGGTGCAGGTTTACCTCTAATCCTGTGGCATTTTTCTTCCATTTAAAGCTCACTAGTAGAATTTGCTGAAAAAAGTGTTGTTTTTTCTGCTTCTGCAGTAGGTCCACTGGGTATGAGACTCTGTTCTAGCGGTGGGCTGTTGCCTGACCCGCTGAGTTACTCCAGCACTTTGTGTCTTTTTTTGTAAACCAGCATCTGCAGTTCCTTGGATCTACCCTCTGTTCTACTCAATACATGCCATTTTTGTTTGTTGAACCAATTGCAACAAATTCTCGCATTCATATATCACCTTTTTAAGTGATCTTTAGAAAGGGACTGTCGATTGCTGGTTTATACCGAAGATAGATGCAAAGTGCTGGAATAACTCAGCAGGTCAGGCAATATCTCTGGAGAAAAAAGGATAGGTGACGTTTCGGGTTGGGACCCTCCTTCAGAATATTTAGTGGTAACTGGCTCAAACTAAAACTGACATGTGAAAAGGTGTTTATCTTCAGTTTAAACCAGCATCGACAGTTCCTTCCTACACACAAGATCCATCTTTGTAATACATGGACATCTGGAAGAAGTCAGTTCAGAAATTATCCATTGTTCAATTGAGTTTGGACATTTTATGGAGAGCATTGAAATGAAACATCATTTTGTTTCTTCCTATCACCAGCCCAAATGGGGAAGTAAAAATAAATACTTTGAAGAAGGAATTGGAGAAACGGGTTGTAGAAGGTGGATCGACCATTACCAGGAATTTCAGCATTGAGAAACATAGAAAATAGGTGCAAGAGTAGGCCATTCGGCCCTGCACCGCCATTCAATATAATCATGGCTGATCATCCAACTCATTATCCAGTACATGCCTTCTCTCCATGCCCCCTGATCCCCTTAGCCACAAGGGCCACATCTAACTCCCTCTTAAATATAGCCAATGAACTGGCCTCAACTACCTTCAGTGGCAGAGAATTCCCGAGATTCACCACATCGCGGTCCTAAAAGACTTCCCCCTTATCCTTAAAGCTTTAAGCTGATCTTCTACTCCTCAATGTAGAACATTACTGCAAACGTCCTACTGTACAGAAGACCCAGAATGTGATAGTCTTATTCAGTTGGGTTTGGAAGGAATGGTGGAGGGAAGGAATTTGAAAGAAGTAAGCATTGTGCCACAAGCCACAAGGAGATGTTCAGTCTGCATATGTTGTGCCTTCTCAGTAGATCGGGGATGAGATCATGGGATACCAGGAGAATAATGGTATTGCTTGGTGCTGAATTACCTCAACACTTGGTAAGAGATTCAGAGATTCATATTAACCTCTTGATCCTGGTACATGATATCCAGGAGAGGAGTGAAGAGGTCAAATACATTGCTAAAGCTAATTTCGCAATTGTTCAAGACCAGTAAGAAGCAATTAGACAGGTACATGGATAGGACAGGTTTAGTGGGACTAGTGTAGACAATAGGTGCAGGAATAGGCCATTCGGCCCTTCGAGCCAGCATCACCATTCAATGTGATCATGGCTGCTCATCCACAATCAGTACCCCGTTCCTGCCTTCTCACCATATCACCTGACCCCGCTATCGTCAAGAGCTCTATCTAACTTTAAGAGCTCTATCTAACAGTGTAGATGGGACATGTTGGTCGGTGTGGGCAAGTTAGGCCAAAGGGCCTGTTTCCACACTGTATGACTCTAAGACTGTTCCTATCCATCTCATTTACCTTTTCAAGACAGAGCTAAATAGGGCTCTTAAAAATAGCAGAGTCAGGGGATATGGGGAGAAGGCAGGAGCGGGGTTCTGATTGTGGATGATCAGCAATGATCACATTGAATGGCTATTGTCTACATCTCCATGAGGTGTTCTCTCTTCTGCGCCCATCAACTCCACCCTGTTTCTCTAGCCGCACAACTACACTGGGGGCAATTTACAGCAGCCAGCCAGCTACCCTACCAGCATGCCTTTAGGGATGCGAGAGGGACCAAAAACATCAGGAGAAAGCCTATGCGACCACAGGGAGGATGTGTAAACTTCACCCAGACAACACAATGGTGAAGATCAAACCCAGGTTGCCAGACTTGTGGGGCAGCAGCTCTGTTGTTGCTCCATCTGCCACTCTAAAACATAATATTCACCAAGGAGAAGGATATTGAACTCTGCGAGGTAAGGGAAAAAAGTAGAGTAGCTATGGAAACTATGAGATTCAAAGAGGAGGAAGTACTGACACTTTTGAAAAAATATAAAAGTGGATAAGTCTCCAGGTCCTGACAGGATATTCCCTAGGACATTGAGGGAAGTTAGTGTAGAAATAGCAGGGGCTATGACAGAAATATTTCAAATGTCATTAGAAACGGGAATAGTGTCAGAGGATTGGCGTACTGTGCATGTTGTTCCATTGTTTAAAAAGGGTTCAAAGAATAAACCTAGCAATTATAGACCTGTTAGTTTGACGTCAGTGGTGGGCAAATTAATGGAATGGATACTTAGAGATAATATATATAAGCATCTGGATAAACACGGTCTGATCAAGAACAGTCAACATGGATTTGTGCCTGGAAGGTCCTGTTTGACAAACCTTCTTGAATTTTTTGAAGAGGTTACTAGGGAAATGGATGAGGGTAAAGCAGTGGATGTTGCCTATATGGATTTCAGTAAGGCCTTTGACAAGGTTCCCCATGGAAGGTTGGCTAAGAAGGTTCAATCTTTGGGTGTTAATGGCGGAGTAGCAAGATGGATTCAACAGTGGCTGAATGGGAGATGCCAGAGAGTAATGGTGGATGGCTGTTTGTCAGGTTGGAAGCCGGTGACCAGTGGGGTGCCTCAGGGGTCTGTGTTGGGTCCACTGTTGTTTGTCATGTACATCAATGATCTAGATGATGGGGTGGAAAATTGGATAAGTAAGTATGCAGATGATACTAAGATAGGTGGTGCTGTGGATAATGAAGTAGATTTTCAAAGTCTACAGAGAGATTTGGGCCATTTGGAAGAGTGGGCTGAAAGATGGCAGATGGAGTTTAATGCTGATAAGTGTGAGGTGCTACATCTTGGGAGGACAAATCAAAATAGGACGTACATGGTAAATGGTTGGGAATTGAGGAATGCTGTGGAACAGAGGGATCTAGGAAGAACTGTGCATAGTTCCCTGAAGGTAGAATTGCATGTAGATAGGGTGGTAAAGAAAGCTTTAGGTGTGCTAGCCTTTATAAATCAGAGCATTGAATATAGGAGTAGGGAAGTAATGTTAAAATTGTACAAGGCATTGGTGAGACCAATTCTGGAGTATGGTGTACAATTTTGGTCGCCTACTTATAGGAAGGATGTCAACAAAATAGAGAGAGTACAGAGGAGATTTACTAGAATGTTGCCTGGGTTCCAGCAACTAAGTTACAGAGAAAGGTTGAACAAGTTAGGTCTTTATTCTTCGGAGCGCAGAAGGTTAAGGGGGGACTTGATTGAGGTCTTTAAAATGATGAAAGGGATAGACAGAGTTGACGTGGATAAGCTTTTCCCATTGAGGGTAGGGAAGATTCAAACAAGAGGGCATGACATGAGAATTAAGGGACAGAAGTTTAGGGGTAACATGAGGGGGAACTTCTTTACTCAGAGAGTGGTGGCTGTGTGGAATGATCTTCCAGCAGAAGTGGTGGAGGCAGGATCGATTTTAACATTTAAAAGTACAGTGGATAGGTATATGGACGGGAAGGGAATGGAGGGGTATGGTCTGAGTGCAGGTTGATGGGACTAGGGGAAAATAAATGGTTGGCACGGACTGGAAGGGCCGAGAAGGCCTGTTTCCGTGCTGTAATTGTTATATGGTTATATGGTTATAATATTAAACAGAGACCACCAAGGCTGTGTGACTGAACTCAACAATTCCTAATATCTGCAATAAATGGCCTCCAAACCTTTCTTGATTAGTGTTGTTGCCTCTCATAAATTCACCAGGACATCAACAGATGACAATTGCTCTCTGGATCACAATTTGCCTTTGAGCTAATTATTCTGCTTGAATTTGCTCCTTTGTACTCGTACTTTTGATTAAAAAATGTTAAATGCATTGATTGCCATTTAATTTTTTTTTTTTAATTTACTAATCATATTTTAAGAAATCTTCCTTTCATTCAGTTCTATTCTAAAGTGCAAATATTCAGCCTTTCTTCATGACCCTGTATGGTCATGGCTGATCAATTCTCCTCAGATTCTTCCATGTCAATGACACTTAGATTGTCCAGAGATTACTGGACCTCGTACTGGATCCCAGTTCCATGATATCTAACAAACAAAGGAATAATTCAACCAGGTAGGCAACACTTGGTCAACACGAGGGGACCGCTGGTGATGTTAGGGCAAGACGGAGCCAACTGTAACTGCACTACAGCAAATACCAGCAGGGGAAGAATCACCACTCATTCTTCGGAGCATCAATAAGTGGAGTTGCTCCCAGCTCTACACTTCATGGCACCTTTTGACTGATTAATTATGTTATGATTTTTATAATTGGCTCTAAAACCTCCTTAGTAATTAATGTAATGGATAAGTAAGTATGTTTATTGGCCAAGTATTCACATACAAGGAATTTGCCTTGGTGCTCCGCCCGCAAGTGACAACATGGCATACAGTGACAGTTACGAATGATCAGAAAACACTAAACATTAATAATATGAAATCATTAATGATAAAACACCATTGATCAAGCATATGAACCAACAAAATACCAGATCAAAGGGAGGCTACAGATTTTTGGCTGTTGAGTAGAGCAACTACTCGTGGATAAAATTTGTTTTTATGCCTGGCTGTGGCAGCTTTGACAGTCCAGTGTCGCCTTCCAGAGGGAAGCGATTCAAAGAGTTTGTGGCCAGGGTGAGAGGGGTCAGAGATGATCTTGCCCGCTCGCTTCCTGGCCCTTGCAGTGTACAGTTCATCAATGGAGGGAAGGTTGCAGCCAATAACATTCTCTGCTGATCGGACGATTCGCTGCAGCCTCCAGGTGTCATGCTTGGTGGCTGAGCCAAACCAGACCATGATGGAGAAGGTGAGAACAGACTCTACGATGGCCGTGTAGAATTGGACCATCATTACCTGTGGCAGATTGTGCTTCCTCAGCTGCTGTAGGAAGTACATCCTCTGTTGTGCCTTTTTGACTGTGGAGTCGATGGTAGCCCCCCCACTTAAGGTCCTTGGAGATGATGTTTCCCAGGAACTTAAAAGACTCCACAGATGTGACTGTGGTGTTGTTGATGGTGAGTTAGGTGAGGGGAGGGGGAGCTCTCCTAAAGTCTACAATCAATTCCATTCAATTGATAACAAAGAACAACATTTTAAAAGATTTTAAAATGTTTTTTTTCTTTTCAGGTCTGAATCATATTGACTTTTCGCACGCAAGGCAAAATCATATTTGTTTCCACACGGGTGATGATGGTAGGAGTGAATGCTTGAAATAGATCTAAAGAGTTACTTAGACTCATTTTTGAATATTTCTCATGGTTATATTATGATTAACTGTGTGACAAATCTCAAAAGCAAGTCAGGGGAGTAATATTGAATCATGCGTTTCATACCTCAAGGTTACATGCAGCAGGTTGGTGGATTAAACACGAGAGAAGTAACAATGGAAGCAAACTAATGGTGACCAACCGCCTCCTGATACAGCACCATTTGCGACTCGTCAGATAACGAAAGTTCACATTCACATTCAGCAAGACCTGGACAATATTTAGGCTGGGGTGGCAGGTGGCCAGTTACATTTGCACCAGGCAATGACATTATCAAACAAGAGCAAATCCAGCTCTCGTTCCCTGATATTCAATGGCATTAACACCACTGAATCCCCCACTATCAATATCCCAGAGGTTAACATTGGCAAGAAATTGAGCTGGAGTTGCCAAATACACAATTGGTTGCAAGAGCAGGTCAGAGGTGAGGAATCCTGCAGGGAGTAACTCACCTCCTAACACAAAGTCTCTCCCTAATCTCCAAGGCTCAAGTCAGGAGTGTGATGGAATACTCTCCATTTGCCTGCATGAGTGCAGCTTCAACAACACTCAAGGTTTGTACAGGACAGTAGAGACAGAACATAGAATAGTACAGCATGAGAACAGGCCCTTCAGCCCATAATATCTGTGCTGAACATCGTGCCAAGTCCATCTCTTACCTGCCTGCATTGAATCTATATTTCTCCATTTCCTGCATATCCATATGTCTATCCAAAAATCTCTAAAATGCAAATAGTTGACAGGTTGAGCTGGTCAACATCTTGGGATTCTCAGTGACAGAAGGCTGTGGAGGCAAGTTAATGGATATTTTTAAAGCAGAGATAGATAGATTCTTGATTAGTACGTGTGTCAGGGATTATGGACAGAAGGCAGGAGAATGGGGTTAGGTGGGAGAGATAGATCAGCCATGATTGAATGGCAGAGTAGACTTGATGCGCCGAATGGCCTAATTCTGCTCCTATTACTTATGACCATGACCAGCAACCAAATGCATTCCCTTCATACCTGATGCAGTGAGCAAGAAACCACATCAGCATATATACCTTCGCTCAGGCATCCAAGTAGATTCAGCAGGTCCAGGAGGATTCTCTCAAAACTCTGCAGATGTGCTTTAGAAAGTATTCTGATGGGAAGCATCTCAGCCCCTCTGCTCTCGACTGCCTGACCCTGAAGAGGGAGGTGAATACGGCCCTGTGTCGCCATCTCCTTCTACCCAGTCCATCCTCACTGTGTGGCAGCAGGAAAGCTGGAAGTATCATCAAGAATTCCTGTCTCTCTTCTTCCTTCTGGGAGAAGATGCAAGATGTTGAAAGCTTGGATGTCCAGACTTAGGAACAGCCTCTTCCCAACTGAAATCAAACTCCTGAACCAATCAGCATTTTCACACCCCATTCCCAGAGGAGCTGCTGAGCTCTCTTACTCTCAACTCCACCTCAGTCGGTTATTGTGTTACTGTACTTTAATATTCATTTGTACTGCTCAGAACTTGCACTGCAATCTTGCACCCTTCTGCTGTTTTGCACTCATCGACTGTTCTATCACTGCTGCATGTATATTCTTTACTCTGTGAGCTTCATGTGAACAAGTCATTTTATTGCACCCTGGTGAACATGACAATAAACTAATCTAATCTAATCTCGCAGCCTGCTCGATACGCACCCCACCCACAACCTTTCACTCACACCACCAGCAATTCACAGTAACAGCAGTTTGTACCATTTCCACGATGCACTGCGACAACTCCCCAAGACCGCTTTTCAGACCAACCAGAAGTTGCCCACCGAGCCGCACTCTATGCTGACTGGGAAATATGTCACTGTTCCTGGGTCAATATCCTGGAACTCCCTCCCCAACACCATTGTGTGTA
The DNA here is from genome assembly GCA_963514005.1 of Raja brachyura. Next base: position 63,231,244 of record OY740790.1, on the reverse strand, counting down.
TTCTCACATCTCATGGGCTGCAGCAGTTCAAGACTACACAACACCACCTTCTCAAAGGCAATTAGGGATGGACGATTAAATGCGGAGTTCACATCCCTTGAATGAATTTTTTAAAATTACATATTTACATCTAACACTGGTGAGGTAGACGGTAGAAACTAGTATTATCAATATACAATCAAATCGCCTCTATCACAGTGTGGTCCTCTGCATTGAAAATTACAAACCATGTAAAATGTAAAATAACTTCAGTAAAGTGAGCTAACAGTTGTTGCAAGAAATTCTTTTGACATTATTGCAAGCAGCTCTGGTTTAGTATTGGCGACTCAAAACTGAACTGGTTAAAGCAAACACAGTAATGAGAAAACTTTACAAAGTTCACAAGGTTAACGGATTCATCTGCTGCTTACATCTGTCGGCCCTTTCACACGCATTTCATCAAAAGTAAGCTTTTTGATGATAACGCAACCAAAATGAACGCAGCAAGCAAAAAAACATTTTTGTTGCCCCTACCTATTTGCAGAGTTCTTTAGCAGCGTGACTCATGCCTGGTCCCGACTACAACCATGTGACACAGGAGGACTGAGGCAGTTTGCAACAGTGGACCAGTTGCTTCATCCAGTGGCAATTTTTCACCATTTATGATGAAGCAACTCTTCAGCCGCAGAGGAAACCCAAAAGCTGAAAGCTCAGATTGCACAGAGAATGGCTAACAAACAATAACCAGAAAACACTCCGCACTTGTTGTACATTATCAAACGTAGATCAAAACTCCTAACAGCATGAGCAAAAGCTCGCCTTCTTTAGATTTCCAATGTTGCCACCTTTCCATTGGTAGCCAGGCCTTCAAGTGTCAGACTTTCTGATTGGAATTCCCTCCTAAATATCTGTGCAAGATCTCCTTAAAGCTTGCAGGCTGAATTGTGAGCTCCACTTTGGATTTTATTTCATCATGGTTTTGCAAAGAGCTAAGAGACATCTTGTTATATTAATGCAAGTTCTGTCAGTAATGAGGGAATGCTGCAATGTCAGTGAAGTCACCTTGCAGACAAGACATTAAACTTGAGAGTTGAATGATTCCACGGCAATATTTCCATGACCACTGATGTACAGGCCAATATTCCTGGAAAAGCTGAATGAACTGCAGTCAATTACAGAATGAGAAGTCAAGTTTAAAAGATTGGATTGAGACAAAACGAGAAAAAGTGACAGCAAGTGAATGATTAAAAATGCAAAATCTAGAAACAATACACAGCTTGCAGGAGAGGAATTGCAGTTTCAAATGTTTCTTATCTGGAATTCCCAGCTTGACGCGCTGAACCTAACTTCTTGCATTGAACATAATTTGCAGTAATTTCTTGAAACTCACAGGGCATGGTCCACGCACAAGTAATGGGCATCTTTATTTTCTGTAGAATTTCGGAGTCAGTTTTCCAATCCAATGTTTCAATAATCGAGTGACATAGACCACGAAGCTTCAAATGGGTTTGTGCAATGTTACTATAATTTGCTTACTGAATGATTCAACAAATACACATTTTTTAAAGCAAATTGCAAATCTCGTTAGTTATTACCTCTCCCAGTTGTTAAGATGATTGCAGTTCAACAAAGTGAGAACAGATCAATCGATTCATCAAACGGTCACCTTCTGTGCTGTGAGTATTTGAAGATTTAGCAGAATTTAATTTTAAAGATACAGTGAGGAACCAGGCTCTTCGACCCACTAAATCTCCCGCCAACCAGCGATCACCCCATACACTAGCACTATCCTACACACTGGGGACAATTTACAATTTTACCAAAGCCAATTAACCGACAAACCTGTACATTTTTGGTGGGCAAGCGGAAACCAGAGCACCTGGTGAAAACCCACATAGTCACAGGGAGAAGGCAGAAACTCCACACAGGCAGCACCTGCATTTAGGATCGAACCGGGTCTCTGCCACTGTAAGGCACCAACTCTACCTCTGCGCCACTATCACTTGAGAATAAGAAAGTATTGCGAGCTAATGTGAGGGGCCTTGGTTGCCGCCAACATTGGCGAATAGATGGCACTTGGCTTAGATTCTGAATTAGTCGCCTCTGATGGTCTCCAATTGAAGCACATAATCAGTGTGGCTCCAGAATCTCTGGACTATCCTTTTCCATGTTCAGACATCTGCAATGTTGTATGAACCAAAAGAATAAACAACAGTTGCGCAACCCACTTGAAAATTCTCAGAAATTAAATTAGGGTTATCCTGGGGGTGTTGGGGGGGAGGGGGGGATGTTTATTTTGGAGATTTATTTAAGCTTCTATCTATTTGTTGCAAATTATGGCATAGTTATTAATAAAATCCTTGCTTTGTGAGAATAGCTTTATCAGATATAGATTGTTTCTGGACAATAACCATACATTAATGTCAGTCTTCCTGAAAAAAATCATTCTGCAGCATGTTTTTACATTGTTTAAAGTAAATAGGAACTGTGAGGGGGTCCCTTAACCCGTTGCCACTGAGCATTGCACAAACGCTCCGTTCTTAAAGCAACTTGGAAAGCTCTTCAGTTATTACTTCTCCTGACGTACATGCGCATACACCAAGTTTCTAAAATCTTCCTTCGGCTGGTGGCACGAACAGTGTGGGAAGATCATTGATCAAAGCCAACAGTTTTGAGGGAAGTTGAAGCCTACAAAAGTTGGATAAAATGTGTTGAACAATTGTTTCAGAACCTGCAGCCAATGCTCCTTGTTCCAGCTTCATTCTACGTGTCTTTAGTTTTAGAAATACAGTGTGAAAACATGCCTATAGCCCATGCCGACCAGCAATCACCCATACACTAATTATACCCTACACACTAGGAACAATTTACAGAAAGCTAATTAACCTACAAATCTGTACGTCTTTGGATTGCGGGAGGAAGCCGGTGCAGCCGGAGAAAACCAATGCAGTCACAGGGAGAACGTGCAAACTCCGTCCAGACAGCACCTGTAGTCAGGATCAAACCTGGGTCTCTGACGCTGTAAGGCAGGGGCTCTGACACTGCACCACATGTCCTGTCCAATGTCCTGTGCCATCAGCATGAACTACGCACCATATCACAGCATGGAATCATATCAACTAATTATTAAAGCTCTGTGTGTGTGTGTGTGTGTGTGTGTGTGTGTGTGTGTGTGTGTGTGTGTGTGTGTGTGTGTGTGTGTGTGTGTGTGAGATTCATATCTCCTCAAAAACCCGGCGCAGAAACGGTGATATTTTTACATATTCCGGTAGAGATTTACCTCATGATTTCAAAAAACCCTCATCTGAAAATTTGATTAATTATTTCCTGAGTTTTTTTTACTAAAATTGTTCACCAATCTGACATTTAAAAAATCTAATGTGCTGAAGCGAGCTGGATGACGTCACAATGCCTTTGGTCGCAAGGGATGACTTCCTCTCCGTCTCCCCCACCGTCTGTCACGCTGGTGGATGCATTTCCCCTCATGGAAGACATGATCGGCCGGCCCTCGGCTGCTTTTCACCATTCTCAGATCGCTCCGGGCCTCGGTCTGGTCCATGCCGGCCACAGCCTAGCATGGGCCTGGCGTCTGGTGGGGAGGCCTGCTCTATGACCTGGGTAGGTGCTGCCTCTACCCCCTCCCCGGGGCAGAGAAAGAGAGAGAGGGTAGGGGGGGAAGAGGGGGTTGAAAGGGGTTTGGGGGAAGAGGGGGTAGAAAGGGGGGGGAGAGCAGAAGGGGGGAAGAGAGCGGGGAGAGGAGAGGGGGAAGAGAGAAGGGGAGGGGAGGAGAGGAATGAGGAGGGGGGGAGGAGAGGGGGGGAGGAGAGGGGGGGAGGAGAGGGGGGGAGGAGAGGGGGGGAGGAGAGGGGGGGAGGAGAGGGGGGGAGGAGAGGGGGGGAGGAGAGGGGGGGAGGAGAGGGGGGGAGGAGAGGGGGGGAGGAGAGGGGGGGAGGAGAGGGGGGGAGGAGAGGGGGGGAGGAGAGGGGGGGAGGAGAGGGGGGGAGGAGAGGGGGGGAGGAGAGGGGGGGAGGAGAGGGGGGGAGGAGAGGGGGGGAGGAGAGGGGGGGAGGAGAGGGGGGGAGGAGAGGGGGGGAGGAGAGGGGGGGAGGAGAGGGGGGGAGGAGAGGGGGGGAGGAGAGGGGGGGAGGAGAGGGGGGGAGGAGAGGGGGGGAGGAGAGGGGGGGAGGAGAGGGGGGGAGGAGAGGGGGGGAGGAGAGGGGGGGAGGAGAGGGGGGGAGGAGAGGGGGGGAGGAGAGGGGGGGAGGAGAGGGGGGAGGAGAGGGGGGAGGAGAGGGGGGGAGGAGAGGGGGGGAGGAGAGGGGGGGAGGAGAGGGGGGGAGGAGAAGGGGGGAGGAGAGGGGGGAGGAGAGGGGGGAGGAGAGGGGGGGGAGGAGGGAGGGGGAGGAGGGAGGGGGAGGAGAGGGGAAAGATGGGGGCGAGGAGGGTGGCGAGGAGAGGGGGTGAGGGGGAGGGGGAGGAGGGGGGAAGGAGGGGGGAGGGCGGGTGAGGGGGTCTATGATTATATAAAGCAAGAACTAGATCATAGTTTTGTGAACAGTTTTGGATACATTTCAAGGATACGATCGCAGAGCACATTAAGAAGATGTTGCTGGAATTGAGAGAATGGCTTGATCGTGCTCCTCTCCTTCCCCACCCTCCCAAATCTCTGGAAGTGCCAGTTGAAATGCATTTAAAAGATGAGACAACCAGATGGGATAACGAGGAAAGACGCATTTTCTTTTGCAAACAAGCCAATTTGCCAGGTAATATAGATTAAGAAATTATTGGATTAGAAGAAAGTTGAAAATAGGTAATTCCACCCAGTGCTGGGGGTCTAGAAATCACTACTTGTGAGCAAGGGTCTGGTTGAGTGGCTGAAATGTTGCACAAGCATAGCTACAGACTGGGATGTGGAATTAGTCTACGAGGTTTTTTTGACCAGCGTGGCCTAAAATATAAATGGCTCCCTCTCTGTGTCATAGGTTTGTGCGAATCAACTGGGAGAAATTGTGGGTCTTTAACATTGATGCGCCCATGAACATACCTGCATCATTTCAAAAATTAGTCTAGTCAACAATGGTGCCATAAAGCTAGCTTTATGATAGTGAGACAATGTAGGTCTTACCATAAGCAATTCAACCTCAGTCACATCCAAAAATGTGGTGATGAATCTCGACTTACGATGGAATTACTGACTGTCTGAGAATGGTATTGTTACTATTTTCCTATTTGTGTGTTTTCAGAAGAAGTGGTGGTTGCTGTTGATTAAGATCATGACCTTCTGACACCTCCCCTTCTCCTCCCCCATCTAACGTGATGACGCCCTGTTTGTTGAATTGAGCAAGGTCCAATGACTTGCAAATAACACTGAGAGTTCAACACCAGAAAATAAAGCATCCTCTGTCAGGCATACAGATAGAAGAGGTCTTGCATGCTGATGAAAATCTTTCAAAGTTCCTTGGAAATGAAAAGTGCCACTTTCAGGTCTGGAACACGATGCGGCAAAAGGTGCACTCTCTTGGCCCCTGTGTTTATGTTTTTTTTCTTCACTTCAGGGACAAAGATAATTAATTTAAGTGAAGGATCAGATGATAGGTAAATGGGAGAAGGGAAGACAACTGTGTACCAATATACACTGACATTAAACAACAAGCGGTCACAGTTTTGAATCAATAATTGCATGGAATCTGCGTCCACTTCACACTTCAAAGGGGGAAGAAATTACAAAACATCAGCAGGTGGATGAACCTTGTATGCAAGTTATAGCAAAATTACAAATGAAAGATGTTTAATAATGGAGATGAAAGCTACAGGCAAACAATTTACTTTTGCAGTGAAATTAGCAGATGTGAATTTACTGTAGAAAATAATTATCTTTATCTTTAAGTAATAGATCATTTTATAAATACAGTCATATACAAAATAAAAACTGCCACTGAATTTAGTTTAGAGAAACAGCATGGAAACAGGCCCTTCAGCCCACCGAGTCCACACAAACCATCGATCACCCGCTCACACTAGGTCTATGTTGTTCCATTTTCACATTCACTCCCTATGCATTAGGAGTCATTTATAGAGGCCAATTAACCTACAAACCCACACTTCTTTGGGGTAGGAGAGGAAACTGGAATGCGAAACCCATGCAATCACAGGGACAATGTGCAAACTCCACACAGACAGCACCCAAGGTCAGGATCGAAACCAGGTCTCTGGCGCTCTGAAGCAGCTGCTCTACTAGCTCACAATTAGATTCACAAATGTTTTACTGGAAATACAAGCGTAATCTCAGCATGCTGCTGTCAGATGGAGACCGAAAGGAGTGCAAATGCCGGCATCTTGAGCAAAGAATCAACTACTGGAGGAACGCAGCGGGTCAGACAGCATCTGTGGAGGGAAATACACAGATAATGTTTTGAGTCTTGAAGGATGATCCCATCCCGATACATCTTCTGTCTCTTCCCTCCACAGATGCTGCCTGACCGCCGAGTTATTCCAGCACTTTGTCTTTTGCTCATGATTGTGTCAAATTCCTGAAATGTTATTTTCCTACAGGAGCCAAGTGAATATATGTTACTGAACTTGAGAAAATGCAACATTAGCAGCAGATTCAGGCAGTAATCTACAGATTCAGTTATTTGATTATAAATTAGTAACACGGATTAAAAATCTCAAAGAACTTGCAAAGATAAATTAAGTCAGCACAACAATCTCTGAAGTAATATTGAAATTAATCTCTTTCCACAGAAATATGAAAGATGGTGAAAGATACCAACAATTTATTGGTGGTCATAAGGAATCACACAATTTTAAAACATGGAACAATGTCCAAAATTCGCATTCCCTTTTCAGTTTTAAGTTCCCTGTTATATCAGCAATGGAAAAGCAAGTAAAGTAACAAGATACAGTATAATCCCTTTAAAATCATGAAAAGTTTATTTATTGTGATTATGTTATAATTTAAAGTTAAAAGAGATGCACTGATAGTGTTTATACAAGCATTCTCATTAGTGAAGTGAAAAAGCTAGTGTTAACAACTGCCAAGCAGAGCTAACATATTCCACGAGGATATTTTCTGAGGAGGTTTCCTTACTTCTGAATAACAGTTTCCTGATAGTGTTTCTGCATTTCCTTGAATGGTATAAACTAGGGTAATCAGTCCATGCCTATGTTGAAATCTCCACATTTTGAAGTGGTTGATTTATGATAAAGTCATAAAATGTAACCTATGCATTCTCAGTTAACAATAAAACATATTTATATTTAAGTGTAACTACATTTCTCTGTCATAACAAAGTAACACATAAAATTAGATATTGCAGGAACACATACCACTGGTACATCACTATTTGTTATCAGACACTTCAAATGAAAACTCAAATAAAATAAAATGGATAAGATCATGTGAAGGTATAAACAGCAATCTTAGCATTTGATTTTTTTTTTGTACTTAAAAAAGTATTTTCTTGAAGAAACGTGTTTTTGTGCTAGGATACAAAGCAAGCCCATGACATAGCGTACTGTGGAGCTGCATCCTGAACATGTTCCAATTGCACATATTGAACTCTGATGCCCGAATAAGATTGTTAACCGACAATACTCCTGACCAAACCATGCCTTAAAGGCACAAGCTCTTTAATTAATCCTCTTAAGACCATCATGGTACGTTTATATCATAAACTAGTAAATGTGTTCTCTTTAGCATAAAATACAATTAATATTGCACAAGGTGATGCATCTTTTCCATTATCAACCAATATCCAAGAGCTCAATTCCATCGACTGAAGTATCAAGCAAAGGGAAAATAAAACCCCCTTTTCTAAATAAATTAGGAAGTGTATTTCAAGTTTAAAAAGACAAAAGATGATACTGTATATAATACTGTCACTATCTCATCTCCTGTCCATTTTACAAGCCCTCTCTTGTTTTCGCATGTGGCAACAATTATTTCGGAAAGGTTTGGCAGAGGTTAAGGCAGACAAAAGAACAGGTAAAATGACACCCTCCTTGTAACCCCCCCCCCCCCCCCAAAAAAAAAACCCAGTATGAAATCCAGAACATCATCTCCACCATTTCAATGGCAGATCTCCCACCCCCTTGTTGCTTCCTCATGTCAGTCCCTTTATTTTAATCAGCAGGCAAGGCTGAAACCTGCATTCTAGTCCGAATGACTGGAGCCCATTTGGTCTTTGACATGAACCGGAGAGCCTCATGTTCACAGTGATGGTCACACGGTGGTGGAGAAAGATTCTGTCTGGTCCTGACCCTGTGTGCAGACATTCTGACGACCAATCTGGCCGTAGTGATGAGGCTGCGTTGCTGCCTCCTCATTATCACTGTCGGTGCTGTCCTCACTGTCCTTCTCGTTCGCTTCCATTTGTACGTTTCTGCCAAGGTGGTGGAAATGGCGAGGAACACCCCGAAGACCACAAACCCTCAGAGGATTTGGAATCAGATCGTCATCGGAGGAGTGGAATGAATCATCATCTGCTATGTGGTTCACAATATGGATCTTATCAAAAGTGAGTCGGTCTGAGAAGTTGCTTTGCCCTTTTTGACACATGACCTGTTGAAAAAAAATAAAGGAGATTATTATTATTCCCGTATCACAACATTTTCAATATTTACTGTCTATGATATAGAACTAAACAGAACTAGATTTTATTCTGATTGGATGAAAACGTTCCTTGCCACATTTTCTTCAGACAAGTTTTCCTAAACGCCAACTTGATTTTTTAAGTCATATTTCCATTGTCTTAATACTCACCAATAAATCACAGTTGATCAAATGATCTAATTGTTTCAGGCAAAAGACCTATACCTTGAACCCAGCTAATTAATTACGCTTAAACAGAATATCCAGTTGCCCTCCGCTTAGTTTAGTGGAGACATGAATAGAATTACATTGGCCTTTCTAAATGAAATCAAAAACTACCGGCACACTTTCATTGTACACATTAATAGCCAGAGCAAATAAACTCATGGAACCAAATGTATCCCATAAAGTGATTAGTGTAAGTACACAGATTTCAATAAGAATAGGTTTCATCAGATCGCCTTAGACAAAGAATCAACATGCCAATTATTATCCACTCTCTTCTCTTTCCATATAATTATGGATTTTACTTTTCTCTCTCCAATGCCTCGCAAATTCCTCCCCCATTCCAACTGGCAGCCCAGATACACAGTTCTCTTTTATCTTGACTAAATTGGTGTCAAGGTCGTAATAAGTTGGACTTGCAATGTAATAGGAGTTGAATAGCCTTATTGCTTTGACCAATGCTAAACTATCTTTCTGCTGACTAGATAGCATGCAACAAAAAGATTTTCACTGTACCTCGGTACACGTGACAATAAACTAACCTGAGCAAATAACAAACGATTAGAGGAAAATCAAATATCAAACTATCAGCAAGAGATTTGGCAACAAATTCACGCAGAAACTCAGTCAATGTCAGATATGTAAGTTTTATAAACATATACAATATAGATACCTTAGTCGTGCTGGAAAAGGATATTAGTTTTTTTTAAGAAAGGGCTGGAAATCCCAGTTACCAAGGAATACTAAAAAAATGTCTGTTATATATCTATGAATCACTCTCAGTAGCACACCAAATCCAAGGCAACTCACAACTCTCTAGAAATCCAAAAAGAAAAAAAATACGTGCCAAGATGTTAGCTTGTTGAGAGTCTTAAGTTTCTCAGTCAACACGCAAGTACAACTTACATTAGTAAATTAGTCAAAAGTCCAGTTGTTAATTTTTTTTTTCTATATCTCAAAAGGCACTAGTGTACAAGCCAACCATTTTGAATATGCATAAACGTGTTTTTAAAAATGATTCAAACTATATGAGGAATTTCAGAATAAGTTCACACAAAATGCCACTCACTGGTTAGGTATGTAAAAGTGATCTAACCTTCATACAAGACAAGGGTATGTAATGAGAATGATTACATTGTCAATGGCAGTTTCACTCATACAAATGCAAGTGGTATGAATTGCACCAGTTAGAATGGACTGGGGACATATACAGTTACTTACCTGAAGGAGACTGCCCCAGTCATTTATGCATGTGGTGGAAGGAGGGAGCAAAAAGACAGTATTTTAGAAGAGATAATACTATTTACACCGCAGCATTAAAGAGCAAATCTTGTTGAACAGGATCTGCCAATCTACAATTGCTTTCTTCAAGATTCTTCAAAAAAGTGTGCATTAGGGGGCATTATTGGGGCAAAATTAGGACTTTTGTAAACTTGTCCACTTGGATTTTAGTCATTTGAAGATATTTTTAGGTCTTGGGTGTAGGAAGAATGCATCACAGAATCTATGATTTACATATGAACATCTTGGGAGAATGGCTACATAGTGATAAGGGGTGAGAATCCTCACAAATGAACCCCACTCTCACCCAAAGGCAGCAGCAATGTACTTTTATCAGAGATCACAGCAGCAGTGAGCATAGGCAAACAGCTACAAAAGTATTATCCAACACAAATTGCAAACCAAAATATACATCTGTAACCAGAATGGCTCCATAACATCCCAAAGCACCTTCATTTATTTCGCAGGTAATGGATATCATTTGTAAGAAAAGCCCTCCCAATTTATACCTGCTACATTTTGTCCATGTCTAAAATACACCATGATAATTGTAAGGAATAATTTTTAAAAAATGACATTTTTAAACATTGCTTCATTGTTTTGATACAGTGGCAAACTGACTCTTGACAATGGACTGACCGATGTCAGACTAATCCAGTTGTCATTGAGGCGGCTGTATCATTCCCGGCCACAGATAATGTAGTTTATGGCTGCACAGAACTATTGCTCAGTGTTAAGAGATATACTTACAATAGCCTCCCAATGGTGCAGTTGGTATATGCAAACATAAATTATGATGAGCTTGTTTAACATTATTTCACTGATGTAGCTGTACTCTTTTCCCTCAGTGCATTCAAACAGTATGCTAGCAAGGACTGTTAAGTACTTGCCTTAACAGTAGGAGAACCAGTATTCTGGTCAGGGTAAGTAGCTAATTGGCATCACTTCAATGTTATTGGGAAGGGCGGAGAGTAGCAAGAACTGAAATGTGCTTGGGAGTGCACTGGTGTGATCACAGCTCACAAGCGCAACCCGCGCGTCAATATCTACAAGACAAGGTTTTTTGTGTGACTGTAACTTCATCAACAGCAGATCTAGTTTCTGAAAAAAAGATGGCAATTCACGAGCCAGACTCCAGGACTTCCTCTCCCCAGCCGAATACGCACAATACTCTTACGTCCCAGTAAACCTCTCCCACACCTTTGCTTAGGCTCTCACCTCTAAGATCTTGTATGGAGCAAGAGTTGTGAACATGGAGATGAACCATGAATTTGATCATGGCTGTATAATGGCTGTATGCAGTATAATGTGGATAAATGTGAGGTTACCCACTTTGGTGGCAAAAATAGGAAAACTGACTACTATCTAAATGGTGGCCGATTAGGAAAAGGGGAGATGCAGCGCGACCTGGGTGTCATGGTACACCAGTCATTGAAAGTAGGCATGCAGGTGCAGCAGGCAGTGAAGAAAGCCAATGGTATGTTAGCTTTCATAGCAAAAGGATTTGAGTATAGGAGCAGGGAGGTTCTACTTCAGTTGTATAGGGTCTTGGTGAGGCCACACCTGGAGTATTGCTTACAGTTCTGGTCTCCAAATCTGAGGAAGGACATTATTGCCATAGAGGGAGTGCAGCGAAGGTTCACCAGACTGATTCCTGGGATGTCAGGACTGTCTTATGAACAAAGACTGCATAGACTCGGTTTATACTCTCTAGAATTTAGGAGATTGAGCGGGGATCTTATAGAAACTTACAAGATTCTTAAGGGGTTGGACAGGCTAGATGCAGGAAGATTGTTCCCGATGTTGGGGAGGTCCAGGACAAGGGGTCACAGCTTAAGGATAAGGGGGAAATCCTTTAGGACCGAGATGAGAAGGAATTTTTTCACACAGAGAGTGGTGGGTCTCTGGAACTCTCTGCCACAGAGGGTAGTTGAGGCCAGTTCATTGGATATATTTAAGAGGGAGTTAGATGTGGCCCTTGTGGCTAAGGGGATTAGAGGGTATGGAGAGAAGGCAGGTACGGGATACTGAGTTGGATGATCAGCCATGATCATATTGAATGGCGGTGCAGGCTCGAAGGGCCGAATGGCCTATTCCTGCACCTAATTTCTATGTTTCTATGTTTCTATGATCGAATATTTTTTAACACAAACTTTGCTGAGATCAGCTATGATTGCTGAGGATTTCACTCATAATTTTCCCCTACCTGCCACAATTCATCTGCGGGGGCCAGCTGTTTTACTGATTCAAGGATAAATGGGTCAGATAGTGGTCGGCCTGACGTGTGCCTTGTGTTCCATTCGCCTGGCCATGCTCAACCTTTGTGGTCCGGTGGGGCCAATCAACCCTGAGACCCTGCAGCTAATGGCCATCCCACAAAGTGGAGGAATTCACATGGGACAAGTCGGCCTCAGGCAACAGAACCCAAGGCCTTGCTCACATTCTGACAGTTCATGCAGTCACGGCCCTGACTCTAACTGTCTTCAACAGCCAGCGACATATTAAAAGGCTTGAACATAGAACAGTACAGCATAGGAAGAGGCCCTTCGGCTTGTCATTTTTGTGCCAAACATGATGCCACACTAGCTCCATCTACCTGCACACAGCCGGTATCCTTCTATTCACTGCCTGTTTGTTTGTCTATCTAAAGCCTCTTAAACATTGCTATCGTATGTGCCTCTATCATTGTAAGTGGCAGCAAGTTCCAGGCAGCTAGCATTCTGTGTAAAATAAAAGACCTTGCATACCTCAGTAGTAGAGCATAGTAAAGGGACCTTCAATCCAACTTGCCCATGCAACCAAGATGTCCCATCTACACTAGTCACACTTGCCCTCTTCTGGCCCTTTTCCCTTTACACCTTTCCCATCCCTTCATCTGTTCAAATGTTTTTAAAATGTTGTTATAGTTGTTCTTTAAACTTTCTCCCTTCTCATCTTAAACTCGAGTCCTCTAGGTGAGAAAAATTAATTAAAAACATTCAAAACTAAAATATATGTATTATTTTCGTAATTTAAAAATATTTAACTAACATACAGTTATAATGTTAAATAAGGAAAGAAAACACAACCCACGTTCCTATCCTATTCAACATGGTAACTCCTCACCACTTTACATATGTTTAGTGATGCAGTGGTGAAACAGGCCCTTCAGCCCACCAAGTCCCGTGATCTGACCACCTGTACACTAGTCCTATCTTATCCCACTATCGAATCCTGCGCTCGAGGAGCAATTTGCAGAAGCCAATTAACCCACAAAGCTGCACATCTTTGGAATGTAGGGGGGAAACCAGAGCACGCAGATAAAACCTACTTGGTCACAGGGAGAACGTACAAACTGTACAGACAGCACCCTTAATCTCTGGTGCCGAAAGGCACAATTCCACTGCTGTGCCACAATGCCTTGAAGACAAGGGGGGCAGATACTAATTGCATCAGTTCACTCTGTTCAACGCAATTGAACATTAGCCCAGGACTCAGAGCTCAGTCCGTTAGCAGAGAGGTAGTTCAAGTTACAAATGCACATCTGTAACCCTTTGCTGCAGGGTCCAGTAGTTGAAATTTCAGTCAGGCTGAACAGTGGTTGTAGGAGAAGCAGTTCAAATCCAGCCCAATCTGAATATTATTTGCAAGGGGTTCACTCAATTGTCTTCCTTGAAAATGGGCACCACATTGACTTGCTTCCAACCCAGTGAAAAAAGATCACTGTTTATATCACAACTGGTCTCATTCTAGTCTCATATTATAGAAGAGCACTCTATAGTAACTAATAAGAGTTTAAGAATCATTAATTTTAACACAATTTTATTGGTTGATTCTTTCTTCTTCAATATTTCTCTTCTTTTCTTCAACTGGAAATGTCTTGTACTCTGGTTGCAACGGCAAACTCATTACTATTTCCCCTCTGCTCATCTGTGCTGTCCACAGATTTTAGTTTCATACTGATAATTTCTGTTAGCTGTCTCTCTATAGAATGCTTATTTCTCTTTTGCATTGTCTCACTAAGGATACAGTTTCTTTCACCTGTGGTTACTCTTCCTTAGAATGTAAACATCCCACTTAAACAAGATAATGTCTTTACCTGAAACTTTCTGAAGGATTAACACATTATTTCTCATTATCTACTTGCCTTTTTCACAGCCCTAAAGTTCATAGACACCACATTAATTTATAGCAATTCCTGTCAAAATGTAACTGCATTATGGTTGCTATCATCTAGAATAACCACAGCCTCTGTTGCTTGTAACACACTGAGTGAAACTATGCTACGATCGTTAACTGAGATTTTGAACCACTTGGAACTTTTCAATTTATACTAAATTGATTAAAGTTACCATTTCCTCTCACCTAACGATAGGTATTATTTTGTCTTTTGATCATACCTATATCAGTTCATAGAATAATCTGTCATTATCTTAAAGTTGAAAAACTAGAGGTTATCGTTGCTTCTTTAAACAGCACATACACGCACTCAAGCAACGTCAATAGAAAGGCCATGCTGCACCACAGTTGGTTTCCTTTCTCTCCCCGCTGTTGCAGAGATAGAGCTGCCTCACAACCTTTCCTGTTCATTCTGTCCTTGAGCTGCAGAAAACCTTGTGTATTTTAGTCATCATTGGATGTTAATCATGTATGCAAACCCAAATGCCTGATTAATAGGTTACGCCTAGTCTTCATGGATTTTTTTTTTTTTAAAAGATGATCTATTGTTAGTTCCCTTTCTTAGTGGCCTTCTTTTGTTTCCATTGTACTCTTGTCCATCAGAACACTTCTCTTGCGCGATACCCCAATGATAACCTCACTGGTCAGAACTTACCAGTCTTTTCGGAGTCTACTGGCCTCTGAACCAGATCAACCATCCAGCAATGCACTGAGCAACCTGATCTTTTTAAATCGAGAGGTCTTATAGACAATAGGTGCAGGAGTAGACCATTCAGCCCTTCGAGCCAGCACCAGCTGATCACCATGGCTGATCATCCACAATCAGTGGCCCCATTCCTGGCTTCTCCCCATATCCCTTCACTCTGCTATCTTCAAGAGCTCTAACTCTCTGTTGAAAGCATCCAGAGAATCGGCCTCCACTGCCTTTTGAGGCAGAGAATTCCACAGATTCACAACTCTCTGGGTGAAAATGTTTCTCCTCATCTCTTTTCTAATTGGCCGACCCCTTATTCTTAAACTGTGGCTCCTGGTTCTGGACTCCCCCAACATAGAGAACATGCTTCCCGCGTGTCCAATCCCTTAATAATCTTATACGTTTCAATAAGATCCCCTCTCATCCTTCTAAATTCCAGTGTATACAAGCCCAGTCGCTCCATTCTTTCAACTTCTGACAGTCTCGCCATCCTGGGAATTAACCTTGTGAACCTACGCTGCACTCCCTCAAAAGCAAGAATGTCCTTCCTCAAATTTGGAGACCAAAACTGCACACAATACTCCAGGTGTGGTCTCAGCAGGGCTCTGTACAACTGCAGAAGGCCCTCTTTGCTCCAATACTCAACTCCACTTGTTATGAAGGCCAACATGCCATTAGCTTTCTTCACCACCTGCTGTACCTGCATGCTTACTTTCATTGACTGATGAACAAGGACACCCAGGTCTTGTTGTACTTCCTCTTTTCATAACCTGACACCATTCAGATAATAATCTGCCTTCCCAGCAGTACCAGATACCTGGGTTTGAACCTGACAACGTGTGCTGTCTGTAGTTTGTATGTTCTCCCTGTGACTGAGTGGGTTTTCTCTGGGTGCTCTGGTTCCCACCCACAGTCCAAAGCCGTACAGGTTTCTTAGGCTAATTGGCTTTGGTAAGTTGTAAAATTATCCCCAGTGTGTAGGATGGTGTTAGTGTAGGGGGTGATCACAAGTAGGCGTGGACTCGTTGGGCCGAAGGGCCTGTATTCACGCAGCATGTCTAAAGTCAACTTCTAAGATTTCCCCTCCAACTTCTCTCTGCCTCTGACACATTTGGAAACTCAACTTATGACAGTTTTGTTTCACCCAATCTATTTGTTCCCTTATCTTGATTCCAAACAGAACTTCTGGCCAATGTTGAAAATCTGGCTGCTTATCTCCTTTGTCATAGAATTCACCTCTGGTCATTTCTTGCCCCCCCCACCCGCTATATTTCTAGTTCAGCAGCAGGAGTTACCATGTCCTAAGCAACTGTTTAATGCTTTGTACGCAAGCGATCCCTCATTTCCTCCAGAGCTACAATTCCTACCTGTGACGAACCACATGTTGGAAAGTATTCTTCAGGGATATTCCCTTCATATATACAGTGCGGAAAAACCACTGTACATCAAAATCAGGATTCTCAGTGTCACCTTTTACAATGATGCATTACAATAAAGATAGCAAGAATCTATTTCCCCATGGTTAGGGAACTAAAAACAAGAGGGCATAGGTTTAAGACTGAGGGGAAGAAGCTCTAGAGGTTCTTAAATAAGGTGGAAGGTTTATTTTACCCAGAGAGCAGTTGATATCTGAACCTTGATGCTAGAGGAGGTGCTGGAGTTCGATCCAATACATTGAAGAGACAGTTAGAATTACATTTATATAGGCAAGCCATAGAAAGACACGGACCTAGTGTAGGCAAATAGAATCTGTATTCGAATTTGGTCAAATGACTGGTATGGGCATGGTGGGCCAAAGGGCCAGTTTCTGTGCTATACAACTCTACGACCCCATGATCTTGGTTTCTACATGGCAAAACTGCACCCATTGGTGTATTTTACCCTACTTAGCACAACTTTGGCTGTCAAAGGTGTCACCGCACCACTGGAATTCAGCTATCCAGTCCACGTTTGGACCAAGGGTGTAACGAAATCCAGAGCTGAAACATCCGGTCAAAAAGCAACTGGGCCTCAGTGAACAGATTCTCAATAATATCTGCCGAGAACATCCTCCACTGCGGCTGATGAGTAAGACTGGACTGATTGGGCAGTAAGCTACCCTGACTAGATTTATCCTGCTTTATACACATCACAAGAACTTAATTATCAACCACATGAACACAGCATGCAATGTAGATAACAGGCAACAGGCAAGATATGCAAATATTTAGAATGTCACTATAAAAAAAGTGCAACTTACATTTCTGTAAATGCCTAGCAGCATATCAACATTAGTCAGGTTGCCAACATTTTACTTTATTCTGAGCACCATACCTCAAGATTACTACATTGGCTTCAGTGGGGCTGCAGCACACATTTACCAGGAATCTCTCTGGAGTTTACAAATCTAGGTTCCATAACATGTCATTTAGCAGACTAAGCAGTAATTTTCACATTTTAGCTTGCAAATTTAAGGAGCTATCATAGAAATAGGGTTAAAGTCTAATTAGAATAGAATAGTTTCTTTTTTGTCATTGTAACATGAACCATGTACAACGAAATTTAAAAATGTCAGGCAGTCAGTGCACCATTCAAACCATAAAAGCGAACGATACATACAAGGTAAAATATTAAAAAAGATAAACTAAAATAAATATGAAATATGAAAATAGCACGCATAAACACCCAACCCTACATCCTTCTGTCGATTTCACAGTGTACCAACCACATTCCCTTAGTCCCCGCGGTCCTTGGCGGCTACATTTAGTGCCTTTATAGCAGTGGGGTAAAAACTGTTTTTAAGTCTGTTTGTCTTGTCCTTGTCGATCTGCACCGTCTGCCTGACAGCAACAGTTCAAACAGGGAGTGTCCGGGGTGGGAAATGTCCTTTATAATATTTTGGGATTTTTTGATGCAGCGGGAACTGTGCAAGTCCTCCAAGGTAAGGAGAGGGCAGCCGACAATCCTCTGGGCATTGTCAATGGCCCTCTGGAGCGCTTTCCACTGAGCCGCTGTGCAGCTGGTGTACCACACGCATACACAGTATGTTAGGATGCTCTCAATGGAGCACCGATAAAAGGACAGCAGCAGTCTCTGTGTGATGTTATTCTTCCTGAGCACCCTCAGGAAGTGCAGTCTCTGCTGGACCTTTTTCAGCAGCGCAGAGGTGTTCACGCTGCACGTCAGGTCCTCCTCAATTTGGATTCCCAGGAAGCGGAAATCCGCCACCCTCTCTACACAGTCCCCTCTGATGATTAGTGGTACCATTTCCGTTTTGTTCTTCCTGAAGTCTATTATTATCTCCTTGCTCTTTAAGGTGTTCAGGAGCAGATTTTCTCCACACCACAGCGTCAGCTGCTCCACCTCATCCCGATTTGGATGTGTACATGGCTGGGAAAGATTTAGAAAGATATGGGCCAAATGCAGCAAATGGTACTAGCTTAGATGGGACGTCTTGGTCGGCATGGACAGGTTGGGGGCCCAAGGACTGCTTCCCTGTTGTGCAACTCTATAACTCAAGGAAATTATGTACCAGGAATCCGCCCTATGACTCACTGTCCATGGTAACTCAATTAATTATGTCCTAGTGACACATTCTTTTTCAGTAGCCTTCATGGTTTTACCACTCACTGTTTTCACTGTAAACGCTAATGGTATTAAGTTCCATATTAGCGTTTAAATAAATGGAGTCAAAGGCTTTTGTTTAAAAAGTGGTGCAACAGTACTGCACATGCTCACAACCCGCACAAAGTGTTGTTACCCAGAGGCAAACACTTGCAATATAAAAGTTCTTCAAGTAATTCCAACACAAAATGGGAGGCACGGTGGCGCAGCGGTAGAGTTGTTGCCTTACAGCGCTTTCAGCGCCAGAGACCCGGGTTCGATAATGACTGCAGGTGCAGTCTGTACGCGTGGGTTTTCTCGGAGATCTCCAGTTTCCTCCCACACTCCAAAGACGTACAGGTTTGTGGGTTAAATGGCTTTGTATAAATGTAAAATGCCCCTAGTGTTTAGGATAGTGTTAATATGCAGGGATAGTTGGTTGGTGCGGACTCAGTGGGCCGAAGGGCCAAATTCCGCACTGTATCTCTAAATTAAACGGAAGGGTGTTTAAAGTAGAGATTAAGGTATAATCCAGCAAAATACTTTCATTATCATCTGCTTCACAGGCATCAAGATCCAGATCATCTCTCCATATTAAAAGGTTCATCCACAAGTCCCCATTTCTTTTGACAATAATTTTGATTCTATGCCCCCTGGTTCTTGAACTCGCTTCTAAGAGTGGTCCTGAGCTACCATCTACCTCATTGAAGACCCTCAGACTATCTTTAATCGGAATTTACTGGACTTTATCTTGCACAAAACGTTATTCCCTTTATCATGCGCCTGTACACTGGACGGCTCAATTGTAATCATGTATAGTCTTTCCGCTAACTGGTTAGCATGCAACAAAAAGCTTTCCACCGTACACGTGACAATAAACTGAACTAATCAAATGGAAGAGTTCTATGGATCCTGGCTGAATCGATGAAAGTCTCCGACTAACACATCTCCTCTAACATGTTTTCTCTCAAGCTTTGCTGCTTTACGTAAAACAACTCAAGCTTCCGCAGTCTAGAAATTGAAATTTTCATCCCCAGAACCAATCTAGTATCTAAACTAACTAAAGGTGACACGCAAGTCTTTCAGGAATTAGGTCAAAATTCTGAGGCCACTGGGTAACAATACCTCATTCAGAAGGTATTTGTTTGCCAAGTCAGTCATTAATATTAGACTTATGACTAATACATTTATATTTGCCTAAAATGCATTAAAAGGTAAAGGCAGCATTTTGAAATTAGGATATTGATCTGCCCCGATCTTACTCAATGACACAAGAAGGTTGAGGAACTAAAAAGCTTTACCCTGATGCTGTTGTCTGTGGGTATTACTAATTACTATTGTTAGAGTAATATAGCACAGAAACAGGCCCTTTGGCCCAACTCGCCCATGCCGACCAAGATACCCCATCTACACTAGTCTCATTTGCCCACATTTGGCACAAATCCCTCTAAAACTTTACTAACAGGGTACCTACCCAAATGTCTTTCGAATGCATGTATAGTACAATCCATGATGTTTGGGACAAAGACCCATCATTTATTTATTTGCCTCTGTACTCCACAATTTGAGATTTGTAATAGAAATAAATCACATGTGGTTAAAGTGCACATTGTCAGATTTTAATAAAGGCCATTTTGATATATTTTGGTTTCAACATGTAGTAATTACAGCAGTGTTTATACATAGTCCCCCCCATTTCAGGGCACCATAATGTTTGGGACACAGCAATGTCATGTAAATGAAAGTAGTCATGTTTAGTATTTTGTTGCATATCCTTTGCATGCAATGACTGCTTGAAGTCTGCGATTCATGGACATCACCATTTGCTGGGTGTCTTCTCTGGTGATGCTCTGCCAGGCCTGTATTGCAGCTATCTTTAGCTTATGCTTGTTTTGAGGGCTAGTCCCCTTCAGTTTTCTCTTCAGCATATAACAAACATGCTCAATTGGGGTCAGATCGAGTGATTGACTTGGCCACTCAAGAATTGACCATTTTTTAGCTTTGAAAATCTCCTTTGTTGCTTTAGTAGTATGTTTTGGATCATTGTCTTGCTGTAGAATGAACCGCCGGCCATTGAGTTTTGAGGCATTTGTTTGAACTTGAGCAGATAGGATGTGTCTATACATTTCAGAATTAATTATGCTACTACCATCAGCAGTTGTATCATCAATGAAGGTAAGTGAGCCAGTACGTTCAGCAGCTATACATGCCCAGGCCATAACACCCCCACCACCGTGTTTCACAGATGAGGTGGTATGCTTTGGATCTTGGGCAGTTCCTTCTCTCATCCATGCTTTGCTCTTGCCATCACTCTGATATAAGTTAATCTTCGTCTCATCTGTCCACAAGACCTTTTTTGCAGAACTGTGGTTGCTCTTTTAAGTACTTCTTGGCAAATTGTAACCTGGCCATCCTATTTTCGTGGCTAACCAGTGGTCTGCATCTTGCAGTGTAGCCTCTGTATTTCAGTTCATGAAGTCCTCTGCGGACAGTGGTCATTGTCAAACCCACATCTGACTCCTGAAGAGTATTTCTGATCTGTCATAGAATCATAGAAAATAGCCGCCATTCAATATGATCGTGGCTGATCATCCAAATCAGTATCCTGTACCTGCCTTCTCTCCATACCCCCTGATCCCTTTAGCCAAAAGGGCCACATCTAACTCCCTCTTAAATATAGCCAATGAACTGGCCTCAACTACCTTCTGTGGCAGAGAATTCCACAGACTCACCACTCTCTGTGTGAAAAATGATCTGCTCATCTCGGTCCTAAAAGACTTCCCCCTCATCCTTAAACTGTGACCCCTTGTTCTGGAGTTCCCCAACATCGGGAACAATCTTCCTGCATCTAGCCTGTCCAACCCCTTAAGAACGTTGTAAGTCTCTATAAGATCCCCCCTCAATCTCCTAAATTCCAGCGAGTACAAACTGAGTCTCTCCAGTCTTTCTTCATATGGAAGTCCTGGCATCCCAGGAATCAGTCTGGTGAACCTTCTCTGTACTCCCTCTATGGCAAGAATGTCTTTCCTCAGATTAAGAGACCAAAACTGTATGCAATACTCTAGGTGTGGCCTCACCAAGACCCTGTACAACTGCAGTAGAACCTCCCTGCTCTTGTACTCAAATCCTTTTGCTATGAATGCCAACATACCATTCGCTTTCTTCACAACCTGCTGCACCTGCATGCTTACTTTCAATGACTGGTGTACCATAACACCCAGGTTTTGTTGCATCTCCCCCTTTCCTAATCGGCCACCGTTCAGATAATAGTCTATCCTCCTGTTTTTGCCGCCAAAGTGGATAACGACACATTTATCCACATTATATTGCATCTACCATGCATTTGCCCACTCCCCCAACCTACCCAAGTCACCTCACAGCAAACACTGCCCCCCAGCTTCGTGTCATCCGCAAACTAGGTTTGGACAGGTGTTTGGGGATTTATCTTTATTATAGAGATAATTCTTCTGCCATCAGCTGTGGAGGTCTTCCTTGGTCTGCCAGCCACTTTGCGATTAGTTAGCTCACCAGTGCTCTCTTTCTTCTTAATGATGTTCCAAACAGTTGATTTTGGTAAGCCTAAGGTTTGGCTGATGTCTCTAACAATTGTATTCTTGTTTCTCAGTCTCATAATGGCTTCTTTGACTTTCATTGGCACAACTTTGGTCCTCATGTTGATAAACAGCAATAAAAGTTCCCAAAGGTGATGGAAAGACTGGAGGAAAGACTAGGTGTTGAGAGCTCTCTTATACCTGCATTAAGGAGCAAATTAAACACACCCGAGCAATTACAAACACCTGTGAAGCCATGTGTCCCAAACATTATGGTGCCCTGAAATGGGGGGGGGGGGGGGGGGGGGGGGGAGATAATGTATAAACACAGTAATTTCAACATGGTGGAACCAAAATGTATAAAAATACCCTTTAATAAAACCTGACAATGTACACTTTAACCACATGTGATTTTATTCTATTACAAATCTCAAATTGTGGAGTACAGAGGCAAATAAATAAATTATGGGTCTTTGTCCCAAACATTAGGGAGGGCACTGTATCTGCCTAGACTACCACACCTGACAGCTTGCTCCATATACCCACCACTGAGTGAAACAGTTTCCCCTCAGGTTCCTATTAAATCTTGCCACTCTCACCTTAAACCGATGTCCTCTGATTCTTGAGAAGACTTCTGGCTCTATCCTAATCAGTGTTTTATTTCATTCAGGGTACACAAAAGGCTGGAGAAACTCAGCGGGTGCAGCAGCATCTAAGGAGCGAAGGAGATAGGCGACGTTTCGGGTCGAGACCCTTCTTCAGACCCTTTCATTCAGTTGGTTTGTTACTTTCTGAAAAGCATGCGCACATTACGCTGATCTTTGACAAGGCAAGGTTGTACTGTGATGATGAAATGAACAAAGTTTGGCCAGCATATTTTGGTGAATCAGTCATTCAATGCATGAAGCACCACATGCTCCTGGAGAAAATCAAGTTGAGAGCTGATAGCTCTAAATACTACATAAATATAGGTGGGAAAGATCTCAACCGCAGAGGTGCATCGAACCATTTACAAAACAGGAAGCAAAAAATGACTTGGTATAGGACAATAAGTGTTTTATATATTTACCTCCAAGTCGATAGACAATAGGCAATACGCTCAGGAGTAGGCCAATTCGGCCCTTCGAGGCAGCACCGCCAGTCCGTGATCGTGACTGATCATCCACAATCAGTACTCCGTTCCTGCCTTCTCCCCATATCCCCTAACTCCGCTATCTTTAAGAGCTCTATCTAACTCTCTCTTGAAAGCATCCACAGAATTGGCCACCACTGCCTTCAGAGGCAGAGAATTCTACAGATTCACAACCCTCTGTGCGAAAAAGGTTTTTCCTCATCTCCGTTCTAAATGGCTTACCCCTTATTCTTAATCTGTGGCCTCTGGTTCTGGACTCGCCCAACATCGGGAACACGTTTTCTGCCTCGAGCGTGTCCAAACCCTTATAATCATATGTTTCAATAAAATCCCCTCTCATCCTTCTAAATTCCAAAGTATATAAGCCCAGCTGCTCCATTCTATCAACATATGACAGTCCCGCCATCCCGGGAATTAACCTTGTGAACATACGCTGCACTCCCTCAATAGCAAGAATGTCCTTCCTCAAATTTGGAGACCAAAACTGCACACAATACTCCAGATGCGGTCTCACTAGGGCCCTGTACAACTGCAGGAGGACCTTTTTGCTCCTATATTTAACTCCTCTTGTTATGAAGGTCAACATGCCATTCACTTTCTTCACTGCCTGCTGTACCTGCATGCTTACCTTTAGTGACTGATCAACAAGAACCCCCAGATCTCGTTGTACTTCCCCTTTGCCCCAAGTTGACACCTTTCAGATAATAATCTGCCTTCCTGTTTTGCCACTGAAGTGGGTAGCCTCACATTTATCCACATTAAACTGCATCTGCCATGCATCTGCCCACTAGCCCAACCTGTTCAAGTCACCCTGAATCTTCATAGCATCATCCTCACAGTTCACACTGCCACCCAGCTTTGTGCCATCAGCAAAATTGCTAATGTTACTTTTATTCCCTTAATCTAAATCATTAATGTACATTGTAAATAACTGCGGTCCCAGCACCGAGCCTTGCGGTACCACACTAGTCACTGCCTGCCATTCTGAAAGGGACCCGTTAATCCCTACTCTTTGTTTCCTGTCTGTCAACCAATTTTCTATCCATGTCTGCACCCTACCCCAATACCATGTGCGCTAATTTTGCCCACTAATCTCCTATGTGGGACCTTATCCAAATGTGCTGCTATTTCATCCACATTACATTACATCCACTGGCTCTCCTTCATCCATTTTACTTGTCACATCCTCAAAAAAACCCAGAAGATTAGTCAAGCA
Organism: Raja brachyura; assembly: GCA_963514005.1. Next base: position 63,206,833 of record OY740790.1, on the reverse strand, counting down.
GGATTTTCGCTTCATAAATCCATGTTGATTTGGACCAATCCTGTTACTGCTATCCAAATGCGCTGTTAGTACTTCTTTAATAATTGACTCCAGCATCTTCCCCACCACCGATGTCAGGCTAACTGGTCTATAATTCCCTCTCTCGCGCCTTTCTTACAAAGTGGGATAACATTAGCTACCCATCAATCCACAGGAACTGATCCTGTATCTATAGAACATAGGAAAATTATTACCAATGTGTCCACAATTTCTAGAGCCACTTCCTTAAGTACCCTGGGATGCAGACCATCAGACCCTGGGGGTTTATCAACCTTCAGTCCCATCAGTCTACCCAACACCATTTCCTGCCTAATGTGAATTTCCTGATCTTCATTGTCTTGTTCAAAAAAAGCTTTTCTAATTTTACAAAATCGCCTTTAACTCTAACCTAGATACCAATTGCTAAGGTGCTCATATTAAAATGTTGAACCCGCATTTAATGCTAAGGCACTTGTTCTATATCTAGATAAACAAAACCTGAAATGAAAAGACCAGACAGAACTTGTAAACACATTTTTTTACCACTAACCAAAATTAAATGCAGCTTCCGTGACAAGCCACGCAATATTAAAGGCGTGACATAAATGGGAAATATCCAACATGGAAATATATTTATTTCGGATAAAGAAATGTGCACCAACGTGACAAACCTTAGAGGAATAGGGATGTTCCAGACTGCCACAAAAATACTTCCTTGCTGAGGCTACAGCTCAAGAAAACCGCAAAAGAAAGATGGACGCTCAAGTCATTTGGGATAATTTTATGTTGTCTTTTTAAGTCCACTTTATGGACTTGTATTATGCAATCTGTATTATGGCACAGGCTGATTTTTAAAAATGATTATGGGATGTGGAGGCTGCTGCCATTTTTTGCCCATCCACAACTATCCCATAAACTGAGTGTTGTGTTTGGTTATTTTAGCAGTCAATTACTAATTCACAGCAATTACTGATAGATCAAGATAAATTTAAAGCAAACTGGGCAAAGACTTAACATTTCCTTACCTGAAGAAAAAGAGTAAGCCAAATGGGTTTTTACAACAATCTGATAGTTTCACTATCAGTATTGCCGATGCATGCTTTTCATTCAATATATATTTAATTAACCCCAACAGTATCAGCCTAACCTATAACCTCTACCACAATGAAGAATAGGAACAGCAGGTGCATAGGAACACCTGCAGATTCCCCTCCAAGATGAACATCACGCAGACTTGGGAATATATAGCCGTCCCTTCATTTTCAATGGACTTTAAAGCCGGAAATACCCTTGCAAGAACAGTTTGAAAATACTTTCACATGAAGGTGGTTTGCATGTGTAACCAGGGATGGGGATTTAAATGTTGACATTGCCAATAAGTTGGAAAATAGATGCAAAGAAACAAATTAGCTTGTATTTACATTTCCCAGGTCTTGCTGTGGAATTTGAACACTCTGGATCAATTGTTCAGGTGCCTGCATGCTGAAATATTATTTCATGCATAAATATTATGTCAGAAAGTATTTTCAACTTTCTGACATAATATGCTAAAGAAATGCAATAGCTGCTGTTTCGATCTTTGTATTATTTAGTTGACCATTTATATTCACTGCTGTAGAGAAGTAGACAGGCTTTACAACACATAGCACCACTTTCACAGATTTAAAAGAATGACACATGATATCCAAAATGAGATTAAGATTTCCAAACTCTTTTTACAATTCGTAATAATCTTTACAAGATAACGTGCCTCTTTGAATTAATGACTGCGTCCATGTGCCTGTGATGCTGCTGCGAGTAAGATTTTCATTTTACTTGTACCACACTACTTGTGCATATGACAAATCTGTATTAATCTAAATAGTAATAGTCTGAAGAAGGTTTCCAACCCAAAATGTCACCTATCGATCTTCTGCAGGGATGCGGCCTGACCTGTTGAGTTACTCCAGCATTGTATATCTTTCTTGGACAATAAACTACACTTGACTTGGCAGTATGGTCCTGCAATACTGTATTACAAACAGGAAGAAATATTTAAACGCCTAGCAAGTTGGGATTAAGACAGCATCAACCAAGTGACAGCAGTAAGCATAACATTTCCATTTCTAGATATTGCGAACCTCTACTTAACTAATTGTCAACTTCACTCCAAAAAATATCAGTGTTCTTCAGGTTGCAAAGTTGAAAAAGAATCTTCTCAAGTGTAAACGTGCCAAAGATTAGCGTGAGCAAAGAACCTGAAACCAGAAGGTTTCCAGTGAATCAGAACAGGAAACCAGAATAAAGCTAACTCTGGTAGGTTATGACTTCTCTATTACTGTAAAATAGAAAACCATGATTTGAATCCACTGGCTATCTGTGCTGAGTCTGGCTTCACATGAAAGAGATTGAAGCTCTAACTGAAGAACTTCTGAAACATAACCACATGCCCTTTATTTGACAGTAACCTGTGTATGACCTTGATTTGCAGTTTAATATGTAAATTTAAAAAGTGAATTGTTACAACTTTTCTTATTGGGCTATTAAAAAAAATTGGTTTTACCAAAAACTACAGGAAATAGCCTAACTGTAAAGAAATCCATTAAATTGTTCATCTGAATTTTATTTTTATTCATTCATAGAATGTGGGGATTGCTGGAAAATCATCCTCATTTGAAGTGGGTGGTAGTGGATTGCAGAAGTTCAAGGTGCATAGCCGTTTTGATGTTGCTTGATGTGCTAGGCCATTACAGAAGGAACTGTCAACTACGTTACAGCCTTATTCGGGCTGAGTAAGGACACCAAACCTCCTTGGGTGCCGTTTCGGGTCAAAACCCTTCTTCACACTGGTCTTGGCCCGAAATCTCTCCGGAGATGCTGCCTGTCCTGCCGAGTTACACCAACATTTTGATTCCATCTTTGATGGAATGCAAGGTTATATCTCCACTCACGATTCTGATCCTTAAGACTATTAGTCCAGTAATGTATACATACTGTGCCAAACATGCAGGAAGGCACAATGTGCACAAGACATTTTGCGATACGTCACCTATCCATTTTCTACAAAGATGCTGCCTGACCCGCTGAGTTACTCCAGCACTATGTATCTATCTCTAAATCCTTGGATTTTATTAAGAAAGCCAAAGTGTCCAAAAACATGCATTTTAGCCCAAAATATTGGTTTTGCCTGGAACACCTTTAATGGTGCTGTTCTGATCTTTCCAAACACTGCTGCTACACCTTTATCAATTACGTCTCTAACTTGCCACCAACGTCATCCCTGGTTCTCCCATAGCTCCTTCCACACAACCTTCCCTCTCTTCCTTATCTGCACCCTGACCATCACCAGTGGAGTACCAATCTTCACACACGACCTACAACTTTGCGCCATGTCTCTACCACATTTCTAACCATCTGTGCTGCGAGATTGCTCGTCTAATCTTAAGCACTGGAGAAATCTCAACTTCCCCCAGCTTGACATAATAAAAAAACAAGCCTCTGCTTTGCCACAAAATCTGCTCCTTTGCCACTATTTCCTGCCACCATCGACCTGTAATCTTGGCATCCTGTTTGAACTTCAGATGGGCATTTAGGCGCCTATCTGATCAAATTTAGAGCTCATCTGTTACAATTCTATCCCTTGCTGTATATCTCACCATACGGCCTTAAAACCTTTTTCTATAGGTCTGACGCTGCTAAAGTTGACTACGCCCATATTCTCTTCATCAATTAATCATAGTCCAGCCAATGAAAATATGCTGTTTATCTGACATAAGCTGACATATTCATTTCCATCAGATCTGAGATGCACTGGCAAGATCAGCACTTTTTGTCTACCCCTACAAGTTAGCCTGGTCCCCGGAAGTGTGGCGTTTCTTTCTCTGTCTCCTCAAGTCTTGCGCCCTTCTTAAGTGCCTCATGACATCCTTCCATGTCTTTATTCTAAAATTGGCAACATGGTCTTCAACAGCCTAAATTTCATACTCTGGAACTCCCTAAAATTTATTCACCATAAAGAAATATTTCTCAGATTCTATCTCCTTAATCAGGTGGTAAAGTTGCTTCTGCATTTCTGCCTTCTGACAGCTTTCCTTGTATCGATTCGGAATATTTCTGTATAAATACTATATAGTTGTATGTTGCTGTTATTCATACTTGAACAAAAGACAAAGAAACAACTTAATGTAGTGTCTGCTGCTAATAAAAATGATGTTGCAAATTAAATGTCTATTGTCAACACGAGTTATGAATTTAAACAAAATGTCCTGATTCCAACCACTGCAACATTAAACATCATCAGTTCTGATCGATGGACACTGATCTCGACTGTTGACCATATTTCCCTTTCCACAGACATGGTGCGACCTGTTTTTGTTTCAGATCACCAACGTCTGCAGTTTTCTGCTTCAATAACTGCAACATGAAATTACTGCAGTATTAAGGCAAAGCATCAGTTAATTCCAATACAAAGTGAATCTCACAAAATATAGCTGGATATTTTGAACAGGGTCTAAAAGCTAACTTTAAAAAAATAATTAAACAGGATATATTTTCTCTAAAAGATGAAATGTTTAAATAACCACCGCACATAAAGTGTGAAAGTATTAATACCAGGGTTTTTTACGTGAGAGCGGAGACATTTCATACAAGATGTCTGAATAAGTGGCTGCACAAAATTGTGAATTCTACAAAAAGTCACACATGCAAATTTAAAAAACACATGATAAAATCATCAGTTGTGACTTTGAGCCTACATAAACATCACACTTCTGCATGGTTCCATTTCCACACTTTACTCAGCGGGTAAAGATATGAATGTCAGGCAATTCTCAGTTTTTGTGCACTTTTGCATGCCAAATCTGTAAATCGTGTCGGCAATGTTAAGTTTTCTGGCTAGGCCTTAAAAAACACATTCACTGTGGGACTAACATGTAAGTAATGGAAACTTATGCTGTGCTTGTTTTGTGCTCTGCATATTAGGAAGAGGTAATGAGGGCTCCTGAACTAAAGCTTGCAAACCACATGACCCCTGCGAATGCTATCTTATCGCATCACAGGTTCCTTAGGGTGACCACAACCACTTAAATCAGACTAAACCAGCGAGGTGACTCGGGATTTTTGACACGTACCAACAATCTGATAGAGTTTCTGGTCACCAATCAGCTTATAAACCTCTGCTGCACCGAGCACAAATCTGATCATCGCCCAGCTCACCAACTGCACTCATAAGATAGCGTATCATGAAGCATGACAAAATGAAGATTTACTGTTACATTCATTCAGGCCAAAACAATATGTTTGGGTTTTTTCCCCCCCTGAAGGATAGGCAGTTGAGGGGTGGATTCAGTTAAAAGTCAGAGAAGGCACTGTTACTAAATAACCATACAATAAGATTATTCATTTTGCTGCACTGTGCCAAGAAACCAAATTTAGTAAAAAATAAGATCTAGCTAGAATGATGGTCCATAGTTTAAGAAATGCCCTGGAATGATTAGGCCTTGTGATTCATAGCACTGTGGTTTTATCAATTGATCATTTGGGCTTTCAAACTCATCACAAAGAAGACATCATATTACAATGGTGTATTCATTTTGTGCATTTGATAAAACAGTTAATTTTTTACCATTTTATTTAGTTTAGAGGAGCAGCATGGACAGATTCTAAGGGGAGTAAGAGGCAACTGTGGCTGACAAAGGTATAAAACTAAAAGAAAAGATGTATAACATGGCAAAGAGTAGTGGGAAACCAGAGAATTGGGAGACTTTCAAAGGACATCAGAAGGTAACAAAAAGGGCAATACGGGGTGAAAATCTGAGTTACGAAGGTAAGCTCGCCAAGAATATAAAGAAGGAGAGTAAAAGCTTATTTAGGTAAGTTAAGAGAAAAAGATTAGTAAAGACAAATGTGGGTCCCTTGAAGGCAGAAACAGGTGAAATTATTATGGGGAACAAGGAAATGGCAGAAGAGTTGAAAAGGTACTTTGGTTCTATATTCACTAAGGAAGACACAAACAATCTTCCAGGTGTACTAGAGGACAGAGGATCTAGGAACTGAAAGAAATTGGCATTATGCAAGAAATAGCATTGGATCTGAAGTCTGAAGAAGGGTCTCAAGTCAAGAGTTTGTTGTCATGTGTCCCTAATAGGACAATTAAATTCTTGCTTGCTGCAGCACAACAGAATATTGTAGGCATAAATACAGATCAGATCAGTGTGTCCATATACCATAGAATACACACACAAACACAAATAAACAAATAAAGTGCAATAGGCTGTTATAGTTCAGAGTTTGTTTGAAGTTGTGTTTAATAGTCTGATGGCTGTGGGGAAGAATCTGTTCCTGACCCTGGATATTGCAGATTTCAGGCTCCTGTACCTTCTACCTGATGGCAGTGGAGAGATGAGTGTGTAGCCAGGATGGTGTGGGTCCTTGGTGATGCTGGCAGCCTTTTTAAGGCAGCGACTGCAATAGATCCCCTCGATGGTAGGGAGGTCAGTGCCGATGATGGACTGGGCAGTGTTTACAACTTGTTGCAGCCTTTTCCGCTCCCGGACGCTCAGGTTGCCGTACCAAGCCACGATGCAACCGGTCAGCATGCTCTCTACTGTCACCTGTAGAGGTTCGAGAGAGTCCTCCTGACTCTCCGTAATCTTCTCAGGAAGTAGAGGCGCTGATGTGCTATCTTTATGATTGCATCAGTGTTCTGGGACCATGAAACCCAAAACATCACATATTCCAATGCTCCATAGATGCTACCTCACCCGCTGAGTTTCTCCAGCATTTTTGTCTACCTTGGATAGAGAATTGGTTGGCAGACAGGAAACAAAGAGAAGGAATAAATGGGTCCCTGTCAGAATGACAGGCAGTGGCGAGTGGAGTGTCGCAAGGCTCGGTGCTGGGGCCACATCTATTTACAATATATATCAGTGATTTGGATGATGGAATTAAAAGTAACACTGGCAAATTTGCAGATGCCACAAAGCTGAGTGGCAGTGTGAACTGCGAAAAGAACGCTAGGAGGTTGCAGGGCGACTTGGACAGGTTGAGTAAGTGCGCAGATGCATGGCAGATGCAGTATAATGTAGATAAATGTAAGGTTATCCACTTTGGCAGCAAGAACAAGGAGGCAGATAATTATCTGTATGGTCAGATTAGGAAAAAAGGAAGTGCAACGAGACCTGGGTGTCCTTGTACGCCAGTCACTGAAAGTAAACATGAAGGTACAGCAGGCAGTGAAGAAACCTAATGGTATGTTGGCCTTCATAACGAGAGGATTTGAGTATAGGAGTAAAGAGTTCCTTCTGCAGGACATACAGTACAGTAAGTACCTACAGTAAGAACCGCTCTCATCCTTCTAAATTCAAGTGAATAAGAGCCCAGTCTTAGCAATCTTTCCTCATATGACAGTCCCGCTATCCCGGGGATTAACCTTGGGAACCTACGCTGCACTCCCTCAATTGCAAGGATGTCCTTCCTCAAATTAGGACCACATCTGGAGTATTGTGTGCAGTTTTGGTTTCTGAATTTGAGGAAGGACATACTTGCATTTGAGGGAGTGCAGCATAGGTTCACGAGGTTAATCCCCAGGATGGCGAGACTGTCATATGAGGAAATATTACAAAGACTAGGCTTGTATTCACTGGAATTTAGAAGGATGAGAGGGGTTCTTATAGAAACGTATACAATTATAAAAGGACTGGACAAGCTAGATGCAGGAAAAATGTTCCCAATGTTGGAGGAAGTCCAGAACCAGGGGCCACATTCTAAGAATAAAGGGGAGGCCATTTAAAACTGAGATGAGAATAAATGCCATAAAGATGTCCTTCCTTCCGCAACGCCAATATTTATTTCAATCAATACCGATATATCTCCCTAAAAGTTAAAAAAAAAAAATTTGATTCTATTATCACTAATTTTATTTGGGACTACAAAACCCATAGAATACAGAAAAGACACTTGTGAAAATCCAAAGAATATGGAGGACGAGCTCTTCCTAATTTTCTTTTTTACTACTGGGCAACTAACATTGAAAACATAATCTTCTGGTTGGACGGCACATGTCAACAGGTAAATTTGTTAAAAATGGAGGGGGAACATTGTTTGCCTTTTAATATAGGCTCGATCCTCCTATCTCCAATACATTTGAATAAGTCAATGTATGAGCAAAATCCGATAATACACAGCACTCTACGTACCTGGAACCAGTTGAAATTAAGTCTTAAACTAAGAAACTTGTCTCTCATTCTGCCTATTGCAAACCGTCTATTTTAGATAGGGTGTTTGTTCAATGGAAAAATCTGGGCATTAATACTGTGGGAGACCTCTATATGGAGGGGACTCTCGCCTCTTTTCAAGAACTACAGGAGAAATTCCACTTGAACGCAAACAATCTTTTTAGATACTTTCAAATCCGAGATTATGTGAAAACATACACACAAGATTGTCCTTGTATTGGTCCAGATATATTAGACGACTGTTTGAATAGACATGCCGATACAAGTAAGTTGATATCTTACATTTATAATACTCTCTTAAATATTGATACCCCACCTTCTGAGATTTATTGGCGAGCATGGGAAGGCGAGTTGGGTTTATCTATTTCAAAGTATATATGGGAGGAAAGCCTATTATAAATACTTTACTCTTCCTTAAATGTCAGGCATTGCCTGAAACAATTCAAAATATTGCACAGGCTATACTATTCAAAAACAAAATTGAATAAGATTTTTCCAACTGTCTCCCCTATCTGTGATAAATGTCACATCCAAGAAGCTACCTTAACCCATTCCTTTGTATCCTGTATAAAGATACAAAACTTCTGGATGGGAACATTCGATATAATTTCTAAAACACTTAAAAATCAATTGGAGTCAGATGCAAAATTAATAATTTTAGGAATGTCAGAGGGCTGCTCTAAATTAACGACATTTCAAAGACGTTTCATTGACTACGGCTTAATAACCGCGAAAAAACATACTCAAATTCTGGAAAAAAGATAACAGTTCCCACGAAGAAGATGTGGATCACAGAAATGACCGCGACACAACATTTAGAAAAAAATAAGGCTTGTTTTGGCTGATAAATCAGACCAATTCTCAAAAACATGGTCTCCTTTCACTGAATGTCTTCAACAATACAATGGTCGAACACAAATTTAAAACCGATGCTTGGGGTGGGTGAGCGGTGGGGGGGGGGGGGGGGGGGGGGGGGGAGGAGGGAAGGATAGTGGGGCATATCTCCGTCTTCCTTTTTGTCTCTCACTTCTTCGGCAGTTCAGGGGTCTTTTCTTCTCTTTTTTGTATTTTTCTTCTTTCTCTTCACTCTTTCCTTTTTTACTTTTTTTCCCCCCCGATTCACTTGTCAATTTATAAAAAGTTAAAAATGATGCCGTGCGGAAATTGTATAATTGTTATGCCGATTGCTTCTAATAAAATAAACATTAAATTTTTTTAAAATAAAACTGAGATGAGAAAAAACCTTTTCACCCAGTGAGCTGTGAATTTGTGGAATTCTCTGCCACGGAAAACAGTGAAGGCCATTTTACTAGATGAATTAAAAAGAGAGTTAGATAGAGGTCTTGGGGCTAACGGAATCATGGGGTAAGGGGAGAAGGCAGGCACGGGTTACTGATTGAGGATAATCCGCAATGATCACAATGTATAGCGGCGCTGGCTCGAAGGGCCGAATGGCCTCCTCCTGCCCCTAATTTCTATGTTTCTGTGTTTCTATGGAAACATGGCCTTTGGACCACCAAGTCCATACAAACCATCGATCACCCGTTCACATTCATTCTATGTTATGCCATTTCTCATCCACTCCCTGCACACTCGGGACAAGTTACCAAGGTCAATAAACTTACCAACGCGCACGTCTTTGGGATTGGGAGGAAACCTGAGCACCCAGAGGAAACCCACGCTGTCACAGGGAGAATATGCAAACTCCACACATGCAGCACCCAAGGTCAGGATCGAACCCGGTCACTGGCACAGTGATGCAGCAGCTCCAGCAGCTGTGCCATTGTGCCACCCCTTAAATGGGATACACTGCAAATCAGAATATAATTATTGTAAATTTGAGATTACTTTCCCGCCCCCAAAGGGTCAAATAACAAATACTATGATAGCACATTGAGGCAGGTCATCCTTAGACCCATTTTATATTCTTGCAAGGACAGCAAGCTTCCATTCAACCACACTTACTATGCACTGCCCATCAATTCTGCACTGGCTCATTTCTAGTGCTGTAAAGTAGGAACATATATAGTTGTCTTTTCTCTAATTTAAGAGATGGGTCACCACCCAATTACCACGCGGTGATGCCGTGTCAGTGTACGTGGACCATGAGAATAGCATGATACATATCCATGATGGGTCATGCCTCAGAATGTCTCTGCAAGGTCCCTATTCTCAGGAACTGAATCTCAGCTATCAAATGTTTATGGGGAAACACCCATTTAAAATAACAGCAAGACATTTAGAAAATGATAAGTGTAGGAAGGAACCGCAGATGCTGGTTTACACTGAAGACAGACACAAAATGCTGGAGTAACTCAGCGGGACACGCAGCATCTCTGGGTAGAAGGAATGGGTGATATTTCGGGTCGAGACCCTTGTTCAGAAAATCATAAGAATCAAGCAGAGTCAACACAATTATATGTAAGGGAAATATTTGTTGACAAATGGCAATACAAATTGAATAGCCAGCAGAACATTCAGAATACCACGCTGAGCACCTACTGTTCCAATGCTTTCCAATAGAATAATTCCAATACCCGAAACGTCGCCTATCTCCTTCGCTCCTTAGATGCTGCTGCACCCGCTGAGTTTCTCCAGCTTTTTGAATTTCCTCTTGCTTTTTCTGAATAGAGCAGGCCAAAACAATTGTCCATACCAGCAGGTAAAATAGTGGTACTGGTCATCCTGGCCAAAAATGTGGCTTATTCTAGAGCCCAAGTCTTCACCATTAGTCTTGATAACATAATGATATAATTAATCAAAGTGACAGGGCCCTCAATGGAAAGCTGGGATGAATATTTTGGCTCAAATTGCAACAAATTTATCCTTCCACTGCTGAGAAAGAGGACGTTCCCAGAGCAGCATTCCCCTCCCATTAAAGGTTTCATTGCCCACCGCATATCATGACAGGAGGTAGACAACTGGTGTAATCCACTGCTTGAACATTGTTTAGCTATGTCTATCTCATTCTGCTGTTGAAGTTTAACATGTCCCATCTTACAGATTTGCATGCTTGACCTCTCATTTTCAGGTGTACCTGGTGCTGCTCTCAGCATGATCTTCCATGTACCCCATTGAACTTAGATCAATCCTGTGGCCTGATAGTAATGCACGAGTGGGGAATGTAGTGGACATATTACTGCATTTAACTTTATCTATCGTAATGTGGCATAACAGGGTAACCAGTGTCCAGACATGAAGATGAGAGTCAGTCCTTCCGTGAATTGTACAGACATCACTCTTTCAGATACCTTCAGGGACAGATGAAACTTAGTGGGTACACTTAGGAGGAGGTTTAGCTGGTGTATTCCTTCCCTTGATTCACCCACAAACTACTATAAGGCACAATAATGTTCATCTTTGCAAGGAAGGACTGATCAACCCACTTTGGTTCTCGACCCAAAACGTCACCTGTCCGTGTCCTCCAGAGATGCTGCCTGACCACTAGTCTTGATAACATATTGATATAATTAGTCAAAGTGACAGGGCACTCAATGGAAAGCTGGGATGAATATTTTGGCTCAAATTGCAACAAATGATCCTTCCACTGTCCAGCTACGAAGACAGATGTGTACAGCAATTTGTTCTTCCCCCGTTAAAACGTGAAATAATCTTCACCCTACTATAATTACCCAACCAGATGCAACTAAATTTAAGGTAGCTCTTTCTTCCCAAAAACCCTTTCTGGCTTAAGTCCTCCCTCCACCACCTCCAGTTTAAATTCCAATTTGGAATATTTTGGAGGACCAAGAAACCAAGACCCACTTAATTACTACAGCACTCTGTGTAGTTTATTGTAAACCAGCACCTACAATTCCTTGCATCTCCAACCAACTTTAAAGCTGCTTTCTACAATCCAGTTGCAGAAGAAACAAAGTTGAAGACTGGAAAGAATCTCATACCGAGGCCCTGAGATGACTGCCTTAATGAATTCAAGATGCTGTGCTAAATCCGCACTTAGACACAGAAGTGTAAGGTTCAGTGTGAGTGTACTGAACGACAGATTCAGAAGCTGAGGGGAAATGAGGAACGTTTAGAGGAAGAACAAAATAATTGATAGGAAAGCGATAGACAAGAAAACTGACACTGATAAAACAAGAAGTTGAATATTATTGTGAGTAAAGGATTACTAATCAAAATATGTTTTTTTTGTGACGCCCAAGATTGAATGGGGAGTGTTATAAAAGCCCCTTTGACAAAGGGTACTTGCATCTTTCAGTTTTTCCTATTGACAGTATATATATTGTCGTATGATTCAGTTGCAAAAAAAAATGCAGCCTTCTCCACTGGTATGCCTTAAAATCCACAAGTCATAAATCCGTCCACACAGGTCATTCGAGTTGTAAACTGCCATCACGGGTAACATGTGCGCAGAATCAATAAGATCAGGGTTAGTTAGGACTGGTTATAACTTGCAACACAGGGCTGCTACAAGCCACATTGAATCTCAGTTCCCTCAATCATTATTGATAGTCACATGAATCCACTTGAGATGAAATTGTCAAAAATGGTCATGCCTAGGAAACAGTGGGCTGCACCATGCTTGAACTTCCCCACTCCTCGTGTTTACTGAATGTATTAATCTCTCGGCTGCACTGATGTTTTGCTGCCTTGTGTCCAGAACTATGGGTGCTAATGGCATCCCAGCTATAGTGAAGATGTTTTGGGTTCTAAAATTAACAATGTTGCCAATCAAGCCATCTGATACAGCTTCAACTTTGAGATCTTGCGCCAACATGAAAGATTAGTATATCGGGTTTGCAGATGGCAGGGCAGATTCAATCCAGGTAATCACTATTACATCTATCGTCTCCAAACCCTGGACAAATGGGGAAATGATGCAGTCAAGAGTGTTCCAGTTGTGCCATAAAGCTGAACAGTCCCAGAGTAGTGAGTGGGCCTCTTGGTCTGGATTTGATTGCATTGAAAGCTCTTTACTAGCTTACTGCTATCAAGAGCCCATGTAGCTATTTATAAAAATCAGGCACATTTAAAAACAGTTCAAATAGATTAGCAATTAAACCATAAAATATAAAAAAATGGGGGAGAAATTCATTAGAACACATTATAGGGGCAATAACTGGTAAAACAAAAAATGTTGCAATTAAAAACCTTGCTCTTTCAATCCAGGTTGACAACCCCATTGAATGAAGTGTGCAACATAACCTACCCTGGCATGAAGCTTTCAGAATGCATGCAAGTAATGAATGTAGTGGTGGAGCTGAAGATCACACACTGGCATCTGACCTTCAATTCATTGCATGTGCAGAAGGTGGGAATGAGTTGACCCACGCACTACAGTTACCTGACAGTTCTCTACCGGACTATAGTTAATGAACAGCAACATCTGGGACATTATCTTCTAATCGGAATATTGGTGAAGAACTACTAAGCAGACACACCACCTATTCATGTTCTTCAGAGATGCTGCCTGACCCAGTGCCTTACCCCAGAACAGTGTATTTTTTATTATGCAGACACATGGCACTTGGGCACCATGCCTGGATCTACAGGAAGCCCAATCTGTGAAGTCAGTCTGCCCTGCAACAAATACAGGCGCAGCTTTACCCTACACATACACCAGGAGAGGGACCATCAAACTCGACATGCTTTCCTCATGGGAAGATAGTTCATGGGAAAATGTACATTGTTAATCACTGGTCAACAAAAAAAAAACATTAACAAGTCGCAGGGAGGCTTAGCGACACCATAAGGCCGTTTGACCACAGGTCTGCTGATCCTGTTTTTTAATCACATTCTCAAAATCTATTTCTCTATAAAGAGATTCTTAAAACCGCATGCAAAATGGTAAATTCCACAATTTCCTCATGTTAAAATATTTTTTTTAATTAGAAGGAGCAAGACAAATATATAACACCATTCCAACGACAAATCACCTGGTAACGTTTTGGATGATGATAATAGGCAGAAGCAGAGGGGTTCAATTTCTGACTAGCCTCATGCAGCGGCTCTGGTATGTTTAAAAAAAAGACAGTGCTGGAATAACTCAACAGGTCACGCAGCATCTCTGGAGAAAATGGGCAGGTAATGTTTTGGGTCGGGAGCCTTCTTCAGACCGATTGTGATGGGGGGGGGGGGGGGGGAGAGAGAAGAAAACTGGAAGATAGGAGAAGCAGGACAAAGCCTGCGTATTAAAATATTAAACAGGTGAGGGGTGATTGTATATCAATATAGAGATTTCTACCAGTTGAGAACTGCTCTTTAGTTACCAAATTAGCTTTGTCTCAAGTGTTGTTCAGTTTACATACAGATACATTAAAGTCACCATCTCTTTTCTGCACTCAAGAAACTGGTTACCTGTTTGGTACATTACAGCTAGGACATGCATTCACACCGAGTAGATATTTATGGTAGTAGTGACTTTAGTTGACTTTTGGAAGCATTATCAAAAACAACTTAACATTTAATATGTAGGAAGGAACTGCAGATGCTTGTTTAAACCGAAGATAGACACACAATGCTGGAGTAACGTAGCTGGACAGGCAGCATCTCGGGAGAGAAGGAATGGGTGAATATTTTGCAAGCCGATTTAATCTTTGTGGGTGATCTTATAGATTATTTACCCAGTTTAATTTCTAGGAATGGTACGGTGTATAAATTATGGAGGTGTTCAGCCACTATGAATTCAATCTTTTTATTTTCTGTTATCAGCAACAATGGGAGCTGGCAATTTGAGTATCTGCAAATTAAGTCTATCACCATGTTATGTGGTACCAGAGAAGCATTGCTGTGCACAGTTGCACGACTGAATGAAGAACTTGATTCCAGAATAAAGTCGAAGAGAGAAATGAAAGTAGCATTGTTTAAAATGATCGTCTAAAGTCACAAACTATTTACTCTGCATTGAGCCAAAGATGGGGGAAGTGGGTGAGAGTCAATACTTGGCATCTCATGTTATTTTATCCATCCATTTTCACACATTTCTGCAAAAATATAAAACTGTTGTTTTAAAGTAACCAATAATGGCAAGCTTTATGATTACCACAAATGGTCATTGATGTTATCCATTGTAGGCTCCTTCCACAAACACTTATATTCTAATGGTTAAACACATGGTATTTAAAGGTACTCACCCATTTAACTCAAAAGAGTGAAAGAATGTTTCAGACTTTGGCATTACACTTATACAGCAATATAATTTACTGGAAACCATCTAGTCTCAAGTTATTACCATACTAATATCTTCTCAGTCTCTCCTGTGCAATGAATTGCAGGAGGCATTTCCACTATTTGACTTTTAAAAAAGTCTTGGAAGATTGAAATGATTAGTACCAATTTATGTATAATTTTAAGATGCACTTTTATTAAAAGGATAGGTCAATTCATTTCTCTGTGGTGCTATTTTGATCAGCTGGGCATGTGGGCAAAGAAATGGTTAATGAAGTTTACTTTAGATAATTGTGAGATGTTGAGGTTTGAGAAGTTAAACCAGCGCAACACCTTCTCCATGAAAGGTGGGGCCCTGGGGAGTGTTGCAGAGCAGAGGGTCAAGGAATAAAGTACATAATACCCTGAAAGTGGTGTCACAGGTAGACAGAGTGGAGTAGAAAGCTTTTGGCACGCTGGTCATTATCAGTAAAATAATTGAGTGTAGAAATTGGGATGTTACAGTTGCACAAATTGTTGGTATGGCCGTGATTCAAGGTTTGTCACCCTGTTATAGGAAAGAAGCAATTAGCTGGAAAGAGTGCGGAGATGATTCACGAGGAGGATGCTCGGATTCGAGGACCTGGATGGAGAGAGGTTGGGCAAGTTGGCACTTGCCCAAAATGCAACGTAATTTCGTTTATATCAATGTATTTCTAAATGACAATAAAGTTTGTTTGACTTTTGACTTTGACTTGACTATTCTTTGGAGCACAGCAAGCTGATTGGTGATCTCATAGAAACATAGAAAAATAGGCGCAGGAGTAGGCCATTCGGCCCTTCGAGCCTGCACCGCCATTCAATGTGATCATGGCTGATCATCCAACTCAGTATCCCGTACCTGCCTTCTCTCCATACCCCCTGATCCCTTTAGCCACAAGTGCCACATCTAACGCCCTCTTAAATATAGCCAATGAACTGGCAATGAACTAGATCTTACCGAGTTGTATAATATCATGAAGGAAATAGACAGGGTGAATGCACACAGTCTTCCCAGGGTAGGGGAATCCAGATCTAGAAGGTAAAGGTTTCAGCTGAGGGAGGGGGAAAGATTTAATAGGAACCCAAATAGGCATCATTTTTACAGAAGGTGGGGGGGATGTACGGAACAAGCTACCAGAGGAAATAATTGAAACAAGTACATTAACAATATTTAAAAAAGACATTTGGACAGTTTACATGGATCGGAAAGGTTGAGAGATATGGACCAAATGTGGTTAATGGGACTAGCTTAGATGGGCATCTTGGTCGACATGGACAAGTCAGGTCAACGGGCCTGTTTCTGTGCTGTATACTCTGACCATCACTGTACATGTGATAAAATTATTCAGTTACAATTACCTTGATTGTCGGGTTTTAACGGAGCAAAGATCTATGCTCACTCTTAGTTTTTCCTAAAGCAGTGCCCATCTCTGGTGGGTAATGTGGCAACTGAGCTTGCTTCACAAGCTACACTGACTGACCTGTGGCCAGTGACTTGACTGGCCATCTTTTCTGCATCTTTGCACTTCCATAATCTAGGTAACACAGACAAGTCTTACAACACCCAACAGGAAACAAAGGCCTCTTCATGGTAATATTTCTCAACAAAAGCAGAATTTTTTTTTCAACATAAGCCCCAGAAGCTTTTCTAAGCAGGAGTGCTGGCTTTATTTATTTAATTAATGCATCTAATTCAGAAACAAGTTATATACTCAAATTCATTTCTGTAGATACATCTGAAAAATGTCAAATGCAAGAACTAGTTCATTCAACAGTTAATTTTGCTTTTAAGTGGAAAATCATTTTCTCCTCTTTATGTTTGATTCAGTAACATTGTCTATAAATTTTAATTATGGACCCACAATCAAACTGCAGCAAAAATTAACAACGGACTTCATTAAAAAACAAAAAAAATAATGGCAACTAATAAACATGGAGCTTGCATAATGTTTGTAATGGTAGAAAGCACTTTAGAGAGGTTATGAAAACAAAAATTCCTGGGATTACTTAGCTAATCAGACAGCATCGAGTTCCTGTCCCTTGGACGTGGAATATTAAACAGTAATGTGCTGTTTCCCCATACGGACATGAAGCCTGCACTGGATAAACTATGTACTGCTACCAACAGCCTGGAACCGAAGTACCCAGAGGCCTAGTTGAACATAGCGAAGGGGGAACAATCAGGCCAACTTCGAGATTGTGCTCCCAAAATATAATCAACATGTCTCCCGCACCATCAAGAGGCTAAACCACCTTCAATAACTAATGCACAACAGTCCACGACACCAACTGCACCTTACCTGCATTTTGGAAAATCTGACCATCAGGCTCTATTGCAACTCCCTGTCTGTTAACAGAAACTAAAGCGTGAGGGTCCAGTACAGAAAGTTGGTTAGAGTTGGTCTGAGGAAACAAATGAGCTCCTATGTTACCTTTTTAAGTTGGTGGTCACGTCCACATTTATGGACTTTGTGGCTAATCTAAATGACTTTGCCACTCCTGTCATGGACTTCATCAGGGACTTCACTGCAGAGTGTGTAACAAAGTCAATCTGAGTGTCCCTCGACTGGAAATCATGGATGAACTGTGAGGTCCACTCCCTAGTGAAGACTAAGTCTGAGACGTCAAGTCGGGTGATCCCACCCTCTACATTTAATCTAGGTATGACTTTTACAAAGCCATCAGGGACACCAAGAGACAAGTCCAGACCAAGTTAGAGTCGCAAACCAACCACACAAGCCTGCATGCTACAACGGGCTATAAAATGGATTCAGGCAGAATCACTGGCAATAACGCATCCCTCCTTGACAAGAATACACTCAATGTTTCTTTTCAACACAAGGTCGGTGGAATGACATCACCCGAACAGACAGCTTTGGGTGCATCTGTACCCAGCGTCACCATCGTAGACATCAGATTGATCTGCCTGAGAGTGTCATCCCGGTCAAGAGAGTGTGCTTTAATGACTATTGTCCAGAGGCTCTGGCATCCACCAGCATGATGTGCTTCGAGAGGCTGGTCATTCTGCACATCAACTCCAAACTGCCCGACAGCCCTGATCCATTGCAATTTGCATTCGGACAACACCTACATCAGAATCCTATTTATAGCTCTGCCTTCCAAACAAACTCATCCACAAACTCTTGGACCCAATGCTCATCAATCCCTGCTGCAACTGGATCGTTGACTTCTTAATTGGAATCCGTTAGGATAGATGACAAAACATCCTCGAAGGGTCTCAACCCTGAAACGTCACCCATTCCTTCTCTCCAGAGATGCTGCTACCTATCCGCTGAGTTACTCCGGCATTTTCAGTCTACATTCAATTTAAACCAGCATCTGCAGTTCTTTCCTGCACAAAACATCCTCCATGACAATTATCAACAATGGTGCCCTGCAAGGCCATGTTCTCAGCCCATCGCTTTGCTCCCTATACACCCATGACTATGATACCAAGTTCTGCTATAACCCCATTTACCAGTTGCAGATGACACCACTGTAATGGGTAGATCACAAACAATGATGAGATGGAGTACAGGAAGATCCATTGTGGCTTGGTATGGCAACTGCGATGCCCAAGACTGAAACAAGTTGCAGAGTTGAGAACGCAGTCAGTCCTCATACAAATCAACTGTTACCGACTCCATCTATACCAGATTCATGGATAACTTCTTCCCCATTGTTATCGGACCTTTCATAAGCTAAGGATGAATTCCCGATCTTCCAAACTACTTAATTGTGACCCTTGCACTTTCTTAATCTACACTTTATAGATGAAACATTACATTCTGCACTCTGGTTATTTGTTCTTTTACACTACCCAATGTACTCATCTATGGTATGATTTACCTGCATAGTGTTTCACCCTATCTTGGAATATGTGACAATAATAAACCTAGTCCCAAACAAAAACTTTTGATTTTGCACGAGAGTAAAATTTGATTTAAATCAAACAGCAAGGGACCATCCTTTCTGTTTAAAACTGAGCATCGGCTTGCTCCAACATAGGAGGTTTTGATCGTTTCATCAATCTAGTAATAATGAACGAGGTAGCTGTTAATTGAAGTCTCTTTATTTCCCACATGAGGAATTGGCTGTTAAGACAGTTGTGGTCAACATTTCACATAAAACACATCCCTATCTTCAGGAAGATGAATGTGCAACTTTGCTTCTTTTAGTTTTCCACAACATTTGGAGAAGTAAAATTACAGATTGTCTTGCTGATAGCAAAAGGGGCCATGTTTGGGTCATTCTATGTTAGCTCTCCAACATTATATCAGTAATTTAAGTTTCGACAAGAATCAAGCCTTGGCCATTAACAACAATATCCAATCAGACTTCATTGTTATCTTAAGCCACGGACAAGCATAACATAATCAATTGAAGTAATCTGTACACTAAAATATTTATTTTGTCAGAATAGGATATGTGAACAACACTGGAGTTGATCTATGCTAGATATTCAAGATCAAAATGTTTATTATCGCCCATTGATATGTTCAATGCTACACCGAAGATGAGACACAAAAGGCTGGAGTAGCTCAGCGGGACAGGCAGCATCGCTGGAGAGAAGGAATGGGTGACTTTTCGTGTCGAGACCCTTCTTCAGACTAATTGTACAAAAGCTCAACTAGCCCAGGAGTGCAAATCAGAGACCGCAATGAACTCAGCAGGTCAGACAGCATCTCTGGAGAACATGGTTAGTTGACGACTCTCGTCGAGATCCTTCTTCAGACTTTACGCTTACACTTTGTGTCCTTTTGTGTATAGACCAGCATCTGCAGTTCTTTGTTTCTACATTTTGGTTTATTCACTTCACCACCTGCACAGAGTGGCTGCAGCACACACCATCGACTGGAGTTAGTCAGGCAGGATACTCCAACAGCACCTCTCAAACCCATGACCTGCGCTACCAAGGATAAGGGCAGCAGCTGCATGGAAACACCACCAAGTCACACATTATCCTGATTTGATGGTTTATCACCAATCCTTGCTTATGAAGTTTGGCATGTCACCGACAACCTTTACCAACTTCTACTGATGCGCTATAGCAGGATGCACAGCCTAGTTTGGAAACAGCTCCATCCCAGAGCACGAGAAATTGCAGAAAATTGTGCACGTAGCCCCGAATGTCATACAAACCAACATCACTTCGCTGACTCCATTTACACTTCACATTGCCTCGGCAAGGCCACCAGTATAATCATGGACTAGTCTCATCCTGGTCACTCCAGCTTCTCTCCCTTCCATCAAGCAAGAAGTACAGGCGTTTGAAAACATCTACCTCCAGATTCAGATTCGTCCCAGCTGTCATCAGGCAACAGAATGGTCCTCATCAGCTGGAGTGCAGTCCTGCCCTTCCATACACCTCATCGGAGACTAAAGCACTATCTTTAACCAGACCTTATTTTGCACTAAATGTCTGGCCTACATCCTTTATCTGTGCACTGTGGATGGCTCCATTGTAATCATGTATCGTCTTTTCTTTCACTGGATAGCACACAAACAATAGCCTTTCATTGTAGCTCAGTACACATGACACCAATAAACTAAACTAAAATATTTCCTGGATTTATATCCTGGAGCTCCTTCCCCAAATGCATTGTACATTCATCACTAAGACTGCAGAAATTTAACAGCTCACTCAGACACTCAGAAATTCAGTCAGCTCACTATTCTCTTCTCAAGAGGAATTAGGGATGGACAATGTACTTTCTGTGCCAAAGATGCTTGGAACACAAACACTGCTGCTCACACGTTACTTGATGACTTTTAAAGGAAGACCTATACACAACATTTAAACTGATTTGCATTATAGAAAGAGTTGCAATAATGTTGATTGTAGGATCATCACCAGTCAGGACAGTAAGCATTAAGGGCCTGTCCCTCCAGCATGCGACTCCATGCGGTGAGCGCGACCTAACGTGGTCGCTGGGGCCGGTCCCACTTCAATCGCCGGAGCCGTATGGAGTTGTCCCGTGCCCCTCTCTGTGTGTCTCCGTGTCCCTCTCTGTGTGCCTCCGTGCCCCTCTCTGTGTGCCTCAGTGTCCCTCTCTGTGTGCCTCCGTGACCCACTCTGTGTGTGCCTCCGTGACCCACTCTGTATGTGCCTCCGTGACCCTCTCTGTGTGTGCCTCTGTGTCCCTCTCTGTGCGACCCTCTCTATATGTGCCTCCGTGACCCTCTCTCTCTGTGCCTCCGTGTCTCTCTCTCTGTGTCCCTCTCTGTCCTTGCGAACTTACTGCGGACTTCGCTCCAACTTCGCGCCACTCACCCAACCTCCGCGCGGCTCCCGCTGCCGGTTTGGTCGTGCTCGCCGCATGCAGGCGCATGCTGGTGGGACCGGCCCTGTACGGGGATCACTTGACCTCCGCGCGGCCCCTGCTTCCAGTTTGGTCGCGCTCACCGCATGGAGTCGCATGCTGGTGGGACAGGCCCTTTACTCTACTAGTATCTCTCAAAATATTGCGTTGGGATAAATTACATCCACTGGAAAACAGAGGGGGCTTCAGCATGACATTACATCCATCCATACAACCCTCCAACCCTAACATTACATCCATCTAACCATCACTCTCCAACTGAACATAACATCCATCCAAGCAGCACTTCCTTACAGATGTAGCAACCTGGATTTTTATACTAAAATTTCAGGTGGATACAAAAATACAATATTCTGATTCCTCGTCAAGAAGGTTAGCAGCTGTGTAATGGCTCGTGCCCGTGATAGATACTTTCAACAGTTAAACCTAAATTGCTGTGACTGTGCTATTTGTACAACATATGAATGTTTGGCGATACAAGTTTTTTTTACAACTTTTTGCAACTCTAAAACAGAAAAAAGTTAAAATAATCTCAACAGCACCTTATGCATGGAATATATGGCATTATATTATGAAATGGAAGCCAATAACTAAATAGTTAATAACCCTGTGAATAATTATTTGGAGATCCCAGGAATGAGTAGGTTAACCTTGATGAGCGTCTGTCAGCACTGGGCCTGTTCTCGCTGGAGTTTAGAAGAATGAGGGGGGACCTCATTGATAGATACAGAATAGTGAAAGGATGTGGAGAGGATGTTTCCACTAGTGGGAGAGTCTAAGACTTGAGGTCATAGCCTTGGAATTAAAGGGCGCTCTTTTAGGAAGGAGATGAGGAGAAATGTATTTAGTCAGAGGGTGGCGAATCTGTGGAATTCTTTGCCACCGATGGCAGTGGAGGCCAAGTCAGTGGATATTTTTAAGGCAGAGATAGATTCTTGATAAGTGCAGGTGTCAGAGGTTATGGGGAGAAGGCAGAAAAATTGGGTTAGGAGGGAGAGATAGATCAACCACGATTGATTGGCGGAGTAGACTTGATGGGCCGAATTCTACTCCTATCACTTATGACATAGTGATCTCAACCCCTCATTGGGAAAAAGGAGAAGTATTTTGTTGAAAACGTATCCATGAGGGGCAAAAATAAAAAATAATGCCTATCATAGGTGAACAGCCTGTTACGTTATTCATGTTCAAAGTAATCACCAAGGTGAAGAACTGAAGAGTACTAAATGTCGACAAAACAATCAAAGTGCAAGGAGTAATAATAGTTTGGGGAAAGTAACAAAGAAATTGGCAATGTGATATAAAGCATATGTCAGTTAAAACATGGATGCACAAAACACATCTGAAATGGACATAATAGAAATACATTCAGCCTCCATGGTTTATTTCCAAAACATTCAAACACTATATGGACACACAGACGACTGTGGAGGCCAAGTCAATGGATATTTTTTAAGGCGGAGGTTGTCAGATTCTTGATTAGTAATGGTGTCAGGGATTATGGGAAAGATAGGTCAGCCACAATTGAATGGCGGTGTAGACTTAATGGGCCAAATGGCCTAATTCAGCTCCTATGATTTATAACTTATAAACATTGAATTAGGCTGCTATTCTTCAGGTAGCTCCTCTACTTCCCTTTATTTTGAATGCTTAAAAAACTTTTCAATCACAATAGAGAACAGGATGTTAATTATTGTTCTTTTGTAATATTAAAACAGTTATTATTGCACAACTAACCAAAAAAATACTGACAAATGTGACGTGGCATAGCTTCACATGCTGCACTATCATCTCATGATCTTGCTGGACATTTTATGTCTATGATTCCTGATATTCTGAGGGAAACTTCACAATTGTGCCCTCATAGCACCCATTATCATGAGGCACAGCTATCTCAGAACAAAGATCAAAACCTTGACACCATCAAGACTGAATAAAAACAGCAATGAATGGCTCATAGGTAAAGCGAGCCTGTGATGTCAGGGTTAGAAACGTCTCAATAACACATTGAAAATTAAAACAGCAATAGATCGCTAACAAAATAAGGGCTTTTGAGATAAATCTAGAAATTGATGCACAGCTAAGTCATATGCACAATAAGATTCCAGTATTAACTAATTTGTATAGCAGATGTAGAGAAGCTAATAATTGCCCCTCATGAAAACAAAGGAGCAGGTAAATAAATACACAGATCCACAGATGCTACCTGGTGTGCAGAGTTCCACTAGCACTGTTTTTTGCTCAAGATTCCAGCATCTGCAGTTTCTTATGTCTGCTCACTAAATACCTCCAGTAATGCAACCTTCACAACTCTCTGGCATGAAGAATTCCAGAGATTCGCTACTCTGAGAAATTATGATACACCATAATTTTAAATAATTGTCCCCATATCTTGTAATTATGCTCCAGACTCTCCAATTAATTGAAACATCGCAACATCTCCTCTTTGTCATGCTCCCTTCGGATCCTATAAGTTTCAATGAGATAACATTTAGAAGACATTTGGACAGGTATCTGGATAGAAAAGGTCTCAAGGGATATGGGTTAAACACAGGCAAATGGGACTAGCATAAATGGGCATCTTGGCCAGCATGGATGAGTTGGGTCGATGGGGCCGTTTCTCTACGGTATGACTCTAGGTGACTGAGTAATATAGATTCTATTGGTTGTTAAAAGTAAACATGATGTTCCTCTTCCAATAGAGGAGCTAAAGATCAGGCTGAACCTTTATAATATGTGGTCAAGCTTCAGTTATTTTAGTGTGTCTATTTCTGAGCACTGCAGTTTATGATGCACACCAAGGCCTTGAAGTGCGAGAAGAGATTACAAAAGGTTAAAGGATAATTAGGAGGCAATCAAATCTATAAACAACTTCCTATAGAATACAAGCAACTCTAAAATGCACATGATTTTAAGGTAGTTAGCAAAAAAGCCAGAGGTTTCATGAGACTTTCACAATAGGAAATGGATAGCCAAAATTTACAATGCTGCAGACAAAGTCAACTCATTGGCAGCAATCTCCATATAGTCCAATTCAATTCCTACACACACCAGCGTCCACTGGAATAGGATACCACAACACTGTAAATGGCTCAAATGAAATCATGCATCGTCTTTCCACTGACTGGAGAGCACGCAATAAAAGCTTTTCAATGTACCTCAGTACACGCGACAATAAACTAAACTGTAAACTGGTTTGGCAGACAAACAGAAATTAATACATAGCTGAAGTGAAGGCTTTAGATTTTGGGGTAATTGAGGAAAGAAGGGGAGATGGGATCTGTACAGGCCAGACAAGGTGCATCTCAATAGGGCTCAGACCAATAACCTTGAAAGGAATTTAGTTAATGCCATGCTAATTAAACAACACCAACCTTTGTTTTATACTTCAATCAAGCTGTTTACAAAATAGATGCAAAGAACTGACGGCGCAAATAACATAAAGCATGAAATTATGATCGTTACTGAAATACAGCAAAAGGTCGACCGGAAGGGTTGCTCAATATTACAGGTTACAGAGATCTCTGATGAATTAGCCAGGTGGGGTTTCAAGGAAACGAGAGGTGGGCATTGCCAGCAATACCATTTAAGTCAACAATTGGAGCGGTGGTGGGAAAGGACATGAAAGCAATTACAACATGGGTTAAAATGACGAACAGGGAGCAATCATGGTTCTAAGAATTATCTGAAGGCCTTGTATGGGGAGAAAGATAATGGAGAAAATATGTGGGCGATTTTCTGATACAAAGGCTATCTGGGGCAATCCCTATGTTAACTGAGCAAAGGAAGTTGACGCTGAATTCTTGGAATGCATATTAGAGACTGTTTTTTTAAAAATAACCAATGCTTTGTAAAAACAAGACAGGAAGCAGTACCAGTCTTAGTTTTAGGGAATAAATCTTGGCAAACAGGGTGATAACAGGAGCGGTATTTAGAGACAACAATCCTAATTCAACGTGACATAGAATAGAGGGTAAAAATTCTCAACTCACACAAGGTCAATTTTACTCGAACAAGTCATGTTTCAGCAAAGCTCAGCAAAAAAAACTAACTACCTGAATGCAAACCAGTAAAGGAGTCGGAAGCATTCAAAGAGGAGAAAGCAGCAGTTCAGCAAAAAAGATCCTAATAAAAGTAAAGAGGCACTGACAAGACGAGACCCAGAAAAACATTGAGGAACAAGCAGGACAGATAAGGCAGTAAAAGAGAAGGTTAGGAGAGATGTTCAAATGGAACACCAAAATAAATTCTGGAAGAGTATACAAGCTATTATTAATGAAAAGAAAATTAGGATAGCAAAGAGCATGCAAGAAGAGGTTGGCAGGGAAGATCAAGGAATACCCCAAGATATTTTGTAGATTGTGAAGGGAAAAATAGATCCAACTGAAAGGAGAAATAGTTGTTCAAATGGGGCATTGTGAGAGGCAACTATGACACTGAGGAAGAAGGTGAAGTAATGGAAATGCTGGACTGTAAGTAGAATTTAAGAGGTCCAGCTTCTTCAAAAGTGGCATAAATGACTAAATATGGTTAAAATATACAGCCGATTCTAAAAATAAGGAAACAAACAACTCGGGGTTTATCACTTTCCAGGCCTTATCCTGATCCCAATTCATGTGTGTGTGTGTGTGCGCGCTCACAAATTGATGAAATTCAGAAATAATTTCAAAATTCTTGAAAAATACAGATATACTGTAAAAGGGGAAGAATTATTGTTTTGCTATCACAATCCAACTTTTACACTGTACCTGGGACTGATGGTCAGCTGCATTGTTGCCCACTGCTCGCACTAATTTTTAAAGGCTCTGCTCTGTCACTAAATCGATGAATTGTAATCTGTAATCTCTACATTATTACCCTGATATATGAAAAGAGAGTATGTGGAATAAGATTTTGATTAGCATGCCTGTCAAAGATTCTGGGGAGAAGGCAGGAGAATGGGGTTGAGAGGGAAAGATAGATCTGCCATGATTGAATGGCGGAGTAGATTCGATAGGCCGAATGGCCTAATTCTGTTCCATTGACTTATGTACATGAAATGGAGACATAAGGAACTGCAGATACTGGAAATCTGAGCAAAACACAGCGTTGGAGTAACTCAGCGGGTTAGGCATCATTTGTAGAGGGAATGGACAGGGAATGTAACAGTTCAAGGAGCCTTCTTTAGATTGATTGGGATGAGAAAGCCGGAAAAGAGAGGTGGAAGTACGACAAATAAGTGATAGGTGGATAAGGGCAGGGTTGGTCTGAATTTGAAATTATATGGTTCCATTAAAAGGTCAGCATAATCTCAGTATTTTACAACATCCAAGGTGGAAGATTGAATAAGAAAGTAACAGTCGGTGGGAACCAAAGATGTGTCAGATTGGCTTAAAAACTGGGAGAAATGGAAAAATAATGTCATGTGCAGTCAGGTTTCCTCAGGCCCCTCGGACTCAATAAAAACGATAGCAGGCAGCCTTGCAAGCCTTACCCCATTACTCAAACCTCACGTCAAAAACCTTGGCGTGATATTCGACTCCGCATTGAAATTTGACAAACAAACCAATTCCGTGGTAAAAGCTAGCTTCTTCCAGCTTCGGACGATAGCTAAAATAAAACAATTCCTTCAATTTGACGACCTCGAAAAGATCATCTACTCATTTATCTCCTCCCGCCTTGATTACAGGAACTCCCTTTACACTGGCATCAGCCAATCATCCCTGTCCCGCCTACAATTGGTCCTAAACGCCGCAGCGGGACTCCTGACGGGCACCCGAAAAAGGGACCACATCACCCCGATTCTGGCCTCTCTCCACTGGCTCCCTGTGCGATTCCGAATTAATTTCAAGCTCCTTCTTTATGTATACAAAGCCCTTAACATTAAAAATCTGCTTATCCACCATACCACCTCCAGTTCCCTCAGATCGGCCGACTTGGGGTTACTGACCATCCCGCGGTCTAGGCATAAGCTCAGGGGCGACCGCGCTTTTGCGGTTGCAGCTCCTAGACTATGGAACGGCATCCCTCTTCCCATCAGAACTGCCCCCTCCATTGACTCTTTTAAGTCTAGACTTAAAACTTATTTCTACTCTCAAGCCTTTCTTGAGGTCCTCTGAGGGAGCGCTGTATGTATGCATCTATGTATGTATTGTTGATCTATGTACCACTGTTTGTAGCACATTAGTACCTGCATCAATGTAAAGCACTTTGGCCAACGAGAGTTGTTTTTAAATGTGCTATAGAAATAAAATTGACTTGACTTAATACTGAGTTCCTTATTTTGCATGATGTGGATTTAGATGGGGTAATGATCAAGATGTCTGCTGATGGTACCTAAACTGGCAGTGTAGTTGATATTGAGGCAGTAGATTCTAAGCTGCAGGAAGATATCAATATATGGTTGAGTAGAAACAAAAACAGCTCATGGATTTCAAGTAGAGAAGCAGTACGGCACAGATTAAGCAGTTCAAAATAAACTGGTAGGTTGGCAAGAGGGATCCCAGAAGACATGCTCATAGGTCAGCATGGGAAAATTGGGCCATAGGGTTTGTTTCCATGCTGTGCTCAACGCAGGATAGGTAGATAAGGGAGCAAAATCTGCAGCTGCTGTCGAGAGGATTTGAGCTAGAGAATATGTTTCCACCGATGGGAGAGTCTGGGACCTGAGGCCATTGCCTCAGAATAAAAGGACGTACCTTTAGAAAGGAGATGAGGAGGAATTTTTTTAGTCAGAGGGTGGTCAATCTGTGGAATTTATTGCAACAGAAGGCTATGGAGGCCAGGACAATGGTCATCTCTAAGGCAGAGAGTGATAGATTCTTGATTAGTACGGGTGTCAGGGGTTATGGGGAAAAGGCAGGAGAATGGGGTGGGGGGGGCGGATAGATCAGCCATGATTGAATGGCAGAGTAGGCATGATGGGCCGAATGGCCTAATTCTGCTCTTATAACTTATGAACTTGCAAAACATTAGCAGAAAATGCTCATGCCAGTCAATTTATATCACTGGTTAATGAGGGGTCCTTCACCTGGAATGTTTCCCTGCCCATGAATACTGATTAATCTACTGATTAGCTCCAGCAGTTTTTGATGTTTACATGGATAAGGAGATCAAGAAGGTATCAGTGATACTGGTCTTTAAACATCAGAAGCATATAATATAACAAAGAGATCTTGATAGAATTATAAAAATCACTAGTTAGTCTCCAGTTGCAGCACTGTCAGAGTCCTGGTCATCACATTATAGAAAGGATGTGTTAGCATTAGAGGTGTCGGGGAAATTTACAAGCAGATTGGCAAGACTAAATAATTAAAGTTATGAGAGAAGGCTATCTTGGGTAGGTTTGTTTTCTTTAAAACAAAGGATATTTAACAGAAATGTACAAAGATATTAAAAAAACATGGTGGCACGGTGGCGTTGCTGGTAGAGCCGCTGCCACACAGCGCCAGAGACTCGGGTTGGATTGGACCTTCAGTGCTGCCTGTGTGGAGTTCGCATGTGATCGTGTGGGTTTCCTCCGGGTGCACGAGATTCCTCCCACATCCCAGAGACCATGTAATTGCAGGTTAACTGGCTCTGTAAATTGCGCCTCTTGTGTAGGCAGTGGACAAGAAAGTGCGATAACATAAAACTTGTGTGAATGGTCGAATGATTGTCGGTATGGACTAGGTGGGCCAAAGGGCAAAGGGCCTGTTTCTATACTGCATCTCTAAACTAAACTAGGTAGGATAAACAGGGGTTCGTTTTCCTTGGCAGATTGGCTCATTTTCCCATGTTGATATGGATACCATGGGGTAAAGGGTTCTATTCTGTGCATTAAAGTGAAAGAACTGGTTATAGGAGTACAATTGGGCTATTCAGTCCATCAATTCTACTCCGCCATTCAATCATGGCTGATCTCAGAGTGGGGCTGGTGGATATTTTCAAAAAGCAAGGACAGGCATCAGTTTAAATACCAGTATCACTGTTGGCATTTCCCCACAAAGTGGGAAATTAAAATAGACCAGCAATTCCCCTTGCTAATTCCATAACTTTCAGTAGTCAGTGGTTCAGCTGTACCTGTCGAGATCTTGGAGATGCTCGGCACCAATCGTCTTAGTCAGGGCACGGTGGACAATGCAAATTTGATAAATGGCTTGCCTAATTTAAATCACAAATTTAAAACACTAGTTGTCTCTGGGCTAGGTGAACTACTTCAGTGATAAATTAAACTAAAGAGATGGAGAAAACGCAGAGTGGGCCCTCGTTAGTTACTCTAAACCAGGGTCGCAGCAGCCATGACCCATAGAATCAGTTGGAAGGGAAGAATTAGGTATGGCTGCCCCTTGCGATCACAATTCTGCAGCACCTGCTGCAAGTGTATGCATTAACACATTGGCTGAGCAAGGATTGGTCTGAAGCGTGATAACGGCCTGCTATCAACCATTGACTGATCAGTCAACTCTCAAGGTTCATAAGTGAAAGGCACCTTGTGCAAGGCAATGGTGATTCACTAGTGCCACAGAACCACATCCCAGCAAAAAGTAACCACTTTGAGGAGAACTTGGGAGAATAATTAAATGTATCTGGCTATCTTTTAAAAGTTACACCTTTATCACTTAAATCATCTGTACTTTATTTGGATACCTACTCCTGTGCCTAAAAGGGCAATCAGAGAGAAATAAAAATCATGTATTGTGTACGTATACATTGTTTAACACACAGACCGAATCCACTTCTGCTTACTATTATCTTTAATTTCAGTGAAGTCTCATAACCGCACACTACGCAAGGTTGCTTAATTTTAAGAACTTGTACTAGCCGAAAACAATTTAAATCAATTATAGGCAAATGATTTGGGCTGGAAATGAACAGTATACTCGTAGTAAAGGAAATATGGCAATGTAAACTAAAGATCAATGTAAAGCTATAAAACATGAGTAAGTTAACTCTGGCCACAAGCTAAACCAAAAGTGCCAAAATAGGGAGTGAAGGAAAAAATGAGGAGGAAAGGGAAGCAAGATAAGGAACGTTGCTATCTTATGCAGATGTATGTAAATAACTTCACAGCAGAATGCTGCACCAGTAGATTTACATCAGAGCCAGCTGCAATTTTTAACAGGCAAGATTTGTACAAAAAAAGTGCTAAAGATAATGGAAAAGATTAACAAAGTACGCAAATCTAGATTTTATCACTTACCTCATGTTGCAGCTCCTCTATCTGATCCTTCAGCTCTCGAATATATTGGGTGGAGTCTGAATTATTAAGCTGGCCTTTAACTTTACCCTCTTCTTTCTAGTGCAGAAAACAAGAACACTTACTACGGCATTCGACCCAATCTATGAACCCGAAACGGTAAAATTGAAAGCAAACGCATCATTTTGTAGATACAAAATATACGTGCTAACTTACGGGAAAAAAGCACAATTTTACACACTTATTCACAACACACACATATTAAACACCACTTCACCCTGTTATGACTGGAAAGCTACTCAAACTGAAACACTCCTTTGCTGAAAAAGAGCAAAATTTTGGCCATTACCATTCAAGAAAATTCAGAGACTGCAATAAATAACATTGCTTAAAAGATCAAAATTATTATTGTCAGTATACATAAATCAGTTGACTCAAACAGCCAACTTATGCATCACACAAATGATGCACAAATTAAGTGAATTGCTCCTATTTTAAAAATAACTTGTACCATTCTACCCAATATGTCACAATACTGAATGTGTTAAAATAGGTCCCCACAATTCTGCACATTGCAAATACAGTGCCCTCCATAATGTTTGGGACAAAGTCCCATCATTTATTTATTTGTCTCTGCACTCCACAATTTGAGATTTGTAATAGAAAAAAATCACATGTGGTTAAAGTGCACATTGTCAGATGTTATTAAAGGCCATTTTTATACATTTTGGTTTCACCATGTAGACATTACAGCTGTGTTTGTACACAGTGTCGCCCCCCCCCCCCCCCCCCCCCCCCCCATTTCAGAGCACCATAATGTTTGGAACACATGGCTTCACAGGTGTTTGTAATTCTTCACGTGTTTCATTGCCACCTTAATGCAGGTATAAGAGAGCTCTCAGCACCTAGTCTTTCCTCCAGTCTTTCCATTACATTTGGAAACTTTTATTGCTGCTTAATAATATGAGGACCAATGTTGTGCAAAGAAAGTCAAAGAAGCCGACTTCCGGTGGCGCTATGGAGTAGGTGAAACTCGCGCCAACCAGCTCCTTAAAAATTGCATTAAAAACGGGGGAAAACGGGGTGATTTAAAGTCACTCACCAGAGGAGAACGGGTGAGAACGGCACCGGCAGCTTTTAAAAGGTGCGTGACGTCATCAGGCGCGCGACTATACCGACGGTATGCCGATGCAGCATCCCCCCCCCCCCCCCCCCTCCCCAAGGGAAAAAAACAACATTGAAAAAGGAAGTAGGCCCGACTGGAGCCTCGGGCTCGAGTTTGACAGCCTCCCAGGAAGACATCTCAAGGAGGAAATCTGAGATGGAAGAACTTAAAATTGCTGTTTCTGCAGAAATAAAAACTATCATGGGAGAGCTGAAAAAAATGAAAAATTATTATAAAGAGGATTTAAAGATCCTTAGAGAAGATATTCAAGTGTTTAAAGAGCAAGTGAAAGATGTATTAAAAAAGAAGTTATACTTACAGTAAAGACTATGCTCGATGAATGGAAAACACAGGCGGATGCAGCTTTGCAGCAACATATGGATGATGTAAATCGTAAATTTGATGTGATGGAGTCGGCGGTTGATACTAAGCTAGAACCTATTTTACGGTCACTTGATCAACAACATGCGGCAATAAACGAACTGACTAGTATTGCCGATACAAGTGCTAAGGCAAATGAGAAACTTCTCTCCGAGAACAAACGTTTATCAGATTTATTAAACAAAATAACTGAGAAATGTATTGACTTGGAGGGACGTCAAAGGCACCAGAACGTAAGAATTGTTGGTGTGCGTGCAGGTAGAGAGGGAAATCAAGACCCTCGAGAATTTGCTGCAAAACTCTTTAAAAAAGTTTTGAATTTGGATCAAGAACCCCTGCTTGGTCGGGCACACAGGGCACTGAGACGACTCCCAAAGAGGGGCGCACCGCCAAGACAATTGATTGTGAAAGTGGTTTATGATCACGTCTTGGAGGATATGATGAAGATAATAATTCGTAAGAAAAATCTCATCTACGATGGAGATAAGATTAGCATATTCAGAGACTACCCTGCGGATGCTGCCAAGAGAAGAGCTCTATTTACAGAAACAAGAGGCATTCTTAAGAATATAAAGAATCTGAGATATGGTCTGATGTATCCCGCAACACTAAGAGTAACCTATAAGAACAAAGAGCATCACTTCATCAAGCACACAGAGGCACTTGAATTTGCTCAGAACATCGAGAAGAAAGAGGAAGAGGAAGAAGAGGAAGAAGTAGATGCGGATGAAGAATAGTGAATTTGAACTATATTTAACATTTACCTGATGGTACCGAATATCTATAGAGAAGGAGGAAGAATAATGGACTCTTAAATACACTGGTTAAGGATGGTTTGAAGGATTACTAATAAAAAATTAACATATAATAGGAATAGTTTAGTATTAACTATCACTTAAAATTGTATGCTATCCCTCCCAAAATAGTGTTATGATATTATTAAAAATCTAAATAAGTGTTCATAATTTTCAAGCATTTAAATTTAGTACCCCACCCCTATACAAATAGCCCTTAAGGCAAATACAAATTTTCCATTAAGGAAAATTTGGAGCTGGAACTATTAATATCTTTTTTAACAACGGAAGTCGTTAGATTAATAGCCACGCTAGTGTGGCTTACACTAACTGCACTAAAAATAGCTGTAGTTACCCTTTCCTTTCTGCATATTACTAACATTTTTTATTTCTATTTTTATTTTTATGTTTTACATAATGTACTATATTATACTTTTAGTTATGAATGGTATTATGAATTTTGTTTGAAGAGATATGTATGTAAGATAAAGTTACAAGTACTAAAACTCATCGATCTGAAGCAAGGGTATGAGGTTGGGATGGATATGCTGAGACATCTACTCCATTATAATCCACTTTAACACCAAAATGCAAGACATTAATACGAAAACTGGGGGTGATGGAATCACCTTCTGCAGTTGGAATGTAAAGGGAATTAATGAACCAATTAAAAGAGGTAAGGTTTTAGCTCATTTAAATAGACTTAAAACAGACATAGTCTTCCTTCAAGAGACACACCTTAAAAGGATGCGCAACATAGACTAACAGCAAAATGGATTTCTGAAGTGTATCATTCTTCATTTATACATAAGTCTAGAGGGATTGCAATACTTATACGTAAAGGCATACCATTTAAACATACCTCAATAATAGAAGATATTGAGGGTAGATATATAATAATTACGGGTGAATTATATTCAAAGAAAGTCGTTCTTATGAACGTATATGGACCTAATTTTGATAATCCGTTGTTTTTTAAGAAAATATTTAATACTATTCCTATATCTACACAACATAATCTAATAATTGGGGGTGATTTAAACTGTACTTTAGATAATTATCTAGATAGATCATCAACTAAAAGGAAAGCTACATCTAAATCAAGTGAATTCATAAATTATTTTATTAATACTGTTAAGGATGTCTGGAGAATTGATAATCCTTCTGGTCGGGAATATTCATTTTACTCTCCTGTATTCGGAACCTATTCAAGGATAGATTATTTTTTAATAGACTCAAAGTTAATTCAATTTACGTATGACTGAAAATATCATAATATTATTATTTCAGATCATGCGCCATTAACATTTAAGATAAAATTAAAGGGTATAACTAATAAACACTCTCAATGGAGACTCAACCCTCAAATTTTAAATGAAAAGGCTTGTTATGATTATCTGGTAAAACAGATTAAATTGTTTGTTTGTGACTAATGACAAACCTGGAATTTCTCCGTCACTTCTTTGGGACACATTTAAAGCCTTTATGCATGGTGCTATAATATCTGCGCAAGCATACCTTAATAAGGAAAACCGAAAGATGCAACAAACTTTAGAAAATGAAATAAAGCAATTAGATATTGAAAATGCAATATCTCCATGTAAGGTGATACATAATCAAATGTTATCAGCCAAATTTAATTAGGGGTTGTAGACAATTAGCCCGTTATCACCCTTATTATTTGCTCTTGCAATCGAGCCATTAGCCGAAAGGATTAGATCAGACCCAGAAATATATGGATACAATATTAATATGACGACTAAAATATCTTTATATGCAGATAATGTTTTAATATATATCACAAAACCGGAGATTAGTATTCCTAATCTACTTAACGTTATAACTAAGTTTGGTACATTTTCAGGATATATAATTAATTGGAATAAAAGTGAAATTATGCCTATAACTGGAATAAAATTAAATATATTACAACAATTTCCGTTTAAAATAGTTATGGACAAATTTAAATATCTAGGAATTAATGTATCCAAATCTTATAATTTTTTATTCAAATTAAATTATCCTCCGTTATTGAATAAACTAAAAAAGAATATTCTATATTGGAAAACACTACCAATATCAATGATTGGCAGAATTAATGCTCTAAAAATGATTTTTTTTTACCACAATTATTATATTTATTTCAAGCTATCCCTTTACATCTCCCTAAAACTTTTTTTTTTATTATTTTTTTTTTAAAATCGATTCTATTATTAACAGCTTTATTTGGGATTATAAAAATCACAGAATAAGTAAAAAACACTTATGTAAATCTAAGATAAATGGAGGATTAGCGTTACCTAATTTTTTATATTATTTTTGGGCGGTTCAGATTAAGAATATGAATTTTTGGTTGGTAAAAATTGATCAAGAACAAGCTTGGCTAAAGATGGAAAAGGAAGACTGTTTACCGTTTGATATAAGTTCGATTCTTCTTGCTCCATGTGAAGTACAAAAAAAAACTTACGGGGAAAACCCTATAATTTATAGCAATATGTGTATTTGGAAACAAATCGTTTAGACTTTACATTTGCATAATATGTCACTTTGTTTACCAATTATGAATAATCCCTTATTTAAACCTTCTATACTGGATAAGGGGTTTAGACACTGGAAAAATTTAGGAATTATAAGGATAGAACACCTTTACAGGAAAGGAAAATGTCTCTCATTTCAAGAGTTAAAAGATATCTATGGATTGCACCCAAATAACTTGTTTGGGTATTTACAAATTAGAGACTATATCAAGTCAAACATGCAAGACTATAAGAATAGAGAACCAGGATTACTGGATGAGTGGCTTAACAAGCATCCAAATACAGAAAAACTAATAGCGTACATGTATAATACTCTTTTGGATAGGGAAGTCCCAACAACAGAATCATACCAACAGATATGGGAAAATGAAAGAGGTCTATCTATAATGAAAGACACTTGGGAAGAAAGTTTACAATGTATACCGATGCTCATTAAATGCCAGACATACTTTGGTACAATTTAAAGTATTACATAGATTACACTACTCAATAACGAAATTAAATAGAATGTTTCCTAACATTTCTTCTATTTCCGATAAATGCCAGAATTTAGAAGCTAACTTAACGCATAGTTTTGTAACATGCATAAATCTTAGCAGTTATTGGGCTGATATTTTTAGAATCATTTCTGAAGTTCTTAAAAGTAAATTGGACCCCGATCTAAAGCTAATAATATTAAGAGTTCTTGACTCAAGTTGAAAAAAAAATTAAAATTCTGGAAGAGAACATTATCCCCCACAATCAAAATGTGGACTGTGGAAATGTCCGAGACGTTGCATTTGGAGAGAATTAGGTTTGTCCTAATGAACAAATATGAACTTTTTGAACAAATATGGTCTCCATTCATTGATTATTTAAAGGGGTAGCTGAGCTCAGCATTGTAACTCAATAAGTACCCTGGTGTAGGATTAGATGAAAAGGTGTATTCTGGGATTTGTATACACGTCTCTATAGATATTGTTATGTGAAATTGCTCCATTCATTGTTAAGATGTATTCCTTATTTTTTTATTATATAATAATTGGGGTTTTTTTTAAATGTTTATTTTTAATTATTTTTATTTTTTTATTTTCTTATATAATCATTATTATTATTTAATCACCATCTCTTGATTAATGATCTATACTTTTACTTTTTTATCACTCCTTTACTTTCCAAAAATAAAAAAAACAGAAGCATACATAAATTATTCTGTAACATCTGTACAATTTTTGTGACAAGGCTAATTTGTATTTGTAGTTGTACCTTAGACAATATGCATCGCTTCTAATAAAAATATTATTAAAATTTTTTTTTTTTTTTTTTAAGTCAAAGAAGCCATTTTGAGTGAGAAACAAGAATAAAAGTGTTAGAATCATAGGCCAAACCTTAGGCTTGCCAAAATCAACCGTTTAGAATGTAATTAAGAAAAAAGAGAGCACTGGTGAGCTTACTAATCACAAACAGACTGACAGGCCAAGGAAGACCTCCACATCTGATGACAGAGGAATTCTCTCTATAATAAAGAAAAATCCCCAAACACCTGACCGACAGATCAGAAACACTGTTCAGGAGTCAGGTGCGTATTTGTCAATGACCACTGTCCGCAGAAGACTTTGTGAACAGAAGTCAGAGGCTACATTGCAAGATGCAAACCACTGGTTAGCCACAAAAATAGGATGGCCAGGTTACAGTTTGCCAAGAAGTCCTTAAAAGAGCGACCACAGTTCTGGAAAAAGGTATTGTGGACAAATGAGATGAAGATTCACATATCAGAGTGATGACAAGAGCAAAGTATGGATGAGAGAAGGAACTGCCCAAGATCCAAAGCATACCACCTCATCTGTGAAACACGGTGGTGGGGATGTTAGGGCGTGAGCATGTATGGCTGCTGAAGGTACTGGCTCACTTATCTTCATTAATGATACAACTGCTGATGGTCGTAGCATAATGAATTCTGCAGTGTATAGACACATCCTATCTGCTCATGTTCAAACAAATGCCTCAAAATTCATTTGATGGCAGTTCATTCTACAGTAAGACAATGATCCCAAATATACTGTTAAAGCAAAAAATAAGTTTTTCAAAGATAAAATATGGTAAATTCTGGAGTGGCCAAGATCACCCAAACTGAACCCAATTGAGCATGCCTTGTATATGCTGAAGAGAAAACTGAAGGGGACTAGCCTCCAAAACAAGCATAAACTAAATATGGCTACAATACAGGCCTGGCAGAGCATCACCTGAGAAGACACCCAGCAACTGGTGATGTCCATGAATCACATACTTCAAGAGTATGCAAAGGATACGCAACAAAATACTAAACATGACTACTTTCATTTACATGACATTACTGTATCCCAAACATTATGGTGCCCTGAAATGGGGGGACTATGTACAAACACTGCTGTCATTTCTACATGGTGAAACTAAAATGTATACAAAAAGGCCTTTATTAAAATCTGACAATAGTATTTAACCCCATGTAAAGATTACTATTAAATTTAAAAATATGGCAAACATTCTTTTTCTTTGGAAAAGACAACGTGTTGGTTAATGTTATACAAATGACAATGCTTCACCAATGAAAATCACAGACCATTTCTGATCAAACCTTCCTTGTACATCCCATATCACAAAACATCATTGTTTTTCCTTTGTTCATCTGATCCAGACATCAGATATGGAAACAATTTGTACACGTTATTAATCAAATGCCAAAAACAATTTTCAAAATTAAAAATAAACTTACTAGTCTTGCAACCTTCTTTAGTTTATCACCAAGTACCCGACTCAAAGTTTCACATTTAAAAAAATAATTTATTATAATTTATTTTTCTTTGGTTTGCTTGAGATTCTCTTTCTCTATACTTTGCTTGTTATTTATCTTAACCAGAGTCCTTGTTGCTTGTCACAGTGCAATAAGTTTTCACAAATTCATTTTAAGTACAGCACCTTTATCAGTGTCGCGCCCTCTGTGTTACAAAGACTTGTGAGCTTAGATCTCTGTGTTAAAAATTCTTGAGGGGAACTTCAATACCACATTAAACTTTTTCTAAATTAATCCTTCAGTTCATTATTGCCAAATAGGATTGATTGTAATTGCTCACCAGTGGCAATGTAGCAGACCTGATTACACTGGAGGCAGCACAAGACTTCTTGGAATCAGTGTTTTGAGGTTTTCCCTCAAACAACTGATAACAAGAGCAGTCACTTCCTAGCTGGGAACCAAAGACTCACTGGTGCCTGTTAAAATGTAGAGACCCTGCAAGTATCTACAAACAACAGCTCCCCTTTTTCTTTGCGTTACATGTTTCCTTCAATTGGATTCTGTCTTTTCTTCATCATACTACATTGAAGTATTCATCTTGTTTCAACATGAATTATTTAGCCACTTAGTGAATGAGAGCACTTGATAAGCATCTTTGACCAAATTTCAATTTGCAGATGACACCAAAATTAGTGGTATAATGGATAATGAGGAAGGATACCTAATTTTACAGTTGGGAAGATGGGCCTAGGAATTTAAATGCTGACAAGTGTGACGTGTTGCACTTTGATATGTCAAGTCACGGCAGGACTTGCATAGTAAATGTTTTTGCCCCAGGGTGTTGCGGAACAGAGAGAACTAGGAATGCAGGAGAATGGCTCCCTGAAAGTGGCGAGGAAGGAAGACAGTGTGATAAAGAAGTTTGGCAGGCCTTGCCTTCATAGGGAAGGGTATTACATACAAAAGTTGGCAAGTCATGATGCAACGGTATGAGTCATTGGCGAGACCATACTTGATGTACAGTGTGCAGTTCTGATTGCCCCACTCTAGGAAGAATATCATTACATTGGAAAGGGTGAAGAAATTCATCAGTATGTTACCTGGGCCCGTGTGCTTGAGTTGCAGGGACAGGCTAGAGAGGCCGGGACTTTTTTCTTGGAGTGAAGGAAGCTGCAGAGTAACTGAATTAAAGTGTACAGGATCATGTGGGGGATGGATAAAGTGAACTCTCAGTCTTTTCCCCCAGAATGGAGGAATTTAAAACCAGAGAGCATGGGGTGAGAGGGGAGAGATTTAAGAGGGACCTCCAGGGCATTTTTTCCCCACTCATACGGTAGCCTGTGTCTGGAATCAGCTGTCAGAGGAAGCTGTAGAAGCTGACACAATCACATGTTTTAAAATACATTTGAACAGGTATATGGATATGAAGGGTTTAGAGGGCTATGGGGCAAATGCAAGCAAATGGGACTAGCTCAGCATGCCAGCTTGGTCAGCCTGAACAAGAGGGATGGAGGGCATGTTTCCTGGGAGTTACTGAGATCAAATAATGTAGCAATGTTACAAAACCTACCTTCAGCGGTG
This sequence comes from Raja brachyura, assembly GCA_963514005.1. The sequence continues at coordinate 63,166,766 of OY740790.1, read as the reverse complement.
CTGCAGATCTGCCACTAGCTGTGTGCACGATTTCGGAGCCTTTTGCCTTTGGGGGGGGGGGGGGGGTGGAGAGAGAGAGATTTAAAATGCAGGTTTGTGTCGCTTGTCGGAGAGGGATTTCCTCGGGCTGAATAAAAATTCGATCGGACTTCCGTTCCCGTTTTTAAAAATACATTTATTTATTTGTTTATTTGTTTTAAAATCTCTGGACAATTTAATCGCTGGATTAGAGTAAAAGGCGACTTCTAACGCCCTCAACGTGACAGATCGCAATATCAGGACAAAACAAAAGGTAAGTCGTATATTTCACATGTAATCTTGCTTCTTGGGGTGGCCTTAGTTTAATTTTACGATGTAAAAATGTTATTTAGTCCCCATACGAATCGGCCATGTCTTGCCTTCCGATATGGGCTTAAAATTCATGGCAATGGCAACGTTCCAATCGATGGCAGTCCAGAAACACTCACTCGCAAGACGATTAAAACATTTTTTGGACAATCATGTCATAAGAGCATCTAAATCGTCTATATTTTATGTTATTGTCTATCCATAATCAATATTTTTATACTAAATATCCACAACAGTTTTAGTCACATGTATTGTGCAAAAAACAATAATTTTGATTATATCGAGAGTGGATGATTCTAGATTAATTTATCGGAGTTAAACATTAAATTCCTTCCATTTCTGCATATAAGTTCATGACAATGAGATTTAAAAATTATGTTACATTGTGAATTCTTATGTGAATGGGATTAGTTTGTTATTTGGATACTTCGGCTATTTAAAAATGTTAGCCTTTTCTTAAGAAATGGATAGATGTTTAGATGAATATGAATTTTTTGTTGGGTATTTCCTATTTGTTTTAGCGTTTAACTTTATCATTTCCACCTTTTTTCTAAAACTGCAAATAATAACTTGTTTCTGTTAATGCTGTTCAGTGTTTTTTTTCCTTTATATTTTAAACAGATGTCTCCGAAGAAGAAATGCAAAATTGGCAACAAATTTTCAAGTAACTATGGGCACTCTTTTTTAGCAAAATAATCCTTATTTTATTGAAGTTGGCATAGTTCTCATCTGTTCTGCTCATCAGATGGGGATGGGTGGAGGGTGTTATAAATAAATGCATTAAAAAGGCTCATTTGTGACAAAACAAACTACAGTCAGCCATGAATGTTTGACTGGATAACTCCCTTGTCAATGAAGCACAGAGAACCAACCAATTTTATTGAACAATTTTCAGGTAACTATCACTTTTCTTTTAGCAAAATATTCCTTCTTTTATTGAAGTTGGCATAGTTCTCATTCATTCTGCTCTTCAAATTTGTGATGAGTAAATTGTCTGGTTGCGATAGGACATGACACAAAAGCCACATCGATAATTTAATGGGTGTCAAAGGTTATTAATAGATGTACTACATTTAAAAAAAGCAAGAATATAATATCGTTTTCTGATTCCTTATCACAGTAATGTGATCAAACACACTAATACTGCAGAATATACCCTGCATTATAAAATGCCCCAATTAAGCATTAAGTTACAAACAACTGGCATCAAGGTGGTTTAAGACACGAAGAAAGTGATGAGTTAAAATTTGACAAAGCCAAATGCAGGGCAGTGGCGCTGAGGGGAGGGAGGAAAGTTTCCTGACTTTGAGGGGGGGGGGGGGGGGCAACTCAACACCATTTCCACAGGAGGAATTAGTGACGGGCAATAAAAACTGTCCTTGCCAGCTTCAGATCCCAGAAAATGAATTTAAAAGTCCATATCCTTAGTAATATGATCTTTTTTTTTAAAAAACAGTATCAATGAAAGCAATCCATTGGATGTAGTCTTTGTGGATGATAACAAGATTTTGATGTCCCATACTGCAGGCTGGAAAAAAAATGCCCATGGGATCAAAAAAAGTTGACAAACTGACAGGAAGCAATGACCAACTGAAGGCAATGTGGAAACAGTGCAGCAGTAAATGTCTAATGGCATTAAAAAGGCTCAAAGTGACAAAACCACAGTTAGGCAGGATAAGAATGTGTGGATAATTCTTTGTCAAACAGTGAACAAATTGCTGCAAGATTTGAGATTGATTTTATGCACAGTCTTCAGTAATTATCTCCACTTGCTGTGCTTTTCTGGCAAAATTTTACTTTTTATCAGAAGTTGGTATTGTTTGCATTTCTACTGTTCTTTAAATATGTAGTTTTGAGTAAGTTGACTGTTTGATGTAGGACATAAAAGTCATAAACTTTTTAGAACAATGTAAAGTACTGCAGACGAACAGCCCTTCGGCCCATAATCTTTGTGCCGAACATGATGCCAAAATAAGCTAATCTCATTTGTCTGCACATGATCCATATCCCTCCATTCCCTACACAAGCATGTACCTTTCTTATAGTCTCATAAACGCCACTGGCCAACAGACTTATTGATAGGTATACAGCATTACAAATTGCAAGATTACAATAGCATAGCATTTTCAGTTAGCTTAATGTGGTCAAACCTACATCCATACTGCAGAACACGACATGCATCTTAAAATAATTACGCAGCAAGGCGTTTATAAAACCATGAATAACTTGCATCAATACAGTGCTGTTAAGGCAAGAAACGGTTCACAACATTTCTAAGAGAGTGACAAATGTTACTTTGTCATGGAGCAAAGTTGCAGGGCAGTGGCACCACTGGCAGGAGATGGAGAGGGAGGGAAACTTCCAAACTGAGGAAAGTCAAGTATGCTAGAATGTTACAGAATACATGTTTTCCAATGAAAAAGGTGGTCTTGCTAAATTTAGAGACCACTGTATAACAAGTTCCTCTGACTAAATCTGGGAACGCCATATCCTACAGCTTTGCTGGATTATGACAATGATTACTGGACGTTTAAAGACCATAAGGTAGGATCCACTTCAGTTCCCCACGGATCAGTACTTGATGCATTGTATTTTGCAGACAAAATGCTGGAATAACTCAGCGGGACAGGCAGCATCTCTGGAGATAAGGAATGGGTGACGTTTCGGGTCGAGACCCATCTGCAGTTCTTTCCTACGCATTGTATTTTGTGTTATACATTCATTATTTGGACCCAAATGTAGGAGAGCATGATAATGAAGTTTACAGATATGGCACAAAAAGACCATATAGGCACAGGACTGCCTCCTGTGGTGGTCACCACAATAAAGGATAGATCCACCTGCAAAGGAGAGGGCACTTCTTCAAGTGGAAGTGAGAAGTAATACACTTGGGGCCTTGTAGCACAGAAAACACAGTTGTGAAGAAATAGATAGACCTTGAAATTTAGGTCCCCTTTAGATCCTTAAAAATGCGAGGTGAATGTCAAGAAGACAGGTGATGTTTTCGTTCATTAGCCAAGGCATAAAAAAAGAGCAGGATACTTCCACCATACTACTTAAACCACAGCTTGAGCAGCGTGGTCACTACAATAAGACAAAGGACATTTATTGTCACATACACCAATTGGTGCAGTGAAATTTGAGTTACCATGCAGCACACAAATAAGATAAACAGAACACTATAGAATTTAACATAAAACATAAAAACATCCCCCCCAGCAGAATCAACGTTTCCCACTGTGAGGGAAGGCAACAAAGTTCAGTCCTCTTCCTCAGTTCACCCATGGTTGTGGCCTACTGAGGCCTCCGCAGTCGCCGTCCGTTGTTTCAGGCCCTCGAACGGAAGAACACTCTCAGCGGCTTGGGGTTTCGGAATCGGTCGCTTCCTACCGGAGACCGCAGCTCCCGAAGTCCACAGGCCGAGCTGGGCAGAGATTCAACGCTGGCGACCCCAGCAAGGATCCCAGGCTCCACGATGTTAAAGCCAGCGCCCTCGGCTCGCAGACCACAGCTCCACGGTGTTAAAAGTCGGCAGTCCCAACACTCCGGAGCTCAGACACGGAGATCCCGGTAAGGCATCGCCCGCTCCGCGATGGAATCCAGTGCTGCGCAGCCGCTGATGCTTTGGCCGGTCTCCGGCAGGAAAAGCCACGCCAATCCAGATGGTAGGCCGCGAGGAGGGAGCGAAGATGCGGCTCGGAGGAAAGACGCATCCTCGACCAGGTAGTGACTGAAAAAAACGGTTTCCCATTTCCCCCCACCCCCCTCATAAAAAAGACTAAAGGACCTCCAAAAAAACTTTGACAGACTAAAAATAACAAAAAAGATGAAAGGACAGACAGCTGCTGGCGAGGCTGCCACACTCAATGGCACCACCAGAGCAAAGATGCAACTGCATGGGAGAGGTTACTGCAAAATTGAAGCCATGAAGAAAGCTTAAAAGTAAACTAATGTAAATGCTAAAGACTCAAACTGAAATGTCACCTATCCATGTTCTCCACAGTTGCTGCCTATGCTGCTGAGTCACTCCACCACTGTGTCCTTTTGAATAACATAATGCTGTTTTCTTTGGAACCAAGGAAGCTCAAAGGTGATTGCTTTAAGTATATATAAAATCGAAAGGAGTCGAGAAGGGGTAAATAAAAAGACCCATTTCCCTCAGCAGAAGGTTCAATAAAGCATGGGCACAGAATTAAAGTTACAGGTAGGACTAGACCAGGTGTGGACCCGTTGGGCCCGTCCCCAAGGCAATATTCCACCACTTACCCATAGCCCCCCAACTGCGCAGGCGCGGCTGAGGGGTTCCCGTTGTGACACAAGTCACAGCAACCCGCCTCGCCATCCATCTTCCTACCCCTATCCTCCTCCATTCCCTCTCATCCCCCAGCACTCCCTCCCCTCCTCTTCACCCTCCCTCCCCTTTCCCCTACCCTCAGTCACTCCCTCCCTCCATAACCCCTCTCCCCTCCCTACTCTTCCTCTATCTCCCTGCTCCCCCACTCATCTTCCCTCTATCCCACTCCCCCTCCTCACCTCTCCCACTGCCATCCTCACCTCCCCACTTTCCCCTCCCGACCCCCCTCCTCTCCCTCTATCTTCCTGCTCCCCCACTCCTCACCTCCCCCCCACATGGTGACGTTGAACGGGATCCCATTGTAATGCCATTGTGACGTCGAACACGGCTGAAGGGCTGGGCAAGTGGAAAAGTGGTTTGAAGGGGATTTCTGTAGAGTTTAAAATGTCAATAACTTGTAAAATATACCATTAATCTGAACAAAACTTGTTTAATTTACATCCCGGGACAATGGTGAGTAAAGTGGGCCAAAAATCCGAGCGCTAACATGTACCGTTTTGGCAGGGTTTTGGGATCTCACGCACACAAATAAACAAGGTGAGAGTTTTAGTGATACATAGATAGATTACAGGGAGACAAGAAAAAAACAATTTCATCCTAGAGGCTGGTCGGAGTCCAGAACTCACTAAATATGAGGTAAAGCGAGATTAGAATCTGGAACTTTGAAAATGAATCCTTGACTCCCTCATTGATAGGCCTCAATCAGTGTGGATCGGTAACAACATCTCCTCCTCATCAACCATTAACGCAGGTGCACCTCAGGGTGGTGTGCTCAGCCCCTTGCTCAACTCTTTACACTCGGGACTATGCAGCTAAGCAAAGCTCCATTGCCATCTACAAATTCACTAATTACACCACTGTTGTTGGCCGAATCAGGGGAGGTGATAAGTCAGTGTAGTGAAGAGAGATGGAACACCTGGTTGAGTGTGACAGCAACAAAAATCTCTTGCTCAATGTCAACAAAACCCCAGGATCATCAACCTCAGAAAGCAGAAGTCGTGAGGCCACGTGCCAATTTTTATTGGACAGGCATTGGTGCATAAAGTTAGCAGCTTCATGTTCTTGGGTGTTATCACAAATAATCTTTCCTGGGCCTAGCAAATAGATGTAAACACGTAGAAGGTGTGCAAGCATCCCTATTTTCAGAGAAGTTTAAAGAGTATTTGGCAAGTCAATTAATATTGTAGCAAATTTGTAAAGATGCACTGTAGAAAGTATCCTGACTGGTTGCATTTGGCTGGTATGACAAATCTAACAAGAGGTTGCACAGAGTGGCCACTGCCATGTCCATCATCCAAACAATCTATAAGGTGCTGGTATTTACTATCAATGATCCTCACTATCTAGGCCAAGCCTTCATCATGCTGCTACTTTTGGGCAGGAGGTACAGAAGCCTAAAGTCGCACGCCATCAGGTTCAGGAACAGCACTTGTTTTTGAATTGTATTTTTGCACTAATGTCTTGTTTCTTTTTGCAGTCTTTTTAGTTTCATCACAAAGTTTCATCAACCTCAGAAAGCAGGGGAGTGTACTCTCCAGTCTGCATCAACGTTGACCAAGTGGAGATTGTTGAGAGTTTGAAGAGGCATAAACATCACTGACAAATTGTCCTAGTCTAAACACAATGAGGTTAAGGCCAAGAAAGCATACAAATGCTTTTAGTTCCTCAGAAAGCCACGGAAATTTGGCATATTTCCAATGACTTACCGATTTCTACACTTGCACCACAGAAAACAGCCTATCGAAACGTTTCACAATATACAAAATAACGTATGGTAATTGTTCTGCCCAAGACCTCAAGAAATTGCAGAGATGTGACACATAAAAACATAGAAAATAGGTGCAGGAGTAGGCCATTCTGCCCTTCGAGCCTGCACTGCCATTCAATATGATCATGGCTGATCATCCAACTCAGTATCCTGTACCTGCCTTCTCTCCATACCCCCTGATCTCTTTAGCCACAAGGGCCACATCTAACTCCCTCTTAAATATAGCCAATGAACTGGCCTCAACTACCTTCTGTGGCAGAGAATTCCAGAGACTCACCACTTCCTGTGTGAAACATGTTTTCCTCATCTCGGTCCTAAAGGAATTCCCCCTTATCCTTAGACTGTGACCCCTTGTTCTGGAGTTCCCCAACATCGGGAACAATCTTCCTGCATCTAGCCTGTCCAACTCCTTAAGAATTTTGTAAGTTTCAATAAGATCCTCCCTCAATCTTCTAATTCTAGCGAGTACAAGCCAAGTCTATCCAGTCTTTCCTCATATGAAAGTCCTGACATCCCAGGAATCAGTATGGTGAACCTTCTATGAACCCCTCTCTGGCAATAATGTCTTTGGTCAGATATGGAGAACAAAACTGTACGCAATACTCCAGGTGTGGTCTCACCAAAACCCTGTACAACTGCAGTAGAACCTCCCTGCTCCTATACTTAAATCCTTTCGCTATGAATGCAAACATACCATTTGCTTTCTTCACTGCCTGCTGCACCTGCATGCCTACTTTCAATGACTGGTGTACCATGACACCCAGGTCTCGTTGCATCTCCCCTTTTCCTAATCGGCAACCATTCAGATAATAGTCTACCCTCCTGTTTTTGTCACCGAAGTGGATAACCTCACATTTATCCACATTATACTGCATTTGCCATGCATTTGCCCACTCACCCAGCCTATCCAAGTCACCTTGCAGCCTCCTAGCATCCTCCTCACACCTAACACTACCCCCCCAGCTTAGTGCCATCCGTAAACTTGGAGATGTTGCATTCAATTCCCTCGTCCAAATCATTAATATAGATTGTAAATAGCTGGGGTCCCAGCACTGAGCCTTGCGGTACCCCACTAGTCACTGCCTGCCATTCTGAAAAGGACCCGTTTACTCCTACCCTTTGCTTCCTGTCTGCCAGCCAGTTCTCTATCCACATCAATACTGAACCCCCAATACCGTGCGCTTTAAGTTTGTATACTAATCTCTTATGTGGGACCTTGACGAAAGCCTTCTGAAAGTCTAGATATAACACATCCACTGGTTCTCCCTTATCCACTCTACTAGTTACATCCTCGAAAAATTCTATAAGATTCGTCAGACATGATTTACCTTTTGTAAATCCATGCTGACTTTGTCCAATGATTTCACCACTTTCCAAATGTGCTGCTATCCCATCTTTAATAACTGACTCTAGTAGTTTCCCCACTACTGATGTTAGACTAACTGGTCTGTAATTCCCCGTTTTCTCACTCCCTCCTTTTTTTTTTTTTTAAAGTGGGTTTTTAAATTAGCTACCCTCCAATCCTCAGGAAAAACTCCAGAATCTAAGGAGTTTTGAAAATTATCACTAATGCATCCACTATTTCTGTGGTTACTTCCTCGAGTACTCTGGGATGCAAATATCTGGCCCTGGGGATTTATCGGCCTTTAATCCGTTCAATTTACCCAACACCACTTCCCGGCTAACCTGGATTTCACTCAGTTCCTCCATCTTATTTGACCCCCGGTCCCCTGCTATTTCCGGCAGATTATTTACGCCTTCCTTAGAGAAGACAGAACCAAAGTAGTTATTCAATTGGTCTGCCATGTCCTTGTTCCCCATGATCAATTCACCTGTTTCTGACTGCAAGGGACCTACATTTGTTTTAACTAATCTCTTTCTCTTCACATATCTATAAAAACTTTTGCAGTCAGTTTTTATGTTCCCTGCCAGTTTTCTTTCATAATCTATTTTCCCTTTCCTAATTAAGCCCTTTGTCCTCCTCTGCTGGACTCTGAATTTCTCCCACTCCTCTGGTAGGCTACTTTTTCTGGCTAATTTGTATGCTTCATCTTTTGTTTTTATACTATCCCTGATTTCCCTTGTTATCCATGGATGCACTACCTTCCCTGATTTATTCTTTTGCCAAACTGGGATGAACAATTGTTGTAGTTCATCCATGCAGTCTTTAAATACCTTCCATTGCACATCCACTGTCAACCCTTTAAGAATCACTTGCCAGTCTATTTTAGCCAATTCACGTCTCATACCTTCAAAGTTACCTTTGTTTAAGTTCAGAACCCTTGTTTCCGACTTAATTATGTCACTCTCCATCCTAATGATGTGAAGATGTGAGAGATGCAGCCCAGTGAATCACGAAACCAGCCCCCTCCCCTGCACCTCCCAACTCAATCCTTCCTGCTACCTCAGGAAAATAGTGGATTTAATCAAGGATTATTCACACATCAGTCATCACTGCATTCCACTGCATCATGATACATGTAACAGTAATAAACCAATATCAATGTACAACTTGCGTTTGGAGACACAAGGAACTGCAGATGTTGCAATCTTGCATAGAACGCAAAGTGGTGGAGCAATTCAGCATGTCAGGCAGCTTTTCTGGAGAACATGCATAAGCAACATTGCTAGGCGGGATGTCATTGTGTTTAGACCAGGACAAATTGCTGATGACCAGTCTGAAGAAGGGTCTCAACTTGAAACATTGCATCTCCATTTCCTCCAGAGATGCTGCCTAATCCGTTGAGTTACCCCAGCAGCTTGGGGTCTATAATTTATATGTTTTGCTTTGTCCAAGTAGATGTACCTGCAGTATTGTACCTGCACCTCACATACTGGAGCACAGGGCAATAAGTACTTGACTTGACACAAACTATTACCTTATAAAGGGAATTGCAGAGCATGGATTGTCAAGCAACCAGAGGTATACTTAAAAAGTACTGTACGCTCACATGGAGAGCCATGACCCTCAGACCCGTATTTTGCACGGCAGTGAGATCACATTGGGTTCCTCTTTTTTAAATTGGTATTGCAACATATTTCAAATGGCTTCCCTCTATTGTAAATGTTTCACCATTCTCAGGAAAATTGGTTAGATGAAGAGATCAAGGGAATCAATCCCAAACCACAATGCCTATGGTTCAAGGTCTTAGAGACACACATTAAATTATTTAAAGCATAGAGTTATCATAGAAGGGGATAATCACAACTACCTCCGCTTTAAGCCCTAATCTAGGTACTTGAAATGTACCCACACGTTTTCTATTGGGGATGTTAGTAAGAGAGACTGCCTCAGGATATCGACAGTGCATTCAGAAAGTATTCAGACCCCTTCAGTTTTGGTGGAGTGCTGCAGTTGTCCTTTTGGACGTTTCTCCCATCACCACAGAGGAACTCTGGAGCTCTGTCAGAGTGACCATTGGGTTCTTGGTCACCTCCCTGACCAAAGCCCTATCCCCCGTTTGCTCAGTTTGGCTGGGTGGCCAGCTTTATGAAGAGTCCTGGTGGTACCAAAGTTCTTCCATTTAAGAATGACGGAGGCCACTGTGCTTTTCAGGACCTGCAATGCTGCAGAAATTGTTTTATACCTTTTCCCAGATTTCTCGACACAATCCTGTCTCGGAGTTCTAAGGATAATTCCTTCATCTTCATGGCTTGGTTTTTGCTCTGACATGCACCATCAACTGTGGGACCTTAATAGACAGATGAGTGCTTTCCAAATCATGTCCAATCAATTTAATTTACCACTGGTGGACTCCAAACAAGTTGTAGAAACATCTCAAGGATAATCAATGGAAACAGGATGAACCCAAGCTCAATTTTGAGTGTCATAGCAAAGGGTCTGAATACTTATGTAAATGTGATATTTCAGTTATTTCTTTTTAATTACTTTGCAAAAAAATTTAAACGCCTTTTTTCACTTCTTCATTCTGGGGTATTGAGTGTAGATTGATGATAAACAAAAATAATTTAATCAATTTTAAAATGAGGCTGTATGTAACGTAACAAAATGTGGAATAAATTAAGGGGTCTGAATATTTTCTGAATGCACTGTCGATTTAATTCAGAATGGGACTGCTTGCATCCCCGAAAGATTCCTCAAGGATAACATCAAAAACTATTGCATTCTCAAAGTTTACATTTACAGATCATAGGACATATTGATTTACTTACAAGGGGTTTACCAATGCAGAGACCACAAACGCGACATTCTGTGAAACCCTTGTGCTCTGTCCACAATTGTTCTTTTGATCTTCACTATAACTCTCCGCCCCGCACCAAAACTGACCTCAGCCTTCCCAATTGTGACTGAGGCTCCAAATCCAAATTACCATCAACAAGTACTGCTAAACTTCATAGTCCCCTCTATCTAAAGGATATGTTCTTAAACTAAATGCTACATCCATTCTTGTAAATAGCTTAGCAGACAGAGTAAAGGATCAGAAAATCTGAACAAAGGATGTGGTTTCCTCCTTGTGCTGTTTTTGCAAAGCCACGTGCAGTGCAAGGGGAGGTCAAGCAAAGGTGTTGGGTCCAAGAATACCAGATGAATGCCTTCAGCCCCAAAAGGTGCCGAGTGTATCTATAGGACTGCACTACTGTGGTTTAAATTCACTTGCAAATCAAAACTAGCATATGAGGCTAATGTGAACTGTCCTGAATTTTATTGCTCAATATTACTGCACATAATTAAAAGTTTAATGAGCACCTAATGACTCTCCGGAGGCATGAAGTGCAAGTTGACGTGTTGCGTTGAGACCCTGCATCAGGACTGTGAGGGAATGGGAAAGATTGTCAGTAAAAAGCAGTACGCAAGAGGGTGGGTTAAGCCGTTTTTTTTGTTCTAACCTACTCATAGTCAACTAAAAAATGGAAAAGCACATCCTTTTGTAGCAAAGTTAAGGCTTGGGGATGAAAGAAAAAAGGAGTTTTTACAACAATTTTCAGTAAAATCCTAATGTCACTCTTACTTCGGTTTGTAGTGAAGCAATGGACATTTATGTAAAAATAAAAATACACTAATTGAATTTAAAATGTAGAATACCCTACACTCACGACATACATGAGCAGAACAATACAGCTAAAAAAACACTATCTATTAAATAGTGACAGTGACAAATTTTTCATTTTAGTTACTGCCAAACACAGATTGCTGGATTTTGTCTGGCAGATTAGGTAACTATTCCACCTCAATTTTCAAAATTAATTATCGTTTAGATGTGATAAGAGATAAACAAAGGAGCACGATAAAAGAGATTCTACAACATGTGCATATTTTTAGGGCAGTCCAGTTTCCTCCCAGGTCCCAAACACAAGTGGGTTGGCAGGTTAGTCTACAGCTGCAAATTGCCCCATGTATAGAGATGTGCGGTGTAATCTCAGGAGAGTTGATGGGAATGTGGAGAATAAAACGGTTTGGGGTAGGATTAGTGTAAACATGGAGCGTGAGTGTAGATAGGACCTCAATGCACCAAAGGCCTTTTTCCGTGCTGTATTTCTCCGCGGCTCTGTGGCTTTAACAGTTAACATTCCAAGATGCTTCATACATGCTTCAAATGTTAAAGACTCAGTCAGTTGAAACAGTCAATATCTGAGATGTGTAAAAGGACAGAGACTTGGTAACAAAATAGATAATGTACAGTAATGTAAAATGGATTGAACAAATGCAAAAAAAATGAGATGCTGCTGAACTGATAAGGTACAGTGGCTTGCACAACTTTCAGGCAACAAATAAAGGCACATTGTATACATGGAGCAAATGAGTGCATACTATAGATGTAAAGTATATTATAATGTATACTGCAAATGTAAACTACATTAAACAGCATTATTTAATAGCAGCAAATAAACAGGTATAAGTAGTTCTAAATGTGCGCTTGAATGAATGAATACTTTGTCACGTGACAAGTCACAGTGAAATTCTTTGCTTGCATATCCACGGTATGCAAATAGTTGCCACATAAGGGCGCTGATAAAGTTTCAAGTATACACAGTATCTGCGCCAGGTCGCCCTTTGTTATCCATCACCTCACGGCGGTCCCCCCACGCCGGGTCCTCCATTGTCTTCATATACGAGTTAGCAATAACATGCTGTTAAGATATTTTCACTGGAAATGATTTGCTATTCCCAAGCCTATCTGGCAAAATACTCACCAAAATCATCTCCAATTATAAACATTAGTCATGACCAAACAAGTCAAACAGCCATGATCACATTGAATGGCGGGGCTGGCGCGAAGGGCCGAATGGCCTATTCCTGAACCAATTGTCTATTGTCCACCACATATAATGAAGTGCTCCCCACAGATCGATGTTTGGTGCATATTTTTGACTCAGTTTTATAACAGTTGAGTGAATACAATTTACCATTATTCCCCCTTTGGTGATGACAACAATGAGATTCTGGGATCTCTTTTCTCGACGATGAAGCAACAGCATCAGAAGATGTTGCATGTCTTCCGCATTTCTGAAGAGGAGATGGCTGCCCACCTCTTTACAGTGTGGATTTGCATGGAGTATGATCCTTGTCATGGTTAATCCCAAACAGCTCTGCAACAGAGCACTCTCTGATGTACAGGATGTTCCCAGGGACACATTCACAGACAGACATTGAGTATTGCTAGAAGATCATCAACTTGATGAAAGATGGTCTTTTGTCTGCTCGAAACTTTAGTGTTTCAACACAAAGAGATGTCAGTCAGGGAACGTTGTCGACTGGCCCATTCCAGGCTGTAGAAGTACTTGCTGAAGGACGAACTGAAGTTTGGTGCAACCAACGTCACGACTCTGTGGGGAGGACCACAGTCTAGGATCCTTTCACTGATGGACATTAAGGAGCAGTGCCTGGTGCAGACACCCCTCAAACAAGGGAAGTGACATCACCCTAGGGGGCCATATGAGTGGCAAGGGTGTTTTGTTTAAAGGTAAGTGCGAAAACTACCGAGCAGAATACCATTGAATGTATGGACACACAGATTATGAGGCATTTTTGCCAGTTTTATTTTGTATATTTTTTAAATTCTAAATAAAGTTTATGTTTGGAAAAATCTGTACAACCACTTATGCAAATGTTTTCCCTATGAAGAAGATCTTTATGAACCGTTTTCAGTAAAATACTATAAAAGATCATACATGCAGTATATGTTTTCCCTTCTGCACATAAAGAATATTGATACAAGGAGAAAGTATAGCTTTTTCTACAATGAGACATGTTGTAAAAGAAGTCTACGTTTTACAATCTAAAATCCAAGAATTCTACGTCAACCTCTGGCATAATATTTGATTCCTAGCAGAAGGACATAAATTACTCATTGTCACGTAGCTTCTAAGTACCAAAATCAATCTGGTTCATAATTCTAAGAATAACATTTGCATCAATCACAGCTTCTGCTTGCAGCTGTACTCAGGCTATGATATATAGGAACCACACTGCCTCTATCCTATGTTTCTCTGGTGATGAATCAGCAGCACTGGGAAGTGAGAAAACTTCAGCGATTTTTGGACCATTTGTACATTGATGAGAACCACTACCACACTTCCTAATGCTGTATTCAGCTCTGACCTGATGCCTGAAAACAGTAATCAAAAGAGGAACTATGCTCAAATCCATTCATTTCAATATTTGTTAGGTATCGTCGAGCAAACTTTAGACAAATACGGTGAACTAATGGGCTTCTGCCTGAAGAATTCTCATTTCTATTACAGAGTCAAATCTTTGCAATGAAAGAATGTTATTTTACATGTAAGTTAATGACAGTCTCAATGACTCGTATACAAAAACCTCTGACCCAGTTGTAAGTTATGCAAATGTTATAAATGCTCAACTGTTTTGCCAGCAGGGCAATATACTAGTTCATACTTTAAGCAGTATGTACAATTAAAAGGCGAGGCTAGACATGCAAACAGTGGCACAGCTGTTGCCTCACAGCACCAGAGAACCAGCGTCTGTACGGACCTCAGGTGCCATCTACGTGGGTTTCCTTCTGGTTTCTCCTACATCCCAAAGACGTGTAGGTTAATTGGCCTCTGTAAAATTGTCCGTAATGTACAGTGTGGATGTGAACTAGTGTGAACGGGTGATTGATGGTCGGCATGGACTCGGCGGGCCAAAGTCCCTGTTTCAATGCTGTATCTAAACTAAACATTAAGTCTGCACCTCAAGTGCTACATGCTACCTTTTTGAACACCTATGATGCTTTGGTTTGTGCCATTGACACTGTAGCCAGATTTCCAAAATGCTGGTTTATTAAATATACAGTTTCATTGAGCTCGCCAATGAGCTCTTCTGTAGCTGCTGCTGTTTACATCTGATCCGCAGATTTTCTAGTAGCATATTGGCTTCAGGTTTAAACATTAATACATATTTTCTTCAACAACATATTTACATGTTATCCTTTCAGGTTTGTTTTCCATCTAACTTAGATGTCTCAAGAAATTGATTCCTATTGTTATTGTAACCAGAACATGTTAGAATTAAGTATAATTAAATTAAGAATTAAGTATTACCTTTGGAGCTTATTTGAAGCTGTTGCACAGAACTTGCATTAACATCGAGGAGCATCAATGTCAACTAGCGCCAATATTGGCCAGTGTTTAATTAACAATGTAACAGTGTTTTAAAATGCAAAGGTTCACAATCAGTAAGGTTTAAATTATTTGCTTCCAAAAATGCTTGTGGTCACTGATTTCAATACAGGGAGCAGAAATTTGATCAATAAAAGTACTCCTAAACAACTCGTCATGAAAACTCAAGAATATAGAATCTAACAAATTTGTCAAGTTCAGTTAGAAGGAACGGGTATCGAGATGCGAGTAGGTGCAACTCTGAGTCATATAATAGATAATAAACTTCATTTGAATATTATTCAGACTGAACTAGATTAAAGAACCTGTCCTTTGCCTATCAATGTTTTAGATCTAAATAAAAATAGGGCATTTTATACACTGAGAAACCTAGCTTTGCACATTCAAATCTTGATTAGCCAAGGTTATGAAGTGGAATACCTCCGGGCATAAGGCTAAAACGCAAAAAGAAAATCTAAAATGCATCTAAATGGTTTCACTGTACTTTTTTGTTCATTGTTTATCCATTGCAATCCAAGGCGTTCTCTCAACTGACAGTGCTTCATCGGCAAAGGAGTCACCGGAATGAATATGTGTTCCAGCCAAGACAGCAGTGACTCATGCAGGGACAGCGCCGTGGTGCAGCAGGTCATGCTGCACCACGCTGGTCATGCTGCTATCTTTCAGCTGCAGTGAACTGAATTGGATCCTGACCTACCCTGCTGTGTGTGGGGTATGCACGTTATCCCTGTGGTAATGTGGGCCTTTCTCCAGGTGCATGCACTTCCTCCTGTTTTCCAGCAACACACTGGGTGGTATGTTAACTTGCCTCTTAATAGTGCCGGTGGGCGGTAGGAAAAATCAGGGGAGGTAATGAGCAAATGAGAAAGAATAGGTAACTGGGAAATAGGTGGGGCAATGGGATTGATCCGAAGGTTAGTGTAGATTTGTTGAATCGAATGGGCTGCAAAAGCAGCTCACAGAAATCATAACTATAAAAAGTTGTTAGTAATTCCTGGATAGAAATTAAAAAGAACAATTTTGGAATTGGAATAAACAAAAAGAAAATGTGCAAAATACAGCAGCCTCCCATATATGAGAACGACTTAAAAGTTACTATGGAATTTGACAAGCAGAGAAAATTGCTGTCTGGGGCTTCAATGTCACCTTCCTGCAGTAATCATACACCACTGTCAGAGCAGAAAGTTTCACCATACGTGATCAGCGAAATTGAGAAGCAATTGCTTATTTTGACACGTGCAGTGGTACTCTATTAAACAATGTAACACATAGCCTTTGATATTTTTAGTTTGCAGTAACAAAAATAAATGTAAATCTATTTTTGAAAACTCTACATGGAAAAAAAAAAATCTGTTTTGAGCCGGAAAGTGTCCAGTTCCCCTTTTGACCCATTGATTTTCTAACATGATTTTGTATAACACGGGGTCCATTGCTTACTTTATTATCATTTGTATTGAGGTACAACTTGTTCTTGCCTGTACAATACAGAAAGGTTGCAGTATTTCATCATCTGCAGAACCTATTGCAGAATACTTCCTTACAGAGGGTCCACACGATGCAGATTGCTACTAGATCAACAGCATCCTCATTTCACCATCTTCTCCACTGCTCTTGGTATGATGGTCGGCAAACAGTCTGTTGACCCAAAATCACCATAGCAAATGACACAGTACAACAGGACTGCCAACATTGGGTGAGAGTTGGGAGTGAGAAATTGCGAGACCAAGCCCGCGGGAACGTAGCGACCGAGGGGGGGTGGGGTATGGTATGGGGGGGGGGGGGGGGCACCCCCCTCCCATACCCCCCCGCCCCTCC
The DNA here is from genome assembly GCA_963514005.1 of Raja brachyura. Next base: position 63,149,898 of record OY740790.1, on the reverse strand, counting down.
ATTGGTACAGAGCTTTTGCATTTTTCAGCTTGAAATTGTGCAATCTGGTGGATACTGTAGCGAGTCTTTTAACTTACATTTGAATGCAATATTTATGCTTTAAATTGGATTAGCTATGAATATGGTTAGGCTAAATGACATTCCTAATTACATTCCACAGTAGAGCCAGGCTCTGATCAACAGGTGCAGCACATGAATGATCTTAGTATATTCATGTATGGAAATCAGATTATAATCAAACACTTGGCCCATGTTGACCAACATGGGTCTCACTGCACCCCTGGTACTACTCCTGACCCCAGTTGCATACCTTCTCTCATTCCTGACCCCGGGTCCAGCCTTACACCTGGCTCCCTATTCTACCCTGATCATAGCTGCTTACCTGCTTAGGTTCCCAGTGCTGAACACTCCCATTGTCCCAGCTTTGACTGCACACCTAGTACTATTCAAGACCTTGACTCTGGATGCACACTTGGCCTTGCTCCTAATCCCTCTGCACTGACAATATATCTGGCCCACACATAAAGCCCCATATCTGACCCCACAGGTGCTTATCTAATGCGGTAATCTTTTATGGGGCACTTCATAGACCAAATTTTGTATAACAAAATTTGCTACATCCATTGGCTTCCTTGTTATCTAACATGCTAGTTATTTGTCAAATAAGTCATCAATTGGTTAAACACAATTTCTCATCCATAAAATTATACTCACTCAGCTGTATAAGTATTCTGTTACCATTGCCTTCGTTTTCCTAACAAACTGTCCTGAAGTCATTTTCACCCCCAATATTTTCAGTATTTTGCTGCCTTCCTCTCAGCTGGGACTTTTCCGAAATGCAAAGTCCAATAACTATATATTTAAGCAATATTATTCTATTAAATGTGATCTTGAGTGTACATAATATTTTCTGTGGTATTCATAACACAATGATAAAAAGATCTTTGTTTTGATTGCACCTACCAATATGCATACATGATTATATTACAGTTAATATGTACCGAGGGCAATTTTTTGTTCCAATGCTTCCCATTCCCAATTACTTTTACATTGAAGTGATTGAAATCCAAGTGAAGTTTAAATGGCATCAGAAAAATAAAACGTCCGGAATGGATGATATTAATTATGTGGTTGGAGTCAGTATCAGCACAATTACTATATTAAACTTTGAATCTTCAGATGTCCTGGTTCAAGCTAAAACTACAGACAAATAATAACCTCCACATCCATTCCCCTGCAAGTATCTCTGTCATTCCTTTAAAATATGCCCCTTCTTTGAACACACTCTTAAACATCGCATCTGAATCAATTTCCATCTGATTACATTCCTTGAGGATGTTCATCTACATGTTCAATTAATAAAACAACAAGATTGGGGACATTTCTATTCAACCTGTCAAAGGAATTTGGGGGGGGGGGGGGGTTAGAAATAGTCAATAAAGTAAACAAACATAATAGTTTAGTGGCAAATGACAATAGTGCTACCATCCCAATATTTAACTGAAGGAAATAATGGGTTATCAGGCCTGTATGTTGTGATAGCCAGCCTGACACCTTGCATGTCATTTTAATATTACATTCATCTCATCCCCTGGATATTCCGGATTAGTAAATTAAGATTTTGGCAACTAATTAAAAATCAGGCTAATTACAAATCAATAACATTAGCCACTAAACACCTCCAAGACCAAGGAGCTGATTATCGACTTCAGGAGGTCACGGAATGGGGAATACGCCCCAATCTCCATCTACGGGGACAGTGTGGAGAGAGTGTCCAGCTTTAAGTTTCTGGGCACTCTCATCTCAGAGGACCTCACATGGTCCACCAACACTGCTGCGCTGGTAATAAAGGCACAGCAACGACTGTTCTTCCAAAGAACATTGAAACAGACTGGTCTGCCCCAACAGCTGCTGACGACCTTCTACCGCTGCACGACAGAGAGCATACTAACGTATGGCATCTCTGTGTGTTATCTCAGCTGCACGGAGGCGGAGAGGAGAGCTCTTCAGCGTGTCGTCCACAGAGCGCGAAAGATTATTGGGACACCGCTACCAGCCTTGGAGGGCATCTACCACACACGGTGCCTTAGGAAGGCCGTCAGCATCCATAAAGAACCCTCTCACCCTTGTAATGGATGCTACAAGGCCTTCTACGCCCACACCTCCAGACTCTGAACCAGCTCTGAACCAGCCCTGCTACGTGCCCCCCCCATCCCCATGGACTGTCTCCCTCGGATGGTCACGTCGCACAGACACATCTTCACTTTAGTCTGTTTTGGTTTTGACTTTTACTGTTCTAATGTTCTTTTCACAAACCTTGTTCTCGGGGTATCTAAACCTAAATTTTATTAGTCGTTTAAGTTATGAAATCGGATGGAAGTTGCAAACCAAATCTCGTTGTACTTATGTGTAATGTCAACAAAAGATATTATTATTATTATTATTATCTCCGAAACACGAAGCACTGAGCATGAGATCAAGACATCACGGACAACTGGCCTCAGTTCCCCACTCACATCTGGCAGTGCTCTCTGTCTGAACCAGGGGGCCATGGAGCGTTTTTGAAACTGGGGAGGCCGAGCGATCACTGAACACTGGCCTTGGGATATCCGGCAAGGAAGTGGAGCAACCGAGTGGGGGGGTGTGGGAGGGACTTTATGAAATTTGATGTATTAAAATCATGTTTTAGTGCATTGTAGAAGTATGATTTCAATGTTTTTTGTTTGAAGTATTTTTAAGAGGTAACTTAAAGGGTAGCTTTTTCCACACAAAGGGTGATGAATGTATGGAACAAGCTGCCAGAGGAGGTAGTTGAGACAGGGACTATCCCAACATTTAAGAAACAGTTAGACTGATACATGGATAGGACAGATTTGGAGGGATATGGACCAAAAGCAGGTAGGGTAGCTGGGACATGTTGGCAGGTGTGGGCAAGTTGCGCCGAAGGGCCTGTTTTCACACTGTATCACTCTATGACTACATAATGCCTCCACCATGCATTAATGCTTCAAAATCAAGTGGTTGAGTTTTATTGCCATATACTCAAGCATAGAAACATAGAAAAGGTGCAGGAATAGGCCATTCAGCCCTTTGAGCCAGCACTGCCATTCAATATGATCAAGGCTGTTCATCTAAAATCAGTACCTCTTTCCTGTTTTTTCCCCATATCCCTTGATTTCGCGAGCCCAGAGAGCTAAATGTAACTCTCTTGAAAACACCCAGTGAATTGGCCTGCATGGCTTTCTGTGGAGTGGAATTCCACAGATTCACAACTCACTGCGTGAAGAAAGTTTGTCCTCATCTCAGTCCTAACTGGCCTACCCTTTATTGTTAAACTGTGACCCCTGGTTCTGAACTCCAACATCGGGAACATTTTTCCTGCATTTACAGTAAGTGAAAATCTAGCAGGCAAGCAGGATGCTTTCCCCAACCACCCCTATTTGAAGGCCACTATCTTCCACCGTTTCTACCCAGTGCTTGGTACTTCCAGCAGCCACTGGTTGTCCTCCAGGATGCACCGAGCCACAGCCTGATCCATGCCTGTCAACTGGGCGAATTCGGCACAGATTCTCATGGCAACGGCACAACGCTTCCGACGGCCCGGGACTCTTGCACTGAGGCTGCTCCATGGGCGGAGCTGCAGCAAGCGACTCGCCAGGCCGGCAAACACGTGCCAGCCTGGCAAACACTCGCCAGCCCCTGCTCCCCGTCCGTATCTGTCCCCTTCTGCTTCCATCCCTCCCTCAACCCTGGCTCTCCAACACCCGCGGCCCATGCAGTTGATACGAGTTTTGAAATTTTCGTTGATCACAGAATTTCTCATGACAGAGCGAGAAATTTGTGATGAGTGTGAGAACGTGAAAATTTGGCAAAATGCCTGATTCTCGCGCTCAATACGTGAGAGTTGGCAGCCCTGGAGTACAACGCAGGAAAGGGCACTTCGGCCTACAATGTTTGCGCCAAAGATGATTCCAAGTTAAACTGAAAACACCCAGTGAATTGGCCTGCACTGCCTTCTGTGGCAGAGAATTCCATGCAGTTTTTCTTGCAGTTGTTATATGGTTATATTCTGAGTGCAGGTAGATGGGACTAGGGGAAAATAAATGGTCGGCACGGACTGGAAGGGCCGAGAGGGCCTGTTTCCGTGCTGTAATTGTTATATGTTATATGGTTATATGATCTTATTTGCCCTCATCTTCCAACCATTTCTTTAACTACAGCTGGAAATAATGTAGCATCAACAGAATCCACTTCCGCACTTTGAAATGAAGTTATTCCCCTTGCTTGCAGTCAACAAAAGGGCAGGAAGTTGTACAATTGGTTTATTAAAAAAATTGTCTTCAAGTGGGCTCTTTTCTGTCTGGCACGGTTTAATGAGTGATCTCAGTGCTCAGTAAGACATCAGTGCTGGAGCTTCAACCTCAACTATATAAATGACTTGGACCAATGCACCAAAGGCAAGGTTGCAAAATTTGCTGATGACTAAGTTAGAGAGGAAAATAAAAGGTGTTGGGAACAAAAAAGAGACCACAAAGGGAGTTAGACAATTAAAGTGAGTTGGGAAAGAGCTAGAAAATTGAATATAATGTGGAAAAATGTGAAACTGTCCACTTTGGCAGGAAAATAAAAATAAACATGTAATCTGAATAGTAACAGATTGCAGATCACTCGAGAGAAGGGCAGCAGACTGTCACAACTCATGAAGCCACAGCCTAATAGAGGCAGGGACTAATATCTAAAATATTTTAAACTCTGATCTGTACACATTCTGGGTATTTCATGGGGTTAACCACAGCTAATTATCCACTCTAACTGCAACAATAAAATGGATTTAATTAATTGCCAAAAAATCTGGTTTATGAAATTAGAAAATAGGTGGTACAAAAACAGAAAGCCACACAACTGCTGAACCCTTCGTTACTTTAGTCATACAATACACTGAAACTTTTTTGTGGCTAACATGTAAAGGTTCAGATTTGAATTTTTGTAATGACTGTGAGAGGAAACCTTTGTTTGACCTCTTATTGACCCCTTTCCTCCTCCAAAATGATGTCACCAGTCTCTCACATACGTCACAATGTTCTTCTCCCAGTAAAATGAAACTTATACTTTTTTAGCTGAGGCGAATTGTAATTTCATTAAATAGAATCTTATGCCGTTGAAGGTTAGTTGAATCAGAAGGTGCAAATCTTTTTCTTATTTATCTATCAAAGCTTACAGATATTCCGATATAATTTGCCAAATGTTCGGGTTTTTCCAGTTTCAAAGCTGGTAATGAATAATCAACAGATATAACGAGATAAGGCTAATGCAGAAAAAGGTTAGTTTGATGTCAAGTGTTATTTAATGCATTTAATTTGACAAATATTGTCTTAAGGTTTACTTCCAATTGAAGAATTTTCAATTTGCAATTTTCAATTTCCTGTTGCTTCATAACCTATCAGAATTGATTTAGAAACACAGAAATAGAGAAAATAGGTGCAGGAGGAGGCCATTCGGCTCTTCAAGTCAGCACCGCCATTCCTTGCGATCATGGCTGATCATCCCCAATCAATAAGCCGTGCCTGCCTTCTCCCAATATCCCTTGATTCCACTAGCCCCAAGAGCTCTAACTCTCTCTTAAATCCATCCAGTGATTTGGCGGCCTCTGTGGCAGGGAATTCTACAAACTCCTAAGTTCGTAGTTTGGGTGAGGCAGCATCTATGGAGCGAAGGAATAGGAGACGTTTCAGGTCGAGCCCCTTCTTCAGACTGTTGTGTGGGTGGGGGGGGGGGGGGGCGGGAGGAAGAAAGGAAGAGTCGGAGACAGTGGGCTGTGGGAGAGCTGGGAAGGAGAAGGGGAAGGAGAAAGCAAGGACTACCTGCAATTGGAGAAGTCAATGTTCATACCGCTGGGGTGTAAACTACCCAAGCGAAATATGAGGTGCTGCTCCTTCAATTTGCGGTGGGACTCACTCATGGAGGCGGCCCAGGACAGAAAGGTCGGATTCGGAATGGGAGGGGGAGTTGAAGTGCTGAGCCACCGGGAGATCAAGTTGGTTAATGCAAACTGTGCGGAGGTGCCGGGCGAAGCTATCGCCAAGGCTACGCCTGGTCTCACCGATGTAGAACAGTTGACACCTACAGCAGCGGATGCAATAGATGAGGTTGGCGGAGGTGCAGGTGAATCTCTCCCTCATCTGGAAAGACTGATTGTGTCCTTGGTTGGAGTCGAGGGAGGAGGTAAAGCGACAAGTGTAGCATTTCCTGCGGTTGCAAGGGAAAGGACCAGGGCAGGGTGTGGTTTGGGTGGGAAGGGACGAATTGACCAGGGAGCTACAGAGGGAACGGTCTCTGCAGAAAGCCAAAAGGGGAGGAGATAGGAAGATGTGGCCAGTGGTGGGATCCCGTTGGAGGTGGCAAAAATGTCGATGGATTATCTGTTGTATGTGACGGCTGGTAGGGTGGAAGGTGAGGACAGGTGGGGACTCTGCTCTTGTTACGAGTGGGGGGGATGGGGAGTAAGAGCGGAGCTACGGGATATAGAAGGGACCCTGGTGATTTTAAAGTAAAGTAAAATTCCCCCAAACATTTCACAATTGAAGTTACAGAATCAAAGAAAAGTTTAGTTTAGCGATACAGCATGGAAAGAAGACATTTGGCCCACTGAGTCCACGCTAACCATCGATCACCTGTTCACACTAGTTCCCACTTTCTCATCCATTCCCTGCACACGTGGGGCAATTTACAGAGACCAATTATCAACCCACGCGGTCACACGTAGAACATGCAAACTCCACAGAGACAGCACCCGAGGTCAGGATCAAATCTGGTCTCTGGAGCTGTGAGGCAGCATTGTACCTCTCTGCGCTTTCACGAAAAGTCACGGCTTTGTTTCTCGTTTTGATACTGGCTTCTGCCCAGCCTGTAGAATTCATATACCAATTGTTCATGTGTCATATAACTAAAGCTGGTCTTGAAGCCAATTTTGCAGCAGAGAGCTTGATCCATTTAGCATGCACGCACTGCAGCTCAATCACTGGGGGAAATGAACTCTGAACGACAGCTGAATGAGTGGCATCAATATCATATCTTTTGTTGTATTGCTTAGCCAAGTCTTACATTACGTTAGCGTGCCATAGTGGTATGGTACTAAGATTGAAGCACTGGAGTGATGCATATCACCTCTGAAAGGACTTTTTAAAAAAATTATGAGATCTTTCCTGAAACAGTGGATTGAGTGTTTTTCTATTGTTTCTTGCAGACTAAATGTTCCTTTTACCCAATTGAAATAAATAATATATTTGCTCCCCTGACATACCACACTTGCATATATAAATAATAAATCACTGCATGTAACATAGGGGAACAATTCTTTAATCAAAAACAGGTAGGTGCAATTTTATAGCAAAAAAAACCCGAACTTCCTGATTTAACCAAAGAACTCTACAATAGTATTTCTTGTTAACAAAATATTCTGCTGAGTAAAATGCTGAGATTAACAACCGTTCAAAAAATAGGCCAACAAACTTGAATAGCACAGCTCAAAGACTTGTATTAATAAATGCACCATGGCTATTTTCAGTGCAAATATTTGTGCTTCAGAGTGTTACCAATATTGTAAAAACAATTGTCCAAATTGCAGGCTATATGTTAGAAGTTTACTAGAAAACCAGAATAGGGTTCTCTTGATTTTTTAGTCGTCGTGGATTTAATGATAAAACGTTATTCAAGATACAATTTGATTAATAGTTGTTCTTGAACATGCATTTTGGTAAGAAAATGAATTTAATTTTCAAGGTCACCTTTGAAAGGACAATAATTCACAGGCTCAATTTGAAAGTCTGCATAAGAAACTGTAGATCAGTTTCCACAGCTCTACAACACTATCACCATCTCGTAACAGTTGTGTTGCATGAGAGACATCCAGTACTGGGCACGGGGGGGGGGGGGGGGGGGGGGAATTTCCTTTAAAAAAAAAGTTCATAAACTATGGGTTCTGTCTATTGAATGTACAACCATCTCAGCCTAACATCTGAGATAGGTATGTTACTGGGAAGGATGCTGAAGAATAAGACATACTTGCAAGACTGGTTGATTGGAGATTGTCAGGATGGCTTTGTAAGTGGGTGATCACATTGTCTACTGCTCTGGGGCCAGTGCTGGGTCCACTGTTGTTTGTCATCTATATCAATGATTTAGATGAGAATGTACTAGGCATGGTTAGTAAATTTGCAGATTACACTAAAATAAGTTGTATTGTAGACTGTGGAGGCACCTATCAAGACCTTGATCAGCTGGACCAAATGGGCCGAAGAATGGCTAATGGAGCTCACTTCAGATAAGTATGAGGTGTTGCACTTTGGGAAGCCATACCAGGATAGAACTTCCACAGTGAGCAGTAGGGCCATAGGGAGTGTGGTAAAGCAGAGGGATCAGGGGGTATAAGTACATAGTTCCCTGAAATTAACACCATAGGTGGACAGCTGGAGAAGGCAGCTTTTGGCACATTTGCCTTCATGGGTCAGGTGGTTGGGTATAGAAGTTAAGATGTTATGTTTGCAGATGCACAAGACACTGGTAAGGTCAATCTTGGAGTACGGTGATCACCCTGCTATAGGAAGTCGCCATTATGCTGGGAAGAGTCCAAATAAGATTTACAAGGATGTTGTCAGAATTCAAGAGCCCGAGTTAAAAGGAAAGGTTGGGTAGGCTAGGACTTCATTCTTGGAACATAGGAGATCTTATAGAGATGTATTATATCATGAGAGGCAATGGTAGTAGAGTAAACGCACAAGCTTTTTCTTAGCCTTGGGGAATGAGGAACTTAAGGGCAGAGCTTTAAATATTTAAAGGAACCGAAGGGACAATATTTTCCACTCAGGAGGTGATGTGTGAATGGAATGAGCTGCCAGAGGAAATGTTTGAGGCAGGTAGAAAAACACCATTTAAAAAAACATTTGGACAGGTGGATGGATTAGACAGATTTAGAGTGATAAGGGCCAAACACAGTAAAATGGATCTAGTCGGGCATTTTGGCTGGCGTGGATGTGTTGCACCAAAAGCCTGCTTGTGTGTGTTATGACCTCTGAGGACATAAAATAGCCATACCATGCAATATTCGTACACACTGGAACATTGACAATAACTGAAAGATTTGTACAACTTTTCAATTCTAACAAGTAATCTTTTATCTAAAGTTATTTTTTTTCCATCAAAGCTTGTATTTCGAATTAAATTTAAACACAAATCTTTCCTAAAATAACCCACCTTCCTAATTTTTGTGTTGCTGCTGATGGTTCATTTTTTCCACCAAGTTAGGGGTTTCCCCCAAGTTCTATTTCCTCCATTTCCTTTTCTTATTAACTGTATCTTATCCACACTAGTGCTTATAATTTAATTCAACACTTCCATTTGGTTTCACACCTATTCTCTGCCACACCCCAATTGAAGCAATTCTATTCTTATACTTTCCTCATCTCTCAAATAACAGATACAATGGCCCCTTCACCCTCAATTCAAGAAATAAATCAGGAATTGAATCTTGCCAAGTGATCTTTGAGCACCAAGTAAGATGTGATGCCACACAGGGTTGGCAACTACTCAGATGAATAAAGCAGTCCCAAGAAAATTATACCTGTAGTGTCAACTTGGAATTGAACCATCTGCATGTGGGTGATTCTAAATCATTCTGAGGTACAACACTCAACTGCTCAGACATCAGAGAGGAGAGCACTTCTTGTTGTCTTCACACAGGACAGGAAGGCTTTAAAGAAGCCAGCACTCCATGCAAGTTATTACCTTCTACTAAATCAATGATGATGCTCTAAGCCACCAAACAATCAATATCATTTGTGAAATGCGATTCTTGCGCTGGCTCTATGTGATGTTGCCACAATTTTGCAAAACATACTTAAGAGAACATTAACGGTTGGTTGACAGATGGAAAAGGTGACTAGTTCTCAGACCAATCAGGAAATAGTGTTCGGTAGTTATTTTGAGGGATTGGATTAGTAGCGTCCCCCAGGCTGGTAGCTAGATCTTTTCCATAGCAAACCTGCTTTGATAATATGACCAAGATAGAGGAAAGGGTTTGATTCATCAATTTGCTGGTTATAGACAAAAATGAGATAGGTCTCCTCAAATGGTTTTTAATCTTGAGGGATGATCACTTATGTGTAGTGCAGCTTTTCAGCAAAGTGGAGATCCTGTGTGCTGTTGTAGGGACTGCAGCAAACAATCTCCTTCACCACCTATTCAGCGATTGAGTATTAGATCCTAAATAGTTGGGAAAATAATGTAACCCCAATTTAGGATTGGGGTTACATTAACACCAATCCCTCAAGATTAAAGAACAATCCCAGGAATGTAGAAATCCATTCCAACAAACTGATTGGTGAGTTTGTGCACCATCATGTCTTCTGCGATGTGCAAAATGCATCTGGTAAAATTTAATTTCTGCTTTCTTTTAAACTAATGTCAGGAAATAATTATATGATCACTCTGAAATACATAGTTTGATTTTCAATTCATATTGTAAAGATTCAGTTGTAACATGATGTTTTCTTTAATATCTCAAAAATAAATTCATTGACTTTTCAAAAAACAGTCGAGAATGAAGGTATTTGTGGTTTCAGAATACGAAAATGACGACATAATTCTGAAGAATGACTTATCAATGACCTGAATGGTAAGGAAACCAACACTGATTTAAATCTATCATTTCTGTAGTTTAACTCATTCAAGAACTTGTGTGGGTGCGCCGACTTAAGGTGCAAACTGTGCATTTCTATCCAATGTATTTAACGCATGGAGGGGAACAAATGCAGCCAAGTGCATAATCAGGTTAAAAAGTTAATGATGGGCCAATATCACTAGTTTTGAATTTGGTCATCCTCACCAAAAGCGTTATATGGAAAAACAAATCTGGGTGTGCACTAACATGGTTTCCTGCACACTTCCTTCATCTTTTCATGTTTAAGCTTTACCAACGCTGCACAAAAACAACATATTTACAGTGAACAGTTATGATGAAAGGTTAGCAACCTGAAACACTGATCTTGTTTCTCTCACCACAGACGCTGCCCCACCTGGGTGTTTCCTGCTTTTTCTATTTTAGTTAGATATCCAGCATGCACAGAATTTGGCTTTATTGTATTGCCTTCTTTTATGGCGTTGGATTACTATCCTTTTTTCAATGTTTGTACCAGGTTTTCTACCCCTACCAAAACAGAACGTGCAACTCGCAAACAAATAAGAACGATCTTTTCAATCTACGCAGTAACGCTTTGTTTAATCCAACACCAATTAACAATCATAGATTCATTGTGTCCAACAACAAGGAAACTGGCCCTTCAGCTCAACTTGTCCACACCGACCAAGATGTCCCATCGACACTAGTCCCACCTGCCTGTCTTTTGCCCATATTCTTCTAAACCTTTTCTATCCATGTACCTGTCCAAATTTATTTTAAATGCCATGATAGTACCTGCCTCAACTAACTCCTTTGGCAGATTGTTCCATATAACCACCACCCGGTGTGTGAAACCGTTGCCCATCGGCTTGCTATTCAATCTTTCCCCTCCCATCTTAAATCTTTTATAACAGTAGTTATAATATTTAGACAATGATTCCACCCTTCAAACAAGTTTTGACAGATTACTTTGGATTTGCACAAGCTATATTCAATTTTTCTTCAGCTAATTTCATGGTAGATCCAGATTATTTTGGGTGTCTGAAAAAAGTGCATTGCATGTTAATGTTTTTCTAAAATAAACTATGTGTTGTAATAAAATGTTCCATTACCAGTCTTTGAATATTTGTAACCTGATTTAAAAAAGAGTTGGCTTGTTAACAATTCTTAAAACAACTCTTTCAAAAGAAGATAGACACAAAAAGCTGGAGTAACTCAGTGGGACAGGCAGCATCTCTGGAGAGAAAGAATGGGTGACATTTCGGGTCGAGACAGTTCTTCTGATAGGTCTTTCAAAACAGACTGGTTTCCAGTTCTTCATCTGTAGCCTTTATGTCTCTTTTAGTGCTCATCTTGGTGCTTTTTAAATGCAATAAGAGTTCCTGTCTCTGCTGCCCTTCTAGCAGCAAGTTCTTGACCTTTGGGGGATATTTTTCTCCTCTACCTTTCTACCAATCAACATAAATCAATGGACCCTGGAGAAATAAGTTCTTCCTAGTCACACAGGCCAATCATCTAATAATTTTACAAACCTTAATTAAGTCCCTCCTAGTATACTTTGTTTTGAAAGAAATAACCCTAACCTCCCATCGATTATCTGTATCTCTTTTGTAGGAATAGTGATAACCAGATTAATACAACTGAATATTGGAGTAGTCAACGAGTCGGAGCACAAAAAACACTTTGGCCTGCTGAACCTGCACTGACCACCAACTACCCATGTACACCAGTCTTATTTTATTCTTCCCTCTTTCCCATTCCCCTCAACAAACACCAGATTCTTACACTGGTCTACATACTAAGGGCAGCCAAATGGGGTGGGAGATTGCAACAGTCACATGGTCCGCCCTGTTTCGACTAATGCAATCATCCTGCCGTGCACAATCAAATAAGATCAAATAGATCAAGTTGTCCTGCAAGTTTAGGCTGTGCACTCCATACGCACAGAGAAGGAGAAGGCAGCCAAATAAACTGCCAATTAGAACATATAACCAGAAGGTACGGTTATCTGTTTGATTACAGATCCAAAGGCAACAATGCAAAATTATTTTTGTTACAAATTTGAAATGATCTCAATTTTAAAAGTGTTGGATACGAAATGCTGCTGAAACCTTTTAAAGGGAATAAATATATGAACAGAAAATATGCAAGACTGTAGGAGAGAGCAGGCGACTGAAGCAACCGTATTGAGAGCAGGCCAGAACGATGTGCGACATGAACCCCTTCTTAATTACATTATAATTCCAAGTGACCTCTCCATCGCGAGAAGCATTAATCAATTTACATCCTCCAGTATGGATTAACGCTGGCAAGACATTTCTAATTGGTAAACCAAATTGATCAATGTGCAAGAAACAAGACTAAATGTAATACTGTTTTTCCAGAAAAAACAGCCATAAACTAATCCAAAACAAAATAATCAATTTGCTTTCCACCCATTCCCAACCTGCATTAACATATAGTAATTGCACCCATCTATAGTAGATTTATGGAGACACAAGAAACTGCAGATGTTGGGAGTCTTGATCGAAACAAAGAGCTGGAGGAACTCAGCAGATCTGGCATCATCTAAGGAGCAAATGGACAGGTGATGTTTTGGGTTGGTCTGAAGAAGGGTCTCCAACCCAAAGCATCTCCTAGCTATTCTCCCCCCAGATGCTGCCTGACCCACTGTGTTCATCCATCACTGTGATTTTTACTGTAGACAGTTGGGTCCCCGTTTCCCCAATGCAATATTCCACCAAACTGCGCATGCGCGGCTGACGGGTGCACACACTGCAGGCATGACTGCTGCGTTCAAAGTTGTGCCGTTGATGGAAGAAATTAAGTTAAAGTAAATAAAGTGAATAGAGGACCCGCGGAGCCATTTGCAAAATAGAACAAAACCTACCCGTGGACCGTTGGGTCCCCATTGTGAGGCTAGGCAAGTACACGTGAAAAACAAATGCCAATCTGAAAATCGACAAAGGCCCCAACTGCGCACGCACGGGTAGACGCTGTCATTTTGAGTCACTGACGCATCATCGTCGCCATTTTCAATTGTGACGCAGCTGACGGTCCTCCCCCAACTGCACAGGCGCGGCCAGCAAGGGGGGCACTGTTTTAAATTAATTTAAGTTTAAAATGGCAATAAATTGAAAAATATAACATCAATCTGAACGAAACTTGGATAAAGCACATCACAGGACAATGGTGATAAGGTGGGCCGAAAATTGTAGCACTATCATGTACCTTTTGCTGATGTTTCGGGAACGCACACAAACACGTATATATATATATATATATATCTCTATCTATCTCGACCCGAAATGTTGCCTATTTCCTTCGCTCCATAGATGCTGCCTCAACCGCTGAGTTTCTCCAGCATCTTTGTCTAACACGCACACAAACAAGAGAGCTTTTGTAATATCTATATAACTAAGAGTCTCATCTTGACTGAGCTTTATTGATCATCTTTATTGATTTTAGAAAAAACGCTACCCTATATCACTATGATTTTTGGCCATCTTACTCAGTCTTCTTCTGCTGAGGCAGCCCCGAGGATTTTTCCGATCGATGAAAAATAATAGTTATGAGTGCTAAAAAAATCCGGGGGGGCGCAGGACTATAAAACCCCGGATGTCTGGATGTGAGTCAGTCACTCTGAAAGATTGCGAGGGAGAGTCCACAACTGTGATTCTAAGCTGTGAATCAACTGAACTGCGAGTCTGCAATGTACTTGCAACAAGTGATTTGTTAGCCCTTAATGACAATGCAATGAGTTGTTTGGTAATTTGGTGGCCTGCACCCTGCTTGAAATGCTATGAAATTGCATTTGGTGGCCTGCACTCTGCTTGAAATGCTATTTCAAGGAATAGCCGTGACTCATCTGCCAGCTCACCAGCCCTAAGTGACTGAGCTGCCAGCCCAACAGGCCTGAGTGACTGAGCTGCCAGCCCAACAGGCCTGAGTGACTGAGCTGCCAGCCCAACAGGCCTGAGTGACTGAGCTGCCAGCCCAACAGGCCTGAGGGGCTGAGCTGCCAGCTTACCAGGCCTGAATAACTGAGCCGCCAGCCTAAGAATCCATTTGACCAACAATGCTCATACTAGTCCTCTAGAAACTAGTCAATTCGGCCCACAACACCCATACTAGCCCTCCAGAAAGCCCCCCCCCCCAACACACCAATATTGGAATAGGTTCAAAGGTGGAATATTGCGTTGGAGGACCGCCCCTAACTGGTCCCACTGAGGGTTGGGGGGGGAGGGTCTGTGTGTGTGTGTGTGTGTGTGTGTGTGTGTGTGTGTGTGTGTGTGTGTGTGTGTGTGTGTGTGTGTGTGTGTGTGTGTGTGTGTGTGTGTGTGTGTGTGTGAAACGTTTCTGGGGAGGATGAAGGCCAATCAATAAAGACAATTTTCTGTAGGTTTTGCACAAGTGGAATAATGCAGGGCATTTGGTATTCAAACAGAGTATTCATCAGATTTAGCTCTGCCTTCCACCCATAAAAACGTCTGAATTTGAACAGAATGCAAACACACCTGTTGTAACATCTGGAAAGATTTTCTAAAACCAATGTTATCATGTCAATCTGCATAGGCAAAAAGAATAAGCAATAAAAAGTGATAACACTCAATTGATTTAAAAAAAAGAAAAAAGAATGAGTTCTCATTGAGCAATGATATTAATTGATATTAATTTGTTCTCTATTAAACAAACATCTGGAGTGTTATTGTTTTGGTACAATGGCCTTTTCACCATTTTTCATGTTTAAAAAAAATATATAGTGCTTCTCTACATTTGACAAAATGCAATCCCCCTAAACGCGAAACAATGATTGAAACAGGAAATCACAAGCACATTGTCTCTACTGGTTCAGTAAAACTACCTGATATCATTGTGTGCATACAGGACCGACAGGAAACTGATATAATCTGTTGATTTTGCTTAATCAATTGATTTAGTTACAGCAACTGCGGACGCATAATGACTATCCACTAAAGAAAACTTCAACATCAACAAGTGATTTCCTTGTCAAGACTATCGATGTTAAACTAAGTGCAAATATCCAGAATTCATGAAGCTATAACTGAACACTTCCGAACAAGTAAAATGCAGACCGGCAACCAAGGGAAAAACAAAAAAATTCTTTTAGGTACCTGCATTTTTAAATCAGCAATTTTCTGTTGAAGTTCTGCCACAGCTGCAATACTGTCCGCTTCCCGAAGTCTTACTGCCATCACGTCTTCTTTATTCTAAAATAAAATTGAAATTAATCACTTAAAAGATAATAACATACTCAAGCACACAAATAGAGTTTCTGTCACATGAAATTATCAAAACTTTAATATTTTGCAAGCATAAGGAAAGGTAGCATTTCAATGTTTGAATTAACTTGCGGAGAATAAATGCAGTGATAGTTTCCCAACTAAAAAGTAAATCAGGCAGGAAAAAAAACTAAAGAAAAATGAACAAGATTGGGCCAGAACAAGGGGTCACAGTCTAAGGATAAGGGTGAAGTCTTTTAGGACCGAGATGAGAAAAACATTTTTCACACAGAGTGGTGAATCTCTGGAATTCTCTGCCACAGAAGGTAGTTGAGGCCAGTTCATTGGCTATATTTAAAAGGGGAGTTAGATGTGGCCCTTGTGGCTAAAGGGATCAGGGGGTATGGAGAGAAGGCAGGTACGGGATACTGAGTTGGATGATCACCCATGACCATATTGAATGGCGATGCAGGCTCGAAGGGCCAAATGGCCTACTCCTATTTTATATGTTTCTATGTTTATATCTATCTGTTTCTTCATCTATAATCACATACATGCACAATCTGAATAAGATGTTTGACAATTTTCCATAAACCTTCCTTCGAATGATATTGCGAAACGATCAAGAAATAATTAAAATCCGAGTTCAAATCAAAACTTTGGTAACCTGCAGTTTCTGATTTCAACTTCAATGGATGCTTTCAGAAATATTATGGGACCATTTACAACCATGGCTATGGTATAGAAATCCTTTTTTTAGCTAACATAATCTGTAGTTAATGAATGTACTCAAAATGATTAATAACACAAAATGTTGACTCAAAATATTTTAAAACTATTACTGTGAAATAACCCATTTGTGAAACCACCTGCAAGGAGAATGTTACCTTACATTTAATTTAATTATCCTCAGAGCAGTATTTCTTTTTCAGAAACAACCATATGGAAATAACTTGCCATTATTGCCTTTGTGATGTTATTACTTTTACGAGATTAGCTCAAGAATTTTCAATGGTTCATCGAAGTGATTATGGGGAGCAAGTAATGTATTTAAACCTCAGGAAATCAGGTAGGCTTGCAGTTATTACAATCTTATAAACATCTAAACGACTGCAATTTCTGAGATTGTGGTTTTATAACCACCAAAATACTTTTTAGGTAGCAAAATTCATGTTTTAAGCTTTTCCACATACATAAATTTGCAGCTGCATAATTTAATCTCCTTGAAGGGGATACCAGTTGAGAGTGCAGATACTGGTTTTGACTACAGCTGGATACACCGGAACAGTGTTAATCTGCAGCTCTTGCAAACTGAAGATACTCTCAAGAGGATTGGGCAAGACATGAAGGCTCATGTACACAAGTGACTAAAGTGCAATAACTCGATCAAACTCAAAAGGAGAAGCCTTGCATTTTGCAATTGATATTAGATTGATTGTAATCTGTTCTGCCTTTTGGAATTAGTATCGACTTCTGGATATCATTTTAACGATAAGTTTAGTTTAATGATACAATGTGGAAACGAGCCCTTCGGCCCACCAATGCCGACCATCGACCACACATTCACACTGGTTCTAAGGTTGTTTTATAGTTACTGTAACATACTTAAAACAAAATCTAAACTATGTGCATAGAATTTATAGCCAACAGTGTGCAAACAATAAATAGTTGTAAACTAGCTTGGATATGAATAATCAAGGAAACACAAGCTCACGTGGTGGATTCATTTCAATTGCTATGATTAAAAAACATTTAGATACACATAAATGTGCAAGGCATGGAGCAAGAAAGACTGAATGATGGCAATTAGGATTCGTGTAGATGGACAAAAAAGTTGGCCTTGACGTGCTGAGCCAAAGGACCTATTTCTGTGCTGTACAACTCAATGTTTTGGTCAGAACTGGATCTTGAAAGGGCAATGCTAAATGCCATGCAGTGCCTGAACAAGCTTTAAGACTGGTTGGAAGCATTCATTTTAAGGTTCAGGAACTGCATTTACATTCCCTTCCAGACTATCTGCAGTCTTCTCATCTACATACTTCTTAAATAATTTTAAACCGTGGACTCATTTTAAGTTTTCCTTACCAATTTTGCTCCCCTCCTATCTTTAGCTCACTTTCACATCCTATCTGAAACATTATTATATCTTGACTGAAATGAATTCTGAACATTAAAATGCATACTTTATCTTTCAGTTAAACACAGATGATATCTAGACATCCTCAACACTCAAATAATGGCCAGGATCACACCAATACCTAGCCGGAACTGCAGATATATTCTCATCTGCTCCTGGACTGAACACAAGAGTCCTGGAGGTTACACACCAAAGGCATGCAAACAGTGAGATGAAGTACAGGAAGGAGTTAGTGTTAAAAACTAGTGTCATTTGTCAGGACAATAACCTGGCCTATAACATCAGCACGATGAAAATGAGTTGGTTATTGACTCAAGAGAGCCAGGGGGTTAACACCACTGTGCATTCATCATCGGAGCTGCTGGAAAGATGGTCAACAGCTTCAAGTTTCAAGGCATCCATATCAGCAACCCAACCAGGTCCCTTCACATGACTGTGGTGATCAAGAAAGTGCATCAGCATATGTACTTTCTTAACTGTCTGAGAAGATTTGGCATGTCCATGAAGATTGCCTTGAACTGCTACAGATGCGCTATCGGAAGTATTCTGAAGTAGTTTGGCAACTGCTCTGCTTTTGACCGTCAGAACCTGCAGAGAGTGGTGAACGCAGCCCCGCCCATCATGTTCTTTGTTAATTCCTCCCATCCATTTTATCTTCACAGTACGTTACTTACAAAGGCTGGAACTATCGTCAAGGATACCTGCCACCCTCGATATTCCCTTTTTTTCTCTTCAACCTTTGGGAGAAGATACAGGAGCTTGAAAGCCCTTTCAACCAATCTTAAGAACAGCGTCTTCCCCCTGCTATCCAACTCCTGAACCAAATGCCTCTTACACACTCCATTCTCAGAGGTGCTGCTACGGACTGACACTGAGCTCCATTTCATTTGGTTAGTCTGTTATTGTAATTCAATTTTCTTTTACACTATTCGGATTTTGCACTGTAATCTTGCACCAGTCTGCTGTTTCGGACTTGTCACAGGTGTACATATTATTATATGTATACGGTTTACTCTGAGATTCATGTGAACAAGGAATTTCATTGCACCCTGGTGTGTATGACAATAAACTAATCAGAATTTGAATTAGGCCACTTCATATCTGGCCCTTCAGTTTTACACCAGGCACAGCCAGAAAAACAGTCCATTTGGCTAAAAAGAGACAAAAAGTGGTTTGTGCTTTTTCACTTAAATATTGAGCCAGATCGACCGACGGGATCTCCATATGACATCCCTAGTTTGCAACGACAATGCACACAGCTCCTCTATCAGTTAGTAAGCCAGTTGACAGGTTGTAAAATTCTGTGGCGCAGCGGTAGAGTTGCTGGCTTACAGCGTCAGAGACCCAGCTTCGACCCCTACAGCAGGTGCTGTCTGTACGTTCTCCCCATGACCTGTGTGGTTTTCCTCGGGAGCTCCAATTTCCTCCCACACTCCAAAGATGCAGAGGTTTGTAGGTTAATTGGTTTGGTAAAATTGTAAATTGTCCCCAATGTGTATAAGAGAGTGTTAATGTGTGGTGATCACTGGCCGGTGCGGACTCGGTGGCCCGAAGAGTCTGTTTCCACAAACTAAACTGCATCTTCAAACTAAATGCTTCTAATTAATTTGTTGATTCAATAGACTTCAAATCATTTTTAAAATATATAGCATTTACTTTAAAGTTTTGTTATTCCTAAATGTCCTTGATAATCAGGGAGTGTTGTAAATAGTGAAAGATCTATTGATATCATAATTTGCTGAAGCCCATCAAGGAGGTTTGTGGTGCGGGGAATAGGGAGGTGTCCTTGCCTCCATTACTTGTCACTTGTTTGCTGCTCCTGGACCCCTTCATTTTGCAACGTGACCACAGCAGCACCAGCAGTTTGCTGGAAGCTACACAGCTGAAGAAAAAGAAGCCTGACTGCAGGGTCCATCTTGGGAATTGACTGGTCAGCCATTCTAATGTATATTACTGAACCAGTTTATGTGCAACCAGACCGATTCGGGGTGCAACTACAATGCATACCGCTCCTCGATCTTTAGCAAGCCCGTTGGCAGATTGGAAAATCCGGTGGCAGGGCGGTAGAGTAGCGGCGTTACAGCACCAGAGACCCTGGTTCGATCCTGACTACGGGGGCGGTCTATTTGTTCTCCCCGCGACCTGCTTGGGTTTTCCTGGAACTCTGGTTTCCATGAAGAATGCTAGCAAACCAGCTTGCGTTGTGGCAGGGGTCTTTTATGACGGTTGCTGTACCATTTATCAACATTGAATACCACCACAGTTCATACCAAGGTGGTAAATGAACACAGATAATTGCATTCTTCATACCAATTTAGCTAAAGTACATACAGTATATTGTTTTTAAAAAAGAAAGCTGTTACAATTATGAGCAAGTCTTTCTAAAATTAAACACAATTTCTCTCATCAACCATTTCAAAATGTTAATTCCTCCAGTTTCTTCCTCAAATTTATGCAGAACCTGGTAAATAAATTGCAGGCAAAATATTTTCTGGCAAAATTACAGTTATTATCCGATTCACTCTGCAGACCATATACTTAACATACTGTACCTTGCAGTCCATTTCAGCCATTTTCCGTTTAGATTCATTTAACTGAGTGAGAAGTCCCTTATTCTGGGCTGTGAGATATTGCACCTTCTCACGTAGACTATTGCATTCCTTCTCTGCTCGACATAACTGGTTACTGCTGATTTGGTTCTGATATTTCCGAAAGTTAAAAACAGGTACAAGATAAATTAGAAAAAAAAAATAGAAACAAACTTTCAAATTTATTTTCCTAAATTTATTTTCCATTTCACATGCTTATGAATATAGAAAAATATTGTTAACATGTTGTCATTGTAAGCATTTGTAAGCTTTCTCCCCACAAGGATATCAGTTGATTACATTCATTTTCCACATACTCTATAGTTTTTTTTCCACACAAGGCAGAAATACTTAAAGGATATTGATACAAAAAAAGTTGGAGCAACTCTGGAGAAAAGGAATGGGTAACTTTTCGGGTCAAGACCCTTCTTCAGTTAACGATATTTTGGACAGTAGCTGTAATATTCAGCAGGCTCTAAAACAAACGTATCCCCCTTTTCAATGTCAGCTTGAATTCAGTGCCCTCTAGAGTAGATCTGTTGTATTTGGGAACAGACTGGTTCACTGAATGCAAAACAGGAATTCGGAAAAGCCATTTCGGGTTGCCTTCAGTCTCATAAACAAGGCAATCTTACAAGACATGAGTTTTTGAATGGTTCTAGTTTTGCCATCTTCATAGCTATCGTTCGAGTGCTGTAGTTTTCCGGCAAAGGCACATTGCAGGCGTTGATAATTAATACAATCAGCATTTCCATTTCAGACTTCAGTAACTCAGTGTTTTCTTCCAGTAAATTAAAATAATTATTTTACTCATTAACACCTCCTCCAGACTAACCTTTTGTTCCCTTTCTTATTCAATCGCCTCTTTCACCTTGCACCCTTCCTTCATCACCATTCATCTCCTGACTTCCGCCCTATTGCAGACTCTCCCTTTCATTTTCTGATTCCCTCCTCTCTGCAATTTAAAAGCTGCTCACCTCAAATTTGCCCCATTTCAGCTGGAAGATCGCTTATTTGAAGTGGTCATTGGTATTTTCAGTAAACTGTTAATCTTCTTGGTTCTTGGTCCTCCAAAATATTCCAACTGGAATTTAAACTGGAGGTGGTGAAGGGAGGGGTTTAGCCAGAGAGGGTTATTGGGAAGAAAGTGCCATTTTAAATTTAGTTGCATCTGGCTGGGCAACCGTGGCTTAGTGGAGATTATTCCATGCTTTAATAGTGCGTGGAAAGAATGAATTCCTGTACACATCTGTCTTTGTGGCTGGGACCACAAATTGGATCGAATGCCCTCGTCTGCTCCTAATTGGTTTGGGGTTGGTGTAGGTCTTGTGATCTATGTCTAGCTGACCATTTAACATTTTGTAAAAACAGGTCAAACGGTGAGCTTCACGTCTGTCTTGGAGAGGGTTCCACCCCAGAGAATTCAGAAGTTTGGTGACACTCGCTTCTCTCTCGTAGGTGTTAGTAACAAATCGAGCGGCCCGACTTTGGACACGTTCGATGGATGAAATGTTTTTATCTGTGTATTGGTCCCAATGATGTACACACAGGTCATGAGAAGGAACAGGGCACGATGTGTAAACTTCTTGAAGTGATTTAAGTGAACAACTCCCTTTGCAACTAAATGTGTTTCAATGCTTTGGGTAATAATTTCTTGCATCTCAATGCAAGAAACAGTTTACTGGCATTTTATTTCTATGATGAACTGTGGTCTGGAATGGCCAAAAAAAGTCTGAGTTATGCAATTGCACCCTGAGGGCCTGAGCAATGGGCTTCCCATCATCCAACACTTGGCCCACAGTCTTCTATGCTTTAAATGTTCCTCTGAACACTTTGTAAATGTTGTCAGTGACTACCACCACCAGTTTGACAGTGCACTCTAGAACTCATTCTCTGGGAGGAAAAATATACCCCTCTACACATTTACCTCCTACCATAAATCTAGGTCCTCTAGGTTTTATGTTCTCCTGACAAATGGGAATATTCCTGCAATCTACCTTATCTATACCCATCATAATTTTATGTACCTCAGAATTGTCCCTTAACTTCCTCTGCTGCAAGGAAAACAGACCTGGCCTCACCATTCTCTCCTCATAACTGAGACACTCCACCCCAGGCATCATCCTGGTTTCTCTCTTCTGTACCCTCTCGAGTACTATCACACCCATCCTTTACCCTATCCTATAGCACAGCATGGTATAGCAATACGCAATAGGGCTTTGCCACTCATAGTTTATGTCTGAGCCTCATTAGTGCTTCCAAAATACATTGTCGCAATTTCATCTGTGTTAAATTCTCGTTCAAACCTAAGATTCCTCAGACAGCAACTTGTCCGAATTAGTTAAACACCCAGGGCACAAATAATTAACAACGGGGAGTCACAAGTAGGTCGCTCTCTCAGTATCTCCATGAAAATGAATAAACCGGAAATAACATGAATTTACATGATATTAATACTATAAAGCAAGCTTTGAGGTATGGAAAAACCCAGTTCAACTGTTTATACCTGTGTTTCAAGTTCTAACATTCGTTGCTTAACCTCCTTCAGTTCAGCCTGTGTTTCAGCTCCTCTCAGACGCACTGTCATCAGTTCGTCCTGCAGTTCACTTACGACGTTCCTCCGAGGCGAATCTTTCCACCGGCCGCTAGTTCGAGCCAGATGGCGCTGGAAACAATGAGAAAATTGAAGTAAACCTATATGGCTTTATGATGATCAGTTTTAGAGAAACACAGACACATTTTTTCAACTGATCAGGTAGTTTGCTTCAATCATCTTAGTCTATTTATTCAAACTCCATCGATCAATTGTAGCATTCAAAAGGTTGTTAATGTAGAAACATAGAAATTAGGTGCAGGAGTAGGCCATTCGGCCCTTCGAGCCTGCACCGCCATTCAATATGATCATGGCTGATCATCCAACTCAGTATCCCGTACCTGCCTTCTCTCCATACCCTCTGATCCCCTTAGCCACAAGGGCCACATCTAACACCCTCTTAAATATAGCCAATGAACTGGCCTCAAGCACCCTCTGTGGCAGAGAGTACCAGAGACCCACCACTTTCTGTGTGAAAAAATTCCTTCTCATCTCGGTCCTAAAGGATTTCCCCCTTATCCTTAAGCTGTGACCCCTTGTCCTGGACCTCCCCAACATCGGGAACAATCTTCCTGCATCTAGCCTGTCCAACCCCTTAAGGTTGGATAACCCCTTAAGGTTAAATAAGGTTTAGAAGGATATGGGCCAAACGCAGGGAGGTGGGGCTTATACAGAAGGAGCATCTTGGTCAGCATGGGCAAGTTGGGCTGAAGGGCCTGATTCCATGCTGGATGACGATGACACTGCTTCAAGATCACATAGAAACATAGAAAATAGTTGCAGGCCATCCGGCCCTTCGAGCCAGCACCGCCATTCATTGTGATCATGGCTGATCATCCCCAATAACACATGCCTGCCTTCTCCCCATATCCCTCGATTCCACTAACCCCTAGAGCTCTAACTCTCTCTTAAATCCATCCAGTGATTTGGCCTCCGCTGCCCTCTGTGGCAGGGAATTCCACAAATTCACAACTCTCTGGGTGAAAAAGTTTTTTCTCACCGGTCTTAAATGACCTCCCCTTTATTCTAAGACTGTGGCCCCTGGTTCTGGACTCGCCCAACATTGGGAACATTTTTCCTGCATCTAGCTTGTCCAGTTCTTTTATAATTGTATATGTTTCTACAAGATCGTCCCTCATCCATCTAAACTCCAGTGCATACAAGCCTAGTCTTTTCAATCTTTCCTCACATGACAATTACGCCATCCCAGGGATCAATCTCGTGAACCTAAGCTGGACTGCCTCAATCACAAGGATGTCCTTCCTCAAATTAGGAGATCAAAACGGTACACAATACTCCAGATGTGGTCTTACCAGAGCCCTATACAACTGCAGAAGAACCTCTTTACTCCTATACTGAAATCCTCTTGTTATGAAGGCCAACATTCCATTAGCTTTCTTCATTGCCAACCGTACCTGCACGTCAGCTTTCAGTGACTGGTGTACAAGGACACCCAGGTCTCGCTGTACCTCCCCCTTACCTAAGCCCATGGTTTTTGCCACCAAAGTGGATAACCTCACATTTATCTATATTATACTGCATCTGCCCACTCACTCAGCCTCTCCAGGTCACCCTGCAACCTCCTAACATCCTCTTCACAGTTCACACTGCCACCCAGCTTTGTGTCATCCGCAAACTTGCTAGTGTTGTTCCTAATTCTCTCTTGCAAATCATTAATATATATGGTAAACAGTTGCGGCCCCAACACCGTGCCTTGCAGCACTCCACTCGCCACTGCCTACCATTCTGAAAAGGACCCTTTCACTCCTACTCTTTGCTTCCTGTCTGTCAACCAATTTTCTATCCATGTCAACACCCAACCCCCAATACCATGTGCTCTAATTTTAGTCACCAGTCTCCCTTGCGGGACCTTATCAAAGGCTTTCTGAAAGTCTAGATACACAACATCCACTCGCTCCCCTTCATCCATTTTACTTGTCACATCCTCAAAAAAATCATGCTCAAGATTAGTCAAGCATGATTTCCCTTTCTTAAATCCGTTGACTTGGACTAATCCCTTTACTGCTATCCAAATGCCCCATTATTATCTCTTTTATAATTGACTCCAGTATCTTTCCCACCACCAAAGTCAGGCTAACTGGTTTGTAATTCCCAGTTTTCTGTCTCGCTCCTTTCTTGAAAAGTGCGATAACATTAGCTGTCCTCCAATCCACAGGAACGGATCCTGAATCTATTGAACATTGGAAAATTATCACCAATGCGTCCACTATTTCTAGAGCCACCTCCCTGAGGACCCTGGGTTGCAGACCATCCGGCCCAGGGGATTTATCATCTTTCAGTCCCATTAGCCTACCCAATACCATTTCTCGCCAAATGAATATTTCTTTCAGTTCCTCTACTCCCTTAGATCCTCTGTCCTCCAGTCCACCTGGGAGATTGTTTGTGTCTTCCTTAGTGAAGACAGATCCGAAGTACCAGTTCAACTCTTCTGCCATTTCCTTGTTACCCATAATAACTTCACCCGTGTCTGCCTTCAAGGGACCCACATTTGACTTTGCTACTCTTTTCCCCTTAACATATCTAAAGAAGCTTTTACTGTCCTTTTTATTCCTGGCCAGCTTCCCCCTCATACTTCATCTTTTCAGCCTGTATTGCCTGCTTTGTTTCCTTCTGTTGTCCTATGAGTTTCCCAATCCTCTGGCTTCCAGCTACTCTTTTCTGTGTTCTACATCTTTTCTTTTAGTTTTATTCCATCCCTAACTTCTCTTGTCAGCCACAGTTGCCTCCTACTCCCCTTAGAATCTTTCTTCCTTTTTGGAATGAAATGATCCTGCATCTTCTGGATTATGCCCAGAAATTCCTGCCACTGCTGTTCCACCGTCATTCCTGCTAGGATCCCTTTCCAGTCTACCTTGGCAAGCTCCCCTCTCATGCCTTCATAGTCCCCTTTGTTCAACTGCATCACTGACACTTCCGATTTAACCTTCTCCTTCTCAAATTGCAGATTAAAACGAATCATATTATGAACACTACCTCCAAGCTGTTCCTTTACCTCGAGTTCTCTTATCAAATCTGGTTAATTAGACAACACTAAATCCAGAATTCCCTTTTCTCTGGTCGGCTCCATTACAAGCTGCTCTAAGAATCACCTTGTCTAATTCACCACTAATGCCATACAAATTTTGGAACCCAAAGAAAGGATTTGCTTTCTAGGTTGGCAAGTTAACAAGTTACTGAAATTACAAAATAGTTATAGGACCTGGGCATTTTTTATTTCACGAGTATTACAATATTTGTGGATCAAATTGCAGTTCTAAATTGGCAATTATCAGACAGGTAATCTAAAAAGAAAGCACATTTGGGAATACTAATGGAATGCTTTTGAAAATTATAAAATACAGCAATAAAATTATTATCCAATAATAACCTCTCCTGATAACATAAACGATACAGAGACACAATGATCTGCAGATGGTGGTCTACAAAAAAAAAAGACAGTGCTAGAAGAACTCAGCGGGTCAGGCAGCATCACTGGAGAACATGGATATGTGATCTTTCGGCTCAGAACGCTTCTTCACACTCGTTAAGTTATTGAAGAATTGAAGGGCATGTGGAGTGGCTTGGATGAAGGTCCAAAGGGACTGGACAAGGGAGGGTAGGATGATATCAAGGTATTTGGAGAGACATTCTGTATGGCAGAATGGAGAAACAATGGGTCTGCCAGTGCAGTCCTGTTTGTAGATTTTGTGAAGGGGCAAACAGGCATGAGCAGGCAGTGCAGGGCTGGGAACTATAAGGTTGGAGACTGTGGAGGGGAGATCATCAGAGGTGATGAGATTGGTAACTGTGTGAGAGATGGTACAATCCTGGGTCTCTGGTGCTACAAGGCAACGACTCCACTAATTGCACCACTGAGAATCCACAATCTGATCATCAAGCATCCCATTGCTAAACTAATTTACCAGCACTCAGCATATAGCCATATTCTACGATGGACATGCTAGTCTAGATACTTCTTGAATGTTGTGAGAACACTTGCCGCTAACCACCGCTCCAGATTTCTAACACTCTCTGCGTGAAGTTCTTCCTCGGGTTCCCTCTAAACCTCTCGTCCCTACCCTAAATTGATGCCCTAAAGTATTAGAAACCTCCGTTTGGAGGAAACATTTCCTACTATCTACCGCATCTCTGCATTGCGACCAGGATCTTTCCCAGTCTCAGTTCTTAGAGGCCCGAGAGGTCATGGGAATCATCTGTGCCCCTGGACAAGGTTGACTGTAAACCAACCAGGATTCTCAATCCTCAACTCCAGCCAATATCCCCCTTTTCGTACATTGACACAAACTGATTTGGGTTTGATATATATATATTTAAGCTTGACCGAGTTATCTGCTTTGACCAATGTGCCAATATAGAGCTGCATGTAAAAAGAGACTTAGACAACACCAATCAAGATCTTCCTCAGCAGACATAGCCTTGAATAAGGAAGATACAATTTGTAAATAGGATTCAGCAATTCCTCATCATTGTAAACAGTGCATGTTTCCAACAGTTCATTTGGTTAAATCTCAACTGTCTTCTTAAAATACTTCCCAATGTGCTGACATATGCCAGAACCACAACATCTCAAGGGGAAATTGCCGTGTGTTGTACATTAATTAAAAATGCTAACACAATCATAAAATCTTAGCAAAGAACAAGACTGCGAAAAGGGGCCAATTCACCAATCTGCCGCAAATACAGGGTGATGAATTTTCATCAAGAAGCTATTCGCCCTTTATGAGCTTAGAAAACAAATGGTGATAGGACAGTCAACCAAGGCATGGTCAAGTTGAGAAGGGGTGGAGGCAAGGGGGAAGGGAGAACAAAATCCTTACCTCATTTATCTCCACAAATGCAAATTATGCAGCAGTTACCGGATGACTGTCATCCAGGATAAATTTCTCTTCACTAAGCAATGTGGTTACCATGCAAGTCGGATATTGAGGGTGCAAGAGTTCAGATTCTCATGTGCAAGAGTCCCACGAAAAGCCAGCCCAAAGCTGCTTCATCTCAAATGTGAGATATTCCATTTACTCAAGTAGATTCCTGTGCATTTATTGTAAGTGAAGCAAAACATTCTCATGATCCATCTAACCTTTCCCAGCTGATAGAAAATACTTTCAATTGGTATGCAAAGCCAGACTTTTTAATTGAGCAGACTTTTAGCCAGCTGGTGTCAAAGTGATCAGATCAGGGGACAGTGAAGGAATATGAGGGGATGAAAGACGGAAATGAAAAGGTAAATGTGGCGAAAATAGTTTTTCCTAATGTGTATTATTGACAACACTAAATTAGATTAAAATATATCTGGGCAGAAAACGCTGATAGACTGGAAAAATGGTCCATTTGATCAATCTGTTACACCAATTAATAAACAAATATAATTTATTTTTCCTGCTACTGCTATAAATATCCATCATGTATCCTACTGATAAAATCACATTTTGGGTGTTTTTATAACAAAATAAATGGTTTGAGTTCTAGTTATTTGATAATAACTTATTTACAACAACGTCAGCAGTATTAAATCTTCCGCAGACCAAACAGCATTCATACTGCCATCTGCTGAATCAAACAATTATTACGGTCAGAACCTTTTTTTTCCCCCCGGGTAGAAATGTCAAAGACTAGAGCACATAACCTGAAGTTCAGAGGGAGAAAATTTAAACGGGATATTAGGACAAGTTTTTAAAAAAAATTATTTTTTTTTTAAACACAGAGTGGTGGGTGCTTGGCACGTGCTGCCAGGAGTAATGGTGGAAGCAGATACAATAGTAATGTTGAAGCAGTTTTTAAGATAGGCATGCAGATATGCAGGGAGTGGGAGGATATGGATCACATGCAAGCATGAGAGATTAGTTTAACTAGACCATGTTTGGCACATTCATTTTGGGCAGAAAGGCCTGTTCCTGTGCCGTACTTTGCTATGTTCTAAAAACCTGAACATATGAACTCTTCAACTTTCATTTTTAAACAAAGTAGTTGACTGAAACTCTAAACACCTTAGTACCAGTGGAAATTCGGAAATTTAAAGTTCGTGCCCAGAGTATCGTGAAATGAATCTAGTTCTAAAGAGCAAAAGATGCCACATAGTTGTACACTCATTTCACTACTGATAATCTTTTTCTGAAACTCTCATGACATTATAAGAACCAAAGAAATAGTAGGTAATTTGGCTCCTCTGACATGCAATAAGATCAAGGCCTATTAATTCCTAAAGACTTGTATGATCTGTCTTCATACACTCATCAATTGAGCTTCCACTGCCCTCTTGAGCAGAAATTCAACGATTCATTATCCTCGGGATGATGAAATTTCAACTCCTCAGCCCTTATATTGAGACTCGACAACCTAGCCGGACGAAAGCCATCTACTTTATCAAGCCTTGTAAGAATTTTCCACGTTTCGGAGAGATCATTTTGCATTCTAACCTTGTGCACGTAGTCTGCCAAGTCATCATAAGACAAAACCACCCCCCCTGCCCAAACCACTGCCCAAAGTATCAAGAATTAAGTATGACTCACCGTTTACTCTCCTCTTTTCTCAAATAAAGGCCTTAAACTTGATGAGTTCCAATCAGTGGTTACCACTTTAGTATCCATGGTTTGAGTTTCTCCATGTCTTAACACGGGTATGAGCTTCACAGATGGCTTTGGACATGGGAAGGCGAGGGGGGGTGGGGGAGGAGAGAGAAATACGCTAACAGCTGTGCGGCTGAAATGTCCATTTTGCCCAGCTCTCATCTCCCATAATTCTACATATTCGACTTTTGCAGGCTGATCGAAATCGGAAAACCTCCTTCGTGCTCCCCTTTCAGGCTTGAATGTGCATCGTGCGCAACCTTCCAATCCTCCTGTCATACTTCTTCTTACATGATACCTTGTTTAGTAACAATTCTTGCACAAGGCCTTGTAAGTAAAAGTCAACTTATTCGTCCCACTCAAGTATCTGCCATCTCACAGTATCTCTGTCCAGAGCATCATTGTACAATGACTGGGATTCACGTTTGAGATATTCAGCGCATGATGGTATCCATAAGTGGTGTTGTTACTGCGTGGTACTACTGACAGTCTTTTTGCAGTGTTTACAGTTTTTCGCAGTGTTTACCATGAACTCAGTATCCCAGTATCAAGAAATATCCAGTCATTCATTATGCCTTTGAATAAACCATCATCAAGCAAAGCCAAGGAACTCAAGACGGTTAAATAAATAAGAGGCTCAACATCACTAAGATACAGAGAGAAAATAGGAACATTTTGAAGGAGTGCAACTTGGGTAGCTCCACCATCTGTGACATCAAGGAGCAGAAAACGTGTCTCATTTTATCCATCATTCGTCCAAACACTAATCAACCTAGCCCCGTCTTACTTGCATTCTTCCACTTGGTACAATAAACTCATTCCAGGAATCAGTCTTACAAACATACGCTGCACTGACTGAGACATGTATATCGACAAACATGGCTCTACAAATGCTGGTTTACAAAAAAAAAAGCTCGAGTTACTCAGCCGGTCAGGCAGCATTTCGGGAGGACAGGGATAGGTAATGTTTTGGGTCAGAACACTTCTTCTGATTTATTCCAACAGTGTTTTTGTTTTGACACCAGTATATCCTCATAACTAGAGATCAAGATTGCACACTGTATCAAAGCTTTACATTATTATACCAAGACTTCCTTACTATTGCACTCCAAATCAGTTATAACAAAGGCTAAAATATTAATCCTTCTAGTTGTTTTGCGAAACTGGTTACTTGGTGCATTGCCTTTATTTTTTTAAACTGTATTAGTATCAAATTAAATTCTGGATAATTATATGGATCTTATAGAAACATAAAATTATAAAAGGATTGGACAAGCTAGATGCAGGAAAAATGTTCCCAATGTTGGGCGAGTCCAGAACCAGGGGCCACAGTCTTAGAATAAAGGCGAGGTCATTTAAGACTGGGTAAAAAAGTTTTTGTGAATTTATGGAAAAGAGTTGTGAATTTATGGAATTCCCTGCCACAGAGGGCAGTGGAGGCCAAATCACTGGATGGATTTAAGAGAGAGTTGGATAAAGCTCATGGGGCTAGTGGAGTCAAGGGATATGGGGACAAGGCAGGCACGGGCTATTAACCATATAACCATATAACAATTACAGCACGGAAACAGGCCCTCTCGGCCCTTCCAGTCCCGAAGTGCTCACCAACGCATACCTCCGTCACCTGACCTGCCTCATTTCCTAACAGGAGGTCCAGCACTGCCCCTTCTCTGGTCGATACCTCTATGTATTGCTGCAAAAAACTATCCTGCACACATTTTACAAACTCCAAACCATCCAGCCCATTTACAGAATTTGTTTCTCAGTCTATTTTTGGAAAATTGAAATCTCCCACAATCACTACCTTGTGCTTACTACTAATATCTGCTATCTCCTTACATATTTGCTCTTCCAATTCTGGCTCCCCATTTGGCGGTCTATAATACACCCCTAAAGTGTTGCTACACCGTTCCCACTTCTCAGTTCCACCCAAATATTGATAGCGGAGGATCAGCCATGATCATATTGAATGGCGGTGCTGGCTCGAAGGGCCGAATGGCCTCCTCCTGCACCTATTTTCTATGTTTCTATGGATCAATTTCACAAAACATTTATATTTACACACAAAACTTACAGGCCTCACTTTGAATATCTATGATATATCTCTTCCTGAAAAATGTTCAATTACTGCAGAAAACTGTTCAAGCAAAGTGCCCAGAATTTTCAAAGTACTAAGGGACAGATAACAGTTAAATTTAATGTAAATTGTGGTCGTGGCGCATAATAAAATCATAGAACATATTGTATGAATCCACAAGGAGGTGCAGTTTGTTTCATTTCTTTATGCAAGGAATACACTGCACAAACATTGAATATATTTTTGAGAATTTAAATTTAAACCCATGATTAACTGCCTCTTTAAACTGGGAATCAATTATTTAATATTATTACAACAGTATTATTATTGCTTTGATAACTATTCCCTTTGTCACAGATACTTAAGACTTATTTTAGATATATTTTGTGACGTGTGTATGAAGCATGAATATCCATGCTTTACCTATATGTTACCCAAATGCAGCAAAAGGATCAAAATGTAAAGAAAATCTAATTACAAAATATAAACTAAGAATGAATTGCATGCTTCAACGTTCATCGAGTTTTCAGTCACCTTTTGATCATCAATGCCATATAAAAATGAAGAGAAATATACTTCTATCGCTTTATTCACCGAGATCGGCACTGAAATAACTGCACCCTCTAGTGGAATCATACCAAATGCTTTCATGTTACCTTAAAATGCTATATACATGTTTCTGGTGCAATTTGTAACAAAACATTGATAATTGATAAAATAAACCAACTGCAGCATCTCAGGTATCTCAATTCAACTAATTTTTATATGATTTTACTTTCCAAAGCAATTAATCCTTCCTAACTTGTCTTATAGTTTGCCAGTCTCTGATATTAGCCATTTGTTCACAGAAGAATATGGCTCCTCATCTAATTTATTTAACAAACGTTCCCATTTCCTTTTCCAGTCTTTACCTGCTCTTTCGCTGCTGTAGAAATTACAGCAGTGTTTTTTCCATAATCCCCCCCCATTTCAGGGCACCATAATGTTTGGGACACAGCAATGTAATGTAAATGAAAGTAGTCATGTTTAGTATTTTGTTGCATATCCTTTGCATGCAATGACTGCTTGAGGTCTGCAATTCAGGGACATCACCAGTTGCTGGGTGTCTTCTCTGGTGATGATCTGCCAGGCCTGTATTGCAGCCATCTTTAGCTTATGCTTGTTTTGGGGGCTAGTCCCCTTCAGTTTTATCTTTAGCATATAAAAGGCATGCTCAGTTGGGTTCAGATCGTGTGATTGACTTGGCCACTCAAGAATTGACCATTTTTTAAGCTTTGAAAAACTCCTTTCTTGCTTTGGCAGTATGTTTGGGATCATTGTCTTGCTGCAGAATGAACCGCCGGCCGATGAGTTTTGGGGCATTTGTTTGAAATTGAGCAGATAGGATGTGTCTATACATTTCAGAATTCATTATGCTACTACCATCAGCAGTTGTATCATCAATGAAGTGAGCCAATACCTTCAGCAGCTATACATGCCCAGGCCATAACACCCCCACCACCGTGTTTCACAGATGTGGTGGTATGCTTTGGATCTTGGACAGTTCCTTCTCTCCGCCATACTTTGTTCTTGCCATCACACTGATACAAGTTAATCTTCGTCTCATCTGTCCCCAGACCTTTTTCCAGAACTGTGGTTGCTCTTTTAAGTACTTCTTGGCAGTCTGTAACCTGGCCATCCTATATTTGCAGCTAACCAGTGGTTTGCATCTTGCAGTGTAGCCTCTGTGTTTCTGTTTATGAAGTCTTCTGCAGACAGTGGCCATTGACAAATCCCCACCTCTCCCGAAGGTCGGACAGGTGTTTGGGGATTTTTTTTATTATAGAGATAATTGTTCTGTCATCAGCTATAGATGTCTTCCTTGGCCCATCAGTCTTTTTGCGATTAAGCTCACCAGTGCTCTCTTTCTTCTTAATGATGTTCCAAACGGTTGATTTTAGTAAGACTAAGGTTTGGCTGAGACCTCCATAACAGTTGTTGTTTCTCATTCTCATAATGGCATCTATGACTTTCATTGCCACAACTTTGGTCCTCATGTTGATAAATAGCAATAATAAAAGTTTCCAAAGGTGATGGAAAGACTGAAGACTAGGTGCTGAGCTCTCTTATACCTGCATTAAGGAGGCATTTAAAAACACCTGAGCAATTACAAACATCTGAAGCCATGTGTCACGAACATTATGGTGCCTTGAAATGGGGGGGACTACGTATAAACACAGCTGTAATTTCTACATGGTGAAACCAAAATGAATAAAAATACCCTTTAATAAAATCTGACAATATGCACGGTGATTGCCTCTTTACGCCACAATTCAAGATTTGTAATAGAAAAAAATCACATGTGGTTTTCTTACAATTTACCTTTCTTCCCAACCCAACACTGCCCAGTCCATCACGGCTTCTAACCCCCCCACCATCGAAGGGATATACAGGAGCGTTGCCTCAGCATCATAAGAGACCCACACCACCCTGGCCACACACTCATTTCACCCTTGCCATCGGGAAGAAGGTACAAGAGCCTGAAAACTAGCGCCCAGGTTCAGGAACAGTTTAATCCCTACAGCCAACCAGCTACTGAACACAGCAATCTCCAAGTAAGTTTTGAACTACATAGACTTGGGGGCATTGGTTTTGGCTTTTTGCACGTGTGTGTGTGTGTGTGTGTGTGTGCGCGCGCGTCACACATTGAACTTTCTTTTCTTGTTTATTATATTGTTTACAGTATACTATGTTCACATATTCTGTTGTGCTGCTGCAATGTTCAATCTGGGACAATGACAAAAAAAACTCTCGACTCTTTTAGCACGTAATAAATTTCTACTGCAAGAAAGGATATGAAAATAAACCATCGGTAATTCTAAGTAAATATTTAGTATGAAACCCCACATTACGTTTTGTGGAAACCTGATAAACATTTTATCCAATGAATATTGGAGATAATGCAACATAAAAACATTGTTATGTACCAAGTGCCAACTGGAATAAGAGTTCTCTTACCTGCCAATGATCGTCCAAATCTTTAACTTGCTGCCCAAGTTCTTTTAGACTCACTATTGCCTCTGCTTCTCTTAGTTTTGCCCCTATGAGCTCTTCTTGTAACCTGGCCACATTATCCTCATCGGGTAAGGAGCTGTTTCGCTGTTGTTAAAAATGGTACAAAGTTACAAATCTTAGAATTGTATCAGAAGTACAGGGGCATGTACCTGTTGACGTGAAAGGAAAAGTAGGCAAGTTTAGGGAACCCTGGTTGACGAGAGATGTTGAGACTCTGGTTGGGAAAAAGGAGGCAGAGTATAAGAAGTGTAGGAATACCCTTAAGGTGGCAACCAACAGGCCAAAAAACATGAAATAGATCTGGCAGGAAAGGTAAAGGAAAATGCCTATATGCTCTGCAGGAATATCAAGAATAAAAAGGGTGACTAGGAAAACAATTAAGTCGACTTAAAGATTAGCATGGCTGTCTTTGTGTACAAAGCACTACAACTTTACAGCCGAAAAGGAGATTATCACCTTCTGATCCCCTGTTTACATTTGCTCTATTTAGTATCATGTGCGTTTTCTTAGTATTCAGATCTTAGTCAATAGCTTTTCCACCATTTTCTTTAAAACAATGGCTTTTGTAAATAGTTTGTAGCACAATAAAATATTGTGGCGCACAACAAAGTTTGACAGAAAAAGCCAAGTTGTAATATTTACATGTTCAATCCCAAAGACATGTGGGTTTGTAGGTTCATTGGGCCTTAATATGTAAGGAGTGGATGAGAAAGTGGGATATCATACTAATGTGCACTGGTGATCAATAGCCAATGAAGGCAGAATGGGTTGTTTCCATGCTGTATCTCTAAAACAAAGCTAAATGGAAAACAGATTTTTAACGTTTGGAATTTGATTAAATGAGAATGAAAGTTTTAGTTGCTACTGAAGAATCTTGGTCTTAACATTTCTACTAAACTATAAACACAGGGTCAAAGTTGTTAATTCAACTACCTTTTCTATGTCCAAGATTTTGTCCTGCATTTCTTTAAGTGCACATTGTGTTTCTGCTTCTCTTAACCTTGCCTGCACGAGTTCAGTTTCCAGTTGAAGAACAAAATCCTCACTGTAGCGTGGATTGCATTTATGCTGCAAAAAAACACATTTATAAAAAGATACTTCAGTATCAATTTCTGAAAAACATTAAATACAGAGGCATTTTAGCCCATCTAAGTAATCACATTATGAAAAAGCTTTGACTAAAGCTTTAAAATCCACTCAGTTTACAGTGATGGGAATTAAAGAGTATAAATTTCAAATGCTTATTAATAAATCTGTGCAATTGACTGGATTTTTAAATTAAGGGTCTGGATCTTAATACACAAAACATATTGTACTAATGTACATTTTATGCATTCCAGTAAACCACCAGCACCTTCTTAAAAATATTTATTTTCGGCAGGAGATTTGCAATATTGTGATGTAGAGATGCTTATTCCCAAGTAGAATTACAGATTTATAAGATCTGCATAGCAGCATTCACTCCACATCAACGTCTAATTTACCTATGCAATAAATGCCAAACTTACAGCCCTTGTATTCCCAATACAGCTGCAGCTTCATACCCATTATTCTGGAGTGTGTGCCAGATTTACATATGGATGAAAATCCAACTGAAGCAGCTGTTGAAAAACTTTTTGGGGGTAAAAACCATACAATGGCGGACATTTCAAGAACATTTTTTTCAGACATTGGTTAAATGGTCCCTAAACAGACATGAAAACCGAACCTTGATGTCTCAACACAATTAAAAATTGTGATGCACACTACAGATTTGGTCATTTTTTCCAGCGTTTCCAGTCTTAATAGTACTCTGTTCAGCAAACAAAGCCATTGCAATCAAGAATAATATCACACATACACACATCTACACACAGATACCACCTCGACCAGTAATATTCCCAAGTTCTAAGTAACTTTTCCAATTTACACATAAAGTTAGTTGCCTTTCTGTAACTGGAATCATTTTACCCTATTACAAGTGGCCATCTCAAAACTTTGGCATCAGGTCTTTGATCCTACAAAATTTCTTCCAACTAGGTGAAAAACTTGCAACAATTAAAATGTTACGCCCGCTAGCCAAAAGTAATTAAATTGAAACAAAAAGCAATTATTTACTACAAGCTTTAAGATCTTAATAGTTTATACCAATTTTCATTGAAAAAAAAAGTAAATGTTATCAAAATATTGCTTTTGATATGCTGATCACTTGTGTACACTAAACTTGATACAGCATTTAACATTCAAACATGCATTTGCACTGTCTAAAGGTTATATATACAAGATAGGGTGGGGAAAGTGGACCCGATTTAGTCCAGCCATGATCTTAATAAATAGTAAAGCAGACCTAAGCAGCAACATGGCTAACAGCTGCTATAATTATGTACTTGTCTAATTCCCTTGAACAGTTTATCTGTTTACTGTAATTAACTACACAAAAGCAAATCCGTTTTCAGTCCTTCCTAAAAATTAGAATACATCAAGTATTTGATCCTGTTGTTTTTTTTGTTTTAGGGAAGTTAACTAAATATATATGCGAGAGTAGAAATGTTTTTTGATTAAACACTCTCCTTTACTGCTTTCATTCATATTTTTCTTATGCTCTTAAATATAGTTTAAATAAAACACTGAAAATATACATTTGGCATAAAACCGATACTCTGAAAACACAAATGTAAATAATTTCCAGGTTCATTTTATGATATTTGTAGACATCATTTATCAGGTAAAATCACACATATGCAGAAATATAATATCTACAACTAAACAATTGGTCACAGCTTCAGCAGTTATGGAACACAGAATTGATGTCATCGAAGCTGAGGTTATATAACAAACTTATATCGACATTCTACCATCTACAATGAAATGAAGACAGTCAACAGTACATGGAAATACACAACAATCGCACAGAAACGAGCCATTGATGGTACTCTTGAAATTGTACCAATGAACAATCATGACACTGATAGGAAATGTTGTCACAAGAACCACAGGAAAATGCAACAGGTAATTTCATTTCAAAAAGAAAATGAAAAGCTTTGATCTATTATATCATATTTCATTTTAAAAGGCTGTCTTCAGACCACAGATTTCCCCTTCAGACTTGTATAGAGAGATGAAGCACGAGTAGCACTAGGCTGAGCAAATTTCGGAATTTAGCAAAAAAGAACTAATCCACAAGTGTTCATTTATACTGAGATGACCCGAGACCCACTTCATGAGACTAGTTTTTGAAACTGCCTTTGCTGCACACCATCTCACGATGGGCTAGATTTGTATTTACTTATTATGTCATTTAATGAAGGGATAATTAAGACAAGAATCCTCCTTGTCCTCACCTTCCACCCGTCACATACAACAAATAGTCCTCCGACATTTTCGCCACCCCCAACGGGATCCCACCACTGGCCACATCTTCCCATCCCCTCCCCTTTCAGCTTTCCACAGAGACCACTCCCTTCTTAACTCCCTGGTCAATTCGTCCCTTCCCACCTAAACCACCCCCTCTCCTGGCACTTTCCCTTGCAACCGCAGGAAATGCTACACTTGTCGCTTTACCGCCCCCCTCGACTCCATCCAAGGACCCACGCAGTCTTTCCAGGTGTGGCAGAGGTTCACCTGCACCTCCTCCAACCTCATCGATTGCATCCGCAGCTCCAGGTGTCAGCTGCTCTACATCGGTGAGACCAAGCGTGGGCTTGCAGATCACTTCACCCAACACCTCCACTCGGTTCGCAATAACCAACCTGATCTCCCGGTGGCTCAGCACTTCAACTCCCCCTCCCATTCCGAATCTGACCTTTCTGTCCTGGGCCTCCTCCATGGCCAGAGTGAGGCCCACCGTAAATTGGAGGAGCAGCACCTCATATTTTGTTTGCGTAGTTTAAACCCCAGGGGTATGAACATTGACTTCTCAAATCTCAGGTAGTCCCTGCTTTCTCCTTCTTTCCCCTCCCATTCCCAGCTCTCCCACAGCCCACTGTCTCCGCCTCTTCCTTTCTTCTTCCCGCCCCCCCCCCCCCCCATCAGTCTGAAGAAGGGTCTCGACCCGAAATGTTGCCTATTTCCTTCACTCCATAGATACTGCCTCACCCGCTGAGTTTCTCCAGCATTTTTGTCTACCTATGTCATTTAATTAAGCCATTTCGCTTATCAGGTCCATGCCAAATTCGAGCAGAAGAACCTTATCACTCCCTTTCCCTTTCAGTTATTTCCCTATACACTGGCAAATTCTATCTCAAGTCCATCAAATCTCCTTTTGCTCCTTCGCCTCTGACCTACAAGGTGGTGTAATGTGTAATCAACCTATCAAGTTGAGGGAGGAAACCAGGGGATCTGGCAGAAAACCATGACCAGACAGAAAAACTTGCAAACTCTACAGTCAGTATCCAAGTTTGGGACCAAACCTGGGTCTCAGGAGCTGTGAGGTACCAGGACTAACTGCGGCATTATCATACTGCTGAAGATATTTTAAAAAGTGGTCTCTTATTCGGAGATCATGTGCTCTGCATTTTTAAGATTTACTTGTACGTCCATTCCCAATAATTGTGGTACCCTGCTGAATGACTTCCAATGTCCAATTTCTTCAAAATCATGCCCACGGTAGCTTGATCTATAGAGAGTCCCCATAACTTTGCTGAAGAGTAACAGCTTCAATCTATTTAGGCCTCAGATTTTAAAATGTCAAACCTTCTCAAATCCCTTCACGGCCTCATTCCTTTCATATCTCTGTAACTCCTTACATTTCTAAATCCAGAGAACTCAGCACCCAACAACATTGGCCTGTATCTACCTCCAATTGTTCAATGACAATTGGCTGCCTTACTTTCAATCATCTGAAGTTCCACAATATCCCTTTATAAGACCCCTGTTTCTGTACCCTCTTCTTGAAAACACTTAATTAAACCAAACACTTGCACTCTAGACATTAATTTTAATGTTTTGAAAATTCCAGAACAATCCTCCGAGGTTGGCAAATCTTCTGCCTCTCTACAGTATAAAAATTCAGAGATTTAAAAAACCTTTACGGGGAAACCATTTGAAAAACAATTAGAACTTGGGAAAACTTGGGATTGGTGTAAATCTTTGCAATAGACAGACACATTTTTGGGTGCAATATTGCGGCAATTTGTCCTCTCAGATGGACGCAAACAATCCCAGGGGACTACTTTGAGGAGGAGCATGGACATTTTCCCCATGTTGCCAGCAACATTTAATCCTCGTTTGATCTCAGGGAAAAAACCCCACAGATTTACGGCCATTAGCATAAATGCTTTCTCAACAAACTGGCTGCTCTATTTCCTCCATAACGATGGGGCTAATTTGCAGTATTTAATTGACGATAACCAGCTTGGGGACATTCTTATACATGGAAATGGAAAATATATATTCTGTGAAATATCTTAGATCAATTTTCTATTCCAAAAATTTTGTAATGTAATTTCTAATCATTTCAGCTCCCTTCGCAACCTGAAGTTGTGGATGCCAAATGCTAATTGAGGAAGATAAACTCAATAGTGAGTGCATGATGGACGACACAGATTCTGTGAGCTGAATGGCTTGCTTCCATGTGGCATGACTGGTTGAATTCATCTGCCATTTGATAGTATTTCCACCACCATCCTTTTCTAGGTGTCAAATGTCATATCACTTTGACACTTTCTGGTCAGATTAAATATTCAATGCCCAGCACTCGGTGATAAAATTTAAATAAAAAAGTAATTGTTATCAAAAATATGTTTGCCTGGAAATCCGTAGTGAATGTCAAACATCTTGCAAGCTTTTGCGTGGATTCATATCTCAAAGTTAGTAAATGCAATCCGCCCTTCATGTTGTAACAATACATTAAATTAAGGGGGGACTTGATAGAGGTCTTTAAAATGATGAGAGGGATAGACAGAGTTGATGTGGACAAGCTTTTCCCTATGAGAATAGGGAAGATTCAAACAAGAGGACATGACTTTAGAATTAAGGGACAGAGGTTTAGGGGTAACATGAGGGGGAACTTCTTTACTCAGAGAGTGGTAGCGGTGTGGAATGAGCTTCCAGTGGAAGTGGTGGTGGCAGGTTCGTTGGTATCATTTAAAAATAAATTGGATAGGCATATGGATGAGAAGGGTATGGAGGGTTATGGTATGAGTGCAGGCAGGTGGGACTAAGGGAAAAAGGTTGTTCGGCATGGACTTGAAGGGCCCAGATGGCCTGTTTCCGTGCTGTAATTGTTATATGGTTAAATAATACGGGAATGCAAATTGTTCATTGTGGCAGAGGATTGAGTGGGTTGGCTCAATTTTTATAATTCTACAGTGCTGAAATTAAACATTCAGTGAGCTCCCAAAAGATTCAAGGAATTTAGTGTAACAGCGCAAAAGCATATTTGGAAAATCACTAGGGGAGTTTGAAAAATAACATGAGACTGCAAATAGGGGAATGTTGAACAATAAACTACTGGAGGAACTCTGCATGTCAGGCAGCATCTGTGGAGGAAAACAGACAGTTAGCGTTTCGGGTTGAGATCCCTAAACTGCTTTAGATAGGTGAAGGATCTCGACACGTTGACTTTCAGGCAACATCTGTGGAAGAAAATGGAAAGTCAGTGTTTCAGGTCGAGACTCTGCATCTGGTTGAAGCAGTCCCGAGGAAGGTTCCCCACTGAAAATGTTAACACTCCATTTCCCTCCACAGATGCTGCCTGACTTGCTGAGTTCCTCCAGTAGTTTGTTTTTTTTCGCTTGAAATATAAATGGGTCCATTGACAAATTTAATAAATTTAGATATGCCCTGTGGCCTCACAAATTCATTGGAAACAGCCAATGCACCGTCCAAAAGGCCAACAGTAATCTTGTTAATGGCACATATCACTATTCACTCAGTTACAACTGAAGTTAGTGACATCTCTATGGACTAAGAGACGTTACGATTACATTTATGCAGCAATTATTTACTTCTATGATATTTATTGAAAAGGTTATCAGGAGTAACTCCATCCAAATCACCCCTCCTTAATTCCCCCACACTCGAGAGCCACTTGCAATTGCTGTCCAGCAATGACATTTTGAGAAGTGATCCTCTATTCTTGACTGCTGGATTATTCGGTCATTTTGATCATTAACCTCCTGCTTTCTTTCATCTCATTGTAACATTTGTCAAATTTGAAGTTGCAAGATAAATAGATCACGAGGCATCATAGCAATTAATCCAATCCCACAACCAAATCTGCACATTTCTATCTGAACTCTGTGGGTCCCTACCTTGACATTTTAAAGAATTTGGGTCCCTTTCTCAAATTCTTTGAGATTTTTGGAAACTGCAAGAATTCCCAGCAATTTGTCTTGTATTCACATGTCACGATGAACCTAATCTAAAATTGACTGCGAGGATATAAATGATAGATAATGGATTTTTGCTAAACTACAAAATTAAAGAAAATCTAGTCTATCCGAGTACTGAACCAGCAAAAAAAAAATGACCCTGGGAAGAAAAGGAGAAAAAAAAAAGCGTAAAGCATTCTGTTCATTTACTGAACAAGCACAAAATAACTTCAGAGATGAAAATAAGACAAGATGG
This sequence comes from Raja brachyura, assembly GCA_963514005.1. The sequence goes on along the minus strand of OY740790.1, from coordinate 63,107,402 downwards.
CATGAACAATAAGGTGCAAATTAAGCAATGAAGAACAGGAAATAGATGATGCCGGCAGCCTCCTTACCCGTTGCTCTTGGAGCTCCCTGAAGGCATTCTGAGCTTTCTCCAGCTTAGCACTAGCCTCATCACTCTGCTCTTTAATGTTGGTCAGCTCCCGTTTAATGAGGTAGTTTTCCTCTGCCTCTTGTGCCCTTGTCACTTGTCCCTTAGGACACAATTGTGCAGGGAATAAGGATTGGTGCGGGGAGTAGTGAAAAGTTTTCCGAATTTACAATGGTAGATTAGTAATACATCCCAGAGGACAAACATTAGATTTTATCATTTGAAGATTTTTGCCTGATAATACTGTTTAGCAATGTAAAGCACTTACCACATTTTCTACATGCAATTCTGCTAAATATACATGTAGTAAGAATTAATGGCCTTGATTGAATTAGAAAACTTAGAGTTAGTGAGGAGTTGAACATGCATTAAAATTATAAACACTCCTTCATTTACATACAAACATATCTTTAAAAACTTACAAACGTGAATCTGGAATGGTCATTTATTCAAATACATCTACTGATTCTATGTAAAATTTTAATTTCAACAGGGGATTGTTTCTATTACAATCATACACTGTTTCCCTTAATTAATTATTGGAAAAAATTGCTATGATGAAAACCATGTAATAATTTAACTAAAACTTTTTAAAAAACAACCATTTTCCAGAAACACACGTCATCATTACAAGTTTGCAAAAAAACTGGAAGAAACTGTAAACTATAGTATAAGATGACAGTTTCTCTCATGGGATGCAGTGATTATCCATTTATAAAACATGGATAGGATGATGAACTGTACCTGAATCAATCTATCTGCCAAAGAAGCACTTTCCTACAAAGGAAAAATCCAGACAGATATAAGAGAAAGACTGGAAAACAATGAATATAAAAGAAAGCTTGATAAAAATAAGTTGTAAAACCTGGCAAAAGAGAAACTGCATGAAAATTCTGGAAGGTGTTGTCACTTTTTCAAATTACTCCTCGAAACGGCCTTTACTGCCACTAAATAGTTCAGATTGTTTCCTTTAATACTTACATGTTATATTACTTATCCAGAAAAGGGGTGAGAAAGAACTTGCATCATGTCAGGAATTAGCAAAGCAGAGGTATTTGACTAAAGCTAAAGAGTTGAATTTTGCAAGGCATAGAGCTAGTTATTGCCAATTATGTCATAAACAGGGTCACAATGCAGTTTCTGCCACTACAGTACAAACAAAATAAGAAGCCATGCTATTGTTAGAGGTTATTAGAAAATATAATTAGAGAACAACTATTACAAAATGTTAAAGTTTGGCCATAAACATTTTTTTTAAACTGTTTCCTGCATAGAGCTAAAAATGTTCCATTTAACTCTGAAACTACTGCACATTAGTACTCACATTAATGCTCCATTTTCCAATGCAGCTTATAAAACTAACCAAAGTAAAGAAGCATTCAGCAGGTCATACCCATCATGCTGCTATTTAGAAAAGTGTCTACGTTCATGTCTTTGCAATTAACCACGCAAGTTCTACAAAAACAAACTAAATAGACTTCAACACTACTGTACTTCAGTACATTCACCATACAAGCTGTAAATATACATCTTAACATGCATCAAATGACATAAATTAAGGCCCCGTCCCACTTTCCCGAGTTACTCACGAACTCTCCCAAGTTTTCCCCTTGATTCAAACTCGAAGAATTATGGTAATAGCCATTCGTAGGTACTCAGGCTATTTTTTTTTTAAAAACTCGTGGACATTTTTCAACATGTTGAAAAAACGTCCAGACTTGCCTGATGCCCCGAGTTCCTACAGCTGGCATTACGAGCCGCTACTAAACATCTACGGACTCCTACGGACTCGCTACCGACATTACCCGACATTACTAGAGTCTGAATCAAGGGGAAAACTCGGGAGAGTTTGAGAGTAACTCGGGAAAGTGGGACAGGGCCTTTAACAACACTATGAAATCAATGACTGTTTAACAGAATGGCTTACAGAATAGAACACTCAAGCAAGATAGAAATAAACGTTAAGTGTCATATTTTAGTAAAGTTAGGAAAAAAAGGAAATTGAAAGTTTGATCTGGATGCAAAACTTTAAATTTGCAAAGTAGATTACAGCTTGCATCTGCTCTGATGGAACGTAGCTCAACATGCATAATTATGTTCCAACTATAGCCATGAAGCACACAGTAGTAAAACAACGGTTCAATTATTCAATCTGAAGCTAACAATTCAGCAGAAAGAATCACATACAAATTAACAAATCACACCTCAAACGATATTTTAGTTGAACATACAGACCCTCATGCAGTCACCTAAAGTGAAACTAGATTTTTTTTTTTTTAATTTCCTCTCAATTATTTGCCTAGCTCTTTACAGATGATGTTACACCACTTTACAGGAAGATAATTCCAACTAAGAAAGAAGATTAGTGAAGATCAGTTATTCATTTTCTATTTAAGTTTCACAAACATATGTGAAAATCAGCATTATGAGGCAGCCAAGTGTCATAAGATATTTGTAAATGAAACTCTCTATTTTTTTGGGCATTTTGTTCTGATAGGGGAGCTCAATATTTTACAAGATTAAGAATGTGCATTGTTTAAATTTACGATGCGATTTTGCCTCAGGGATGGACAAATGAATCCTTGTTAAAGATGTGATCATTGAAAAGTTTAGACATTAAATCCACACCAGCAGCAACTTTGACTAGTGCTGAAAATCAAAAAATGCTCAACCAAGCAAGCATTTAGTAAATGTGTTCAGACCACTCAAGACTATTGCTTCAAATTCATATTGGATATAGTCTTTCCATTTTGTTGTTTTTAATTGGTTTTTGCAGTTTATTTTTAGGCAAACTGTTAAGAGACAAAATCAATTTAATATCAATAATTGATATTGGTCAAAAATAGAGTGGTAAAGTGCTGCCATGTGTCATCTCAATATAGGTTAGATGAGTTTCCAAACAATATATAAAGCTTAGGGACTGTCAGGATATGGCACAAAAAAAATCCATGAAAGTGGTGTTCGTTTGCCATTTCATGTATGAAAAGATAAACAGCATGGAAGGATTCAAAGATGGGTGAAAATGTGTCAATACCCGATTTTAGAACGATAACCTTGGAAAGCAGTTTCATAATATTGTGTGAAAAGCAGCCTTCTGCCATTAATTAATTCTGTGAAGAATTCAACAGGATGAAAGCAATGGATATTTGCAGGAAAAAAATTGCACGAATCCCTTTCTCCAAAACACCTTTACTTCTAATATCAATGCAACCATCTGGAAATAATCTCAGATTAATGAGCGTCAAACCTCCTTTCTAACCATCCAATTTTCTCCTACTGGTCCTGCCCCTGCTCTCCATCCCCCACAAAACAAGCAAGCAAATAGAAACAAAGGCTGCTTTCAAGCTAGTCAAAACCATTTAGATCTCAAATTACGGAATATGCATTTGCCAGTCCTAAAATATCATCCCTTTTCTTTGCCAGAATGAAAAAGCGCCATTGGTTTAGCATGTCCTATTGTCCTCCACATATTTCAAAAGAACACCAGCTTGTTCTCATCATATCCTCTGTCACTTGCTCCGCTCTGTTAGATGTTAATGTGCCACTGAGCCAAGCATGGTTAGTAAAGAAGCCAGACTATTTCAATGGTCGACACATTTTTGATCGGGGAAGCAATTAAAACACCTTCATAAATAAAGTGACATTTTTAATGAATTAATAAACTAAACCAGTTTTTAAAGATGAAATCTTTATTACTCAATTTAATAGCACTCACTTTCTCCAATGTTTCAATTCGTTGTTTCAGCAAACGATTTTCCGTGCGTAACCTCTACAAGCAGGAAGAAATACATCATTACTTTTTAAAATAAAAATCCACCACACTGAAGAGCTCCAGGTAATAGTCCCATAGATAGTACAAGTCTACATTTTTACTTACAGTGCTTTTGTCTCTTGTTTAAGATGTGAGACCTATTGCTTCGGAAGTACGAATTTAAGAAACATCAACAAGGCAAATGTGAATTAGATGGGTTCCCTCTTCGCCAAATTACTCCTTTTCCTCCAGTTGGAAAACAATCTGCCTTCATAAGAACAATTCACTATCTTGGCAGCCACTTCTTTTAAGTCCAGAGGATGCAGGCCATCAGGTTCAGAGCATTTGTTGTGCTTGCAGTTTGTCCCTAGTGATAGTTTAAGCTCCTGCCTCCCTTTTGCCGCCATCGTTTCTTTGGCTGCATTCTGCCCTGAAGAACCGGACTACACGGGTTTAATGTAAGAGGGGAAAGATTTAATAGGAACCTGACGAGCAAATTTTTCCACACAGAGAGCGGTGGCTATATGGAAAAAGATGCCAGAGGATGTAGTTGAGGCAGGTATTATAACATTAAAAAAACATTTGGATAGGTACATGGATAGACAAGGTTCAGAGGGATATAGGCCAAACACAGGCAGGTGAGACTAGCTTAGATTGGGCATCGTGGTCGGAACAGACCAGTTGGGCCAAAGGGTCTGTGTCACTGCTGCATGACTATGACTAAGACAAAGTATTTGTATTTTCCATTAAGTTGCCAACTTTATCCTAGGTTTTTTATCGTCACTGAATGAGAAAGAATGCTGAAGGTAGAATGTGTATTTCCCAGCTTCAGCTTGGCCCATCCAAACAGGAGTGGTAGAGGAAAAGTTGCACCTGTTCATTCAAAGGAATATACATTCATATTTGGTAAATGTATTTCCCAACATTTGGACTAACCAACACAAGGCAATCAAGGGAATGAATCATGATTCTAAACCATGAACTCCATATCTGGTCTTACACATGAATTAATGCAAAGTGTCAGAGTGCAATCACGACAGGAAGTCAAATATTTCACGACAGGAGGCATGTAAAAAAAAACTGGTGAGATAGAAAATTAAACGGGAATATAAAGGACCAATAAATGAAAGCCTAAAAATTTACACCACAGAATGATTGGGGTAGGCAAAATAACCAAATTATACATAATGTTAATTTGGTAAATAGCATTATTATTATTTAACATAAAATAAATTCTTCAGATAGATAATGCACATCTGAGTGAACATTAAAATTACAGACAATAATTCATTGTGCATACCTCAAAGATGGTTTCCGGGCCAAAAAAAAGATTTCTTATTCCTCCGTACAATTCTATGTTCATTATAATCGGTGGGATTAATTTGTCATTTACCTTAATTTCCACTTGCTCTTCCATCTCTTTATTTTTTATGGTAGTGTATTCCTTTTCCAATCTGACAAAAAGTATAGCCATGTATGTGATATATGTATTGCAACTATCTAAAACAAGTCAAAAGCCATATTATTCTGATAAAGATAGAAATACTTAAGTATTGTAGTTTTCTAAAGACTTTTTAAAGAACAGAGACATCAGAAACTGCTGATGCTGGAATCTTGATCAATGAGCCAAGTGCTAGAGGCAATCAGCGGGTCAGGAAGCATCTGTGGAGGGAATGGACAAACAAAATTTTGGGTCGGGGCTGAAGGAGGTACCCCACCCAAAATGTCACCTGGACATTCCCTACACAGATGCTGCCTGAACTGTTGACTTCCTTCTGCACTTAGCACTTGGTTCACTTTTCAAAGAGCGTTCAACTCAATTGTAATACAGAGCCCTGAAGGAAGAAAATAGTAAACCTGGCTAATCACCCAGTTTTGTATATTAGACCTGTTTATGCGCTCAAAAGCAAAAAATGTGCAGTTATATGTAACAATAGCTTTAAATGATTATCCAATTTGTAATGATGGGATAGGTTTGTATTTTTTTAATTAAATCCATTACTTACTTCTTCATTTTCTTTGCATTGTATTTAATTTGATAAGCTGTTTGGATCAACTTGTCAGGGCCACTGTCAAACTGATGTGGAATGACCTTTTGAAAATGCTGGTGAATAAATTAAATAGATTCAATTAATGCTGTGGAACCTTTCACGAAATCTGCAAAATTAGAACTTTTTCTCTAAAATGAGAAATAATTAAGTTAACTTCTTCCATACTTGTAACATTCCCTCCATGTCGAGCTGCATCAATTCTGCCTGATTAGACTGTAGTATAGCTATCCCAACACGAAAAACAATCTCGAGACCCTGAGAAAATAAAATAAAGGTAAAGTCTTAACAAGGATGAAGGCAGGGAACAGTTTTGTTCATTCCTCTTCCTCGTTACCCAAAATAAATCTTTCAGCATAATTCTATAGCAACTGGCAGCGAATAAGTTTTGCATTTTCTGATTACTGTCACCAAATGAAGCCCTTACTTAGATTTTATTAAATGGGCAATCACTTACCTCCGACATGAAAATGTCAAATAATCTTGTGGCAACCGGTAATGGAAATGAAGTCAGAAAGATAGTCAGGAACCAGGAGGAGGAGTACATGGAAGTGTGAAAACTCTGAGATTGAAAATGCACATAAAGTTCTGGTAGCTGTTCCTGTGTGGAGTAAAGAAGTTAGTTAATAGAATCTGAAATAGCATAGTGTACTGAACTACACATACCAGTACCTACTAGCAGAAGGACATTGTATTAACCTTTTACGCTTGATTTATAGTATGGGATTATTTGCAGTTTGATGCCACTGAAATAACATTATGCAAAATATCAAGTAAATCAAACTAAAAATAGGGAACCATAACATTTAACAAGACTACTTGGAACATTAAGTACTCATTATTTTGTTAGTAATAATCAAGTCCTCTGATCATTCAAATGCATTTTCCTCAATTAAAAGAGATAGTATCTTTAGAAAATGCTCGTCTTTTTGTAAAGAGGCAATTCAATCATACTGCAGATATAGATTCAAATATTATTTTCTTTACCCAGGGCAAACAAATCAAACACAAGAGGACACATGTTTAAAGGGAGAGGAGCAAGATTTAAAACAAACATGAGGGACAACTTTTTCGATTCAGAGGGTGGTGGGGTACATGGAAAGAGCTGCCAGAGGAGGTAGTCGAGGCAAATACTATAACAGTATTTAAAAGACACTTGGAAAGGTACATGGATAGGAAAGGTTTAGAGGATACAGGCCAAACATGGGCAAATGAGACTGGCTTAGACGGGTCATCTTGGGCAGCACAGATAAGCTGGGCCGACGGACCTGTTTCCGTGCTATTTGACTATTAATTAATACAGGTATTGCAAATAGTCAATTATACACATCATGGCAAAGAGAAAACAAATGGGGTAACTAGTCTTAAATTTCTGACATGATTCAAACAAATGAACTAAAACCCCAAACATTTGTGAGAAATCCATGGTGTAAAATTATCAAAGTTAATTAGTTTATGGCACTATTTTCCAAAAATGCAGTTCCTAAATATATCTATTTGCGTCTTACCTGTATCATCCACTCAAATTGGTACATACAGAGACCTAGCTCGGCCATACTGGGTTTGAATAGCTCACGGAGTCTATAGTCTTGCATTAGCTTCACAAAAACACAAAATGCTTCTTCCTCTGGCATCTTCACAGGAAAAAATAAACATGCACTAAGACGAGGAGGATCCACATTCATTATTACCATCATACGCTTAGAATTCAAGTCTCTAAATATTGGTGCAACAATAACTATCAGTGAGACATCATAACGTTGAGGTTCAAGGAATCTGGGGTTCATAGAAACATAGAAAATAGATGCAGGAGTAGGCCCTTTGAGCCAGCATCGGCATTCATTATGACCATGGCTGATCATCCAAAATCACTACCCCATTTCTGCTTTCTCCCCATATCCCTTGATTCCGTTAACCCCGAGAGCAATATCTAACTCTTGAATACATCCTAGTACAAACTTTATTTGCAGACTAACGTGTGTTTCAAGTAATTAGTAAAGCTAATGGAATAGATTACAAATGGATGGAGTGCAAAAGTAGTGGCTTTCGGATATAAATTTATGGTGCACTGGCGAGTTCACACACAGGAACAATTGTAATAAAACTTAATTGGCTTTCCACAGATGATGCCCGACAGGCTGTATGTTTATTTTCTGGTTTATTTCAGGTACAATTCCTTATCCAAACTTCAGATTTAGGAACATTGGATCAAAGCAAAATGACAGATAAATATATGGATATTCCTGGAAGTCATAGTTTTAAAGATTAAGAGAATATGGACAAGTTCAAAGCCATGACAGGAAAACGCTCAACAACGTTACGAAAGCCAAATTGTCCTCGAGCAACGTGACCCAAGTTGTCGCTGCCAAAACAACCAGTGCTGATGGGCCGTTTTCACAGGTAGGCTACCATTGTTGTTGTCAATGCAGTCCTGAACCAAAGTTCATCTGCCTCGAGTTAGCAAATATCAACCAATGGCTGATGCTAGAGGAAGGCATGATCAGAGTTTTATTTGCCAATAAAAAAACAATCAAGTCAAGAACGTATGAGGGAAAGAAACAGGGCAGTGATTAGAAGGTCATATGACCCTTTTCTGTTTGGCTAGGCAATGACAATAACTATGATGCAAGAAAATTTCCAATTATGTGTACCAGGAATGAAAATTTGATGGTAGTCGTTTAGAGGGTATAGGGACAAAACAGCAGAAAGACGGCTTCACAGACGAACTGTGAATTGGTACCGGCCCGATAGGCCAAACGGTCTCCTACCATTCTATAATTATTCCATAACAGATAAGAGGGAAACTAGAGTAAGAGAGTGACCAATACCCTAGTGAACGTACTAGGGCAAGGTCTGAACAAGGGTCTTGACCCGAAACGTCACCCATTCCTTCTCTCCAGAGATGCTGCCTGTCCCGCTGAGTTACTCCAGCATTTTGCGTCTGTCTGTCTAAGGGAATAACTGATGGGTTATGAGGATGGAGGAAGTAGGAGACATCTTTATTCGTGGTAACCAAGAATCCCATGATTATCAAATCTAATGAAATTGAAAGTAAAGAATGTGAACAGATGCTTCAACATTCAGTCAATAACAAGAGTAATGGAGCCTGGAGTGATCTTTATCCACGACACCATGGAAGATTAAATTGCAACTCCAGAAAAGATGGAAAATTGATGTGTTTTAACAAATATTAAAACTCCCTTTGTCTTTCGCAGTATTTCTAGTATTTCATGGACAAAGGTACCTCCAGACTTATTACTCCCATTATTGACTGCTGGCCAAAGTTTCTGTCCACTTCCTTTAGTTGATGATCACAGTACACAAGGTTAGCAGCTGATCGCTTATTAATTTAAAACATTTCTGTAGGGTTAAATTATATATTCCAGAACTTAGAAACATAGAAAATAGGTGCAGGAGGTGGCCATTCGGCCCTTCGAGCCACCACAGCAACTTATCAATTTTAAATTATTTATTTACACTGATTCAGCACAATATGAAACAGTTACAATTCCCTAATATTGGTCATTATGAGAACCAGAAATCAGTCAAAGTACAGCAATTGCAGAATGAGTGACTTTCTTAATTAAAAAAATAATACCTGCATGAGTAGTAGACCAACTATAAAAGCACTCCCTTGGCAATAACCAACTTCCCGATCTACAAGCGAATAGGCCTGCAAGGAAAAAAAAGATTTAAATGCCAATACATTGTTCAGAAAAGACACTATATTGTGTGCTATAAACATGAACCAAGAAGCAGAATATTTTGTCTCAACACTTAATTTTAAGATCTAATTAAGAGCTGAATGGCCTCCTCCTGCCCCTTTTGTCTATAGATATCATGACCTCGCTGAATCTTGACTTCAACCTAAACAGAAATTCGGGGAAAGGAGAATGTCTAAACAAAATGCTGGAGAACAACAAGTCAGGCAACATGTGGGGAGAGAATGGGCAAGCGACATTTTGAGTCAGGGCCCTTCTTCAGATAGATTGTGTTAGGGAGGAGAAAGCTGATGAAAGAAAGTGGGGGCAGTACAAATTCAAGTAAATGATAGGCAGATGTTGCCTGACCTGCTGATTTCCTCCAGCACTTTATGATTTGCTCAAGGTTCCAGCATCTGCAGTTTCGTGTCTCTCTGGTGTAATGCTAACGTTTGAAATAAAATTAATGTGGAGGAATTAAATTCAGAAATTAAAATATTAAAAATTTAAACAAGTTTATATCAATGGGTAACTTTCTTTAAAGTAAATCAAAGTATTAATCTTGCTTCCATTGATCCATAAATTGAGAAACAGACAGCTGTCACGAGGAAGATGCAGCCCTGTTACATTCCATTTCCATGATTTTTCATTTTCTCCTCCTTTCTAACCACTTCAAACTATCACTTCCAAAGAATACCAATCCTGGTACCTGTTAGCCAGAATAATAAACATTAGTCAACAAACTGGACATTGATGAGCACAAAACTGTTCTGCCAGTGGAACAATCAGTATGATAGCTCTGGGCTGCTGCTTTACCGATCAATTACTAACATCAGCATCCAGGGAAAACAAAACTGTGGATGCTGCATATCTGTAGTTTGCATCTCCCCTCTACAAGCAGTTTAGTTTAGAGATAAATGCTCATCGGCCTACCAAGTCGCAAGTTCACATGTTATGGGAGTAGAATTAGGCCATTCGGTCCATCAAGTCTACTCCACCATTCAATCATAGCTGTACCCAGTCTCCCAATCTCATTTTCCTGCCTTCTCCCCATAACCCTTGATACCCGTTCTAATCAAGAATCTGTCTATCTCTGCCTTAAAAATATCCACCGACGGTCTCCACAGCCCTCTGTGGCAATGAGTTCCACAGATTAACCACCTTCTGACTAAAGAAGTTGCTCCTCACCTCCTTTCTAAAAGAGCGCACTTTAATTCTGAGACTATGGTCCTAAACTCTCCCACCAGTGGAAACATCCTTTCCACATCCACTATCTATTGCCTATCCACTCCATCCATGCTGCTCATTGATCACTTGTTACGGTGGCGCAGCGGTAGAGTTGCTGCCTTACAGCAAAATGCAACGCTGGAGACCCGGGTTTGATCCCAATTACGGGCGCTGTCTGTACGGAGTTTGTACATTCTCCCCGTGACCTTTGTGGGTTTTCTCTGAGATCTTCAGTTCCCTCCCACATTCCAAAGACGTACAGGTTTGTAGGTTAATTGGCTTAATTAATTGGCTTGATAAATGTAAAAATTGTCCCGTATAAAATTGTTCAACTTCCTGGTGGATTCTTCGGAAAGTACAAGGTTCACATTAGTTGTATGTTATCCCATTTTCTCATCCATTCCTCACACAGAGTATGGAGGGCGATTAATCTACCAACACACACAAACCCAGGTCACAGGCGCTGAGAGTCAAACATTCACTTTGCAAAGCTCCAAAATTGTACATCCCCTCCCTCTCATTTACAATGTTTTTAGAATCCAGTCCTAAAGTTTTAAATGAAAACAAAAAATGCTGGAAATACTCAGGTCAGGCCTCATTTGTGGGAAGAGTCGATGTTTCAGGTTGAAGATTCTTCATCAAAATGGGGAAGGACACTAAAGAAAACCTGTTAAACTGCAGCAAGGATGCAATTATGGATGCAGTTACCTGCCCAATTAGGGAATGGTAGCAATTACACGGTGACAGCACAGCAAAAGAATATAGGAAACAAGGAACTGGAATCTTGAACAAAACACAAAGTTTTGTGTTTTGAGGAACTCAGCAGATCAGGCAGCAGCTGTGGAGGGAATGGACAGGTGACATCTCGGATCGGGGACCCTTCTTCAGACACGCAATCTGAAGATTGGAAGGTGGGGAAGTTGATATCTTGTCACTAAATTAACCTCAAGATGGCTATTCCAACAGGAATCTGGAAACTGTCTTCAAAACAAATGATATAACTGGTATTTTTTTTCAATCTCTGCCAACCTGGTTACTCACTGCCTTTGGTATAAACCATATCGAGTTATCCAAACATCTTGAAAGAAACCTAGTGAGATATTTATGAAGATTTTTAATCACATAAGTTGGTAAATAACATACAAAAGCAAATTTAAGTAAAGAGAGGACACTAAATCATAGTAGACGCAAAAGATCTATAGAAGAAGGGTCTCGACCTGAAATGTCACCTACTCCTTTTCTCTAGAGATGCTGCTCGTCTCACTGAGCGACTCCAGCTTTTTGTATCTATCTTTGATTTAAACCAGCATCTGCAGTTCCTTCCTACATTAAACAATAGGATGTTTAAATATTTTTGAAACTTGGATCCGTATATCTTTGTTATACGATTCACAAAGGACAAGATAGATGCAGGAAAAATGTTCCCGATGTTCGGGGAGTCCAGGACCGGGGGGCGCAGACTAAGAATAGGGGGGAGGCTATTTGAAACTGAGATGAGAAAAAAAAAAAACGTTTTCACCCAGAGAGTTGTGAGTTTGGGGAATTCTCTGCCGCGGAGGGCGGTGGAGGTCAGTTCTCTGGATGAATTTAAGAGAGAGTTGGCTAGAGCTCTAGGGGCTGGTGCAATCAAGGGATATGGGGAGAGGGCAGGAGAATGGGGTTAGGAGGGAGAGATAGATAAGCCATGATTGAATGACGGAGTAGACTTGATGGGCTGAATTCTACACCTATCACTTATGACCTTATGACAATCAAGCTCTTCACCTTTGCTCCACACGTCTCTCGTTCTCTTGTTAAATAGTCTTCTAATGCAGAGGCAAGCTGGTAATACCGCAGTTTTCGATGGGTGATTGTTTATTATGCATTGGGACCCAGCAATTGGAATTAAACAGGCAAGTACACTGAAATATTGCTGTCATGCAAGAAATACAAATTCAAAGTTGCAGCTGGGTGTTCATCCAAGCAAGGTAAAATATTCTTAAAACAATGCAGCGAGAGCATTCACGTGCAGCGAATTACAACTGAGAGTTAAATAATCTGAACCTACACATTTTTCCAATACTATCACCTGATATTTCTCGTGCTTTTTCAGACTTTTGTAATAAATCAGCAGCACTATTTAAGGAATGACTTGGAATGATAGATTTACCTTCATCACATTGAATAAAACTTCTTGTCCTAGGCTGTCTTTCTCTTTAAAAAAATCATGTTCTGGATATGTTCTTGCAATGTCTCTTCTGATAAGTTTTTCACATGGTGAAGTCATTTTCAAAAGGTCTGAATATTGATCTTTGATGGGCATATTCTGTGCATTGCATAGGAGTTGCCACACAATAGCTCGGAAATGATGAGGAATCCCTTTTCGAACAAGCTCCTGGAATGTACAGAAATAGTTTTAAAACGACTGTTTATTTTAATTGCAAACCATTCTTCCCATATCTTAACAGGTATTACTGATCCCCATTTACAATATACGAGCTATCAACATGTTCACTAACATCAAAATCTTTGTGCCACCCCTAAAAACATGAATCAAGTAATCTTTGTGGTTAGTTTTATTGCCCATTGCAAGTAGGTAAGGAATTATTTTATTATTTTTAATATCATAAAAGCCAGGATTAATTTGTTGAAGAGAACACGTAAAATGCACTTCCAAAGAGAATGGGAGAAATTATGGCTGAATTAATAATGTTGACACCCATTTTAAGTTTAACACTCGTTTACATTGGCATAGAGTTATGATTCTTGAAACGTGTTCAGGAGAATTTGCTTGACCGTTATCTCTCCAGACTAAAAGGAAGGGTTGTTGGATCAAGGAAGACCCACCAAAATGTCAGCAATAAGAGGATATAAGGTATAACTCAGAAAATCTGCTATTCTACCATTTGCAAATCGCAATAATGTGGCACCTTTCCCATTGGAACAGTTTTCTGTGCTGCCTTTAATCTCACGTGTGCCCTGGGAGAGTTAGAGAGCTCCCATTTGACCTCACCTAGCTCACTGGAAGTTGGATACTACTCTACAACATCTTACAAAAGGTGAAGTTAAGGTGTTGATATATTAAAAACTGAAATATCCAACAGCCCAGAGAACCTCCAGCCCAGCAGGTACCAGAGTTTACTACATAGCTAATAACCAAAGGGGAGGATGCCGATGGAAGTGTTACTGGAAAGACTATCTAGATCGTCACGTGGACTGAATTTGATGTGAGGGTAGAGTGCAGAAATGCTCATCATAATCCAATCCAACTTCCTTAAATAAATGTCACCTTCCAGGATATTGCATAGACTGCTGGACTTTAGTGAAGGGAAGAGATTGGAAAGGCTGGGCTTGTTTTCCCTGGAGTCAAGGCTGAGGGGTGACCTTGAAGGTATATGGTCAGAATCTTTATCTTTGTGTAGGGTTTTCAAAAACAAGAGATGATAGGAGATGGGATCTAAAGGGAAACTGCAGCTTTAATCGGGGAGTAATTATTATTTGGAATGTTCTGGAAGAGGAGGTGGTGGAATCCGATACATTCACTACATTCAAGAAGCTTTTCGGACAGACATTCAAATAGATTAGATATTATCCTGATGCAGGATTAATGCAGCTGGACAAAATCATTGGCATGACGTGGTGGGCCAAAAGGCCTGTTTCTGCATTGCACGACTCAATGATTCTGAAGGGGACGGTCAGCGGATTGGAAATGTCAATACTTGTTCAAAACACTTGATCAAAAACCAGTGAATGGACGTCAAATTTAAGATGGACACAAAGTGCTGGTGCAACTCAGCGGGTCAGGCAGCATCGCTGGAGAAAAATGATGGGTGACTTGACGGGTCGGGACCCTTCTTCAGACTGCAATAGATACTCAAATTTAAGGGAAGCTTTCAAGCAATAATCAAGGGAGAAAGGTAATATGCACTCCTGAGTCCAGCACATAGATGGAATCACAAAGAAGGTGCAACAGCACCACTTTCTTTGAAATTTAAAGAGATTTGGTCCATCACCAAATATTGTAACTGTCTTTTAGTTTTAGAGATACATTGTGACGGTATGGCCCCTTCGAATGAATCCACGTCGACCATCACCTGTACCCTAGCTCTATCCTACTCATGAGAAAATTTACAGAAGTCAATTAATCTACATATCTGTACATCTTTGGAATGTGGGAAGAAACCGGAGCACCCGGAGAAAACTCAAGTGGTCACAAGGATAACGTAGAAACTCTGTACAGACAGCATGCGTAGTCAGGATCAAACCCAGGTCTCTGGAGCTGCAAGGCAGCAACTACCACTACGCCACCCTAATCTTCTACGGATGCACTGCAGAAAGTATCCCGACTGGTTGCATCGTAACCTGCTGCAGCAATTCCAATGCACAAGAATGCAAGAGGCTGCATTAGGGTTAGGGTGGTGGACAGAGCCAGTCCATCATGGACACAGCGCTCCTCCTACCGAAAGCATCTGAGGCATTGGGTCAAGGCAGCATAATCTGACAAAAGATCTCCACCATCTGGGCCATGCCCTCTTTAAGCTACTACCATTGGCTGGAGGTACAGAAGCTTCATGTCCCATACCATGAGGTTCAGGAATAGCTCCTTCCTAAAATTATCAGGTTCTTGGAACAGATTTGCACAATCCTATTTTAACCTCAGCTACGAAACACTGTGGACCACCTCTTGCACTACCATAGACTTATTTCCCAACTGTGCAATGTTTTGGGTTTTTTTTGCAGGCTTTTCACTGTAGAAGTTATGTATAATTTATGTTTTGCATGATGTGTGTACGTTCCTATGATGCAACATATGATCTATATTTTACCTGTATCTCACCCTACTTGTGCATATATGACAATAAACTTGACTAGACTATTTAATAAAGAAGCCTGCACAGGTGTGTGAAAGGCAAATTATGCTTCCGCAACATTCATGAATTTTTCAATATGGGAAAGAGTAGATGGATTCAGGGAATCTTGTTTCTTCAGAAGATATTTGACCAAGTCCCCGATGAAAGGTTGGTGAGCGTAATTGCAGCCCTTGGCACAACTACCAGCAGCAGCTTGGAATAGGAATTGGCTCGAGCTCAGAAAGTCGTGGTAAACTGATACCCAGGGTATCAACTCACTCCTGGTGTTACTGTAGTAACAGTTAAAACTCAGCACAAAGCAGCCACCGGAGAGTAAATGCTTTTAAACACAGAGTTCATTGTGAGGATGGCAAATTGCTCATCATTTTTGGTTTCGAACCCTTTAACATTGGTTTGTTTCCATCCTTTTAGGGGATGATCTACCTTTGAAGTCACCATAACTTTTAATTGTGGTGTACTTAGCTGAACAAACTGAGATTTAGCTGTTATTTTAATAGAAATCTGGGTACTGCTCAATTATATTAACATCAACATTGGCACTCTGCAAATGCACAACATGCAAGAAGAGAATGTATACCACACAGAGCACCAAAAGGAGGGAAACAAAATCAGTAGAATCACTGCACCCTACATTTCAGGTCAATGGGAAAAAAATTAGCCTCATTTGATTATTATTTCCACTTGTGCAACTTGTACAAATCGTGCACTTTTCCCTTATAGCAACTCCATTCAAATATCCAATGCCAAAACCATCAAGTGGCTCCCTGTCAGGTCATAGAGTGATACAATGTGGAAACAGACCCTTCGGCCCAACTCGCCCACACCAGCCAACAATGTCCCAGCTACCCTAGTCCCACTTGCCTGTGCTTGGTCCACGTCCCTCCAAACCTGTCCTACCCATGTACCTGTCCAACTGTTTCTAAAACAATGGGGATAGTCACAGCCTCAATTACCTCCTGTGGCATCTTGTTCCATACACCCACCACCCTCTGTGTGGAAAACATACCCCTTGGATTCCTAATAAATCTTTTCCCCTTCACCTTGAACCTGTCCTCGATTCCCCTACTCTGGGTAAAAGACTCCGTGCATCTTCCCGATCTATTCCTCTCATGATTTTGTATACCTCCAAGATCTCCCTTCATCCTCCTGCGCTCCATGGAATAAAGACCCAGCCTATTCAACCTCTCCCTATAGCTCACACCCTCTAGTCCTGGCAACATCCTCGTAAATCTTTTCTGAACCCTTTCAAGCTTGACAATATCTTTCCTATAACATGGTGCCCAGAAATGAGCACAATATTCTAAATGTGGTCTCACCAACGTCTTATACAACTACAGCATGACCTCACAACTTCTATACTCAATACTCTGACTGATGAAGCCCAAAGTGCCAAAAGCCTTTTTGATCACCTTATCTACCTGAGACTCTACCTTCAAGGAACCATACACTTGTACTCCTAGATCCCACTGCTCGACAACACTACCCAGAGGCCTACCATTTACTGTGTAGGTCCTGCCCATGTTCGATGTCCCAAAATGCAACACCTCACACTTCTCTGTATTAAATTCCATCAACAATTCCTCATCCCACCTGGCCAATCGATAATCGGTATTCAGTTTTGTAAGTCGCATTGAAGGATTATCATGTGAACCTGAAGTTATGCAACAGAACACAGATAACATTTGCTATTCATCTATTGCAGACTGTTGCATCCGGGAGTTTAAGCAGAATTTGCATGGAGTTACTATCAGGGAAAAATGCAAGATCTGTAGACTTTTGGGCAGAATTGAGCTGGTTATGTTTAGCGTTTCCAGGAGGAAATCCTAATATTCAGCCATTTGCAGGTGACACGTACTAGAGTTATGAGACCCCACCTTAGATCTTGAACTTTTTCTGCAAGATTCAGAAGAAACAGAAGTCTGAAGAAGTGTCTCATCGCAAAACATCACCACGTCTCAACCCAAAACGTCACATAAGGAAGGCCTTGAACTTTATTTCGCCTTCCATCACAGTGAGGAATGTGTAGGAGTCACTGTGGTGGATGTTCATGTTAAAATATTTTTGAGTCTGTTGCTTTTAATTGTATGACTGACCTGGCCAGTGAAATTCCTCGTACGTTGCAAAACATACTTGGCAAATAAAATCGGATTCTGATTTCCTGTTCTCCAGAGATGCTGCCTGACCCGCTGAGTTACTCCAGCTTTTTGTGTCTATCTACAGATGCTAACATGTCTGTCGCTCCATCTGTAAATCTATCAGATAAATCATGCTGGGATTCCCCAACCTTACTCTGGGGAATCCACCAGTGTTGGCAGAGCTTTACAATTTCCATTCATTTTAAAAGGGAATTGAAAATTAGGCTGAGAAAGATAAATATTTATTTATCCAACTTTACTTTGTGTGAATGCTGCTAAGTATATGCAATACAAATTAACAATTTAAGTAAGCATAGCCTTAAGGAGAGAGGGACAAATTTTAAAGGAGACGTGTGCGGCAAGTTTTATTTTCAAAAACAGATTTGGGGGCCTGAAACTGTCAGGGCTGGTGGTAGAGGCCGACATGAGAGTGCTGCTCAAGAGATAGGTCAGATTCAGATTCAATTTTAATTGTCATTGTCAGTGTACAGTACAGAGACAACGAAATGCATTTAGCATCTCCCTGGAAGAGCGACACAGCAAATGATTTGAATAAATAATAATGTGTCCGGGGGGGGGGGGGGGGGTGGTGGCAGTCACCGAGGTACGTTGTTGAGTAGCGTGACAGCCGCCGGAAAGAAGCTGTTCCTGGACCTGCTGGTTCGGCAACGGAGAGACCTGTAGCGCCTCCCGGATGGTAGGAGGGTAAACAGTCCATGGTTGGGGTGAGAGAGGTCCTTGGCGATGCTGAGCGCCCTCCGCAGACAACGCTTGGTACATGGATATGCAGGGAATAGAGGTACATGGATATGCAGGGAATAGAGGGATACGGATCACGTGCAGGCAGAGGAGATTAGTTTAACCTGACATCATGTTCGGCATGGACATTGTGGGCTGAAGAGCCTGTTCCTGTGCTGTAGCGTTCTATATATTATGAAAATCACACGAAAATCAAAGATACGAGTTATCTTTCAAAAGTCTCTCAGCAGTTTTCCGTCTTTTAATTTTAAACAACAGTAATGACAAGCACCTGCAGGCGCTGGCCCTTACCTTCATCTGCTTCTCTTTCTTTTTCCGCACATCATCCCACTCATTAACAATTCTCCCCCAAAGAATCCAGGAATCTTCTTCCAGGTGGCTCAGGTTACTCGAGGCAGAAGAACTAGATACCAGGGAAGATCCACTATTGCGTCGCGATCCATTTACAGATTTCAAAGACTTACTATCAGTTTCCAGTAACCTGTATCAACAAAGGCAACACGTAGTCTTAAATTATGCTGTGAAAACTGTGAATGTTATTTCATGTGACCCAAAAGATTAAATTCTTAAACATGGAAAAATCATTGTGTTTTAGTGGCTCTTTATTACTTTCCAAAATTACTGGAATTTGGATGTCATTTTCAAATTTTCATGATTATCAGGAAAGTCAACATGATGCCTGATAGCACTCAGGTATAAATTTACAAGTTATGTCATACTGTCTCAAGTATTTGATCTTCATTCGATATAAGAGAGTTATTCCTTAGACAATGCTTGTGTATGTCTGTATGGCAGAAGGCAGCAGGAAAGAGGAGAGATAAGAAATTTAAAAAAGGTACATTGATAAATCTAAACCTATTTATTAGTAAATTACCTTGTGGAATAGGTATCATTTTTGTCAAAAATTGTAATTGCAATAAATATACATCTATGCTTGCCTTACAAATGAGAAAATAACTCTTCCAGATTTTCTTGCAAGACATGCGGGATCAATTTGGAGAACTTGCCTACATTTACAATTTCTCAATTGGATTGGGTAAAAGCTCATTTCACATGCATGGATTCTAATAAGCACATTTGGAGAATGATGGCTCATTATAGAACATTTTGCTTGCAGGAAGGCAGGCTATAGAGAGCAAGCCAGGACATCAAGCACTACTTTGCATTTTTAAGAGAGCACTAAGGATTAAAAAATATTAAAACCTTTATTAGCTGTAACTATATATTTTAACACAGCTACAGCTAATAAAGGTTTTAATAATCTTCAATACTTAAGAGACAAAGTATGCATGACTTTTAAATTTATACCCCCAAAACACCCAAAATCCAGTCATTTTTGAAAGTAAGTGAGCAATTAAAAAACCATATACAAGAAACTTATTTTTTGGGTAACAAATTTTGGGTAACATATTCAGTGTTTTTCTGTTTCAACTTCTACAAAATAAAACAATTCATGAACTTCATTGTTGAGGTTCAGATTTACCTCAGGCCACAGACACATTGCACAATTTCATACATTTAGAAATGCATGTCTTAGTTTGTTTTGTGTGTAGTGTTCAGAGTTTTCATTATAGCTCAAAATGTTAATGGTAGAATAAAACCAAAAGGGTAATCTAAATGCATCCACTGTGCAAAATTTACTCATTCATTATCATTAACACATTGGCTTCCTAAAGGGCCTGTCCCACTTGGGCGCTATTTGCGCGTCACGCTTGGTGAGACGTGGCGGCGTAGGCAGTGACGCCTGGTAGCGTGCAGCACCCCAGGATTTTGGAATTCTCAAAATCCTCACGCACCACCGGCGTGACACACAAATGACGCCCAAGTGGGACATGGACTTAACACTTTAACATATTGGCCTTTGTCAGTTAGGGTATTGAGTATAGAAGTTGGGAAGTCATGTTGCAGTTATACAAGATGTTGGTGAGGCCACATTGAGTATTGTGTTCAGTTTTGGTCACCATGTTATAGGAAAGATGTTGTCAAGCTGGAATGGGTGAAGAGAAGATTTACGAGGATGTATTGGACTCAGGGGCCTGAATTATAGGGAGATGTTGAGCAGGGTAGGACTCTAATCCTTAGATCGTAGGAAGATGCGTGGGGTGATCTTATACAGGTGTACAAAATTACGAGGGGAATAAATCGGGAAAATGTACAGAATTTCTTGCCCAGAGTACAGGAACCGAAAATCAGAGGACATAAGTCTAAGGTGTAGGGGGTTAGATTTAATAAGAACACGAGATGTAACTTTTTATTTATTTAAATTTTTTTTAAATACACAATGTGTGGTGGGCAAACTGCCGGAGGAGGTTGTTGAACCACCTATTATCGCAATGTTTAAGAAACATTTGAACAAGCACATAGATAGGATAGGTTTAGAGGGATATGGGCCAAATGCACGCAGGTGAGACTAGTGTAGATGGGACACATTGGTTGTTGTGGGCAAGTTGGGCCAAAGAACCTGTTTCCACGCTGTATGCATGACTCCATAACACTGTGCAAGTTCACTATACTCGCGGGAGTGAGGCAGCAAGACCTAAATTAACGTCTAACGTCTAACTTAAGGATATCGCTATATCTCCAACCTCACCTCCATGGCAACTCCAAGAGCCCCCTTACAGTATGCATCTCGGTCCTCATCACAAAAATCAACAACAAAACTACAGCCGCTGAAAATTGAAATAAAAACAGAAAAAGCTGGAAACACTTAGCAAGTCAGGTGGTACCTGTACAAAGAGAAACAGTTAGTGTTTCATGTCCAGAACTTTTAGTTCTAGTTCAGGTTCGGTGAAATACTGAGGTTCGGACTTTCCTACTTCCATTATTCACCTTAGCAACAGCGCGTGCGAGTCATCCCAGAGCATTTCTGAGCATATTTTAAGTTAGTCAACATGGTGCAACTACTGGAGTTGCTTGCTCACAACTCCAGCAACTGGGTTCAATGCTGCCCTTCAGTCTCATCTCCATGGAGTTTGCATATTTTACATGCTACCACATGGGGGTTTCTTCCAGGTGCTTTCTCTTAACTATACGATCATCTAAATCCTTAATATATAGTATAGATAATAGATACAAAATGCTGGCATAGCTCAGCAGGTCAGGCAGAAGCTCTGGACCAAAGGAATAGGTGATGCTTCAGGACAATACAGAGCCATTCCTTTACTCCAGAAATGCTGCCTGACAAGCTGAGTTACTTCAGGATTTTGTGTCTATCTTTGGTATAAACAAGCATCTGCAGTTCCTTCCTACTCATTAATATAGCTGACAAACAGTGGACCCAGGACAGAGTCTTGCAGCACAATACTGGTTACAGGCCTCCAATCAGAAAAATCAACCCTCCACTGGCGCCCACCGACTCCCTCCTCACCAATTTTAAATCCAGTTGGCTAGCTCACCATTGTTCTCCTGTGATCCAACTTTCCTGACTAATATACTATGCAGGATATTGTCAAAGGAATCACTGATACACCATCCTGCTTTTGTCAATGTTCTTGGAGATCTCTTTTTAAAAAAAAATCAAATTTGTGAGACACGATTTCCCACCCACAAAGACATAGTGACTGCCCCTCATCAGTCCTTGCCTATCCCATGCTGATAATGCCTGTCCCTCAGAATCCTCTCCAGTAACTCACCCATCACTGATGACAGACTCGCCCGAATGTAGCTCTGTTTGGCCAATTTTGCATGCGTCTAGATCACCTCTGCCTTGCAGCAACATTTAACCTTCCCTCCTATTACCTGGCACAGAAGATTTTTTTCCTCCCTTACTCTTGCCTTTGTACTTGCCGAAAACAAGTTACATATTAAGTTTTTCCAGTCCTGATGAAAGGTCATCAGGCTAAGATATTGATTCTTTCTCTTCAAATGTACCTGACCGGATGAGTATTTTAACCTTCCTGTTTTTATTTTACTCTGGTGTTGCACCTGGCCTACATCTGTTCCATTTGGGAAGAATCCATCATCAAAAGTCTGAATGGCTTAATTTTTGGCTTTTCTGGAATGAAATAAAGATATTTATTTCAGTATATCAATGCACCTCTCCAAACTCTTTAGTAGCCAAATGCAACACTTCTGCAACGCCTGCTCCAGTGCAACATGATCATTTCTACAAACCGTCAGCAAGGTCACACAAGAGGATTCACTAATGAGTAAATAGAGAATGTATTTTGGAGTTTAGAATTTCCCTGTTCAAATGATGACGCAGAAACTAACATACAATTGAATGCCAAGGACCAATTTCAATGAAATTGAAATTACAAATCCAAAATCCAGAGGAAAAAAAAAACAATGAGCTATTTAAATGGCAGTTCAATTGATTCAAGTTAGTAAAACACAAACCTGCTATAAAGTGAAATACATTAGCACTTGGTATGGCATGAATGATCCTTATTAAATGGTATGTATCTTGTTCCAGAACCAGTGGCAACACCTGGACTCGCATAACTGTGGTCAAACGTCACATATTCCTTCGCTCCATAGATGATGCCCCACCTGCTGAGTTCCTCCAGCATTTTTGTCTACCTTCAGAGATCTGTTTAGTTGTAGAGTTGAGTCAGGACAACTATGATAACGAGTCTCAAAATGTAATCATCCAAAATGTAGAAATTTAGCAGCAACAACATTTATTCAAAGAGTGGCACATGCTTGAACTAGTCTTTTTTGCTCAGCTGGAAACTATTAAAGAAACACAGAACATGTCAGTGATGTGAAACTAGGGCTAAGAGAGACGTGAATGCGCTCCTACCAGAACAGATGTGATGGCTAATATATGGGCCATATGCGAGTAATTACGGCAGCAAATAAAATGCTACCCTTTATCGCATGAGATAATGTAACAGCAAAAAAAAAAGTGCTGGAGTAACTCAGCATCCCTGGAGAACATGGGTAGGTGACGTTTTGGGTCAGGGCCCTTTTTCAGTCTAGGACCTTTCTTCAGATGAGACTCAACTTCATATTATTCAGAATATAACAGCAAGTCTTCCTACAAGTATACAGAACTAGTTAGACCACACATTAAATATATATCTTTTATGTTATGATATATATACATGTACATATACACACACTTACATATATGTATATATAAGAAATATTTCATGTGTGGTCTAACCGTAGTTCTGCATACTAGGAAAACTTGCTGCTATATTTTGAATAGCTGAAGTTGAGTCTCAATCCTGAAAAAGAGTGAGTGTGAGTGTGAGTGCGACTCACAGAACTACATGAAATCTTCAGGTATTGCTAGGATATTTCTCTTGGTGGGTGTCTCAATCTGGGGAGCACAAATTTCCCTTGCGAATCTTTATTATCTATGTCGGAATGCTGTGGAATGTAAATCTTCGTCAGTTGATGGTTTTAGTTTAATTTTATAACCTTCTTTAATTTGGTTTTAGAATTAAATTCTGCTAACCTTGCAGTTCAATCTGCAGTGATAAACAAGGTGGTAAACAAGGTAGTCTCCTCGGAGCTTGGGTAACCAGCTAAAACCAATTAAGCAGGTGTCACAAAGAAGCTGATGCCCAGGAAATACTCTATGGTTCCAGCTGAAAGCATCCACAGAGCATGGACCTTTGCCAATAAAACTAATGATGACAAAATTAGATGACAAAATAAATATTTAATTCATACGTGGCAAAGCAGCTGATGTGTGGCAGATGTGGTATTCGGGAAATTATGGAAATTCCAGGTTAGGATTAACAAAATCTGCGGTTAGTGTTTGCCACCCAAATTAATTTGGCTTGGATTTGATGAGTTGGGTACTGAAATGCATCAATGAAGCAGAAAAATAACTGGATATTTTGTTCCAGCAGATTGTAACAACCTTTTTATTAAACACTCTAGAACTTGTTATTTCAGAGTGATACGAGTGAGGCAGATTTGCGGACCAAGATGATTGTATTGCAGGAGTTTCGTCCTTGCACTGGTCCGATAGGTGCGAGGTATTTGCAGCCTGTGTCAATGCGAAAAGAGACTGGCAGTTGGATGAGTAGGCTGATGGTAGCTTTGTGGTGCAACAGATTATTGACGGTGTGGTATAAAAAAAAAAGAATACCGTTGTAATAGTGGAAGCTAGAGATGGGTACAATTACAATGTTTAAAAGACATTTGGACACATACACGGACAGTAAAGATTCAGAGGGTTTTGGGCGAAACACGAGGAAATGGAACTACATCAGACTGACATCCTCATCGACATGGATGAGTTGGGCCAAAAGTTTTTTTTCTGTACTGCATAATCTCATGCACATTGGCATAGAGCAAGGAAGAATCAGAAATAAGTGCATAATTCAAAGATTTATGTGGCAGTAATAAGGGTTAATCAAGGGCATTGGCTCCAATACTGGAGGAAAAGGGAGCTGGACTATTTGGATGGGCTTCACTTGAATTGGGCAAGGATTAGAGTGCTGGTGAACTCAATACGAGCTGTGGTTTACAGTTCAACCAGCATAATGCAGGGCAGAGTAAGGGTGAGGAACAATTTAAAAAAATTAAAAGAAAAGGCAAAGCAACATGAGGAGAAGGGATAATGATAACCACAGTCCATCGTGGCAGTGCACACAAATATCAGTGCACCTTCAACTAAAGCCAGAGCAGGGAAACACTGGCAAGTATCTGAACACACACACACAGCATCCGTAAAGCATACGAATTCCCTGATTTACAAATGTTCGATTGACAGATTTTCGCTATAAACACAATTGCCATTCTGGGATACATGTCCTCTATTTGTGATGTTAATTCCCCCCCCCCATAACAAAAAACGCATGTCAATCTCAACTCAATGAGTTACAAACTTCAACACTTTGGTAAAATCAGGACAGGATTCACTATTCTGAGCATATTTTAAGACAGCAAAGCAGTCACAGGATGTATACTCAGTTGTCCTGGGGATTGCACCTCTTCCAAGAAATCAAGCAAGCTTTAAAGATCAATACTAAAAATGATCTAATTTGCAAATATGGATCAAGTGGGCATTTGAGGACATTAAACATTTATTAAATCATGCACATTGACAATAAAACAATCGTAATCAATGCAGACAAAGTAGAATCCAGTGCCCTCATGTTACCTCTAAAACATACTATGGATAACAGATGCTATAAAGGAGAATAGAAATAGGGCTAAATATGTTAGGAGATTGGGATCAATGTCTGCATCACCAAGTTTGATGATCGAGGAAAAAGCAAGACTGGAAAGAACACAAACTGAAATAGCCAAAGACTTCCCCCTTATCCTCAAACTGTGACCCCTTGTTCTGGAGTTCCCCAACATCGGGAATAATCTTCCTGCATCTAGCCTGTCCAACCCCTTAAGAATTTTGTAAGCATCTATAAGATCCCCCCTCAATCTCCTAAATAGTTTGGCAACAACACAACACAATTTTCTACGGGTCTGAAAAAAAGTAATTGAGACACTACTCTTCTAACCAAGTGTTTAAGAACAATAAAAGTGGTAAAATCTGAAGCATAAACAAACTACTGGAAGAACCCAGCGGGTCAAGAGGCATCTGTGGAGGCAAAGGGATAGTTGACATTGCAGGTTGAGACCATCATTAGGAGTGCAGAGCGCTGGCTTCCAACCTGTGGCAGCAGCACAAAATTGGGCTGCAAAAGATTGATAGTGGGCCGTGAACAATTAAAAAAATTAATTAGTGCTTTAATTGTGTACAATGATTTGTTTACTTTTTATTTGACGCTTTAATTTTGTGATTAATAAGCTGCAAATCAAAGTAAAACATTTTGAAAATTGACATATTATCCATCCTTAAAATATAGGCTGCAAGTGCAAATGTTTCATCAATGTACAACCATGGATGAAAAAGGCAGAGAGCCACTGGTGCAGAGGGAAGATAGCTAATATGTCATGCAGAGGAATCTAGGAGCACAAATACATCGGTCCCCGAAAGTGGAAGAGGTACAGGGAAAAGTTGGGATGGCTATGGGTTTATGCCATGGAGGGCAGGACGCCAAAGGGCGATTTTATAGAATTGTAGCAGATCATGCGGGGAATAGTTTTTCGGCGACCGCCAGCATCATTGACTGACGTATCTGGTCACCGAAAAATTTGCGGCGTGATGCGGTGACGACGTACGACGCATGGCGTTTTTCCAAGTGTCGCAAACATTTTTTGTCGCTGCTGGATTTTGAAATGTTCAAAATCTGTTGACGACCCTGATAATGACGCTGGCAGTCACCAAAAAAAAAAAATCGCAAAGTGGGACAGGCCCTTTAAGGTGAATAGAGTCTTTTTCACAGGCTAGGAAAATCAAAAATTAGCGGTCATATGTTTGTGAGAGTGGAACAATTTAATAGGAACCAGAGCATGGTGTATGTGGAATGAGCTTCCAGAGGAAGTGTTTGAGACGGGTACTATAACAACATTTAAAAGACATTTAGACAGGTACATGGATAGAAAAGGTTAAGAGGTATATGGGTCAAATACGAGCAAAGGTGACTGGCTTAGATGGTGCACCTTGGTCGGCAGGGACATGTTGGGGCAACAGACCTATTTTGGTGCTGTATGCCTCTTTTCAGCAATCTTCAAAAGCAGCAACTAGTTAATCTGTTATTTGTTTTCTAAATAGATTTACACAACATCTCCTCAGCAGGGAACTGCGTGCCATACAGTTTTATGCAAGCATGGATCTCAAACAACTCGAAAATGTTTGCTTATCAACCAGTAGTGTACAAAGTGTTCCTTTTTCATTGATTCATGGGATGTAAACAAGGCTTTGATGTATTGCCAATCCCAATGCCTTTGAGAAGATGAGAGCCCACCTTGTCTGTGTGGTGAAGATAATCTCAGTTTTATCACTTAGGAATTTGCCTGATTCTAACCCTGTGGACTAACTTAGAAAAAAATTCAGGTGGTTGACTCAAGCACCTGCTGCCTTGTTTGCTCCATGTTGAAAAAGTCACTGAATTGGGATGCGACAAAGAAACTATTTTGAACTCCAAAGAGTATCTGGGGATGATACACTCTGGAGTCATCGTGATCCAGTGATAGACAATAGGTGCAGGAGGAGGCCATTCGGCCCTTCTAGCCAGCACCGCCATTCAATGTGATCATGGCTGATCATTTCCAATTAGTACCCCGTTCCTGCCTTCTCCCCATATCCCCCGACTCCGCTATCTTTAAGAGCCCTATCTAGCTCTCTTGAAAGTATCCAGAGGACCGGCCTCTACCGACCTCCGAGGCAGAGAATTCCACAGACTCACAACTCTGTGAGAAAAAGTGTTTTCCCGTCTCCGTTCTAAATGGCTTACCCCTTATTCTTAAACTGTGGCCCCTGGTTCTGGACTCTCTCCCCCAAACATCGGGAACATGTTTCCTGCCACTAGCGTGTCCAAACCCGTAACAATCTTATATGTTTCAATAAGATCCCCTCTCATCCTTCTATACTCCAGAGTGTACAAGCCCAGCTGCTCCATTCTCTCAGCATATGACAGTCCTGCCATCCCGGGAATTAACCTTGAAAACCTACGCTACATTCCCTCAATAGCAAGAATGTCCTTGCTCAAATTAGGGGACCAAAACTGCACACAATACTCCAGATAAAAGTGAAGTGAATAAAGTAGATAAAGTGAATGCATAGTGTGGTAGATAAAGTGAATGCTTAGTGTGGTGGTTAAGATGCCAATCAATTTATCTTCTTTGCCCTGGACATACTGAGAGTCTGAATGTAAATGGCAATGCACGGAATGAAGTTACTGAGTGGGCTACCCCTGTGTTTGAATCTTTAAGAAGGGGTAGCCCAGTGACCACATGGACAGAGCACAATCTTGGTCCACTGGCAAGAAGGGTTAAAACAATTAGATGTGGTCTCTACTGCACAGATTACCACATGCACACTATCCTAGCTCACACAAACTAATTTACCACAAACGTGAATGTGAATGGACATGAACACATGATCTTGATCACACCTTTTACCTCAGCCAATCTCATGCCACACAACTCGCGCAACATGGTCCCTCCCTAGTTTCACCTCTTTACTCGCCCCCCCCCCCCTCCCCCCACACACCACAAACTGCTTCTCTCAGGTCTCAACACCTTAAATCCAACCCCCTTTTCAACCTCGAGAACCCGTCTTCAGCTGCCATCGCTTGTTCTCTCCGAGTGAGGCTACCCCCCGACTCCTTGCAGTCAGCCTCTTGATAAAACTAATCTCGTTTTAAAACAGAATCGAAGATACACACACTAAAACAAAACTAATCTTGTTTTAAAACAGAATCAAAGAAAGATACACACACTAAAACAATGGTAAATAAAGTAATATTAATAAATAAAATTCATTGAACCAATTGCAAATAATTAATTAGAACACTCAATGCGCTTTAATCCACATGGTCAATTTCACTGAAGTTTTCTTTCTGTTGCCAACATATTTTGGCCAGTTGTGAATAACAGGGAGCTTCCGCACAAAAGAACACTCTTGTTAATGGAAAAACTCCCTACCTTGTGAGGCTCATAATTCTCCAATGCAATTAAAAACCGATCACTAGTCCAGTTAGCCTGAACAAATAAACTGTGGTCTGCCATCTGGACTTTAAACAACTGAGTCTCCTCCCACCAACTTTATCACAAGTACTGAGCATGCCCTGATAATGTTGCAATAACATACAGACAGACCTTCACTCTGCAAATGACATTGCCGCAGCCTACCTGTGGAATCAGCGGCACAAACAGAAAATTAATGGCCCCACATTTTGAAAGGAAACTGGGCATTTTCACTCCATAATTGAATGCAAATTCAGATTTCCATGCGTGAAAGCAGAAATCCTCTGTGATTTACCGCTTCACCAAAACACTGCACACCTCATGCTGTTCAGTGCACAAGCTTAAATTCAGGACAAATGTCCTGCTCTTGATCTTGCAATAAATAGCTTTGCCAAAGATGTAAAGAATCTTCTTTGTCCTTGATTTGAATACTGAACATCAGCCACAGGAATCTCAACCAAGGTCATTCAACAACATTTCAAATCACAACATTCAATTAAATCTCTCAAATGTTACCAAGATTGTTTTCCAAATCTAAATGACATGTTAATATATTTTTAAGCTTTTGAAATGTTTCAGCAAGATGAAATGTTTATGATAGTTTTGACAAATAAACTCTGCTCTAGGAGTGCAAGTTCCAGCTTTATCTGTTTTTAAACTATCCATTGTTGCCACACAACATAATGGAAGATGGCCCTCAGTAGAAGACAGACCTTTGACCCCACCAGGATTGTGCATTGGTCACTCCTATTAATATTATCATGGACAGGTGCACTTGCAAGGTCAATTGTAGAGGATGATTTAGTTCTATCTTCCTCAAGCTGGTTCACATTTAACAGCATGGTTCTCTTTTGGCAGTTACAGACTCATCCAGTATTTACGCAACTCACCTGTGATGGGTCTGCAAACCAGGCTTAATGAAGGACACTGAAGGCCCCTATACAGAGTACTTTATTTGGCCTTGCTAATCTTGGTTTTCCTTCAAAGTGGTGTCAAAAGAAAGGTGTACCAATTAACCATGTGTGGGTGGGTGGTAAGTCATAATTAAAAGATCAAAACTGCCATAAACACTTCCTTGTGAATGACCTGATTTCAAAGGGCTCAGAAGATAGACACAAAATGCTGGAGTAACTCAGCGGGGCAGGCATCATCTCTGGATAGAAGGAATGAGTGACGTTTTGGGTTGAGAGGTCCAGAATTAATATCAAGGATGACGGACAACCAATTGTATATTATCTCACTGGTAACTCAGGAGGATTTATTCTGTAGCCGAGACAGAACACACATAGGGATAATGATGGGGGCACTGGCTGAAAGAAATGATTCTTTAAGAGTGATCAAATCAGGCTGTGAGAAAGCATCTCCATTTTGGGTAGGTCCTCAATCCTCTGGGCAGGCATGAATGACAAGCACTTTGTCATTCCTGTGTCCAAATCGGATGGTTAGGTTGATGACATTTGTTACAGCAGAGGTAGCAAGAGTGGTCATTTTAAAGGGTAGCTGAGAATCAAGGATATTGCAGTGGGTCTAGTGTCACTACGCCCAGGCAACCAAAACAGGATTTCCATCCCAATTGCCGATATTCAATCAACTATGTTTTTAACGACAATCCATTACAGACACCTTGTGTTTTATGGGTTTGAAAAGCAGTGTGTAAATCAAAAATCACATAGAGTTATAGAGCGATACATTGTGGAAAAAGGCCCTTCACCCAAATTCGCCCACACCAGCCAACAATGTCCCAGCTACCCATGTCCCACTTGGCTTGGCCCATAACCCTCCAAACCTGTCCTATCCATGTACCTATCCAACTGTTTCTTAAACGATGGGATAGTTCCAGCCTCAACTACTCCTCTGGCACTTGTTCCATACATCCACCACCCTTTGTGTGAAAAAGTTACCCCTTGGATTCCTATTCCATAAATCAAACATATGCTGGGCACGACATGCGACTATGCTGCCAATTGAAATAAATGAGGGGAAATTACTTCCTACAACATAAGAAAGCTTTCCATCTGTACTATGCTGTACTTGAAATGCATGATACTAAGCATAAAACTGAAAATTAGCCGCTTGTGTTCCGTAATTGGAAAAATATATGCCAAAGGCAGATACATTTAAACATATAACTTAATAGTTGCAGTTAATCATTTGAATTTCTCTTCTATTAAGCAGAACTGAACTTACAAAATAACTTTGAAAGCTGCTGGCATAGATTTGAGTGTGTTATTACAAAAAGAGTACATGAATTAAACTTTCATAGTAAATAGAGAAACATGGTATAGTGATGTGACAAAACTTACGTAACGTGGTCGCTCGAGCCGTCCGGCCTCGCTGGGCCGGTCCCACTTCGATCGCCGGAGCCGTATGGAGTTGTGCGGAGTTGGTCCCGAAATAGCGCGGGGCTCCGAAAAACTGACGTGTTCAAAAATTGCGCGCGGCAGCGGCTTGTCGGCCCGCGACGCATTACGCACTGCCTCGACGTCGTGCCTCCGTGACCCTCTATATATGTGCCTCTGTGACCCTCTCTGTGTGTGCCTCCGTGACCCTCTCTGTGTGTGCCTCCCTGTCCTTGAGAACTTACCGCGGACATCGTTCCAACTTCGCGCCACTCACCCGACCTCCGCTCGGCCCCCGCTGCCGGTTTGGTCGCGCTCGCCGCATGCGGGTGGGACCGGCCCTGTACGGGGATCACCCGACCTCCGCGCGGCCCCCCGTTTCCAGTTTGCTCGCGCTCACCGCATGGAGTCGCATGCTGGTAGGACAGGCCCTTAAAGGGCTGCAGCCACATCACATTCAACTCCTCAGCTTTACATAGATCACAGCTATCACACCTCGTGGGAGTTGGAAAAGATTGGTGTGGCACCAAGCAACACAAAGGGGAAGACTGAAGTGGAGCCCAAATCAAGGACAATCCTAATCAAATTCAGGTATATAGGTAAATTTGTACGAGTGATTTTTAAAATATCAATTAAATGTATTCTAAATAATCTGCTTTTAATTTGTAATTATTTTCATCTACTGCAATGATTTAAATTTTCTGATGATCAGAAAAATTTGAAACCAATAAAGGGGTCCCTCAGAGTAATCTAGTACACGGCCTCCAGATACACTGCTGAAACGAACAGTATCTGCCGCTCACAGACCACTACCAGATGGTTGCCCATGATAGGGAGTCCTCCAGCTCAGTTGGACTTGCAGGGACACACTGGGATATTGAAGCAGCAAACATCATGTTTATCAGCACTGGGCCTGTACTCGCTGGAGTTTAGAAGAATGAGGGGGGACCTCATTGTAACATAGAGTAGTGAAAGGCTTAGATAGAGTGGATGTGGAGAGAATGTCTCCACTAGTGGAGAGTCCATGACTAGTTTAGATTGAAGATACAGCGCGGAAACAAGCCCTCCGCGCCGACCAGCGATCTACACATTAACACTATCCTACACACACCAAAGACAATTTTTTACATTTACCAAGCCAATTTACCTACATACCTGTACATCTTTGGAGTGTGGAAGGAAATCAAAGATCTCGGAGAAAACCTACGCCGTCACGGACAGTATGTACAAACTCCGTACAGACAGCACGTTAGGCGGGCTCGAACCCGGGTTTCCGCCGCTACAACCACTGTAAGGCAGCAACTCTACCGCTGCGCCACCAAGGAGATGAGGAGAAATTTCTTTAGTCGGAGGGTGGTGAATCTGTGGAATTCTTTGCCACAGAAGGCTGCAGAGGCAGAAGTCAGTGGATATTAAGGCAGAGTTAGATTCTTGATTAGTACAGGTATCAGGGGTTATGGGGAGAAGGCAGGAGAATGGGGTTAGGAGGGAGATGGCCATGATTGAATGGTGGAGTAGACTTAATGGGCTGATGGCCTCATTCAACTCCTATTCCTTATGACTGGAACAGAGCACTTCAAAGGAAGGTAATTTGTTAAACATTTATTAGGACTGGGAAATATTAATGAGGATATGAGTAGCATGATCAGGCTGTGCTAAGAGTACTGTGCGCATTTCTTCTTGGGACAAGGCATAAAAGTACAGGGGAATATACACAATATTTTTTACAAAGATAGGATCAGTATTGGGAAATCACAGAAACTATAAAACAACCTGTAAAGTTTTATTCTTTAGAAAAGGGAAGAATTTTGGAAAAACCCAGAGGGTTGGTTGTTCAAATTTTGTCATGCAAATGCTTCCACTTTGGGGAAAATCCAAATATAAGGACGAGAGACGCAAGACAATACCGGAACACAAACTGGGAAGTTTAAAAAAATATTTTGGCCAAGAATTGTTAGAATGTACAATTTACCACTGCAGGAAGTGGTTGAGGCATATAGCCAAAATGCTTTTGAATGGAAATTAGAAGTGAGCAAGAGAAAATGTTATTTAAATGATAGAATTGAAAGTTGAGTTGAAATAAGTGGATTGGAAATCAATTTGGAGTATAAACAATACCGCAAACTAGTCAAGTTGTAGCTCAGCATCAGCACTGTAAACTCTAGACAACATCTGCATGCCTCTACAGCTCAAAAATCAATAAATCATTTAACAATTAACCTTTCATTGTGAAAGCATTACTCATGGTAGACGTCCCAGACAAGCAGAATTTGTGTATTTATGAATTTCTGTTCAAGGCAAATTAAACTTTTTCAAGATCTCCTTTGAGCAGTACCTAATTAACCAAGAAATGTCAACATAACAAGCACTGGAAACCAATAATTTTGTTGGCAGAAATATTATTTCTACATTCCCAGTTGTACACCGTAAATAAGAGCCAGGATTTCTCTTTCAAATCAATTAAATCACATCTGCTCACAATTATATATTTTGTATATCTTCATTTATATTGCTCAATCATTGTTTACCAAGGTCAAGTCATTTCATGTGGATACGAGTACACCAGAGTTTAAAAATTGTGGATGTCAAACAGCAGCTGAAATCCCATCATTTTCTTCCGGTTTTTTTACATTTTACTTAAAAGGAAAATATTCAGGGATCAATACAAAACCCACCTATTTTGTTCTTCTAATTTTGCAAGAAGCTCCAAATCATCGGGACTAAGTGCAGGTGGTGACCCTGGTGAAAGTGCAGGTGTTGAGAGCGTTGTTGATGAAGATGTAGTGTGCAGCGATGAAGTCGATGGGCTTGCCACTTGACTAGCCATTTGACTGACAGTGTGAGATACTGTGTTCTTCACCCATGAGAGAGTAGAACTCAACTTT
Source organism: Raja brachyura (assembly GCA_963514005.1). The sequence continues at coordinate 63,073,105 of OY740790.1, read as the reverse complement.
TCTGCAACCTTGTCTGTCGCCACCTGAAGAAGAAAATTCACGTATATAATTACATTTAACCACATATCTTTTTTAAAGTTTTGATTGTTTGCTCTGGAGCATTGGACGTTGTGGGGAAATCTGATAGAAGTATGGCCGGCCAGGCCAAGTTGGGCTCTGGGGACTGTTTCCATGCCCTATGACTCCAAGTATGTAAAATTATGAAAAGCATCGCTGAGGTAGAAAGTCAGATCCTTTATACAAGGGTAGAAATTTCAAAGACTAGCATACACCCACATGAAATTTCAAAGACAAGCAAATGTTGTCCTGCAAATCCTACATTTAACATAGGAATTTTGAACTGTAAGGTGGTCGTCACAGCAGGAAAAGAGAATCGGAATACTGCAATAAAATTAAAACTGAACAGCAAAGAGGCAGGCTACATCTTTGACCCATAACTATGTTGAAAATAAAATCTGGTTCCTGTTTCTAGACAACTAAACTTGATTACAAGGACTGAATGCAGTCTTTTTCTTGGGGTGGTGGAATCAAGAATCAGAGGGCTATAAGTTAAATGTAGGATTTGCAAAACATTTGAACTTGGTTTGGGAGCTTCTTTAGCTGGGCAATCAAATCTTTCTCATGTCTTTCTGTTTTACCAACTTCACAAAAAAAGGTACCATGAATGCAAGTGCTGCAAACGTCTTAAACCAGTTATAATCCCCAAGTGGATCTGGGATAGCAGCAAGTCTGCACGTTAATTAATAAATTATGCATAAAATCAGTATGTTTTACCAACAAATGAGAATCTGTTAATTGCTTACAATGCACTATACTCTCCAGTCTCCTGTAAAAGCAAAGGATCAATAATTCCCTCTTTATGAAGTCAGAATCAATGGCTATATGGTCCCTTCAGCAGTTGTGGTGGATAAATTCAATGCGCAAATATTACACCTTTTAGTTTTAGAGATACAGCTTGGAAACGGGTCCTTCGGTCCACCGAGTCCTTGCAGAGCAGCCATCACCCGTACACTCGTTCTTGCCTACACATTAGGGACAATTTACAGAAGCCAACTAACCTACAAACCTGTACATCTTTGGAGTGTGGGAGGAAACCCGAGCACCCGGAGAAAACGCATGCTGTCACAGGGAGAACGTGCAGACAGCACTCATAGTCCGGATCGAACCAGGGCCTCTGGCACTGTAATGCAGCAACTCTACCGCTGCGTGACTGTGTCGCGTTATGGTATAATACAGGAAATGAAAACTAAAGAATAGATTTAATTGTTTTCTGAAATGTTGGTCAAATGGTTTTCAACGGATCAGAAAATGGAAACTAAGACAATTCAATTCCAGAATAAGACAAAGTACTGGAGAAATTCAGCAGGTCAGGCAACACCTCTGAAGAACATGGATAGTTGATATTTCGGGTCACGTTAGTTCTTCAGACTAATAATGGGGGTAAGAAAGTTGGCAGAGAGTCAAGGAGGGTGGAGAAAATTCCAATGGTAGGCTGATCCTATTAAAGTGACAGGTAGATATAGATGAGCAGGATTTTTGTTTGGGAGATGACAAGACAATGGGTGCGAGGTAAGGTAATATCCCTTTCCCCTTCCTCCCCATCCACTTATATTCCTTCCTCTGCCTTCACAATTCTCACCTTTTATCTTTATCTTCTTATCTCACACTTTGAATATTATCCAATCATTTGCCAATCAATACCTGCATCCAGCTATCACTGTCCAGACTTTGGCCTGCCCCCACCTCTCTTCCAGCTAAAGAACTTTGCAACTAATATTTTTTTTTACAAATACTCCTGTGAACTGTACACAACACCAACAACTAGCAAGCCAGAAATACATTGTGGATGGTGTTGTCACACAGAAGGAGATGCCTGCCCCACGCCAGCTGGAAAATTCACATTTATGTCTCCCAAATGCTCATATGCACAGACTGCACACACGTTAGGCGTTTGTATACTGGGAAGGACCTGTACAGTCAATGCTGGATATGTGGCAGCCCATTTGAGCACAACAACACAAAAATAGCTGATGATGGGCATTTGGCCAAACACCAGGGTAACTCACTTCCTTTTTCTTCCCCAAATGTGCTCAGGGGGCCTTCACTGAAAGAGTCGACAGACATTGATTTGCATCTCAGTTGAAAGGTGGCAGCCCCGACAATGCAGCACCCCTTCAGTACTACTCAGCCGACATCTTGTGCACGTCTACTCTCTGATGTGACTGAAGTATTCGGAAATAAATCAATATGGGCCCAGCCAGTTATGCAGTATTAAACTCAATGCTGTTGCATGGGATGAGCACCAACAATGATTGGGTCCAGCAACATGCCTCCTTGTGACAATTTAATTGTGATTCTACATGTCCACATGTAACACCAATCCTCAGATTCTGCAATGTTCCCTACCAAATTTGACCTTTTTCAAATTGTACTTATGAGGCAACAGAATTCAGGGAGGGCAGAGTTCCTCACTAAGAATTCAAGAGCCGGGTATTATGTCTGCAAACAAGCCAAACTGGAATAGCAGCTACCGTGGTTTGCCTACATTGGTCATAATCAGGGTAGAATGGCAACAGCAGCCTGCTTAAGGTATTGATAGAATTAGCAGGAACCCACAAGCTGTGTTACATTAAACATCACACACTTAAGCAACCAGCTGCCAGCACAAATAACTCATGATAGCAAGCATTTAGGAAAAGCATGACGCTGCTAGCAAATAAGCGGTGGCACATTTGTTGAAATAGCTTGTCTAAATATTTTTGCAAGTCTGCACATACATTTCATTGTGTTTTCATATGCAGGTAGTTAAATGGTATGTTCTGAATAGAGCATCAAGCACATGTTGAAAAAACAAGTGCAAACTTATGAATAAATATGAAAAATATCTCAAGATCTGGAACAAAATAAAATGCTGGAATTACTCAGCAAGTCAGGTAATAGCTGTGGAAAGAGAAACAGGGTTAAATGTATCCTGCTTACATTTCTAGTTCAACATAATGTTACGTCTATTTGTCTTTCCACAGATGCTACCTGACCATTTGGTGTTTCCAGCGTTTTGTATTTTTAAATTGCGAACTGATGAAGGTATGCTGAAACAGCAAGTTCAAAAGAAAACAATTTACCTCTTATTCTTGTACAAATCAATTCAATGTCAATTTAAAATGTGTTTGGCTCCACTAATTACCTGCGTCTCATATAGTCAATCAATTCCTGTCCCAAAGGAAAAACTGATTCTCAAGCAAGCCTCAGTCAGCTCAGGAGTTACAACCAGAGTGGAAGCAAGTCATCCTCAATCCTAAAGGCCTGCCTAAGACTATATTGAATCATGAACACATTTTTCAAAATTAGGCAAACGCATTATTTCTCTGCGGAGAAAAAAAGACCCAGAACGTTATTGATTATCTCAGAACAATTCACCATTATATACCAAGATCAATCTGAATTTTATACAGTGATTTTAACTTCCCTTGCCGTTCTCAACGATGCACATACAACCATGCCCCTAACCCACCCCACCAGCCTACCCATGTATATTTATAGTTTTTCCTACTCTTCAGACGGTGCATCACACTTTCACGTTTATTATTAACTGCAACTTTAAGTCTGTATACTCAAGTCCAACTAATTAATGTGTAGTACGAAAAGCAGTGTCTGTCACCAACCCTCTGGGAAATATTACTTGAAAGGCTGAATAATAACCATTTACAATCACACTCTAATTCCTGTTAATTAGCCAACTATCTCCTTCCCTTTCACGTTCAATATAGATAAGTCTGTTATGCAAGGAGACATTGTGCCTTTTGAAAGAATACACACACCAAACGAACTCTCTCAACATTTGATCCTCTGAACATTTAAAGCATGCATTTAGTCAGTTAACCTTTACGCTTACCATGTTGGCTGTAAATAATCAATCCTCGCTTCTCGGCATAATTGCCAATTCTCACCCTGCTAATTTTTTTCTAAAAGTTTCCCCACCACAAAGGCTAAATTGACTGATATGTAGCTGTTGGGATTTTCCACCCTTTTAAAAACAAGGATGTAACATTTGCAGGTATCCAATCCTCAAGCTGCATCCTCGCATTTATAAATACATTCAGTCATACAGCATGGAAACGGACCCTTTTGATCATCAAGCATCCATTTACACCAACCTTAAATGAATCCAATTATATACCCCCCTCAGGCTCATGAAACCCACCTCCCCCCCATCCCAATTCTACCACTCACCGACACTGTCGGGCCAGTTAGTGATCAACCTGCATGCTTTTGTGATGTGGGATGAAATCGGAGCCTCTATAAAATAAAAACCCAAGCAACCACTGGGAGAGCGTGCAAACTGTAGAGAATGACAGGATTGAACACAGGTTAGTGGATCCCAGAGGCAGCACCTCTACTAGCTACATCACTGTGCTGCATATAGCTGATAGGCCATCTATGGCCAATTTCCACCCTCATAATTCATAAATGGATCTTTTCTGGATTGGATAATTTATCTCCAATGCATGCAACAAGTCTTTACGTACCTCTCTATCAATGTTTAATTCATTCAGCAACTCATATTTACATCTTCATGGCGAAGACAGATGCGGAATGCTTATTTAATACTTCAACCATTTCCTTCACTCCACAAGAAACCTATTTTATGGTCCCTGCTTAGCCTCATCACCCCTCTTCCTGCACCATTACCCAATTCCATCCCAGTGCAATTTATTTGCTTCCAAACCATTTGCATTTGTTTGTGTTGACTTGATTTCAATATGCTCCTGACTGCCTGGGAAATGGACAGATGACGTTTTGGATAGGGTCCCTTCTTCAGTTAGATTAGTTCAGACATCGTTGAGACACCATTAAGCTCAGAAGGGTGCCGACCCTATTTGTTGTCTACTCATTCCCTTCACAGATGCTGCCCGACTCGCTGCGTTGTAGTTCCTTGTGTCACCCTTTTAAAGATCTGTATGGGCCTGATGGACTCCTTGGTGCTTATTTGTCTTTTATGTTAAATCCATTCTATTGAATCTTTGGATTATAGAGGAAAAAAAGGCTTAATAAATATCATTAGTCCGTATGTTCTAAACAGCATTTAAAATAATCCTGTTTTCAAGCCGTTCTGACAGCACAATGGTTAAATAACACTAAGAATAGTGAATGGATTTTACTTAGACATTTCACCATTCTGCAATACAAATATTTAAAATTTAAATTTAGACATTTAGTACCCCATCACTTATCAGGTTATTGTACAAATTAGGATATGCTAATTCAGAAATTAGCCTGGACAATGCGAAGCAGGAACAAGCAGATGGGATAGCAGCGTCCCCGACAAAGTCCTGTAACGTCACGTTACCTAAACCAAAAAGACACCCATACCTACTTTAATCAAAAGGATCCACTAATGAAGAAGGGTCGTGACCCGAAATATCATCAATCCATTCCCTCCACAGATGCTACCCGAGTTTCTCCAGCACTTTGGATTTTAATCAAGATTCCAGTATTTGCATTTTCAGGATCCACTAATGTTCATTTGAAGTGAACCACTTAAGCATTTAGATGCCGCCTCACATAGAAATGGAAAATAGGTGCAGGAGTAGGCCATTCGGCCCTTCGAGCCTGCACCGCCATTCAATATGATCATGGCTGATCATCACACGCAGTATCCTGTACCTGCCTTCTCTCCATACCCCCTGATCCCTTTAGCCACAAGGGCCACATCTAACTCCCTCTAAAATATAGCCAATGAACTGCCCTCAACTACCTTCTGTGGCAGATAATTCCAGAGACTCACCACTCTGTGTGAAAAATGTTTTCCTCATCTCGGACCTAAAGGAATTTCCCCCTTATCCTTAGACTGTGACCCCGTGTTCTGGACCTCCCCAACATCGGGAATAATCTTCCTGCATCTAGCCAATCCAACCCCTTAAGAATTTTGTAAGTTTCTATAAGATCTCCCCTCAGTCTTCTAAATTCTAGCGAGTACAAGCCAAGGCAGCAGCATTTGTGAAGGGAAATGAGCAGACAACTTTTCCGGTTGCAACTCAGTTGTTGTGGATGGGGCCCTCTAAATACTAACTTTCACTCTACCCTGAAATTCACTTGGACTATCTCTCACACCTCTCTTCCCTTTTTCTATCCGTCTCCATCACAGGCGACGGACTATCAACTGACTCCCATGGTTACCTTGGCAACAGGCCCTCCCACCTGGCCTCTTGGTTATGCCTTAATCTCATTTTCTTCACCTCGGCTGTATCTGCTCCATATAATGAGGCTTTAAACTCCAGAGCATCTGAGATGTCATCTTTCTTTAGTCAATATGGTTTCCCCTGGTGGCGTTCATGAACCCTCTAAATTTCTGCACAATTTTACTCCCGAATCCCCGAGGTCCTGCAGCACTTAATTTTTTTGCTCAGGGTTCCAGGATTTGTAGTTCCTGGTGTCTCTGACATAATCCCTGCCCTAGATGTACAGCCTTGCAGGTCACGACTCTTTGAAGATGTATCCAAGTATCCGAGAATGAATGATAAGTACTGAGGGGAAACAGCTATCTAGACTACATCTTTTCCCACCTTTTCTCTTACAAAGAAGTTAACCCTATCTCTTAGTTTTTTCATCTCCATCGCATCCGTTCTCAACTTGAAGCCTCTTTTCCAGGACATTTGAAATGTCCTCCTGTTTCAGGAATCGTGTGATCCACCCACCACCCCCAGTAGTTGATGGAGCCCTCACCGGCATCGCCTCCAATTTCTGCACCTTCTCTAAGCCTGCCTAACCCTAGCCAAAATAGGGATAGAGTTTCCTTGATCCTTACCTTTCACCACACCAACTTCTGCAAGAAACATGATTCTTTGCCACATCTATCAGCAATAACATGGCCCATTCCTTCCTGCAGGGATCACTCTGCACTTTGCCAGTACACTCGTCTCTCCACACCTATTTCTCTCCCTCACAAGGTACTTTCATCTGCAACCATACGTGATGTAACATCTACCAATACACAATCTCCCTCACTTTTATTCAGGGATCCAAACAGCCCTTCTATGTGAGACCGATCCATATGCAGCTCCTTCAACCTCATTTACTGCATTCAGTACTCTTAATATGGCCTCCTTTACATCACTGAGAGCGAGACCAAGCACAGACTAGGCAACCACTCGGACAAGTATCTGCATTCTGTCCACAATGGCCATCTGTTGCTCCAAATTATCAGCCATTTTAATTCTCCTTCCCACACCGACCCGACTGTCCTCTGCTTCCTCCACTGACAGTGAGACCAAATGTAAACTAGAGAAACAGCACCACATATTACGCCTGGGTAGCCTACAACCCAATAGCATCAACACCAAATTCTTCAATTCCAGATAAAGTACTCCACCTCTGTCCCTTTCTCTCTGCTCTACCCAGGTCCTCTCTCACACATACACCTTTCCAAACACCAGCCCACCCCACTCCCATCATCCAGTTCATTTAAACGACACTCAGACAAGTACATGGATCAGAAAGGCTACGAGGGATATGCATGAAATGCAGACTAGCTTACTTAGTCAACGTGTACGAGTTTGCCTGAAGGGCCTCCGAATATAATGCAAATTCTCAACACGTTTGTTAACTGATGGTGAAATAGGTCTTGTCGTCTTTGTTGTCAATAAGCAGTTACTTCTCATATTTTCTGACGAACACTCTGATATGAAAGATTAACTGCTACTCTGCCACAGATGCTGCCAGCCTTGCCGAGTGTTTTTGGCATTTTCTGTTTGATTTACTATGTTTAAATTTATCTCACAATATTATGCCACACCATGAGCCTAAGAGAGTTGAAAGACTATTTTTAATTGAATGTTCATGAACTTTATTTGGATTTACACTGTGAAAATTTATTTGGCAAGGTTTTCAGAACAAGCATTATCTCCTCCAGTCTGAAATCTGCGGCATGTAATGGGATATTGCTACACAAGGTTGTTGTGCTGAAGACACATAAAAGTAACTGAAGTGATAACAATAGCAAAATGTCTTGGTCATTGCAACAGACTGCCAAAAGATATATTAAAAACCGCTATCTCTCATAACCCAGAATTATAGCAAGTAATTTTAATTCATGCTTAGACATTAGTTAACATTTTTTTTTAAATCTTTCCAACTGCATTATTTATTCTCTCATTATTCATCATGCATCATAAACAAAGTATCTGTATGCTTCCAAGTAATTTTGTTGAAGATTGTCATAATGAATAGAAAAAACGTCAAACTTGACAGGAGGAAATGGCAGTCTGTTACGGCCGGTGGTATACTAATTTGAAGAATCATTCAATTATTATACTTTACATTAGCATCCAGGTTCTGCTATAACACGCTTCCACATATCATTGCATATGATCAGCACAGTGGGCAGCTCAAGCCTGTGCACTCAGGCCCCTGCTCTATACACATGACTGTGTAGCAAAACATAGTTCCAACTCCATGTTTACATTTGCCAATGTTGGTGGACGAATTATAGATAATAAGTCGAAGTACAGGAGGGAAATTGGTCATCTGATTGAATGGTGCAGGAACAACAACCTTACTCATAATGTTAGTAAAACCAAGGAGCTATTGCTGACTTTAGAAGAGGAAGGTTGACGATCAATAAACTGTCTTCATCAACGGGTCAGTGGTAGAGCGAGTCAAGTTCCTGAGTGTGCATATCTCCAAAGATCTGTCCTGGACTCAGCACGTTAATGCAATCAAAAAGAGGGCCCAATCAATGCCTCTACTTCCATAAACCTCTACAGGTGTACAGTAGAGAGCACATTCACTGGTTGCATCACGGGCTGGTTTCTGCAACAGGAATGAGAGAGTGGCCAGAGAGAGAGAGTCTCTCTCTGTATCTCTCTGGCAGATGTAATTCTGTTCCTCAGACGCTATTAATACATTTTAGGTATGTACTTCTGTAGCAAAGTTAACTACCTAGGCATTTACTTTTAATTTCTGTTGCACATGAGATTTTGATGTCATAATTTAGCCATTTAGCTCATACCTGTTGCCTTAGTTTAACAAATTTCTTCTGCAGTTGTACAGGGCTCTGCTGAGACCACATCTAGAGTATAGTGAACAGTTTTGGTCTCCTAATTTGAGGAAGGACATCCTTGTGATTGAGGCAGTGCAGCGTAGGTTCACGAGATTGATCCCTGGGATTGCGGGACTGTTATACGAGGAAATATTGAAAAGACTAGGCTTGTATTCACTGGAGTTTAGAAGGATGGGGGGGGGGGGGGAAGATCTTATAGAGACATATAAAATTATAAAACACTGGACAAGCTAGATGCAGGAAAAATGTTCCCAATGTTGGCCAATTCCAGAACCTGGGGCCACAGTCTTAGAATAAAGGGGAGGTCATTTAACACTGAGGTGAGAAAAAAAGTTTTCACCCAGAGAGTTATGAATTTATGGAATTCCCTGCCACAGAGGGCAGTGGAGGCCAAGTAACTGGATGGATTTAAGAGAGAGTTAGATATAGTTCTATGGGCTAGTGGAATCAAGGGATATGGGGAGAAGGCAGGCACGGGTTATTGATTGGGGATGATCAGCCATGATCACAATGAATGGCAGTGCTGGCTCGAAGGGCAGAATGGCCTCCTCCTGCACCTATTTTCTATGACTATGTTTCTATGAAGGGTATTGATCTAGTCACCAATGAGGGGATTTATAGGAGGTGCTGTCTTAAAAAGGCAGCCAGCATCATCAAGGACCCACACCACCCTGGCCACTCTCTCATTTCACTTCTGTCATCAGGAAAGCAGCATAGGAGTCTGAAAACCATAAACTCCAGGTTCAAGAACTACTTCTTCCCAACAACCATCAGACTATTCAACGCTCCAAGCACCAACTACACTTCAAACTACAAAGTCTTGGTTGCGCTAGGGTCTTTTGTTTAGTTTTGTACTAATATTGAGGATTTTATTCATCAAACTTTTTTTTGTTTATTATATGATCTATCGAGTACTGCGTTTACAGACCTGTTATGAGTTTTAGTTTAGTTTATTGTCACGTGCACTGAGGTACAGTGAAAAACATTGGTTAACCAGTCAATGGAAAGAAAATGCATGATTAAACTCGAGCCATCCACTGCTGCTGCAAATAAGAATTTAATTGTTCAGTTTCAGTACACATGCCAATTAAACATCCTTAACTGATTGACGACTTGGGGAACAGTATTTGTATTATGTGGGCTGTATTGGCTAAAAAGTCGTCTTGCTCAAAAAAAGGTCAAAGGACAATAGACAACAGATAATAGGTGCAGGAGTAGGCAATTTGGCCCTTCGAGCCAGCACCACCATTCAATGTGATCATGGCCGATCATCCCCTATCGGCTATCTCATCTTTTATAATTGACTCCAGCATCTTCCCCACCATCGATGTCAGGCTAACTGGTCTATAATTCCCCGTTTTCTCTCTCCCGCACGTCTTAAAAAGTGGGATAACATTAGCTACCCACCAATCCACAGAAACTGATCCTGGGTCTATAGAACATTGGGAAATCACCACCAATGCGTCCACGATTTCTAGAGCCACTTCCTTAAGTACCCTGGGATGCAGACCATCAGGCCCTGGGGAGTGATCAGCCTTCAGTCCCATCAGTCTATCCAACACCATTTCCTGCCTAATATGGATTTCCTTCAGTTCCTCTGTCACCCCAGATCCTCTGGCCACTACTATATCAGGAAGATTGTTTGCGTCCTCCTTAGTGAAGACAGATCTAAAGTACCTGTTCAACTCATCTGCCATTTCCTTGTTCCCCATAATAAATTCACCTTTTTCGGTCTTCAAGGGTCCAACTTTGTCTTAACTATTTTTTTCCTCTTCACATACCTAAAGAAGCTTTTACTATCCTGCTTTATATTCTTGGCTAGCTTACCTTCGTACCTCATATTTTCTCCCCGTATTACCTTTCTGGTTATCTTTTGTTGTTCTTTAAACATTACCCAATCCTCTTGCTTCCCGCAAGAGGATTGCTTCCTCTTGCTTCCCGCAAGGGAAACAAATGTTTCTGTGCAATCAGACACTGTTCTAAGAACACAGTCTATCAGTTTCACCCCAGGTAGCAAATTAAATTGGCAAGCAATCACTTCTATTGATACTAGTGCAATGATACTCTAATCAACAAAATAATATACAGACTTTGGTATTTTTAGCTTGCAGTAGCACATAAACCTAGCTGTTAAAAAGAGCTATATTGTTAAAAATCCTGCATGACAAGAGACCTTTTATTACCCGTCTAAAACTCTCTAGCTTCCTCACTCCCTTTTCCCAATTGACAGAATTGTTGTTATAATGTCATTTTCTATAACGCAAGGTTCCTTGGGGACCCAACTATCGTGCTATAGCAGAACTTCCTGTACAAACAGAAGACTGCATGACATCAGCGTTTACAAAGGGAAATGGGCAAGCCATTGGCTTTTACGAAGGACATACTACGTCGATGGTTTAATCATTCACCTTAAAAGTGCTTTGATAGTCATTCATTCCAACAGAATACAAATTCATGTACATCACAAAACATGCACCATGCAATCAAAATTACTTCCATCCACACAATATTCTGCAGGTGCTTCCTATGTTTCTTCCTGCAGCTTTAATCATATCACACTTACAGAGACCACTACTTTGTGTCACTTAGACATTTCTAACTATTGTTAGAAATCACTGCATATAAAAATACATTTAGAGATATCTCCCTGCTTGCATGTTGTAGAACACTTTGGTACTAATGTAGTAAAAATGAACTGCAGATGCTGGTTTATACCAAAGGTGGCCACAAAATGCTGGAGTAACTCAGCGGGTCAGGCTGCATCTCTGGAGAACACGGAAAGGTGACATTTCAGGTCTGAAGAATCTGCACTTTTTGATTTTATCTAAAGTAATTTGACAGTTAAAATGAGACAGGATTCATCCACGTTTTCATTTATATTCCAACAAGAATGACTCACACAGTAAGTAGTGCAGCTGTAAATCACAGGCAAGTTTCCTATTTAGATATAATTCATTGCAATACCACCGTCTCAATCATAGTAGCTGCAGGAAGAAAGTGCATTCCCAAAAAATAATTTCCCCTGTTAAAGCCATGCCACAACAAATTGACAAAATGTAGGTTTAATAAAATGGCAAGTAGCATGGGTTAACCAACCAGAGCTTCTTTGTAGATGGTTTGCCACAAACTGCCACAACTCACAAGCAAGGGCCTCATTTAGAATCACAACAGAAGGTAGCTATTTGCTACATTGCACTAATGCCAGCTCTTTGGAACGGCAATCCAATTAGTTCCATTCCCTCGTTTTTTTCCCACAGCCTATTTTCTTATTTCAATTATTCATCCAATTGACTTCTGAAGTTATTATTGAATGAGCTTTCACTGCCTTTTCATACAGTGCTTTACAGATTAAAAGACGATTTGCACAGATTCTTCATTTCCCCTCTGACCCCTTCTTACACACACTTAACCACAAGCTTCTTCAAGCAAGACATTAAAAAGAAAGCATTGAGGGCAACACCTCAACAGCAGAGAAGGTCAGTTAGCCTTTCATCTCAAAACTAAATTGATGCTTGTGGGACAATGTCGTACACTGCTTTCAATTACATGACAAAGTATTATTTTTCCCAAGATAGACACAAAGTGCTGGAGTAACTCAGTGGGTCAGGCAGCATCGCTAGAGAAAAAGGCTCCTTCTGACTTGCCAACATAAAGGGAGCATAAAGGGAATTATGAAAAAAACACTGAAATTAATGCAATTTTATTTATTCGTATGCAATAAAATAATATTGCTGAAGACAACTGACGGAAAGAAAAAGCACACTGACGCTCACCTAAAACCACTTTAAAAAAATCTATTTTTTAAAATATATTAGCGTAATATATATCCCACCAAAACCAGACCATTCTCTTTTCTTTACAGTAAATAAAGTGTCTTTGTGAACAAAATGGAATAGACTGGAAATTCTCAGGTCAGCATTAGCAGGGAGCAAAGTTTTCTTCCCCTTCCCTCCGCATGATGCTGCTTGACCTGCTGAATAATTTTCTGCCGTTTCTGATTTTCAGTATTCACAACTATTTAGCTTTTGTATATCATATTTCAGATCACTCAATATGCAAAGGGGAAAAAAAATTCTCTTTGTGAGTCTAAATTAAAAACTTAACCAAGAACTTTATTAATGGACCAAACTCCAAATGTAAACACTGATAAAAAAAACTTCAAAAATATTCTGTACTGGACAGATGAACACAATTCTAAATTGACAAAATATTACTTATTCTTAAATCAACTCAGATCAAAATAAAATGTCTTTCAATCAGAGAAGTTGAATCTATTCTTTGATCACATTATTTTTTCTCAAAATAAAAGTGTTCACGTTAAAAAAATGTTGAGTGCCAGATAATATTTTCATAATTACGCAGTGACATCCAGCTATGTTCGAAATGTTTTTTCTGTCCCTGAACTCATCTTGCACCTGCATTGGTCATCGACTGACCAAATATAACCTTTTCAGAGACCACTACTTTCTGTCACTTAGACATTTCTAACTATTGTTAGAATATAAAAATACATTTATTGATATCTCCCTGCTTGCATGTAGAACACTTTGGTACTAATGTGATAAAAAATGAACTACAGATGCTAGTTTATACCAAAGATAGCCACAAAATGCTGGAGTAACTCAGCGGGTCAGGCTGCATCTCTGGAGAAAACGGAAAGGTGACATTTCAAGTCTGAAGAAGGGTCCCCACCCAAAACATTACCTATCATTTTCTCCAAAGATGCTTCCTGAAACACAGAGTTACTTCAGCATTTTGTGTCTATCTTTGGCTTTGGATTATCTGCTTGATTCCAAAATGGCCTCGCAAGTTACTCATTGCAACATATAATTTGGGGGACGGAGGTGAGGGGTGGAGGCCAGAAAATGCTGGCCAAAATAGTGAAGCCCATGAACAAGATGCATTTTGACAAATATTTGAAAGTTTACTTATCTATCTCTAGTGTCTTCAACCAAATCATCTTTATAAATTGCAAAAAGCTGGAATGCCAGCACAAATCCCATGGACTACAATTCTAACTCATCTGCGGCCTGTCTTTGTCCAACTAATGGGGAATCTTCTTCCATCTGTGTCAATATGTTACGTATGCTTACCATGTTGCCATGTGCTTTTATTTTCAGCAATAACCTTGGATGCAGCAACACCTTGCCAAATGGAACGTTCAACACAACTATTGGTCACACTAGCCAGAGCAGGTTTTCTTTTTGAAATTCACTAAATTATTTCTTCCTTATACTCCGTCCTACTCTGTTTAGGACTACATACAGTGTCCGCCATAATGTTTGGGACAAAGACTCATAATTTATTTATTTGCCTCTGTACACAGTTTGAGATGTGTAATAGGAAAAAAAAAATGACATTGGGTGAAATGGGGAGGGGGGGCTATGTATAAACACTGCTGTAGTTTCTACATGGTGAAACCAAAATGTATAAAAATGGCCTTTACTAAAATCTGACAATGTGCACTTTAACCACATGTGATTTTTTTTGCTATTACAATCTCAAATTGTGGAGTAAAGAGGCAAATAAATAAATGATGGGTCTTTGTCCCGAACATTATGGAGGGCACGGTCTTCAAATGCTAAAGGATAAGGAAAACCCTGGGTGGAAATAAGCAACTTCATTTGAAATATCATAACCCTGATTTGCTGGGATCATATGACCATATGTTTCATACCAATTAAATATAAAATGTCAGCAGTTCTTTACTTTGTAGACATAAAAAGAGGAAGTAATTAAATAGTCAGCATGTTTCGCAGGATTTTGTGGGGAGGGAAAAAGATAAAATTTTCAGGTCAAAGGTCCTCGCAGTTCATAAATTTGAAAAGTCAACTCCTTTTCCACATCTGCAGTGTCGCGTGACCTGTTGAGTATTTCCTGCACTGGTTTTATTTCAGATTTCCAGCATCTGCAAGCTTGTAGTTTGCAATGTTCCTTACTTTGTTTGTCAAGCTGAATAACTAAACATACACAGGAGATAAAGTGCTATCCACTGATACAGTAAACCCTTTACAGAGACCTCGTTGTAACGGGTTTCATTACAGCGAACAGACCTACAGGCGGCAGTCCACGTCACCACGCTGCATCATTCCCCGGCTCGCCCCACCATCCCAGCCGCGTGCAGCTCCAGCTGCCCCCATGCCGTCGCCCCGGTCAGACCTTCTGCCACCACTACCACTCAGCTGCTTCCAGGCCGTGCTCCTGCTGCCACCAACCCTGACCTGCACTCTGGCCACCCACGGGCTGCAACTATTGCCCCCGCCGTTCCTCGCCCAGTTTCAGACCCAGAGTCTGAAGAAGGGTCTCGACCCGAAAGGTCACCTACCCATGCACTGCAGAGATGTTGCCTGACCTGCCGAGTTACTCCAACACTTTCTGTCCCTTTATGTATTAACCAGCAACTGCAGTTGCTTATTTTTACCACATATGCAGTGATAAAACCATATTCGGTTATCGTGGACAATCGGTAATATCAAATACCATTCCCCTAGACGATCCCTTATAACAAATAGTTAATGCACTAAAATTCAAACTGCATATCTGGTTTTTAAAAAAAAATCAAATGTTCTTCTCCGTAGAAGAACAAATAGGCCGATGGATAGAATGAATAAGATTAATTCTCAAATCCATACCCCCACACACCATCCTTGTAGGAGATCTTTATTACTAGATTTTTTATTTATTTTTTTAAAATGGCTTCATTTTTGTTTTTATTGATTAATTGAAACGACACTACCCCCGATACAACTAAAACGTAGCCTAGCACTACAGACTCGGGCAAGACAAAGTCCCTCACGGATCTCTCTAGCGAAAATAAATCACAATGAGGACTTGAGGACAATGAGGACTCACTATGTTGCAAAGATAAGGGGACGAGATATTTGCTTTCTGTCTGGCAAAAGCTTAAAATCACTCAAATTAGTGTTTGAATCCTCCAGGGGTGGTGGTGGTGGGAGGCAGGGGTGCTATAGGTCGGGCGGGGGGGGTTATTGGGAAATGGCTTAGATTGGTTTCAGGTTTGCATGACTAGTGGCAGACAAATGCAGCTAAAATTCTCGTGCAGACCTGCTGCTGATAGTCAGAGTCCGGGCTGCTTCAGTTTTTCCTAAAGTCTTTCCAAGTCACTGATCCGCGCTGAAACACACTAGCTGTTGGATCTGAATAAATGACTACAGGCAAGCCTACGAGCCTTAAAGAATAGGTAAACCTCTCTGTGCTTAGAAACAACCGTATCATTACTTTGTTAATGTGCCATGTTCTGAAGTCTTAGAATCACAGAAAAGGATGAAAAGAACAGACTCTCTCATCCCACCTCATCCATGCCAATCCTGTTTGCCCAGGTTAGGCCAATATCCCTTAGCTCTTTTCCTATCCAAATAACTGTCACAATGCCTTTTAAATGTTGTAATAGTATCTCCATCCCCCATCTCCTGTGGCAGTTCATTCAAACATTCATCACCTGCTTTGTGAAAAAATCTAATCCTGACCCCGTCTCATCAAAGATCTTTAAATTTAATTCCTCTCACATTAAACCTTCAAAAGACATTCAGACATGTACATAGGCAGGAAAGGTATAGAGAGATCCATTCTTATTCTGTACGCTTCTGCGATTCTAAGAATGCACGACTTGGAACATTCACAAAGCAATGATAAGGTTGTTTCTAAGCACAGATAAGTTAAGTGCCTATTCTTTAAGACTAATAGGCTTGGCTAAAAAAACATTTGAACAGGTACATGGATAGGAAAGCTTTAGAGAGATATGGGCCTAACACGGTTAAATGGGACGAACTGAGATAAGGGATCTTGGTCGGATTGGACGCGGGACATTTCTGTACTGAATGACTATGACCTGTAACAACCCCCCTCCCTTCCCCATTTCTGAACTCCCCTGCCGAGGTAACTGTTTTGACTACCTATCCTATCCATGCCCCGCATAATTTTGTGAACCTCCAAGGTCATCCCGCAACCTCCAACATTTCAGAGACATTAGTTTACTAGTCGCTACTTCAAACCAGTCCTCCATTCAAGACAACATCCTGATGATTCTCTTCTACACAGTTTCTACCAGTCTTCCTGCAGTGACAAGTAGACTGTACAAGACACTCCAAATGCAGTCTGACCTATCCTTTTCATCCAGAGATGCTGCCTGACCCGCTGAGTTACTCCAGAACTTTGTCTATCTTCAGTCCGACCAATGTGACTTCTCAATTTATATACTCAATGCCTGAACTTAAGTGAAACATACAGTTTATTTTTTCACTACCCGATCCACCCGTGTCACCACTTTCAGAGAGCTATGGACATGCACCCCAAGGTCTTTATGTACATCAATGACCCCAAGGCTCCTGCCATGTTTGTTTTTATAAGTCCTACCTAAATATGACTACACAAAATGCATTATCTCACACTTGTATAAAATAAATTCTATCTGCCACTAATACATCCAGTTTATCTACGTCCCACTGTATCCTTAAATAACCTTCTACACTACGAGTCCACCTATTTTCATGTCATCTGCAAACTTACTAATCATACCCTCCATATTCCCATCATTGTCATTTGATAACGAGTATATGTGCAGAACAGTCCCTGCCTTTCCCAGGCAAACAAATCTTATCTCTCTGAATCTTTTCCAGCAACCTTCATAACACTGAAGCAAGGTTCACCAGCTTGTCATTTTCAGCCTCATCCCCACTGCCCATTTTGAATAAGAGGACAACCTTAACAATTCTAGATTTAAGCTTCTCCACTATCTCTTCTGACATATGCCAACTATACTCATCTGGATCTTGGCAACTGCCAACATGCGCCTCAATTCTCTGGTTTAGCCGAGTGTCCCTTTAAGCAAAGAATGTTCTGCAAGGAAAGTAAATGCTTGAATTCCTCAAAGAAATTAGATCAACAACACCTCCTGAAATGCAACAATAAATCAAGAACATCAGAAACATAAGATTGAGGGGGGGTCTTATAGAAACTTACAACATTCTTAAGGGGTTGGACAGTCTAGATGCTGGAAGATTGTACTCGATGTCGGGGGAGTCCAGAACAAGGGGTCACAGTCTAAGGATAAGGGGGAATTCCTTTAGGACCGAGATGAGGAAAACATTCTTTACACAGAGAGTGGTGAGTCTCTGGAATTCTCTGCCACAGAAGGTAGTTGAGGCCAGTTCATTGGCTATATTTAAGAGGGCGTTAGATGTGGCACTTGTGGCTAAAGGGATCAGGGGGTATGGAGAGAAGGCAGGTACGGGATACTGAGTTGGATGATCAGCCATGATCACATTGAATGGCGGTGCAGGCTCGAAGGGCCGAATGGCCTACTCCTGCACCTATTTTTCTATGTTTCTATGACACATCCAGGTTGATCAAATCCAGCTTGATAGTTCGTAATACCTTATATTAAACAGTAATTTATTTACTTAACTTGAAGTACATTCCTTGATAGACTTTAATAAATGGAATAACAATAAACATGTTTCTTTCTGGAATCCAAGAACTATGTGTCATAGTGCAGAGCAATAACAAGTGTCTGAAGAAGGATTCCAACCCAAAACTTTACCCATTATTTTCATCCAGAGATGCCGCCTGACCCACTGAGTTACTCTAGCATTTTATGTCTATCATCACCAAGCTAGCCTGATTATGGTTCCTTCGCACTCATGTGGTGATCGAGTAAACACATCAGTGCATTTACTTTCTTAGGCATCAGAGAAGATTTAGCATATCCACAAGGATTCTCTTGAAATTTGACAGATGCACTTTGGAAAGCATTCTGACTGGTTGCATCACTGCCGGTTTGGGAACTGCACTCCTGACCGCCTGAACCTGCAGAGAGTAGTGAACAGCCCCTACCCAGGGGTGGTGCCACATATTCTTACTTTAGACTTGACTTTAGAGATACAGCACGGAAACAGGCCCTTTGGCCCACTGAGTCCATGGGAAACAGCAATCAACCCATTCATTTGCACTACCCTGCACATTAGGGACAATTTATGATTTTGCTGAAGTCAATTGATCTACAAACCTGTATGTCTTTGGAGTGTGGGAGGAAATTCCACACTCCAAAGTGGAATTTTGGAGCACCTGGATAAAACCCAACAGGGAGAACGTACAAACTCTGTATTGACAGCCACCGTAGTCAGGATTGAACCCGGATCTCTGGCGCTATAAGGAAACGATTCAACCGCTGCGCCACCATGCTTGCCAAACTCTTAACTCTATCTCGTTCAGTTAATCTATTATTCCATTTTAGTTCTATTTGCACTTCTCAATGATGCACTGCAAATGTTGTACCATTCTGCTGTTTTATATCTGTCACTGTTTAGTGTTGTAGTTAACATTACTGTGTATATTGTTTACTCTGTGAGCTTTGTGCAAACAAGGAATTTCATTGTACCCCAATGTATACAATAAACTAATCTGAATTTGAATCAGGGCACTTCATTGCTGCCTCTTTAGTTTTACGCCAGGCACCACAGACACTTCCAATACAGCTCTGTTCATTTAGAAATGTGACAGAAAGTGAAGCTAAACGAATAATCTATAAATGCAACTCATGAAAACTGAAGACATTAAAATACAAGTCTAAACATCATATGAAGATTGAATGGTATGATTATTCTCAATAACTCACTTGCCCTGTCATGACTACCAAAATAAACGGTAAACTAAATGGCTACTCTCCTTCGTCTGAGAATCTCACTGCATTTTGTAATGAATTAGATTACGCAAGAGCAAATTAACAACTCAACTAAGGGCAGAAACTGGGTGTAACACATAGTGAAATGCCAGCACAGACTGATTTTACCTTAGTTCTGCAATACTTACATTTCTCCAACTTCACCAGATAATTGTTACTGATGAAAGCATACATTCAATCTGGCTAACTACTCACAAAAGAGGTCAATGCAAATAACTACAAGGCTTCAAAGACAGCCCTAAACCATAGCTATTGCTACAACCTTCCATTACTAGTGCTTGCAGATCCATTCTCAAAGGGATAATTTATATCTCTCCATTTTTTCCAATAATCTTTTTGGGGTATTCAGCGCTCTCAATTTAATTCTCAAAATTAGTGCAGTAAACGCCCAAGGGACATTTCTTCGCTCGCTGGTTTTAAGGTACACCCAGTGAAATACCGAGTCACATGGATTAGAATGTAGAAAGCAATTCGAAGTAGGGTTGACCCAAAAGTCACCTATCCGTGTTCTCCAGAGACGCTGCCTGACCTACTAAATCCAGCATTTTGTATCTTCACTCGAATCAGAAACTTCAGTTCTGGCTGTGTAGTTAGCAATACAACATTGTGGGCAGAAGTAAAACACAAACTAGAATAGAGTCTAGGTTTAAACATCAAAAGATAGACATAAAAAGCTGAAGTAACTCAGCAGGATAGACAGCATCTTCGGTGGGATGGAATGGGTAACGTTTCGGGTCAAGACCCTTCTTCTTAGTTTAAACACGTTCACCATCATGACATAAAACACTTTACAGCTGACTGAACACGTTTCAAGTGAAGCCACAGCAGCAAATAAGACAACAATTTACCAAGTGCAATGTTGCACAACTATCAGAGATAACAGATTGAAGCGTATGAAGAAAGGCCCCGACCTAAAACGCCACCTGTCCATTCCCTCCAGGTACTGCCTAACCTGCTGAGTTCCTCCGGCAATTTGCTTTTTGCTCAAGATCCCTGCACCTGCAGTTTCTTGTGTTATTATGATAATGGTGAAATCTGTTTGAGCTCTCTTGGATTTTAGATACCATAGTGACCAGAACACTGGGGGGCTTGGGGGTAGAAAAATTAGGAGAGAGAAGGGAGGGTGGGTGATGTGCAGGAGGGCACAGGAGCTGGGTGGTCGGTAGAGTAAAAATAAAGGAGTGCGTGGGAGGGGGAGGTTGCCTGAAATTGTTGATTAATTGCCATTGGGTTGTAGGCCACCCAAGCAAAATGGGGGGCATTGTTCTTCCAGTTTGTATTTGGCCTCAATCTGCTGTGGTAGAGGCTAAGGACAGACAGAACAGTTTGGGGATGGGAAGGAGAACTGCAGGGGCGAGAAAGCACGCGTTTCAGCCGACTCTGAAGAACAAGTGCAAGCACAAAAGCAAATGTTTATTTATGCAACGGTCTCTTAGTTACATTTCCTCCTTCTGGATGCAACACTTCATTCCAGATCCCGTCGACAGTTAAACAGCAGCGTTATACACATGTAAAGAGTGATCACTTGGGCAAATTAGAAGTGGGTTAATGGTACCTAATGGCCCTGGACAAATGTTAATCAGCTTAATGGAAAAACTAACCCGTCAATAAATAGATTGTTCTACAATAAATTCCAGTTAGAAATTATACAAAATCATAACCATAATTATACATAACCACAAGTCAGTATAGATTGGAATTTGTATTTGATGCCATTTTCCCAAATTACAAATGTTTCTGTTGGATTCCGGTTCTACGCTTAAAATTAAGATTCTGTCGGCAGCTGGATTACTGGGAAAGAGCCATCCAGATGTATCCCCGAGAGAAGAAGAAAATTGAGATCTTGAATCATCCTCTTACATCCTCTCAGACCTCCCTGATGGCAACTCTGAAATATTCTTGAGAAATAAGTAGTCTAGACAATTATTGACGGGTAGAAGTATTTGATGCAACAAGTAAAATTATGTCTCTCGCACTGTTTTCATCAATTCATCGAATTTCAGCAACTCAAAAAGGTTCAGTATCACTACAAAACATATTTAATGTAAGGGATGCCAATAGCAAGGAAACGTTCTGAAGTGGGCGGAAAAAGGTCACTTGGCAATAGGGTTCACGAATGTGTTCTCTAAGCCCTGGAAACTTGTCAAATATAAAAAAGAATCGCTTGTACTTCCTCAAATCTAACCTTTGGCTTTAAAAAAAAAACAATTACCTCTCCTAACCTTCATTTAGTTTTAAAATCATGATTGTGCAGTGTCTTGGAACATTTTGCTGTGCTGCACTTGTGGCTGTCCAACTACTTTTACCCAACACCCATTATCACCCTTCTAAGTACAAAGGGGACGGTGGTTCACAAATACAACAGGCTGCAATGCTGATAAAATACTGTACAGTAAAAATAAAGTGGTTGAGCAGAACTGAGTGATCATGTGCCATTCGTCAGGTTTTGACAAAGGGCGCTGCAGTAGGTTACCCTATCACAGATCCAAAATTAGACAGGGATTTGGTTGTGTTATTAAGATGCCGGTCTAATAGAGTCAATGAAGAGATTGTTACTCAATCAAAATTATCAGTTGCTTTGCCAAAGCACATGCCCAGATCTTCATTGAGATTTTTTTTAAAGTAGGGCTTGACAGGGTGATGCTTCCTTGGCTGACTTGCTTAGAACCAATGACCAGGTTCAAAATAAAGGGACAGCCATTCAAGACAGAGATGAGAATACATTTCTTCACTCAGAGGCAGTGAATGTTTGGAACATTCTACCAAAGATGGTTATGGAAGCTTAGTCACAGATAGTTCGACCCTAGTCTGAAGAAGGGTCTCGACCCCAAACATCGCCCATTTCCTTCGCTCCATAGATGCTGCCTCACCCGCTGAGTTTCTCCAGCATTTTTGTCTGCCTTCGATTTTCCAGCAGTTCCTTCTTAAACAACTAACCATATAGTTAGTATTTCATCATAGCAAAGTTCTCAATCATAACTTGTTGCACCCTTATCTTCACTCTCAGTCTGAACAGGTGGAAAGTCTTTCCATCTGATCATGTACGAAGGTTTTATGTTCATATGAACAGCTCTAGTCAAAAGTATGAGAGAAAAATAAAGTGCCAAATGAGCCAAAACGTAAATAGACAGAAACAACTAGAGTAACTCAGCGAGTCAGGCAACATGTGTGGAGAAAAAGGATGAGTGACATTTTGGGTTGGGACCTTTTTTCAGCCAAAATGCAGAACTATCTCACCTCATTCGCCTTTATCTGAATCGAAGACGTTACCATTCATAACATCAAGCAAGATGTCATGAATACACAAAGCGATACTGAGAAACGTTGGAGAACAGCCAATCTTTTTTCAATGCAGATTGCCACCCCTGTTGTTCCTGATAAAGTGCTTTGACACAAAAGAAAAAGTAGATTGGTATTTGTTGCATGCTGCAGTTCTACGTAAGCAAAATTCTCCAGTAAGTGCCGAGTGGTTTTTTTTCTGTGTGTACATTTGGAACATATTGTCAACTAACTGGTACTTCCCCAAAACAGATCAGAAAGAAACTGAACAAGTTCCTCAACATAACTAAAATCATTGCCCAGAGAATGTAAATGCAATTCTAAGTATGCACTTCAATAGTTGTGCTGATCACCTGGGACATATTAGCAATGTTCTGAGAGTCAATAGTGAATCATATGTATTTTATTCAGTATATTAGCCCAGAATTATTTTAATTTTCTCTACCCAGAAATTATTGTACCAGCAAATAGTAATAAACCAGTAATAATATTCTGAAATCATGCTTAGTCACACTAATATTCCATTAAACTCATTCACCTTACCATTGTGTTTAGTTTAGAGATACAGTATGGAATCCACAGCTACAGAATTGTAAAATGACTTGCTCCCTTGTACCTTAACTCGTGGGAGATTATTACAAGCAGAGGCAGATTTCACTTTAATGCCACCAGGTGAGTGAACCGTACAATGGCAGTATCGGTGACCTCTGCTCAACTTTGATCTCCGGCGCTCCGTTGTCCCTGTGACTGCGGGCGTTTTCTCCCAGTGCCAAAATGCCCTCCCCACATTCCAAGGACATCTGGGCTAATTGGCCCAGTATAAATTGTCCCCCGAGTGAAGTTGAATGATAGAATCTGGGGAAAGACGGAGAAGTCACTGGGAACATTGGGAAGAATAGAATGGGATTAGCATAAACGGGTGCTTAATAGTCTGCTGGATGGAAGGTGTAGAAAGGAACTGCACATGCTGTGACCCAGAATTGTCACCATCCTTTTTCGACAAAGATGTTGCCTAACCCACTGAGTTAGTCCAGCACTTTGTGTCTAGCTGCTAGATGGGAGGGCCTGTTACAAGCCTTATGACTCAATGACATAATCAGTTCTGGAAAACCCTGCAGGATATTTGAAAATAAATAAATAGAATATGTGCCTGCATTTCAGTGGCCACAGAATCCACAAACGTAGTGAATTAATTTGGACATCTCAAAACCAAGTAACAGTATGCAACATAGACTCTCAGTTGACCATCTTAAGGAGTTTCATCCTCCTAATATTTTCCAAAACCTAGGATTTCACTCATCTGGCAGTCAATTTGAAGATTCAGCAAATCTTTCTCTACAGAAAAGACGCGTTTCCTGTTTTCTCTGAACACCGATAACAACTAAAACTCTGTTTTCAGTGACAAAAGGGGAACTCTCTAAAGAGATATTTTGAATTTCACTTTGGTGTTAATTTTCCGCAAGGAAATAAAATTCAGAAAATCGTGGCAACATCCAGTTACCCTAAAGCAGTTCACTAAATTCAAGAAACTATAATAATTCATGAATCATGATGGATAAACCAAATTAGTATTAACATTGATTTATTAATGTCACTTGTACCACGATAGACATAAAATCTTAAACTACACATGTATAATCAAGCTAAACAAGTACACAGATAGTGCAAAGAAAAAAATAAGTGCCAAATATAGAGTTACAGCATAGTAGTATTACAGGTACAGAAAAAGTGCAGAGGGAGAGAAAAGGTACAAGTGCTGCAAAGAGGGAGGTTGGGAGATCGGGGCTACGCCCTAATTTAAAGAGAGGAGTGTTCAGTAATCTGTTAAAAGTGGGGAAGAAGCTGTTCCTGAATCTGGTTGTATGTTTTCAAGTTTTTTTAAATATTCTCCCTGAAGAGAGAGTGGGGGGAAAGAACAAATGACTGGGGTGTAAATGGTCCTTCATTATGTTGGCTGCTTTCCTCCAGAGGTAGACACAGGAGTTACAAACTGATGAACATTTCTGACAGGATGGAAAAATAAACGAGGAAGAGGTCCAAAAAGATCTTCCCACATGTTGAAGCATCTGGCAATAATTGAGAAAAAGGCCGAGAAAATCCAGGGAACTGTTGCACTGTGAGGTATGGAAAGCATCGATTTAAAAAAAAAGACAAAACATGCACAAATAAAGGAGAGAAAAGAAAAATCAAAACCATAATAAAATTTCAACTTTCTGAAAAGTGTAAATTCACCATTACTCACAATCTGGCCCTGGTCTTGTTCCCCCATGACACTCTGAAACAGCTGCCTAGTGCCTTTGGGAGTTTAATTCCGAGTTGGATTGGCCGTGATACATCAGTTCCCCAAATTTCAAGTAGTATTAAGTGGGGTTAATGATTATTCAGTGGAAAAGTTCTGTTTGAGTGGATTTCACCAGCAGAATGCCTAAAAAGAACCAAATGTTATAATGTGGTGACCAAGATAGTCGCAAGGAAGTGTACAATTAAACAAAATTTTCAAAGCTTAAATTACACTCATAATCAACAGATACACGTCTTCTTTAGATCATTGATTAGTTCACGAGTTCTAGGAGCAGAATTAGGCCATTCGGCCCATCAAGTCTACTTCTCCATTCAATTCAGTCTCCTGTCTTCGCCCCATAATCCCAAACACACTTACTAATCAATCTACAGTGCCCTCCATAATGTTTGGGACAAAGACCTGTCATTTATTTATTTGCCTCTGTACTCCACAATTTGAGATTTGTAATAGAGGAAAAAAAAATCACATGTGGTTAAAGTGCACATTGTCAAATGTTAATAAAGGCCATTTTTATACATTTTGGTTTCACCATGAAAAAATTACAGCAGCATTTCTACATAGACCCCCCCCCCCCCCCGGGCACCATAATGTTTGCAACATCATAGCAATGTCATGTAAATGAAAGTATGCATGTTTAGTATTTTGTTGCATATACTTTGCATGCAATGACTGCTTGAAGTCTGCGATTCATGGACATCACCACGTTTTAGGTGTCTTCTCTGGTGATGCTCTGCCAGGCCTGTATTGCAGCCATGTTTAGCTTATGCTTGTTTTCGGGGCTAGTCCCCTTCAGTTTTATCGTCAGCATATAAAAGGCATGCTCAATTGAGTTCAGATCAGGTGACTGACTTGGCCACTCAAGAATTGACCATTTTTTAGCTTTGAAAAGCTCCTTTGTTGCTTTAGCAGTGTGTTTGGGATCATTGTCTTGCTGCAGAATGAGCCGCTGGCCAGTGAGTTTTGAGGCATTGGTTTGAACTTGAGCAGATAGGATGTGTCTATACACTTCAGAATTAATGATGCTACTACCATCAGCAGTTATATCATCAATGAAGCTAAGTGAGCCAGTACCTTCAGCAGCCATACATGCCCAGGCCATAACACCCCCACCACCGTGTTTCACAGATGAGGTGGTATGCTTTGGAACGTGGGCAGTTCCTTCTCTCCTCCACACTTTGCTCTTGCCATCACTCTGATAAAAGTGAATCTCTGTCTCATCTGTCCACAAGGCCTTTTTTCCAGAACTGTGATTGCTTTTAAGTACTTCTTGGCAAACAGGAACCTGGCCATCCTATTTTTGCAGCTAACCAGTGGTTTGCATCTTGCAGTGTAGCCTCTATATTTTTGCTCATTTCTGCGGACAGTGGTCATTGACAAATCCACACCTGACTCTTGAAGAGTGTCTCTTAACAGTTTTATTCTTGTTTCTCAGTCTCATAATAGCTTATTTGACTTTCATTGGCACAATTTTGGTGCTCATGTTGATAAACAGCAATAAAAGTTTCCAAAGGTGATGGAAAGACTGGAGGAAAGACTAGGTGCTGAGCGCTCCCTTATACCTGCATTAAGGAGGCTATCAAACACACCTGAGCAATTACAAACACCTGTGAACCCATGTGTCCCAAACATTATGGTGCCCTGAAATATGGGGGGGGGAGGGGGGAGGGTTAAAATGCATGTGGTTTAAGTGCAATGTGCACTTTAACCACATGTGATATTTTTTTCTACTACAAATCTCAAACTGTGGAGTACATAGGCAAATAAATAATTGATGGGTCATTGTCCCAAACATTATGGAGGACACTGTATATTAACTATCTCACTGCAAGCAATGGAGAAAACTAGGTTTGGTTTAAAAAAAAAAGACAAAGTACTGGAGCCAGTGGACCAGGCACCATCTCTGGAGGACATGAGTGGGTGACATTTTGAGTTGGGATCCTTCATCAGACCGACTGTAAAAGGAGGGAGAAAGTTGAAAGAGAGGTGTGGGCAGGATGAAGCCAGGCAAGTGATCCTTGTGTCTCGACATAGTAAAATTAGTTCTAGCGTTCAAGAGAAGGTTTAACTGCGTCCCTCCCCACACTGCTGCCTGGGATGAGCTTTGCCACTTAGCTTGTTTTTGTTTCCGATTTCCAACATTCATATTATTTTTCTATTGTTAGAATACCAGAAAGTGATGAAAATATTCTGTATATTCTGCAGTCAGGAAAACAGTTTCAGGCTTTTAATCTTTTGTCAGGTCTATTTTCTGAACATCAGATATTCTGTCTTTTTTCAGATTTCCAGTACGTAATATTTGCATGTTCCAAGGAAATATCTCACTGACCTTACATATGGGTTTCCTGTTGCACCGAGCTAATCAGAAGAGACACATGGAACAAATTCTGCATGGGATCCCTTAGTTTGTGCCGACAGGAACACCATTCACCAAGTAGAAACATACTAATTCGCCCTTAATTAAGGCATTCAAAAAGATCACAGCTGATCTTGTTACTTCAGTACAACATTTCCTGCATGAACCTCGATTCTCTGAGCATCAAGGAAATCTTGAATAGAGACAGGCAGCCTCTATACCTCTCTTGATAGAGATCTCAAAAAATTCACTATCTCTGGCAATTTCTTAACCAGCTGTTTATATTTAGATTGTGATCCTTGTTGAACAAGTTAGGTCTTTATTCTTTGGAGCGCAGAAGGTTAAGGGGGGGGGACTTGATTGAGGTCTTTAAAATGATGAAAGGGATAGACAGAGTTGACGTGGATAAGCTTTTCCCATTGAGGGTAGGAAAGATTCAAACAAGAGGGCATGAGATGAGAATTAAGGGACAGAAGTTTAGGGGTAACATGAGGGGGAACTTCTTTACTCAGAGAGTGGATCTTCCTGCAGAAGTGGTGGAGGCAGGATCGATTTTAACATTTAAAAGTAAAGTGGATAGGTATATGGACGGGAAGGGAATGGAGGGGTATGGTCTGAGTGCAGGTAGATGGGACTAGAGGAAAATAAATGGTCGGCACGGACTGGAAGGGCCGAGAAGGCCTGTTTCCGTGCTGTAATTGTTATATGGTTATACCCCAGGTTTTAGACATCCTAACCAAGAGAAATCAAACCCATTCAACAAAACTCAATGAGATTTACAAAGTAAAGATCTAGTCCCCTTAGCTGTCCCTCTACCTAGAAGCAGAGCTGCTGTCTGAGTGCCAGATACCCAGATTCCATCCTGACCTTAGGTGCTGCCTGTGTAAAGTTTGTACTTTCTCCCCGTGTTGGTTTCCCGTTAGGTGCTATGGTTTCCTCCCAAATTCCAAAGACATGCAGGTTTATAAGTTAATTGGCCTCTAAAATTAGCCATAATGTCTAGGTCGTGGATAAGAGAGTGGAATAACACAGAAGTAGCATGAACGGGTCTTGATGCATCTCTAAGCTCTAAACTAATCATCTGCTGCATTTCCATCATCTTCAAGGTGATTTTACAACCATATCATCCTCCCCTCACTTTTCAATTGTCAAAAAAGAAGCACGGGTTCACTTTTCTATCACCACCAACACACCTTCCCACAGGCACCATCCTGTGCAACATCTTTTAACTCCGGCCTTAGCGCAGTTCAACACAAAATACTCTTTCCAGCTGAAACAGCAATTTACGTACTGATTTGAATATTATGTTTGGTGTTCATGCTTGCAATTAGCTATCGTTTTCCTGTTAGAACAGAGATTGGGTGACTGTGGGATTCAGTCCCACAGACGGCTGTGGAAGCCAAGTCAATAGATATTTTTAAGATGGAGATTGACAGAATCTTGAGGATGTCAGGGGTCATGGAGCAAAGGCAGGAGAGTGGGGTTGAGAGAGAAAGATGATTTAATGGCAGAGTACACTTGATGGGTCAAATGGTCCTATTCTTCTCCTAGCACTAATGACTGCCTTGCCAAATACCTCCACTTAGTGTGAGAGCACGACAGTGACTTTCTAGTGATCTGTCAATTCCCTGTAACACTCCCACCTCTGGGGGAGGTATCAGTCGACTGTGTTTACTGTTTCCCCAAGGCAGCATGAAATTAGATTAAGTATAGATGATCCCATGTGAACCACCGACTCAAGATCAATCTTTTTTTCTTACAGCCATTGCCACCTTCTTTTGCTCTGCATCTTCATTTCTTTAGTCATTTAATCTATCTTGCATACCAATCTTCAGCCTTTTCACCCCTTTTCTCTGCCTCCAATAGGTCCACCGCTGGAATATAATTGACTTGAATTGTAATTATTTTTCTCTCCACAGATTCTGCTTGATCTGTTGTGCATTCCCAGCATTGTGATTCAATTTAGCAAGGCATTGTTTATAATGCTTTTCAGCTTAAACTAATCAATGTAACTAAACAGCAGGTGATTAATCAGCTGCTC
This sequence comes from Raja brachyura, assembly GCA_963514005.1. The sequence continues at coordinate 63,043,373 of OY740790.1, read as the reverse complement.
AAAATGTCTGTCAACATTGAGCAAGTGTTTCAAGAATTCGATACAAGATCATTTGTGCCATTAATGATCAATAATTCTAGGTTAATCTAAAATTAAAGGGAAGAAACTTAGAACTGCAGCCTACAGCACTCCTTACACTTAAAAAAAAAGTTTGTGCTTCACAGTTGGTGTAGTGAGTCACTATACCAGGCAACTTGTTCAAAGAATTATCTGCACAGAAGGAGCAATCCTCTCCAATCCCTGGTTTAGTTTAGATACAGCGCGGAAACAGGCCCTTCATCCTACCGAGTCAGCGCCGACCAGCGAACCCCGCACATTAACACTATTCTACACACATGCCACAATTTACACTTATACCAAGCCAATTAACCGACAAACCTGTACATCGGGAACACAAATACTAGCCACAGCAAGAAGATGGAAAAACTGACAGCATTTCCAACAATCCTACCGAAAAGCAGATCTATGGATTCAGAATAGGATTAGAAGTGAAAAGTAACTATCGGGAAAACTAAAAAAAAGGTTTTAATATGAATACATGTCATAATTTCCCTTCATATTTCCCCATTTTAAGCAGGAAAATATTTGACTTTCTGCATAGCATACAAAAAAAACAAGAGTTTCCAGTTTACATAACAAATAAAAACATCAACTGTAATGTTCATTGCCACCCATCTTAAAAACGAACACACTTCTGTTTATAAGCTAATAAGCAAATAAAACTGCACAGGAAGAAAAATATTACATTATCCAGGCTGAAACATCAGGCATCAGACAGTCTCAATGCTTTCCACTCCACCACTTCAGCTTCCTATGAATCTCCTTGTCCCAAATTAACATTTTCCATCAACAAAGTTGTCATTGCAAAAACAATAGTCAACTGCGTGGTGCTGTTAGTTTCCTGAGAACAATGTAATTAGCAACAATCATTTTAAATCTTAGAATTTCTGTAGCATAACTTCACGTCGCACTGCATTGTCAATGTGCAGGGAATGGAGGGAACAGATCACGTGCAGGCAGGGGAGATTAGTTTAATTTGGCATCATGTTCGGCATAGATACTGTAGGCCTGTTTCTGTGCTGTGTTGTTCTGTTCAAAGTCAATGCCAGTTCACACTGCAGAAACATAGTGTAACATAGTCTGAAGAAGGGTCTCGACACGAAACGTCACCCATTCCTTCTACAGTGATGCTGGCTGACCCGCTGAATTACTCCAGCATTTTGTGTCTACCTTCGGTTTAAACCAGCATCTGCAGTTCTTTCCTACACAGAGTACCATATTTACCTTGCCTGTTGTCACAATACGATCTCAAGCAAAGCATCACTGGTTAGATTCCTGGATTAGTCAAATTAGTATGGCAACAAGGTTCTACAATTGGTCTCAGTATACCTAAATACACGTAAAGGATATTATCCAAGGTTCTAAAGTATTGAGGGCCTGTGAATGGGCTAGGTTATTTGACCCCACAGCAAATGTAGTAACTTGCAAGTATCCAATTGTGCATACCGTTGAAGAATCACAAATATCAAAGAACTGCCTTACAGAAAACAAACAATACTTAAGGCTGTAAAAAAAACATTAAAACAGGAGACACACAAATGCTGGAATAACTCAGCGGGTCAGGCAGTATCTCTGGAGAAAAGAAAGAAAAGGGTCGTGACCCAAAACATCACCCATTCCTTCTATCCAGAGATGTAGTCTGCTCCGCTGAGTTAATCCAGCATTTTGTGCCTATCTTCTCTGGAGAAAAGGATTGGATGACATTGTCGGTAAGGACTCATCTTCAAACCCAAACCGTTGCTCATCATTTTCCTCCAGTGATGCTGCTTGACCCACCGAGTTACTCTCGCACTTCGTGTCCATTTTTGGAATAAACCAGCATCTGCCCTTCTTTGTTTCTACAACAAACTAGGAACTGTATTCACACTGCAAATACGCCACTCACACCTGCATTAAAAAGTCAGACGTGTACAAAACTATCACCTCCAAAACTAACAAAACCACAAAAACCAAGGCGGGTATAAAACTGCACACACCACAGAAATCATTTATTGTACTGATGTGGTATTCAATGTCACCCAAGTAACAGAACGCTGATTGAGTTTCACTTCACCTTACCAACCACTGACCAATACACGGAAAGATTATTTTTAAAGGCCGTTTATTAAATGATTTAAATTTAAATATATATATATATATCCTCTGAAATGCTGCTGAACGAAACTCAAGGAAATGATCAATGATGATGAGCTTTCTTTCATGTTTAGTGGTTTATCTTGCAAGCTGGCACAGGGGCAGTGAGAGCTGCTTCGAAATCGGGCCTGGCTGCATTACGCAGGGTAGGACAGCCCAGCAGCAGAAACATAAACAAACCATCCAACCCTGCCAGAACAACACCAGCCCGGACCACCAACAGGTTCCCCCGGGTGTCCCCCACCCCCTGGCGGAGCTGCAGCAGTTGGGCCTAGGCTCGACTCCTGTCCTGTGCCAGTCCGAGTTTTGGAGACCGCTGGCCAGACCGCTGGAGTGTCGGCGCTGGGGGGGGGGGGTTGCCGGACTGGAGAGGAGAGGAGACGGTCCGGAGATACGACGCGACGGGACAGGACAGGAGCCGAGGGCAGAGGCCGGCCGGCTCCCTCTCCACCATCAGTGTGGTTAAACGGCCGGTCAGTCCCCCTTACCTTGGAAAGATTAACCGCCTCCTCTCTCGCCCCTCCTGTCAATGATTAACTTTCCATGGGCGCCTCCGAGGTGAACGGCCCGCGGTTTAACGGTGCGCTCGGGCGCGGAAGCCGGACTGCAGGTCGGCTCGGCTCGGCTCGGGCCGTTCAGCCTTCCTTCCCCCCCCCCCTCCCTCTTCTGCTTCTCCGCTCCCACTGGGCGGGCGGGCGGCCGGCGGGGGCGGGGCTGCCGGCCGGGGGCGGGGTCTGTGTGGGGAGCGTCACCTGGCCACGACCCTCCTCCCCCTTCTCCGGACGCCCCCCCCCCCCCCCCCTCCCTCCTCTCCCCCTCTCCTCCTCCCCCGCGCGCGCCCGAGCAGGCAAAGGCAACACCTCGAACTGCAGATGCTGGTGGCACCGGGAACTGCAGAGGCTGCAGGCAACCTTGTGGCGTGCGCCCCGAGCGATGCAGTGCCGCAAAGAATCCGGGGGTGTACACTGTCTGCCTGTCCTCTGCGAGCCAGCGCTGCGAATGCTGCCATCCTGAGCAGCTGCGGTGCGGTGCAAGTGTAGTGTGAACTAAACAGATGGAAATGCTTCAAGTGCAGAATCGACTGCAATCCTGACAGAATGTACTGCAATCCTAAATAGGTGTGGTGCAGTCAGGACTAAACAGATGGCAATGCATCAAGTGCAGAACATGCCGCAATCCTGAGCAGGTGCGTTTCAGCAAGAGGGACAAAATAACCGACCGTCCCGATTCAATGCCTCAAATGCAGAACATAACGCAGTCCTGAACAGGCGTGGACCGCGTGGTGCAGTAAGGACTAATACATGACATTGCATTAAGTGCAGAACATACTGCAATCCTGAACATGTGCGGTGGAGTATGGGGGCAAAACAATCGTGAGAGATATAATTGTGATTCTGAAAAAAAGTCCCGACCTGAAATGTCATCTATCCCGATTCTCCGTAGATGATGCCTGACACCGGAGTTACTCCAGCACTTTGTGTCCTTTTTTTGTAAACTACCATATGTGGTTCCTTGTTTTTACAAAAACCATCAGTCCTGAATGAATGCATCAAATGCAGAACGTACAGTAACTCAGTCCTGAAGTAAGGACTAAAGAGAGGGCAATGTATCAAGTGCAGAATAAACTGCAATCTTAAAAGCAGCACAATAAATTTACGAGTTGGTCCTTAAATCCAGGAGAGGTGCTGGAGGACTGGAGGGTGGCAAATGTGCCTCTATTCAAGAAGGGCTGCATGGAAAACGCTGGGAACTATAGGCCAATGAGCTTAACATTTGTAGTTGGAAAGTTACTAGAGTGTATTCTGAGGGATAGGTTATACAGGCATTTGGATGGGTAAGGGCTGATTAGGGATAGTCATGGTTTTGTACGTGAAAGGTCGTGTCTCACAAATCTGATTGAGTTTTTTCAAGATGTGACCAAAAAGGTCGATGAGGACAGAGCTGTAGATGTTGTATACATGGATTCCAGTGAGGCATTCGACAAGGTTCCGCATAGTAGGCTGCTCAGGAAGCTTAGATCGCATGGGATCCAAGGAGAGATAGCTGAATAGATAGCAAATTGGCTTCATGGAAGGAAGCAGAGGGTGATGGTGGAAGGTTGCTTCGCAGACTGGAGGCCTGTGCCGAGTGATGTTTCAATAAGATCCCCTCTCATCCTTCCAAACTCCAGAGTATACAAGCCCAGCTACTCCATTCTTTCAGCATATGACAGTCCCGCCATCCCAGGAATTAACCTTGTAAATCTACGCTGCACTCCCTCAATAGCAAGAACGTCCTTCCTCAAATTAGGGGACCAAAACTGCACAAAATACTCCAGGTGTGGTCTCACTAGGGCTTTGTACAACTGCAGAAGGACTTCTTTGCTCCTATATTCAATTTCTCTTGTTATAAAGGCCAACATGCCATTTGCTTTCTTCACTGTCTGCTGTACCTGCATGCTTACTTTCATAGACTGATGAACAAGAACCCCCAGATCCCATTGTACTTCCCCTTTTCCCAACTTGACGCCATTTAGATAGTAATCTGCCTTCCTGATTTTGCTACCAAAGTGGATAACCTCACATTTATCCGCATTAAACTTCATCTGCCACGCATCAGCCCACTTCCCCCAACCTCTCCAAGTCACCCAGCATTCTCATAGCATCCTCCTCACAGTTCACACTGCCATCCAGCTTTGTGTCATCTGCAAATTTGCTAATGTTACTTTGAATCCCTTCATCCAAATCATTGATGTACATTGTAAATATGACAGTCTTGTCATGTAGGGGGCGCCGTCCAGTTGGGTATGGCTGGCCAGCCTGCAGCTGTCTGTCTTTTCACTTCTTTCTTTTATTTTTAGTGTGTTAAAAAGTGTTTTGTTAGGAGCTCTAGTTTTTTTTATGTGGGGGGTGGGTGGGGGGGCAAGGGGGAAACTGCTTTTCCTGGTCCCTACCTGGTCGGAGAGGAGGCTTTTCTCCGGGCAGCATCTTCGACCCGTCCTCGTGGCCTACCAGCGGGTCTGGAGCGGCATTTCCTGAGGGGACCGGCTAGATCCACAACTTCGGCGGCGGCACAGCGCTGGAGCGCTATCGCGGAGCGGGCGATACCTTGCCGGGTCGCCGCACTGGAACTCCGGAATGCTGAGACAGCAGGTGAACATCGCGGAGCTGCGGGTCTGTGGAGTTCCCAATCTGAACTTGGCATCTCTCGGCGAGATCGCCAGTAGTGGAGCACCATCCAGCACGGCCTGTCGGCTTCGGAAGCCGCGGCCTCCAGTAAGGAAGCGGCCGTTCCAAGGGTCCCAAGCCGCTGAGAGGAATCTCCCGTCGCCGGACCACCATCACCCAGCGGGAAGGGCCTGAACCATCGGGCCGCTGTAGCGACAACTGCGGAGGCCTCAATAGGCCCGACTATGGGTGGACATGGGGATGGGGACTGGACTTTGTGCCTTCCCTCACAGTGGGAACCATTGTGGGGGGATGTTTTTATGTTTATTGTTAAATTCTTTAATGTTGTGTCTTATCTTTATCTGTGTGCTGCATGGCAAGTCTAATTTCACTACACCAATTGGTGTATGTGATAATAAATGTCCTTTGTATCCTTGTATCCTTAAATAGCTGCGGTCCCAGCACCGAGCCTTACGGTACCCCACTAGTCACTGCCTGCCATTCTGAAAGGGACCCGTCAATCCCTACTCTTTGTTTCCTGTCTGCTAACTACTTCTCTATCCATGTAAGCACTCTACCCCAAATACCATGTGCCCTAATTTTGCCCACTAACCTCCTATGTGGCACCTTATCAAGTGCTTTCTAAAATTCCAGGTACACTACATCCACTGGCTCTCCCTTGTCCATTTCCCTAGTTACATCTTCAAAAAATTCCAGAAGATTAGTCAAGCATGATTTCCCCTTTGTAAATCCATGCTGACTCAGACCGATCCTGTTACTGCTGTCCAAATGTTCGGGAGCTATCGGGAGAGGTTGAGTAGGCTGGGTCTCTATTCCTTCGTGCACAGGAAGGTGGGGGTGATCTTATAGAGGTGTATAAAATCATGAGAGGAATAAATCAGGTAGATTCACAGAATCTCTTGCCCAGAGAAGGAGAATTGAGGACAAGAGACATAGGTTCAAGGTGAAGGGGAAAGGATTTTCTAGGAATCTGATGGGTAACCTTTTCACTCAAAGGGTGGTGGCTGTTTGGAATAAGCTGCCAGAGGAGGTAGTCAAGGCTGGGACTATCTCAATGTTTAAGAAACAGTTAGACAGGTACATGGATAGGACAAGTTTGAAGGGATATGGACCAAGCACAGGCAGATGGGACATGTTGGCCAGTCTAGGCAAGATGGGCCGAAGGGCACGTTTCCAGACTTTATCACTCTATAACTCTATGAATAAAGATAAAACATACACCATTGCATCGTGCAGGACATACAGCAGCCCTCAGCCAGGCAGTGCGATAAGAGCAGAACACACTGAGGACTGGAGAGCAATGCAGTAAAGTGCAGAACACATTGCAATCCTGATCGAGGGGTAATGCGGCACATGCCAGGCGAATGCAGTCTGGTTACAAGGAAATGATACAGAGGCAGAACCAACTCAATCCTGATCTGGGGCAATGCAGCTAGCAACAGAACAAATCTGAACTGCTGCAGCCAAAGGGGTCCAAACGTAACACAAAGGAAGCAGGAGTAACCCTGCTATAACCCTTCTTTTGGGGGGTGGAAGATTGCAACCTTCACGTGGTCCGCCCTGTTTCGACTAATGCAATCAACTCGACGTGCACAAACGGAAGATCAAATAGAACAAGTTGTCCAACAACTTTACACTGCATGCCACACGAAAGAAGAAGAACCTTTCTTTTCAATTTATTGATATATTAGCAATCCATAATCAGTCGATTCCCTTAATTACTAAAATGTATTCATCTCCATCTTGAATATACTGAGCCACAGAACCATCACGGCCTACTTGGATACCAAAGATTCACAAAAATATTCTTATCTCTGCCCAAAATGGCCAGTTCCACATTTTGATGCACAGATCACTGTTTCGAGACGTTACAATCCAGGGAAGTAGCATTGCCTCATTTACCGAGTGAAATTCCAGAACAAATTTGTACATTCCAATGAGTTCACCTCCCTCTTAGAGTGTAAGTGCTAAATCACTTCTTGGAATACAACTCCACTCCCTCCCCATGATGTCATCTCCAAGAGATCAGAAATCTGCTATTTTTGAATATATTCAGTGATTCTGTCTGGTGCAGGGAAATTCCAAAGATTTATAACCACCCGAGAGAAGAAATTCCATCCATAATGTCAAACCCTCTCAGAATATTCTACACAAGATCACCCCCTTGTTCTTCTAAACTTCAATGTCCATAGATCCAACCTGTTCATTGTTACAAGTCAGTCCATGCGTCACTGGAATTAATCTTGTGAATCTTGACAGAATAGCTTCCGATACGCAACTTTAGAGCGATACAGGGTGGAAACAGGCCCTTTGGCCCATTGTATCTACGCCGACCAGAGATCACCCTGCACACTAGCACTCTCAGGCACACTAGGGACAATTCACAGGTCAATCAACCAACTGCTTTTGGCGTGTGGCATCCGGAGAAAACCCACGCCACAGCGCAAAGGAGCAGTCCCCGCAGGGGGGAGCGACAGCACTGAACAATGCTATGCCCAGTGATGGAAATGGGGGGGGGGGGGGGGGGGGGTACGCAGCAGGTCGGCATTCCCCTACTGTTCAGTTTCCAGTTTATGTCCAATTTCTGTACTAGAAGGGAGTCAGGGACATTTATTAGTTATCCTCATAGCTGCCAAGTAGTACGGATTTTCCGTATTTCGTATGGAAATGCAATACGAAAACGGAAATACTAATTCGCATTGTTAAATACGGATTAAAATAAAAACATTCGCATTGTTAAATACGGATTTTTAAGAAAACGACCATGGAAAATCGTTACAACGAGTCACCGCTGCAACGGCCATGAGACGAAAACGATTTGTTAACTACCACTGTGAACACTTGTTAACAGCAAGTTGTTAACACGTAGTTATACAATGTGTTATCAATGCATCGATCCACATTCCTCAGTAAATGTAATTGTGTTTTGACCAAGTATTAATGACGCCGCGTTCCTTTGAATAACATTCACGGGAGAACTTCTTAAAATTCAGTCATTGAGGGCTTCGGACCGTGAGCACAGGCTTCTTCCTGGTGTGCAGGTAAAGTCTTTCACCCACGTTATTTTATTTCTCTCCCCACCTCCACCCCTCGTTCTCTCTCGCTGTGTCGGTCTTTCGCTCTCTCCCTCCGTATCTTTCGCGCGCTCTCTCTCCCGCTCCCCATCTCGTCTCTCTCTCTCTCTCTCTCTCGCGCTCTCTCGCTCCCTCTCTCCCTCTCTCTCGCCTCGGCATTCCCGGAGTCATTTGCCGGGACGGCTGCATCTGCGGTTCCTTCCTGTTGGGGGAAGCCCTGGCCAGTGGCGGCTCCTGGTCCGTCCCCTCCGTGGGTGCCGCCTGGCCCGCTAAGTTTGTCCAGCACCCTGTTTTTTGTTTGGCTTTGGAGTTGGGGCTGGGGTGGCCAGCGGCTCTGGGGAGTGGGTGGCGTTTCGGGTCGAGACCCTTCTTTAGACAATCACAAGTACTCTCACCGAGTTCTGTTCAGTCTGAAGAAAGGTCTTCTCTCCAGAGTCGCTGCCTGTCCTGCTGAGTTACTCAGGCTTTCTGTATATCTTCAATTTCAGAATTAAATAAAAAAAACAGAGTGCTGGAGGGGCTAGGCGGCATTGTTAAATAGGAAGGAACTGCAGATCAAAGATACTAGTGCGGATTCTAATGTCTTTGCTGCAGATCGGGCATGATATTCTTCCGATTTAAATCTGAATTCCGATTTAATTGTTTTTCTATTTGTCAATTTTTTGTGGCCGATTATTTGGCGGCCAATCAACCGCCGTATCTAAGGGGGTTGTGTCCAATCACCGACTAGTTTTCCTTATAATTCCGTCCAATCAATAAATCGGTCTCCTCCCGTCCAATCAGCTGCTGTCTCCAAGGGCATTGTGTCCAATCACATAATGCGCTGGACTCGGCGGACAATTAGTCTCCGAGGGGCACACAAAAGGCTGGAGAAACTCAGCGGGTGCAGCAGCATCTAAGGAGATAGGCGACGTTTCGGGTCGAGACCCTTCTTCAGTCTCCGAGGGGCGTTGTGACCAATCACCGACCTGCTGGAGAGGGAGAAAGCCCCCTACTCGGAACAAGGACAGAGTCCCCGTGTCCTCACCTTCTACCCTATCAGCCGTCGCAGACAACATTTAATCCTCAGACTTGCTGAGAAGCTGCTGGAACTGGGGCTCAACACCCCCCTGTGTGCCTGGGTCCTGAACTTTCCCACTGCCAGGCCCCAGGTAGTCAAAATGGATGGAAATACAACAAAGTCCCTCCCCATGAGCAAAGGATCCCCCCCAGGGTTGCGTCCTCAGCCCCCTACTGTACACATATGACTGTTTGGCGAGGTTCAGCACCAACTCTATAATCAAGTTTGCTGATGACGCTGTGGTGGTGGGCCTGATCTCCGAAAACGATGAGAAGGCCTACCGGGAGGAGGTGGCTGATCTGGCACTCTGGTGTCAGGACAACAGCCTCCTCTTGAATGTCAAAAAAACGAAGGAGCTGATCGTGGACTTTAGGAGGGCACAACATCCGAGGACGTACGCACCATTGAGGATAAATGGGGATACTGTGGATAGGGTGAGCTGCTTTAAATACCTGGGAGTCCACATCTCAGAGGATCTGACATGGACATCACCTGCTGCCACACTGGTGAGTAAGGCAAGGCAGCGCCTTTACCACCTCAGGCAATTGAGGAAATTCAGACTGTCTCTGAGGATCCTCCAGTGCTTCTACTCGGTGGCTGTGGAAAGCATCTTGTCCGGAAACATCACAATTTGGTTTGGGAACTGCTCTGCCCAGGACAAGAAGGCTCTGCAGAGAATAGTGGGTTCGGCCGCCTGCAGGAACTATACATCAGAAAGTGCAAACCCAGAGCCAACAAGATCATGGGGGACCCCTTCCACCCCAGCAACAGACTGTTCCAGCTGCTATGGTCAGGCAAACGCCTCAGTTGCCATGCTGTGAAAATGGAGAGTATGAGTAGTTTTTTTTCCCCCAGAGGCCACTAGGACCGTAAACTCCTATCTCACCAGGGACTAACTTACTGTACCAATTTACTGTTGTGTGGTGTCTTTTTAAAATTGCTGTTTTTTCATTTTCTTTCCTCCCACAAATATGTAATATGTGATTGTTCCATTCTATTTTGTAGGTTTTTTTTGCACAATTTGCAGGCATTGCCACTTTATTTCACTGCACATACTGTATGTGACGAATAGACTTGACTTGACATTGACTTGAATAGACTTGACTTGATCCCAACACTGGCCACATCTTCCCATCTCCTCCCCTTTCTGCTTTCCACAGAGACCGTTCCCTCTGTAACTCCCTGGTCAATTTGTCCCTTCCCACCCAAACCACCCTCTCCCCGGATTTTTTCCCTTGCAACTGCAGGAAATGCTACAGTTGTCGCTTTACCTCCCCCCCCCCCCCCCCGACTCCATCCAAGGACCTAAGCAGTGTTTCCAGGTGAGGCAGAGGTTCACCTGCACCTCCTCCAACCTCATCTACTGCATCCGCTATTCCAGGTGTCAACTTCTCTACATCGGAGAGACCAAGCGCAGGCTTGGCGATCGCTTCGCCCAACACCTCCGCTCAGTTCGCACTAACCAACCTGATCTCCCGGTGGCTCAGCACTTCAACTACCCCTCCCATTCCGAATCCGACCTTTCTGTCCTGGGCCTCCTTCATTGCCAGAGTGGGGCCCAGCGCAAATTGGAGGAACAGTACCTCATTTCGCTTGAATAGTTTACATCCCAGTAGTATGAACATTCACTTCTCAAATTTCAGATAGTTCTTGCCTTCTCCCTCCTTCCCCTCCCCACCCCAGCTCTCCCACAAGCCTACTGTCTCCGCATCGTCCTTTTGTTTTCCTGCCCCCGAACAACATCAGTCTGAAGAAGGGTCTCTACCCGAAACGTCGCCTATTCCTTCTCTTCATAGATGCTGCCTCACCCGCTGAGTTTTTCCAGCATTTTTGTCTACCTTCTGTACTTGCATGCTCACTTTCTAAGTTTCATGAACAATACCCAGAGCTATATAAGCATCCCAAGTCGTTTACAGACTTGTTCATGGACTTTAACATTGAAGGCTCACCTTTACACCTGTGACAATTCAATTCTAATCTACTGCAGAGCCAGAAGCAAAATGAAAAAAACTGGAATAAAATAGACAATTAATAAAGATACAACTAAGTGACTCGGGTGTGTCAACTATTTTGGTCCCAAGGAGAGACCAGACTGTTTACTCTGACAACAAATTCATCCTCGGCAGGGAAGCTAATAGTAAGGAGATACACACAAAAAAACTGGAGTAACTCAGGGGGTCAGACAGCTTCTCTGGAGAAAAGGGAATAGGTGACATTTCGGGTCAAGACCTTTCTTCAGACGGAGAGTCAAGGGAAAGGGAAACAAGAGATATAGACGGTATAGAGGCACATAAATACTGCAGGTGCTGAAATCATACATAGAAAATAGGAGGCCATTCGGCCCTTCAAGCTGGTACCGCCATTCATTGTGATCATGGCTGATCTTGAATTAAAAACGAACGCTGGAAGGGTCAAGTCTGGAGGGAAATGGATAGACAATATTTCAGGTTGCAAATCATCTTCAGGGGTAAGAGGAGGGGGAAGCCAGAAGCGGGAGGGAGGGGAGGATGTAAGGGAGGTGAGGATCAAGGGGGAAGGTGGGTTGTGGAGGGAGAATGGGGAAAGGGAGGTCAGTGAAGTGGTTGGGGAGAGGGAAATGATGAGTGGTGAGGGGAAAGGGGTTTGACCTAAAATTGGAAAATTAAATGTTCATTCCATTGTGTTGTAAGCTACCCATTGAATTCTCCAATTTTGAGGAACTTACCCAAATCCCCTCCATATCACATAAGGATTAGTAAAGTGCCAGGGATTATGGGGAGAAGGCTGGAGTTAGGAGGGAGAGCCATTGTTGAATTATTGCATGGCGGAGCAGACTTGATGGCCCGAATGGCCTAACCCTGTTCCTGTCACTTATGACCTTATGAAACCCTTCTTCAGGTTGAGAGTGTTGGTGGGGGTGGGAGATTGCAACCTTCACGTGGTCCGCCCTGTTTTAACGAATGCAATCAACCCGGCGTGCACAATCAAATAGAACAAGTGTTAAAAGAAGGAACTGCAGATGCTGGAAAATCGAGGGTGCACAAAATGCTGGAGAAACTCGGCGGGTGCAGCAGCATCTACGGAGCGAAGGAGATAGGCAGCATTTCGGGCCAAAACCCTTCTTCAGATGAAGAAGCGTGTTGGTGTAGGAGGCGCCGCCGCCGCCAGGGGGCGATGCGGTCGGAGCCCACGGATCCGCGATTCATCGAGCGGCAGCCTACGTTGCGAGCATGCGCAGGATGAGCGGCCTTTTTTCCCCGCGGGGCGGTGCTGGCCTGCCCGAGAAAATCGCCTGGGTCCCGGGTGATCGAGGGTGAAATCGGCTCGAAATGGTGGGTGCACACCTGAAATAACCATCGATACTTGCAGCTGATGGCTACCACGATCCAGCGAGGGCTTCAGAAGCCGGGGCGCGTGTTGCGCGGAGTCGGATGGCGTTAGATTCCCGTCGGGTCTTTTCCAACGTGGCCATTGGGGCTGCGGCCGAGGCGCAGAGCCGGCGCTGGGAGCCCGGCCCAGGCCAGGCCTGAGGTCGCCGCACGGCTGTCAACGTTAATGCATTTTATTCTTCATCTTACTCACCGATAATTAACTGTTAACTGTTAATTATCGGGTTTAATTGTTCCCCGTGTGAAGCAGCCGGCCTCTGCTGCAAGTAGGCCCTGGGTTGCGTTGCACAGTTTATGTTGGGGGTGCAGCCACTAATGCCCAGCTCTGTAAGTAGTCAAGTACTTTAAATTTACGGGGCTTGATTGCAGCTTTTATGTTCGTCTTTTGAATTCTGTACTTTTTAAAAACCGAACAAATCAGTTTGTGGCCCTGTCTTAACAGTAGCTTGTCAATGCTCCAACAGCCTTAACTTTAAAAAAAAATCTCGCCCAGCCACGTGAGGTAGCAGGAAAATGAGAGAAAGCTTGTTCAAAGATAGATATTTTAAACGAGGAATGCATGACCACCTGGAGCAAAGAAGTACATGAGGCCAAATAATGATTGCAGTACGTATTTCTAGGCGATGGAGTTTTACATGGAAGATAGACACAAAATGTTGGAGTAACTCAACGGAACAGGTAGCATCACCGAAGTGAAGGAATGGGTGACGTCTTGGGTCGAGACCAATCTTCAGTTTGACACGACCTGAAATGTCACCCATTCCTTCTTACCAGCGATGCTACTACCTGTTCTGCTGAGTTACTCCAAAATTTAATATCTATCTAATGTGAATTGGATTTGGTGCAAATGTAGACAGGAGTGTATTTATGTGAGGCAATGAAGGCTTACCAATAGTTTTTTTTTAATTGGTAAAGTTAGAAATAACTAAAATGTGGATGAGGACTTCAGCATCAGAAGTGTGGACAGATAAACGTGGTAGTCACATACAGTTATTCTGGGACAATTATGTGAAAGTTAGGAAATTAAGTTGTGAGGGGAGCTACAAAGTTAGAGATAGGTTAGATGGTTAGGAACTTTGGATAGTTTTGATCTATTTCACACAAACCTCTGGGATAAATTTTGATTATATATTCACCTTGTGTGTTGTTTTTACACCTTGTTCTTTTTCCTCTAACAGGGGTTTGTTAAAGTTGTGAAGAGCAAAGCGTACTTCAAGCGATACCAAGTAAAGTTTAGGAGGAGGAGAGGCAAGTTAACAGGACAGTCTGTCGCCCCCTTTTTTTCCAGTGTTGTCCTTTAATATACCACCGTTTGTTGGTCAGTGGGGGATAGTAACTAAACGTTTTCTCTCCTATCTCCAGAGGGAAAGACTGACTACTTTGCACGAAAACGCTTAGTGGTACAAGACAAGAACAAGTACAATACTCCCAAGTATCGGATGGTTGTCCGATTCACCAACCGAGACATCATATGCCAGGTAAAGGCCGAGCATCGATAATCTCGTCAGTGTGGAAAAAGACTTGTTAGTTAGATTCTATTAAAGTTTGGCAGTTTTATTGTATTGTACATTGACGCAGACAATGATTTTGGGTTCTCTTACAGATTGCATATGCCAAGATTGAAGGTGATATAATTGTATGTGCTGCATATGGCCATGAATTAGTCAAGTATGGCATCAAAGTTGGATTTACAAATTATGCTGCATCCTATTGCACTGGTCTACTTCTTGCCCGTAGGGTGAGTTGAGAAGGATCTTTGTTTTTTACACTATTATAATTTAAGTCATTTGCTTGGTAGTAAATTATTTTTGAGTATTATTATCTATACTACTTAATACGGAGATGAATAAGACCGTACATTGAATATTTTAATTTTGCCTATAAACCACCCATTAGTTGAAGAAGGGTCTCAACCCAAAACGCCACCTATTTCCTTAGCTCTATAGATGCTGCCTCACCCGCTGAGTTTCTCCAGCATTTTTGTCTACCATTAATTGATGCATATCATTATTAATGCGGTTATTGACTCGGAGCATAATTAGGCCACTCGGCACATTGAGTCTGGTCTACCATACATTCATAACTTTTTTTCCCTCTCAACCTCCTCCTGCCTCCTCCCTGTAACCTTTGACACCCTTACTAATCAAGAACCAATCAATCTCCGCTTTCAAAAATATGTAATGTCTTGGCCTCTGCAGTCGTCTGCACAATGGTTCCACAGATTCACCACCTTCTAGTTAAATAAATTCTTCCATCTCCATTCTAAGGGCACATACTTTTATTCTGATGCTGTGCCCCCTGGTTCTAGACTCCCATTATTGGAAACATCCTTTCCACATCTACTCTCTGTAAGCCCTTCATCTGGTAGGATTCAGTGAGACCCCCCTCCTCTCATCCTTCTATACTCCAGTGAGTATAGGCCGAGAGCCTTCAAATTCCCCTCGTACGTTAACTCAATCATCCTCGGGAACAGTCTCATAAACTCAGTATTACATTGTTGCTTTTATATTCTAGTCCACTCGAAATGAATGCTAATATTGCAGTTGATGCATCTTATTCTTTAAAAAACTGCAAAATATTAATGTCGGGGTAAAATTTTTATGTTTTTTTTTAGAATTTCAGCATATTGCAATAGAGGTTAAATATGTGTTAGAAAGAACTGCAGTTGGCTGGTTTAAATCGAAGGTAGGCACAAAATGCTGGAGTAACTCAGTAGGTGAGGCAGCATCTCTGGAGAGAAGGAATGGGCGGCATTTCAGCTCGAGATGTCTGAAGGAGGGTCTCTACCTAAAACGTCGCCCATTCCTTCTCTCCAGAGATGATACCTCACCCACTGAGTTGCTCCAGCATTTTGTGTCCACCAGAGGTTAAATATGCACAGATATTTTACAGCAGTCAGACCATTACCTCGGTAAACATCTGAACTGCGAGCAGAAGTGACAGCAACATTTTTGTGCGCTGATTTTAGTGTGAAGAACTTAATGGGTTTTTTATTTTTACAAAGGTGTAAATCAAATACATTAACTCAAGAGATGGGAAGTTGTTGGGGACAGGGATTTGGGGATTACTTAAGAGAGTTTTTATAAAAAATCTGGTTTGTGGTTAGGCTGGAGGTGGGGAAAGAATACCAGGATGTAGATTTGGATGAGGGATACAGTGTGGAAACTGGCCATTTGACCCACTGAGCCCGTGCCAGCCAGCGATCACCCCCGCAGCACGTAGTTGTTTGGCGCTGAAAGGCAGCAGCTCTACTGCCATATCATAATGCTGCACCAGCTGAAAGAAAAGCTGTTGGGGATGGAGTGATGGTTTAGGGCTGGGGATTGCATGGAAGGTCAGATTCAGTCAAAATGGGTTGGTATTTGAGATTGACTAGCCTATTCATGAGCCTTTACTACAAGAGAAAACATACGCTGTAGATCCCGCTGGAGGTGTGCCAAGCTTCATTTTGCGACATTATGGGTGAAAATGAGTGACAGGAGGCAGCATGTTGTAGTGGGGGCAGTTTTAATATTTATTGACCAACTTACAAATTTAACTCATTGCTGCTGCTAAACCTGAGAGATGCAGATGCAGTATTTGATTTTATCGCGACTCCAGCATCCGTTTTAGTGCAGCAACATCTTTTGGCTTTGACCATCTACAGACTACATAACGCAGGGAGTGTGGAGATGTCCTCTTTCACGCAATCCAAAGGCAAAAAGAGGCTAAGAAATTCCCCTTTGGGTTTGTTGGTCTGCAAGAACGTGCAGTAGTAATAAAAGTCAGACTTCAAACTCGCTGTGTATTGAGAGATTTTGATAACTTTATGTTTCACTTAAGATGGGTATACTTTGTAATCTGGTTGTCTTAAAGTGTAGACTGTAGATGTTGGGCTCAAGACCACACAAGGCCTAAGAGTGGATGTTTTGCAATTATTGATTTTTTTTGTTTTTTTGTTTGAAAGCTTCTGAACAAATTTGGGCTGGACAAGGTCTATGAGGGCCAGGTGGACGTAACTGGTGATGAATACAATGTGGAAAGCATTGATGGACAACCCAGTGCTTTCACCTGCTACCTGGATGCTGGGCTTGCCAGAACCACCACAGGCAACAAAGTTTTCGGAGCTTTGAAAGGTGCAGTCGATGGTGGTCTGTCTATTCCACACAGGTATGAGAGATTTTAAGATAGTCAGGTTCTGCTTTCTGTGGCATTTCAATAGTTTAGGCTCTTAATTCCACATTAAGCGTTGCTGTACTATATTGAAAAGAGCAAACGTTTAAAAAAAAAAGACACTTTTGGAACTGACAACATGAAAAAGGTGCACCACAGAGGCTAATACCGAACTAATTCCTGGCCTCGACCATACTGTTAAGTAATTGACAGAAGTTAATCTATATATAATTGTCAAAGTCTCCAACTGTTTGAAGTCTTGATGCAATTCCAATCCTTAATTTACATTGTGACGCGAGTCATTTTTTTAATGATACCCGGGTGTGATCCCAGAAGTGGGAAGCTGATTCAGCCAGGGCTCTTACTTAACTTTTTTTCCCTGTTGCCAGCCGGGCAACCTAGAGAGCTTTTTAAGTTGCCAAATGACAGTTTAGGTGGTCATTTAAGATGGCTTGCATGACCCGTGCAATAATGTGCTCGGACGAAGTCGGAATTATGCTGAATGAAGCATTCACATATTATTTCTGCTTCAAATAAAGTTACAAACTAAATCAAGACATGATATATACCACAATGACATGCAGCAAAATTATAATACAGAATCTGAACTCTTTTTACACATTGAAATTAATGCAATTTATATTATTTCTTTCCACTTCCAAACAAATTTGTGGTTGGATTATTCAGCGTATGATCAACCTGTGTCAATTAAATCCTGGACCATGGTATATATGCTTAACCATGCACACTAAGGATTGATGCAAGCATGTTTTCTGTGAAGGACCGAAAATTATCATGACATGGCCATAGCTTGGGTCGTTATTGCTATTGGTACAGAAACACTCTTGCTTCCACAACACAATATATAGGTTGCAAGGAAATTTCTAAAGGCATTTTATGATAATAGCTGTTAAAACCGACTATACCCATCTGACAGGTTGAACATTATACTAACTCAAGAGACGGCCAAAGGACATAACTGCAGCAAATGCTCTTTTGGTAATATGTTTAAAGATGTCAAAACGCCACATTACTGGACATTCAGATTAGATGTATATGTTGTGAACAGCAATGAAGATACCCAGTTTGTACGCACCAGATTAAAAAGAAATATTGATAAACGCTGTTTCCACCATTTCCACTTCAGAATTAACATTCATATTTCTGAATTATCTCCTGACCAAATTTGTGACGTATATGACCGACTGTAGAAGTAAAACCTGGATAAATCTAACGTATAGTTGTGAATGTTGCTCATTAAATAACTACAGTACTGATACTCCATATTAAGAGCATTGATTTGCCGTTAAAATGAATTCTGTAATAACGTGTCAACGGTAGCAGTGACAATCGAACACTGCGGTTTTAATGTTTCACGTGTTCACAATTTAATTAATTCATCTTTATGGGTTAAAAACAAATAATAACATTGGGAATTAAAACACATTTGATTGCATTCCGTTATCAAACATAGTTAATGTTCGCTCTGAACACATTTCCACCACGATAGGGTCCGGGGGGGGGGTTGAGAAGGCAATCGGTGCAGAATAGATGGACTGAGGCAGGGGAATTAATGCGTGTTGGTTGGAGTAGGTAAAAGCGTGAGGGGAGAGCACGGGGTCAGTGGGGTTGAATGGGGGGGGGGTCGGTACAGGATGAATGGGGAGGATCAGTACGGGATGGGCGGGGGCATCTGTGTGGGATGGATGGGTAGACAAAAATGCTGGAGGTAGCATCTATGGAGCGAAGGAAATAGGCAACGTTTCGGGTCGAGGCCCTTCTTCAGACTGATCTCCCCCATTCTTCTTGAATGGGGGGGATCAGTGCAGGATGAATGGTAGGGGTCAGTACAGTGTGGATCGGAGGGTCTGTGCAGGATGGATGGGCGGATCACTACAGGATGGATGGGGGAAATCAGTAAAAGATGAATGGGGAGATCACTGCAGGATTGATGGGGGGGGTCAGTACGGGATGAATGGGGGTAGCAGTACAGGATGGGAAGGGAGCACAGAGGATGTCAGTGAGGACTGAATAGCGGGGATGGGGATCAATGCGGGATGAAGAGGAGGGGTCCCAGGATAGGGGGGGGGGGGGCGAGAGAGAGAGAGGGGGGGGGGGGGGAGGTGGGGAGGAAGGAAGGTCAGCGCTCCTCGGACAACACCGGCATCATCGCCCCACTGCCTTAGCCGTCCCTGTCCACCACCAAGTGCCGCCACCAAAGGGGGAGGCAGTTGGGATCTCCTCGCCACCACCTCCCCTCCTCCGCCAGCCAACAGGAAGGTGCGAGGCCGAGCGGTGCAGGTGATATAAGATAGACAATAAGTGCAGGAGTAGGCCATTCAGCCCTTCGAGCCAGCACCGCCATCAATGTGATCCTGGATGATCATCCCCAATCAGTACCCCGTTCCTGCCTTCCCCTCGTATCCCCTGACTCAGCTAGATCTTTGGTTCAGACGGCAGCAGGGGGCCTCCTTCCTCCCTCCCGGCCTTGGCGCGCGGGATGGTTTGTTTAGAAAGCGTTTATCGCTGTTGCTGGAGTGGCACACAGCGGCCGCTATCAGGGCGAACGGGGGAGGTGCTGTCGCTGTCCGGGACCGTCATTTGCTCCGACCCCCAGTCGGCCCGCACCTAGTATCTTTGCCCCGCACTGCAGTCGCCGCAGACACGAAACGTCACGTTCCTTTTCTCCAGCAATGCTGCCTGACCCGTTGAGTTACTCCATTTTTTGGATCTATCTTTGGTATAAACCAATATCTGTAGTGCCAAGCCCGGCAAAATGACTCTGCATTTAGATTGCTCGGTCGCATTTTAGGTGGCCATTGGCACCCGGGCGCCCTGCTGATGGAGTTGGCATTGAAAGGGGTCTTTATTGCATTGCATTTGGAGAGTTGCATTATTAACAGCGCTGCTCTGCTGGGAACCAGGCTCAACCCCCTGCAATGTGCTAATGTGTTCATGTCAATGAGCTGCTCGCAGATCATAAGTGGCCTATGCTGGAGCAAATGATGTGGTATGGTGACACAGTGCTGAGATGTGGGATTTGTGCCACCACTTTGACATATGAATAGCAGCCAAGGTGCAATGCTGAGCCCTACATCTGCTGTGATGCTCACTCAAGCCTTTTCACACTGAAGTGTGGTGAATCTTTGCTGTTGGGTCTCTGACAAAGTTCAAGGCTTCAGGCCAGGTTTTTACAGCAGTAGTAAAATGGTCAATAGACAATAGGTGCAGGACTATGCCATTCGGCCCCTCGAGCCAGCACCGCCATTCAATGTGATCATGGCTGATCATCCACAATCAGTACCCTGTTCCTGCCTTCTCCCCATATCCCTTGACTGCTATCTTTAAGAGCTCTGTCTAGCTCTCCCTTGAAAGCATCCGGAGAACCAGCCTCCACCGCCCTCTGAGGCAGAGAATTCCACAGACTCGCAACTCTCTGTGAGAAAAAGTGTTTCCTTGTCTCCGTTCTAAATGCCTTACCCCTTATTCTTAAACTGCGGCCCCTGGTTCTGGACTCATCCAACAAGGTATACAAGCCCAGCCGCTCCATTCTCTCAGCATTTAACAGTCCCGCCATCCCGGGAATTAACCTGGTGAACCTATACTGCACTCTCTCAATAGCAAGAACGTCCTTCCTCCAATATGGGAGACCAAAACTGCACACCGTACTCCCGGTGTGGTCTCACTAGGGCCCTATACAACTGCAGAAGGACCTCTGCTCCTATACTCAACTTCTCTTGTTATGAAGGCCAACATGCCATTTGCTTTGTTCACTGCCTGCAGTACCTGCATGCTTACTTTCATTGAATGATGAACAAGGACCCCAGATCCCGTTGTACTTCCTCTTTTCCCAACTTGACTCCATTTAGATAATAATGTGCCTTCCTGTCAAAGTGGATAACCTCACATGTATCCACATGAAACTGCATCTGCCATGCATCTGCCCACTCACCCAACCTGTCCAAGTTGCCCTGCATCCTCATAGCATCCTCTTCACAGTTCACACTGCCACCCAGCTTTGTGTCATCCTCAAATTTGCTAATATTACTTTGAATCCCTTCATCTAAATCATTAATGTATATTGTAAATAGCTGCGGTCCCAGCACCGAGCCTTGCAGTACCCCAATAGTCACTGCCGGCCATTCTGAAAGGGACCTGATAATCCCTACTCTTTGTTTCCTGTCTGCCAACCAATTTTCTATCCATGTCAGCACCCTACCCCCAATACCATGTGCTCTAATTTTGCCCACTAATCTGTGTGGGGCCTTATCAAATCCTTTCTGAAAGTTCAGGTACACTACATCTACTGGCTCTCCCTTGTCCATTTTCCTAGTTACATCCTCAAAATATTCCAGAAGATTAGTCGAGCATGACTTCCCCTTTGTAAATCCATGCTGCCTCAGACCGATTCTGCTACTGCTAACCAAGAATTTGCTCTTGGTTACTAGCTCAGCTTGAATGTTTGAGTGTTTGGACTTGATCGAGGGGGAGGTTGGAAGTTGGTGTTCTGTGGAATAACTGTGTGCTTTTTTTGAGTGAAATTTGTTATACTTTGCTTGGTGTAAGGTAAATTATTTTCCTAGAGTGGACTGATATCTCAAGTAACTTGTGGCAGACAAGAGTAAGTGAAATACTCACAGTTACTATAATTTATTTCACAGCACTAAGCGATTCCCTGGTTATGACTGTGAGAGCAAGGAGTTCAATCCTGAAGTCCATCGTAAACATATCTTTGGGACGAATATAGCAGAGTACATGCGCTACCTGGTAGATGAGGACGAGGATGTCTACAAGAAACAATTTTCGCAGTACATCAAAAATGGAGTCACAGCTGACATGGTAAGGAATTACTATCAGCTTCCTTATGAAATCTGCACTGGAATTTCGGGGTGGTGAATGAAGATTGTGGTGTTTATCTGAACCGCATTTTATTGATGATTCAAGGAATTGCAGATGCAGATTTATAAAAATGACAAAAGGAGCTGGATAATACAATGCCTTTTATTATCATTCAAACAGACAGGTTTGAACGAAATTTAATTCATGCAGTCGTGACATTACAAAAAAACCTAGACACGCACTTAACACAATTTACACAAACATCCATCACAGTGAATCTCCAACCTCCTCACTGTGATGGAAGGCAAAGTTCTTATCTCTTCCCTTTGTTCTTCTCCTGCTGTCCAGCAGTCCAACTGCAGCGTTGCGGCGACTGGGGCTCACGATATTAAAGCCCCCGGCGGGTGATGGCAAATCCTGCGGTCATTTAAACCCCGAGATTCCGGCGGGAGAAGTTGCCGTTGCGTGAGCTCCGAAAAGCGGTCTCCCACCAGGGACCTGCGAGCTCCCGATGTTCCTGTCCACTGGGCCTGCGGCCGGAGCCTCTGAAGCTCCGAAGTCGGGTTGCAGCTGTTTGCCACCACAGCTCTCCCCGCTCCAGGCCAGCTCCGCGATGGCGAGTCTGCAGGCTCTGCGACTGGAGCCCTCGGGTTGCTTCCAGTTGGAGGCAGCCACCGGCTCCACGATGTTAGGCCCAACAACACCGGAGACCCGACAGGGAAAAAGTCGGGTCCCCGTACAGGGGCGAGATTAAATTGTTTCCCCCACCATTGGGAAGGGTGGTTTTAAATCAATATTGTTAAATTGGCTCGATTAGGAAGTATGGCGATGAAGCACAAACTGAATTTGGTGAGAATAAGCAAATGGTGAGTACGGGTTTGGAGGTAATAAGTTCTGAATCATGAGTATGGTTGGCTCAAATGATTAAGTTGGGTTATATATTCACAGGCATTAGGGATGGGTTATGTCACTGAAGTGGGTGGAAGTAGTCTTGGTTGTAGAGAAGATATGGTTCTGGAGCATGGGTTATAAAGGAGACTGAGGTGACAGTGTACTCTGCATATGTGATGAGGGCATTTTGAATCGAGATGGCCTGTGGACTTGCCATGCTGTTCAATTGGAGAATTGAGTGAACTGGACAGAGTTGCTTGGCTGGTCCACAGATGGGGTATAGGGCTGGAGAGGTGCTGTTGCTGCTGTGATTCAATGGCGATTGGGGTACGTTTAAATCTGAATATTAGAATATTGTGTTCAGTTCTGGGCACCATGTTATAGGAAAGATATTGCCCAGCTTGAAAGAGTTCAGAAAAGATTTACGAGTATGTTGCCAGGACTAGAATGTGTGAGCTATAGGGAGAGGTTGAGTAGGCTGCGTCTATTCCATGGAGCGTAGGAGGATGAGGGGAGATCTTATAGAGGTATACAAAATCATGAGAGGAATAGATCGGGTAGATGCACAGAGTCTTTTACCCAGAGTAGGGGAATCAAGGACATGGGTTCAAGGTGAAGGGGAAAGATTTAATCGGAATCCAAGAGGTAACTTTTTCACACAGGGTGGTGGGTGCATGGAACAAGCTGCCAGAGGAGGTAGTGGAGGCTGGGACTATCCCATCGTTTAAGAAACAGTTGCACAGGTACATGCATAGGATAGGTTTAGAGGGTAATGACCAATGCACAGGCAAGTGGGACTAGAGTAGCTGGTGAACCAACATTGTTGGCCGGTGTGGGCGAGTTGGGCCGAAGGGCCTGTTACACACTGTATTAATCTATGACTCTATGAATAGTTGGCATTAGTAATTTTGTGGATTGAGTGGCATCCTATAATTGTGTAGCAAATTACATTTTAATGAAATGTGCTTATAAGATCTTTACACAACTATTGATTATGAAAGGGAGGAAGACAAGTAATAACAATATGCTAAAGAATCACAGTGCTTCAGTGTGGCAAATAACGATTTAATTTCATGATCATCCAGCATGGCAACAAGATGCCCCATCTAAGCTACTTCAATTTGCCTTCCTTTGCTCTATATTCCTCTAACATCCATTCATGTACCTGTCCAAATGACTATTAAATGTTATTGTACCCAGATTAAATACTATCTCTGGCAGCTTGTTCCATATAATAACACCCTTGTGTGAAAACGTCACTGACAATAAATGTTGGTGATTACTAGTCATTGGAATTACTACAGCACAGAATGAGGCTATTAAATCTGTCACATCCATGCTACTACTCTATCACTGGCGTTGAAACGACATGTCCAGTTACTTTATAATGTCATTGATGATCTCAACTTCCATTTAGCGAGTGTTCTTGGTCATTAATACTTTCTGTTTGAAGAGAAAGACAATCCCAGCTGCTTAAACCCAATGTGGCTAAAATTCCTTCTTGGAAGCACTGATAATAAATATTGACGGCTACTCAAGAACTTCTCCCCTTCTTGTGAAGCCAAATAATCTGTGTGCCAGGGAGGTATTTGAGATGTTCAGGATTCTCCCACTTACAAAACAAAGGGACGAGATTTCTAGATAATGAGCTGCTTATTTAAAGCAGGAGGTATGTAGAGACTGGTGATCTCTGGAATTTTCAATATCGGAGAGCTATGGCGGCTAGATCTTCAGAAATATTCAAAGTGAACTAGATGTATTTTGAAAGATGTGGAGTTGAGGGGTCTGGATCTGGCATAGACTGGGAATGGATACGTAGTGTGGAATAGCCATGATCATGTTGAATGGTAGTGCAGATTTGATGGTCGATGTTACCTGGACAAGTTGAGATGAGTGGATGTGGTGTGTCTGGATTTTCAAAAAGTCTTTGACAAGTCCTACAATGGTATAGGGGGTAGGGTATCGACATGGATCGAGAACTGGTTGGCAGACAGGAAGCAAAGAGTGGGAATTAACGGGTCCTTGGCAGAATGGCAGGCAGTTAATAGTGGCTCTGTAATGCGACCCCAGTTATTTACAATATATGTTAACTATTTGGACAAAGGAATGAAATGTGACATCTCCAAGTTTGTGGATGACGCACAGCTGGTTGGCAGAATGAGCTGTGAGGAGGATACCAAGGGGCTGCAGGGTGACTTGGATGGGTTGGGTGAGTGGGCAGATGCATGGCAGATACAGAATGTGGATAAATGTGTGGTCACCTACTTTGATGGCAAAAACAGGAAGGCAGATAATCTGAATTGTGTCAGAATGGGAAATGGGGAGATGCAATGAGACCTGGGTGTGCTTAACATCAGCCACTGAAAGTACAGGCAGTGAACAAAGCCAATGGCATGTTTGGCCTTCATTGCGAGAGGATTTGAGTTTAGGAGCAAGGGGGTCCTACTGCAGATGTATAGGGTGAGACCGCACCTGGAGTATTGTATGCAATTTTGGTCTAATTTGAGGGAGTGCAGCAAAGGTTCACCAGGTTATTTCCCAGGATGGCGTGGACTGACATATGATGAAAGAATGGGTCGACTGAGCTTAGAAACATAGAAAATAGGTGCAGGAGTAGGCCATTCGGCCCTTCGAGCCTGCACCGCCATTCAATGTGATCATGGCTGATCATCCAACTCAGTATCCCGTACCTGCCTTCTCTCCATACCCCCTGATCCCTTTAGCCACAAGTGCCACATCTAACGCCCTCTTAAATATAGCCAATGAACTGGCCTCAACTACCTTCTGTGGCAGAGAATTCCAGAGACTCACCACTCTCTGTGTAAAGAATGTTTTCCTCATTTCGGTCCTAAAGGAATTCCCCCTTATCCTTAGACTGTGACCCCTTGTTCTGGACTCCCCCAACATCGGGAACAATCTTCCAGCATCTAGCTTGTCCAACCCCTTAAGAATTTTGTAGGTTTCTATAAGATCCCCCCTCAATCTTCTAAATTCCATCGAGTACAAACCGAGTCTATCCAATCTTTCCTCATATGAAAGTCCTGACATCCCAGGAATCAGTCTGGTGAATCTTCTCTGTACTCCCTCTATGGCAAGGATGTCTTTCCTCAGATTTGGAGACCAAAACTGTACGCAGTACTCCAGGTGTGGCCTCACCAAAACCCTGTACAACTGCAGTAGAACCTCCCTGCTCCTATACTCAAATCCTTTCGCTATGAATGCTAACATACCATTTGCTTTCTTCACTGCCTGCTGCACCTGCATGCCTACTTTCAATGACTGGTGTACCATGACACCCAGGTCTCGTTGCATCTCCCCCTTACCTAATCTGCCACCATTCAGATAATAGTCTACCCTCATGTTTTTGCCACCAAAGTGGATAACCTCACATTTATCCACATTGTACTGCATCTGCCATGCATCTGCCCATTCACTCAGCTTGTATTCATTGGAATTTAGAGGATGTGAGGGGATCTTATAGAAACATAAAATTCTTAAAGGGTTGGACAGGCTAGATGTAGGGGGAAAAAAATTCAGATGTTGGGAGAGTCCAGAACCAGGGGTCACAGTTTAAGAATAAAGTGTACTGAAATGAGGAACAACTTGTGTATCTGTGGAATTCTCTGCCACAGAAGGCAGTGGAGGCCAATTCACTGGATGTTTAAGAGAAAGTTAGATTTGGCCCTTAGGGCTAAAGGAATTAAGAGATATTGAGGGGGGAAAGCAGGGACAGGGTACTGATTTTAGATCAGCCATGATCATATTGAATGGCGGTGCTGGCTCGAAGGGCTGAATGGCCTACTCCTGCACCTATGTTTCTATCCTATACCTTGTGTTGTGTATTCTGTAACCAGTCCTGTATGTCTCAACGATCTGTGACCCAGGTCCATCTTTAGCTACACATTTTCAAACTACCATTCAGTCTCTGTTGCCTCTCCTATCCCTTACATAAAATTGTATCAAATCATGCATTTCTATACTAATTTCCACTCCTTGCTCGACTGTTGTAGGTTGAGGTTGCAGTTTGTTTGTCCTGTTGCAGTAGGTTGATATTATCCTTGCTTTTTGCTTCACCTCCATGTTTAGTATCTTGGGTGAATTTTGAGATATTCTGCTGTATTCCCACAGATAGCTAGGAATATTGTCTCGGGCTACAGCATGCTGCAGAATGGCTATAGAGTTGAGTGGGGCAATGGAATTGAATCCTGATAAGTGTGAGGTGATACATTTTGGAAAGGCAAACTGGATATGCACAATAACTGAAGTGGCACAGGGAGATGATGAACAGAGGGAACTTGTAATGCAAGTTCATAGATCTCAAAGCAGCACAAGCAGATATTAAAGTGAAATGGCATGCGTGCCTTCATCAGAATATAAGAATTAGATATCTTACATTTTTACAAGCACCTGGAGTATTGTATGCAGTTCTGGTTGCCACACTACAGGAAATATGTGATTGCCCTGGAGGGGGCCGAGAAGATTCAGCAGGACGTTGCCTGTTTTGGAGGTCCCAGGAAAGACTGGACATGCTGTATTTATTTTCCATGGAGCAAAGGATAGGCAAGATAGGGGGTGTTGTGGATAATGAAGAGGATTTCCAAAGTGTACAGAGTGATTTAGGCCAGTTGGAAAAATGGGCTGAAAGATGGCAGATGGAGTTTAATGCTGATAAATGTGAGGTGCTACACCTTGGCAGGACAAATCAAAATAGGACGTACATGGTAAACGGTAGGGAATTGAAGAATACAGTTGAACAGAGGGATCTGGGAATAACCGTGCATAGTTCCTTGAAGGTAGAATCTCATATAGATAGGGTGGTAAAGAAAGCTTTTGGTATGCTAGCCTTTATAAATCAGAGCATTGAGTATAGAAGCTGGGATGTAATGTTAAAATTGTACAAGACGTTGGTGAGACCAAATCTGGAGTATGGTGTACAATTTTGGTCGCCCAATTATAGGAAGGATGTCAACAAAATAGAGAGGGTACAGAGGAGATTTACTAGAATGTTGCCTGGGTTTCAACAGCTAAGTTACAGAGATAGGTTGAATAAGTTAGGTCTTTATTCTCTGGAGCGCAGAAGGTTAAGGGGTGACTTGATAGAGGTCTTTAAAATGATGAGAGGGATAGACAGAGTTAATGTGGACAAGCTTTTCCCTTTGAGAATAGGGAAGATTCAAACAAGAGGACATGACTTTAGAATTAAGGGACAGAGGTTTAGGGGTAACATGAGGGGGAACTTCTTTACTCAGAGAGTGGTAGCGGTGTGGAATGAGCTTCCAGTGGAAGTGGTGGCGGCAGGTTCGTTGGTATCATTTAAAAATAAATTGGATAGGCATATGGATGAGAAGGGTATGGAGGGTTATGGTATGAGTGCAGGCAGGTGGGACTAAGGGAAAAAAGTTGTTCGGCACGGACTTGAAGGGCCGAGATGGCCTGTTTCCGTGCTGTAATTGTTATATGGTTATAAAGGAGGCAGAGTTGAGACCTGACAGATGTATATGTGAAGGATAGATAGGCAAGGTGGAGGATTCTAAAACTGGCAGGCATGGTTTGAAGTGAGATGGAAGGGGTTTAGATGGGATCTGAGGGGCAGTTTTTTTTTTTTGGGGGGGGTGGGGGGGTTTCCCCACAATGGTGGTTGGAGCCTGGATCTTGCTGCCTGAAGTTGCAGTGCTTGAATCGCCAAGACATAAAAAGCCACAGACTTAATTTGAGTATCTGGGATTAGTATAAATAGGTACAATGGACTGTGGGCCACATCACTTGTTTCTATGTTGTATGGCTCTTGACTGTCATAGCTTAAAAAAAAAACATGTTTCCAGCACTGACTCTTGAACCTTTGAAATGCAAAACATTTACTGTCACTCACTTTTTTTTTTCATGTAATTTGACACAAATGTACTTCAATGAGTATTTCAAATGCAGGTGGGATTTGGATAAGGTGAAAATCATGTTTTCAATAACCATGTATACAAAAAGCAAACGTCTAATTGTGGGCTAAATTCTAAACGTTAATTATTTTTACAGATAGAGGATTTGTACAAGAAAGCTCATGCTGATATTCGAGAAAATCCAATTCATGAGAAGAAGCCCAAGAAAGAAGTCAAGAAAAAGAGGTACCGTGTTCACTGATATTAACAAAGGTGGCAAAATGTGACCGTTATAGCCTATGGATTGAAGAGAACTTATTTTTGAACCCTGTATGATATTAGTTTGATTATTGCTGCAAAATACCTGGACAACACAAACCCTGCCACGGTCTCTGGGCGAAAATAACATTCTTGAACTTGAGTAAAACTTTACATTTAAGTCTTGTTTTTGCTGCACACAAATCAGTGGTCCTCAGCTGCTCTGTGTAAATTGTAACTGGTTCATATGAGGTGGGTGGGTCACTTTTTCTTGTAGTTGTTGCCATTATGGTGCCTGTTTGAATCTATTTTAAAAAAAAGACTAGAAATTGATAACAGATCCTGAAATACTGAGAAGAAAATTAACATGTCAGATCCAACTTCTTAACAGAACTTGAACAAAATATTTAAATCAGATTGAAAACAGTGATGTGCTTGGGTTCTTGGCATCGAGGTAAGCACCAGTGCTGGTGAGAGTAAATTCTCTAAGAATGTGGAGCCAAATCGGCAGGGGTGCAGAGAGTCAAGATCATAAGCGATAGCAGAATTAGGCCATTCGGCCCATCAAGTCTACTCCGCCATTCAATCATGGCTGATCTGTCTCTTCCTCCTAATCCCATTCCCCTGCCTTCTCCCCATAACCTTTGACCCTCGTACTAATCGAGAATCTATGCCTTAAATATATCCACATCCTTCTGTGGCAAAGAATTCCAAAGATTCATTGCCCTCTGACTAAAGAAATTCCTCCTCCTTCCTAAAAGAATGTCCTTTAATCCTGAGGCTATGACCTCTAGTCCTAGACCCTCCCACTAATGGAAACATCCTCTCCACATCCACACTATCCAAGCCTTTCACTATTCTGTACGTTTCAATGACGTCCCCCCTCATTCTTCTAAACTCCAGCGATTACAGGCCCAGTGCCATCATACACTCAGTTGGTGGCTAGGGAGTAGAATTTTTGTTAGAAAAACATGGAGAAAATCAATACCTGTTGATGGAGTCTCTGAGGGAAAGTAGGGATGGAAGCTGCTACAATCTCTGCTTCAGTCCTCAGTCAGCCACCCAGTTTGATACTGTTTCTAGTTACCCATTTCATGTTTCATGGATGTCATGTTGCACTGGTAGAGAACATTAGTTAGATTGAATGGAGTATAGTGTACTGTTCTGGTCACTGCTACAGGAAGTTTGAGATTAAAAGATGCAGAAAAGACTTGGGAGTGTTGCCTGGACTGGAGGGCAAGTTATCTGCAAGACTGGCGAAGATGGGGCTACTTTTCTTGCAGTGTCGTAGGTTGAGGAAAGACCTTATGGTGGGTTTATGAAATGAAGATGGAATAGATAGTCTTCTTTCCCATGGTACTGGTGTTTAAAAGTAGAGGGCATATCGTTAAGATGAAAGGTGAAAGATTGAGAACATGAGGGGCACTGGATGATGGGAATATGGAATGAACTGCTAGAGGAGATTGCAGAAGCAGATGAAATTAATAATTTGAATTTATAGTTAAGGTTTAGCAGGATATGGCCAAAATGCAGCCAAAATGGGATTAGATTAAGTGGGCATATTGGTTGGCATGGATCTTCTCCTTTCGTGTGGCATGCACAGCCTATTGTTCTATTCACACAACTTGTTCTATTTGATCTTCTGTTTATGCATGTGGAGTTGATTGCATTAGTGGAAACAGGGCGAACCACGTGAAGGTTTCAATCTTCCACCCTGTTGGCTGGATGAGTAATGCGGATGGGTCTGTTTCCATGCAGTATAACAGCGTGAATTTATTTTTATGTTGCCTGTCTGTTTTGTTCTTGGTGCTTAAGCATTCAACACAATTACTCCATAGTTCTCCTTTTTGGAATGCCATGCTCCATAAATACATTTATTCAAAGCACTTTCTCATTTAGCCCTGTTCTGTCCATGATCTTTTCTTTGTTTAGAGCAGTGGTTGCCAAAATGGGTGCCACCATCCCCTATGGAGCTGTGAGACTACCTAGGGAGATGCTAAAATGCAGGGCGGTGCTGGCAGTGGCCGGAGCATTGGGCAAGAGAGTGTCAGTATGCTGGTTTGTAGGTCAATTGGCCTCTAAATTACCCCTAATGTGTTGAGAGTGGATGTAACAGTGTGAAAAAAGATGATCAGTGGTCAGCCTGAACTTGATGGGCCATAGCGCCAGTTTTCACGCTGTATCTCTAAATTATTATCCAAAAGTTAGAAATTGCATGTTGATCAATTAGATTCTTGTTAATATGCATTGAAATGACCAAGTGCCAGAATACAACTATAATTTTTAGAAAAACATTACACTTTAATGTTAAAACTTATTTTTGTCTAATTTTATAGGTGGAACCGTCCCAAGATGTCGTTGGAACAGAGAAAGGATCGTATTGCTCAGAAGAAGGCCAGTTTCCTAAGGGCACAGGAACAGACAGCAGACAGTTGAAGGGTGCCTTCAGCAGTTGTTTAAAAAAAATCCTCTGAATTCATATTAACAGTAATAAATTTGAAGAAAAATTAACTCCTGTGTGGAATGTTAATGGAGAGGAAAACCGTGTATTTTTATGGTTTTACTTTTACTTTTATAACTTTTCTCCTACAATCCCCAGTCGACAATACTTGTTTTCATTTCAACAAGATGTGAGGTATGCAATGGTTGGAAGTCCACACCAAATAGGAAGTGTGTTTATTTTGCTAAAATTATGCTGCTTGAATGGAAAGATTTATTGGTTTTTAATTTTAGAATGGATCATTATTCTACTCCATATCCTAAAATAATGAGACATTGTCTTATTAAAACAGGTAAAATTCTGATGAGGCATAACAGAGTACAAACTGTGAGGTTGTATCCCGGGGGGGGGGGGGGGGGGGGGGCAGGGATAGGGGTGGAGGGTTAGAGTCATAAAGTTGTACAGCACAGAAATGGACCATATCAATGATGGCTTTTCAGTGCGTGGGCCGTAGGTTGCCGACCCCTGATCTACACCTTGGACTTCAGGTATAACTCAGACTCCTGCCACCTGCAGAAGTTTTTGTATGACTGCAATTGTGTGCTGCATCAGTGAGGGGAGGGAACCTGAATACAGAGGTGCAGTCAATTACTTTGTTGAGTGGTGTGGGCTGAATCACCTACAGCTCAACACAGACAAGACTAAGGACTTAGTGGTGGGCTTTAGGAGGAGAGGAACACCGCTGTCTCCATCAAGCGTGTGGATGTGCAGTTTACCAAGGAGTACAAGTACCTTGGAGTTTACCCGGTCGGGTCCAGGAAAGCTGTGGCATTGCATAAGAAGGGACAGAGATGTGTACTTTCTGTGGATGCTCCGCTCTTTTAACGTCTGCAGTAAGATGTTTATCAATCGGTGGTGGGCAGTACCATATTCTTCTGTCATGTGTTTGGGTAGCAGGACGAAGGCTGCAAACACCCACAGAATTAACAAGCTCATCAGGAAGGCTGGCCATGTCCTGGGGGTGGAGTTGGAGTCACTGGAGATGGTCTTGGAGGGGCTCCTCAAATTGCGGAGCATCTTGGACAATACAGCTCACCCCCTTCAGCAACAGACTGGTTCCACCAAGATGCAGCACAGAACGGCAGAAGTTATCATGACTCCCAGCCACCCTCTGAAATATCTTGGCAAACCATTCAATTCAAGGTATAGGTAATAAATTCATGGAAAATATGAGGATTTTCTTTGTACCAGTTTACACTAAGGAATACAAGTAACATTCTGGAAAAGGCTGCAAAGTTGGCCTTGAATGTGGGATGAAATCAAAATCATCAGGGAAGTTGTACTAAGCAATTGTTGTGGTTGTGTGCTGCAAGGTCCTGGATCCTAAAGAATTTCATCCTTGGGATTGCTAGAGATGAAAAGGAGACAAGGGTGGAAAAGAACTGGGAGGGGAATGGTGCTTGAAATTGGAGAATTAAACGTTCACACTGTGCTGTAAATTACCATCCACACTATTTTACTGTGTATTCCAACATAATACCACAAGCACATTAACTTCATGTCACCTGTATCATCCAAAATCACACAATTAAAGGAAATCTTGGAAACTGGAGGGAAATGGACAACTAAATAAATACTTGCTAAATAAACAACAATTAAGCAAGAGGCATACGATTAATTTATTGGTTAAAAAAAAGTTTAAACGTGAACTAACATCAAAATTGATTCTAAACAAAAGTACTCAGTGGTTTTATAGTTGTAAGGGAAGAGCGCTTACAAAATTAGGATGCAAATAGATTTGCTTGCCACAATGTTCCAATGCAACATTTCTATGCCCCATGGTCAAATCATTTTATTTTCCTGGCGAAGGATTGTCAGATAAACTTAACACTCCACAGAATTTGTGGGTGGCATATACTGGGAATAAAGTTGATCCATTTTTTTAATCCTACAGCCACAAATATACATTGAGGTTAGTGGATTTATGTACAGTTTACAGTTATTAACTGTGCTAACAAGATGCTCAGGAAATGCACTTTCTACATGATTTGTATCTTTGACTATATTGGAGCATGATATTCAAATAACTGGTGCCCCTACCATAAATAAAAATCCCAGCATGTAACGCAAGTGTTCTGTTATGAGATTTTACAACCCCTTATTAAAAGGAACCACAAGCAATCTCTCATCATACAATCCACACAGTACCAGTTTTGTATTTCCTATTTGTAGTCTTGCACTAAAGGCTTCTGTTTGGGGTTTTCCAGGCCTTCATCTAATTGATTGAATTCAAAAACAAAGAGTAATTTCTATCAAGCACACAGGTCTGAAAAAGCAAAAACACAGACACCAATAGAAGAAATGTTTTCTTCAGAGAATGATCGTAAAATAAGTACAAAAACAAAGTGGTAAAGTTAGTGAAGATCATGAAACCTGTAATGGGTACAGACCACAGCAATGATGGTGATTGTAGCACTCACAATACTGAAGGTCAGAAAAAGCAAAACTAGGTGGATCTTTGTACATACCAGCATAGACAGTATTGACACTAAGGCAGCAAAGACTGGATAACTATTAAAATGAATAGAAATAGCCAACAATTTGCACTCGGCAGTGAGCACAGCCAACATCAGTGCAATGGTCTATCTCTGGGTACATGGGTACATTTGAAATGGGTACATTTCTGAAGGCTCATTAGTGCGGCACTGAATTATTTAAAACACCAAGACCCCAATCCCCACAGCCATTTTATACCACGCTGCTGATCTTACATGCAAGGTTATGTGAGGGGATGAGGGCAATTTAAATAAAATCCACAACATAATATCATCTTATATGGTTGACTAAATTTAATAAAGCATTTCTAATTAAATTTAGTGAACCATATTCTTTGTCCACAAGGTAATCTACATGATGGACACCAAACACATACCATGCGCTGACTTTCTGGTCCTTCATTCGGTTTGTTGGCCTGGCTTTGAGCTTTCTGTTGCTTGCCACTCTCCATCCTACTCCCATTTTGATTTTTTTTTTGTTTTCCACTACAATATTCCAATGAAGGAAGGGAGCTTCTTCTGACTTAGGAAAAGTAGGTCCAACAAGGGCAGTCTGTGCATGGCACGTGAGATACCAATTATAGACGATAGGTGCAGGAGTAGGCCATTTGGCCCTTCGAGCCAGCACCACCATTCAATGTGATCATGGCTGATCATCCCCAATCAGTACCCCGTTCCTGCCTTCTGCCCATATACCCTGACTCTGCTATTTTTAAGAGCCCTATCTAGCTCTCTCTTGAAAGCATCCATAGAACCTGCCTCCACTGCCCTCTGAGGCAGAGAATTCCACAGACACACCGCACTCTGTGAGAAAAAGCCGTTCTAAATGGCTTGCTCCTCATTCTTAAACTGTGGCCCCTGGTTCTGGACTCCCCCCCCCCAACACCGGGAACATGTTTCTTGTCTCTAGTGTGTCCAAGCCCTTAACAATCTTATACGTTTCAATGAGATCCCCCTCTCATCCTTCTAAACTCCAGAGTGTACAAGCCCAGCTGCTCCATTCTCCCAGCACATGACAGTCCCACCATCCCGGGAATTTACCATGTAAACCTACGCTGCACTCCCTCAATAGCAAGAATGTCCTTCCTCCAATTAGGGGACCAAAACTGCACACAATTGACTGCAGGACAGCAAATCTAGTTCCCAGAGAAAAGCCTAGTGATGTATACTTGAAGCTGTTAGAACATTTCTGAGGGATAGGATTAATGGTCACTTGGAAAGGCAGGGACTAATCAGAGACAGCCAACATGGCTTTGTGAAGGGCAGTTCCTGCCCGGTCAAATTCATTCAATTCTTTGAAGGTAACAAAGTATACTATTGAGGGCAGGGCAATAGATGTAATTTACATGGACTTTAGTAAAGCCTTTGACAAGATCCCACGTGGAAGACTGGTGCAAGGTGTTCGGGCCCATGTGAACCATGACAAGTTGGCAAACCGGACCCAAAATTGACTTGGCAATAGGAGACCGAGGGCGATGGTATAGTGATAATATTGCAATTGGTTTCCTCTGATTAATGGTGTTCCACGACCAATACACGCGATGAACTGCAGGTGAGCACTGACCA
This sequence comes from Raja brachyura, assembly GCA_963514005.1. The sequence goes on along the minus strand of OY740790.1, from coordinate 63,007,940 downwards.
TTGTTCCCAGCGTAGCAGGCCCATTAAAACCCTCCGAAATGGTCAATTTTCGCGCTGTAAATAATTATGGAAATCAGGATATGCGTGAGAGACATTTAGCCTACTTCAGAATTGCAAAAGTGAGGAGAAATGACGGTAGATAGAAGCGAAAGCTGAAGGGACAACAGCCAAAGTGCTTGGCGAACATTGGCCGTTTGCTCATAGCATTTCATCAACAGTAAGTAATTATTTGTGTTTTTTTGTTGATTCCTTTGGCATCTAAAAAGTTTCAGAAGTGATAAATCTGGCTGTAAAATTTTAAAATCGCCCATGGTTCTCAAGTGGTTTTTTACATACAAAATGCCTCTGAAGCACAATTTTTTTTTTTCAATTTCGATGTCTGCATGGCCAATGTTCGCCAAGCACTTTAGCTGTTGTTGTCCCTTCAGCTCTCGCTTCTCTTTACCTTCACTTTTGCAATTCTGAAGTTGAGTACATATCTCTCACGCTTACCCCGATTTCCACATTTTTTTTACAGCGCAAAAATTCAACATTTTGACGGTTTTTAACAGGTAGGAAAGTATGCGTTTCGTGTATTACCAACATATATAACGGAAGCTGCGATGTCCTCCAGATGGATTGAGCGGCTCCGTGCGTCAAGCCCTATGACCCGGTGACCTTACGTGCAACCCCCCTATAGAATGGTTGACGGTACACAATCCATGATAGATACTAACCTCACCATAAAATTCTGCAAACATTCAGCAAGTCAGGCCACATCTGTGAGAAAATAAGTGGTACAGTTGAATCCTGACCCACTGAGAATTTCCAGCATTTGTTTTAAATTTGAATTTCCTGCACGTGCAGTTCTTTTGATAATTGTAATTTTGCTTTCACCCCATTACAGCTCCTCCAAGACTGATCTTATGTTTCTTTGTGTCCTATTATCCGCCACTCACCACAGTTTTGTCCTTTGAACTATCATGTCTTCCAACCTTTCGCAGACTTCCCCTTTTGTACTATCCTCCATTCCCCTCTTCTTTGCATTTTTAAACTATTTCCAGTTTGGGTCAACGACCTAAAACATCATCTTCTCTTTCACTCTTTGCAACTATCATCTGCTCAGCAATATGCTTCCAGCACCTTTTATTTGAGGTTTCCAGCATTTGCAGTATTTATTATTTGATTGTCATGTTAAAAAAAAAAGTACCCTTTCTTCTTTGCATCACTATTAGGAAATTTCAAACTTACCAGAAAGAGTTTGGCCACAGTGCAAAGATGCTCCAATAACCTGTTTACTCGTGCCCAGTTTGGAACTCACCAGGTCTACTTGGTTCTAGGTCATAGTGGCAAGTAACATTTATGCTACAAATGTGCCTGGCAATCATCTTCTCTAAAACACAAGTTCAACTGCCTACCCTTGACATTCAATGGCCAGAAACTCACATAGAAACATTGTGATGCCACATAATAACGGTTCTTACGAAAGGATATATCCTGCAGTGGGTGATTTGACTTGCACTCCAAAACCGTTCCACCATTAACAAGTACAATTCAGGAGTGCATTATAATACTCTTCCTTTGTTTGGATGAGTGGTGTTCCAACAAAATTCAGGCATCTTAGCACCATCCAAGCCAGAACAACACTTTGATTGACACCCATCCACCAATCCTAGCATTCATTCTTTCCAGCAACAGTGCACTACAGTGTATACAGTCTACAGCAAGCACTACGATTAGTCTAACAACTCCCAAACCCCCAATCTCACCAACATGATAAACAAAGGCACATACACAAATCAAATCACTTGCATTTTCCCCGCCCCAAGTCACACTCCATCATGACTTGGAAATATCCTATTGTTCCATCATCAAATCTGTAAATTCCTGATCCAAAGGTATTGTTCTTCACCAGCAGTACAATAGTTCATGATAGATGGTAGACTATAGTCTGAAGAAGGGTTTTGGCCCAAAACCTTTGCTCCATAGATGCTGCTGCACCCGCTGAGTTTCTCCAGCACTTTTGTCTACCTTTGATTTTCCATCATCTGCAGTTCCTTCTTAAACAATTCATGATGGACCATCGCCACCTTGACAGGGGAGTTAGAGCTGAACAATATCCGCTGGCCTTGCTAGTGAAACATAGAAAATAGGTGCAGGAGTAGGGCATTCGGCCCTTCGAGCCTGCACCGCCATTCAATATGATCATGGCTGATCATCCAACTCAGTATCCTGTACCTGCCTTCTCTCCATACCCCCTGATCCCTTTAGCCACAAGGGCCACATCTAACTCCCTCTTAAATATTGCCAATGAACTGGCCTCAACTACCTTCTGTGGCAGAGAATTCCACAGATTCACCACTCTGTGTGAAAAATGTTTTTCTCATCTCGGTCCTACAAGACTTCCCCCTTATCCTTAAACTGTGACCCCTTGTTCTGGACTTCCCCAACATCGGGAATAATCTTCCTGTCTAGCCTGTCCAACCCCTTAAGAATTTTGTAAGTTTCTATAAGATCCCCCCTCAATCTTCTAAATTCTAGTGAGTACAAGCCGAGTCTATCCAGTCTTTCTTCATATGAAAGTCCTGACATCCCAGGAATCAGTCTGGTGAACCTTCTCTGTACTCCCTCTATGGCAAGAATGTCTTTCCTCAGATTAGGAGACCAAAACTGTACACAATACTCCAGGTGTGGTCTCACCAAGGCACTGTACAACTGCAGTAGAACCTCCCTGCTCCTATACTCAAATCCTTTTGATATGAATGCCATTTGTTTTCTTCACTGCCTGCTCCACCTGCATGCCTACTTTCAATGACTGGTGTACCATGATACCCAGGTCTCGTTGCATCTCCCCTTTTCCTAATCGGCCACCATTCAGATAATAGTCTACTTTCCTGTTCTTGCCACCAAAGTGGATAACCTCACATTTATCCACATTATACTGCATCTGCTATGCATTTGCCCACTCACCCAACCTATCCAAGTCATCTTGCAGCCTCCTAGCATCCTCCTCACAGCTAACACTTCCCCCCAGCTTCGTGTCATCCGCAACCTTGGAGATGTTGCATTCAATTCCTTCGTCCAAATCATTAATATATATTGTAAATAGCTGGGGTCCCAGCACTGAGGCTTGTGGTACCCCACTAGTCACTGCCTGCCATTCTGAATAGGACCCGTTTACTCCTACTCTTTTCTTCCTCTGCCAGCCAGTTCTCTATCCACATCAATACTGAACCCCCAATACCGTGTGCTTTAAGTTTGCATACTAATCTCGCAGCCCAAGAAAGTAAATACATTTAAAAAGCACCTATACATAAAGGATATAATTCACTGATTTCAAGGGAATCTCCCATTATCAGGAATTAAATAGAAGGTGGGAATAATACAGAGGTGCAGGATCAGTTCATTCCAAAGAGGAAGAAAGATTCCAAGGGGAGTAAGGGGCGACCGTGGCTAACAAGGGACGTCAGGGACAGTATAAAAATAAAAGAGAAGTACAATGTAGCAAAGATGAGTGGGAAGCAAGAGGGTTGGGTTATGTTTTAAGATACAGAAGATAACTAAAAATGCAATATGGGGAGAAAAGATGAGATACGAAGGTAAGCTAGCGAAGAATATAAAGGATAGTAAAAGTGACGAGAAAAAAATAGTTAAGACCAAAGTTCGACCCTGAAGACTGAAAAAGGTGGATTTATTATGGGGAACAAGAAAATGGCAGATACGTTGAACAGGTACTTTGGATCCGTCTTCACTAAGGAGGACACAAACAATCTTCCTGATGTATTACTGGCCAGAGGATCTGGGGTGACGGAAGAACTGAAGGAAATCCACATTAGGGAGGAAATGGTGTTGGGTAGACTGATGGGACTGAAGGCTGATAAATCCCCAGGGCCTGATGGTCTGCATCCCAGGGTACTTAAGGAATTGGCTCTAGAAATCGTGGACGCATTGGTGACCATTTTCTAATGTTCTATAGATTCAGGATCAGTTCCTGTGGATTGGAGGGTAGCTAATGTTATCCCACTTTTTACGAAAGGCGGGAGAGAGAAAACAGGGAATTATAGACCAGTTAGCCTGACATTGGTGGTGGGGAAGATGCCAGAGTCAATCATAAAAGATGAAATAGCAGCACATTTGGATAGCAGTAGCAGGATCGGTCCGAGTCAGCATGGATTTATGAAGAGGAAATCATGCTTGACTAATCTTCTGGAATTTTTTTGAGGATGTAACTAGGAAAATGGACAAGGCAGAGCCAGTGGATGTAGTGTACCTGGACTTTCAGAAAGCATATGATAAGGTCCCACATAGGAGATTAGTGGGCAAAATTAGGGCACATGGTATTGAGGGTAGAGTGCTGACATGGATAGAAAATTGGTTGGCAGACAAGAAACAAAGAGTAGAGATTAACAGGTCCCTTTCAGAATGGCAGGCAGTAACTAGTGGGGTACCGCAAGGCTCGGTGCTGAGACCGCAGCAATTTACAATATACATCAATGATTTGGATGAAGGGATTCAAAGTAACATTAGCAAATTTGCAGATGACACAAAGCTGGGTGGCAGTGTGAACTGTGAGGAGAATGCTATGAGAATGCAGGGTGACTTGGACAGGTTGGGTAGTGGGCAGATGCATGCCCGATGCAGTTTAATGTGGATAAATGTGTGGTTATCCACTTTGGTATCAAAAATGGGAAGGCAGATTATAATCTTAATGTGGATAAATGTGAGGTAGCAAAAACAGGAAGGCAGATTATTATCTAAATGGTGTTAAGTTGGGAAAAGGGGATGTACAACAGGATCTGGGGGTCCTTGTTCATCAATCAATGAAAGTAAGCATGCAGGTACAGCAGGCAGTGAAGAAAGCGAATGACATGTTGGCCTTCATAACAAGACGAGTTGAGTATAGGAGCAAAGAGGTCCTTCTGCAGTTGTATAGGGCCCTAGTGAGACCACACCTGGAGTATTGTGTGCAGTTTTGGTCCCCTAATTTGAGGAAGGACATTCTTGCTATTTAGGGAGTGCAGCGTAGGTTTACACGGTTAATTCCTTAGATGGAGGGACTGTCATATGCTGAGCGAATGGAGCGACTGGGCTTGCATACTTTGGCGTTTAGAAGGATGAGAGGGGATCTTATTGAAACATAACATTATTAAGGGTTTGGACACGCTAGAGGCAGGAAACATGTTCCCGATGTTGAGGGAGTCCAGAACCAGGGGCCACAGTTTAAGAATGAGGGGCAAGCCATTTAGAACAGAGATGAGGAAACACTTTATCACACAGAGTTGTGAGTCTGTGGAATTCTCTGCCTCAGAGGGCGGTGAAGGCCAGTTCTCTGGATACTTTCAAGGGAGAGCTAGATAGGGCTCTTAAAAATAGTGGAGTCAGGGGATATGGGGAGAAGGCAGGAACGGGGTGCTGATTGGGGATGATCAGCCATGATCACATTGAATGGCGGTGCTGGCTCAAAGGGCCGAATGACCTACTCCTGCACCTATTGTCTATAACAGGTGAGAAAAAAAATACGTGCAGTTTGAAAGCAACCATAACAAATTGTCTTGTTAGTCTTTGGTGTGTACAAGGCGACAAACAGTAATGTGATCATGTCTCAGACAAACTGCATGCATCATTAACAAAAGTCAGAAGGTAAGGTGATAATGAGCATGGAATACAAGCATTACACTCGAGATGTTAATAAAGATGTATTCATGTAATGAAAGAGGTTTTTGAAAATTACTTTAATGCAAGAGATTAGCATTTGAACAAATGACCTGAAAAAAAAAATCAATGGCCATTTATAGACACAAAATGTCATAATATGTTTTTTTAATACTGTACCCTCATCCAACAGGATTCAATGAATTGAATATGAATATAAAGTGCTTAATTGACAATTTAAAAATAAATTGCATTGCAATTCAGTTGCAATTTTCACACATGTAGAAGTGCTGTCTCCCATAGAAGGAAGAGTAGTCCTTGGGTTTACAGGTTTTTTTCCAGTTTCGCATCAACATAATTTCAAAAGCTGAGCAAAGTCTTATGCCAATTATTGTCATGCTACAAATTGTAGTTAAAAACCATACAAAGTCATCATGCCGCATACCTGTCCATTTTCACCCTCTAGAAGAAAAGCAGCCAAATTTACAACCGTTAAATTAATAAAAGTCTATAGTGGTTTTCCTTTTGACGTCACAAACAATATGCTTTACTGTGCTCAATGGACAAACTAAAACAAAACCTTTCACAAAACAAAATGTGTCTTCCAATGGTATTCAATTGATCCTGTAGATTCCTCTTCTGCGAGTGCTTAGGAGTCTTTTGTATGTGAGATTTTCTTCCACAGCAGTGTTTTTAGGTTGTTCAGTATCAAGGAGTGTTCCATTTCCATTTGGCTGGCTGTTCCTCGGAGGGCTATACACGAGTAAAGCTGCTTCTCCAGTTCTTCTCTCACATCCGAGGGAGCACCATTTAAAAGGTAATCCTTCAGCAATGCACAGACCTTGGTCAGGTTTGGCTGATCTAATTCAGTGGTGCACTGTTTTTTGCTTTGATGGCATGTTGTCCTGCAGTCTGTGCCATAGACACAATCCACATCTGTCTCGCAGTGGCGGGCACCAATTAGCTGTTTAAACCTAACCTCTGGTATAACCTTCCTCATATCTATCATTTTTAAGTCATGTTTAGTATTATAGCCAATGTTGTTTGCACTTAAATCACACATAAGGAAATTGCCAAATGTCCCATGGAAAACGTCCTCAACAAATTCTAAAAGTCCTATTGCAATCTTTGCTTTTCTGGGCCACGAAGGAGTAAACCACTGATCCATACTACGTCTCAAACCGGAGGGAATGAAGAACTCCAAAACCCAAGGAATAGTGAGTCCATACAGGTAACTATACGGGACTTTTTCTGTTACATAAAGATCTCCACAGAATCCAAGTAGTTTTGGCGTATGTTCCTTGTCCTGCAAGATTACTGTAATCAAAAACTCATTAAGCTGAAGCAATGCCCAACTGGATTTTGCTTCTGCAAGGGAGATGTGGCCATCTTTATTTCCATCTGCGACGGTGACAACCAATTTGAGTAGCTCCTGTAGGTTTGCCTGGTCACCAAGCTTTGCCTGAGAAAGAGACAATTATGTAGTTTGTTTTCAGAAAAAGATGTGTGATGATTTTGAACTTGTATTCTAAAGCTTACCTTCAAGAGATTGTAAACCATTTCTCGAAATTCCTCCACGGAAGTGCCTTTTGTTGGTTTATCAAATAACACCGTCTCCTTCCTTGGTTCCATGTTAGAATCTAAATCAAAGTGGAAAAGTTCTTCAAGCCTGCACTTTAACACAATCTGTGATTCATCCCATACTCCTCTGTATACCTAGTGGGGAATAAAATTGCATTTATGAAATAGAATAGGAAAATTATATGTTTGAGTTTAATGAAGAATACAGTTTATCATAAAACATACTTTCATGCAAGTGTGGAGGTGATTTCAGCAGGCTGCAGCTATTAGAATATATTGATTATACTACTTAATAGTTTGTGTTTTCCCTTCTCTAAAAAATTTCAAAACCAAATAAAAAATTCCATGCAGAGATAGTTATTATCATTATTTAAAAGAAAAATCTCCTTGGTTAAATATGAGCTAATGGTAATTCTTACCAAGAGCAACAAAGAGATTTGAAATTTACCATTGTTTTGACAATGTTCCCTGCACAGTCACAGTGGCTAATGCCAAACATGTCATTTTGCCGACATATATTGGACTGCTTGGCATGTTTTTGACCAACAATTTTTTAATTGGCTTGGTAAATGTCATAACTGTCCCTAGTGGGTATAGGATAGTGTTAATGTGCGGGGATCGCTGGTCGGCGTGGAGCCGGTGGGCCGAAGGGCCTGTTTCCGTGCTGTAGCTCTAAACTAAACTAATCCAGGATCAGAATGACACCGGAACTGTCACAAGACTTGACAAAACACAGTGCCTTGAACAAGCTTTGGATTTACCTTCTGGAAAACACAACTTCCCAAAAGCCATGACCAAAGTCTTCAGCTAATTACAATTTTGGTGAACTGCTAAAACCTTTTGGAAAATATTGGTGGACAGTGAACAAACTATAGGAGCTGCTGGGTGGTGCGGCGGTAGAGCTATTGCATGACAGCGCCAGAGACCCGGGTTCGATCCCGACTACAGGGTGCTGTCTGTACGTAGTTTGCATGTTCACCCCATGACCTGCGTGGGTTCTCGCCGAGATCTTCGGTTTCCTCCCACGCTCCAAAGACATACAGGTTTGTAGATTAATTGGCTTGGTAGACTTGTAAATTGGCCTTTGTGTATGTAGGGTTGTGTTAATGTGCGGGGAACGCTGGTTGGCACAGACACGATGGGCCGAAGGGTCTGTTTCCACGCCATATTTCTAAACTAAACGGTAACTCATATGTCATTGGATCTCATTCATACTTGGGTCCGTCAGCGAGTTAATTTAGTGTACATAGACAAAGTTGTTGAAAATACCCCAAATATTGAATAAACCCTATTGGTGTAGTCTGCCAATGCCTTGCTATTAGCAAAACATTACACAGACAAAAAATGTTATCTGATCCAGGCTACTACTATATTGCCTCATTTGAACTCACCGCAGAGATATTCCTTCCATACTTTCTCTGTGACTGAAAACTACTTTGTTTTCTTCCTGTCCCAGTTCTGATCTACATCTGAAGCATTAACTGTTTCGCTGCCTGACTGGTTGAGGCCTACTTTTGCAGTTTGTACCCTGGATCTGCAAATTGAAAAGAGATTCAAATTCACTGGGTGCCAACCACACTATCTGTTCATAAAGGCACCTCGAGTTACTTGTATGTTGTAGACTGCTGTTATCAGGCAACTGGATTATCCTACCACACCCGGAGAGCAGTGCCAAACTACTATCTACATCTTTGATATTCCTTGGATTATCCTTGACCAAACTTTGCTGGCTTTACCTCGTACTAAAAGTTATTCCCTTATCATGTATCTATACACTGTAAATCAATTGACTGTAATCATTCTGCTGACTGGTTAGCACGCAATAAAAGCTTTTCATCGAACCTGAACTGAGTTGAACTGGCCACTAGATGGTGGTGCAGTACACACCTTCTCCTCATAACACACATAACTTGACAGACATAAAAAGATGGAGGACAGGCAGCATCTCTGGAGAAGGAATGGGTGATGTTTCGGGTCGAGACCCTTCTTCTGACTGGTTAGGGATAAGGGAAATGAGAGATATAGACGATGATGTGGAGAGATAAAGAACAACACATATTTTGCTTGGGCAGCTTACAGCCCAGTGGTTTGAATATTAATTTCTCTCACTTCAGGTAGCCCCGACATGCCCTCCCTCTCTATCCCTCCCCCACCCAAGTCGCACTAGCTTCTCGTTTTCACCCAACAAACGGTTATCAATGTGTAAAAAGGAACTGAGATGTTGGTTTAAACCAAAGGTGAGCACAAAAAGCTGGAGTAACTCAGCGGGACAGGCAGCATCTCTGGAGAGGAGTGGGTGACGTTTTGGGTTGAGACCCTTCTTTAGACTGGTTAGTAATAAGGGAAACGAGAGATATATATTATGTTGTAGAGAGATGAATGAAAGATATGCAAAAAATCTATAGTTCCTTCTTATAGACAATAGGTACAGGAGAAGGCCATTCGGCCCTTCGAACCAGCACTGCCATTCAATATGATCATGGCTGATCATCCCCAATCAGTACCCTGTTCCTGCTTTTCTCCCCATATCCCCTGACTCCACTATCTTTTAGAGCCCTATCTACCTCTCCTTGAAAGTATCCAGAGAACCGGCCTCCACCGCCCTCAGAGGCAGAGAATTCCACAGACTCACAACTCTCTGTGAGAAAAAGTGTTTCCTCATCTCCTTTCTAAATGGCTTGCCCCTTATTCTTAAACTGTGGCCCCTGGTTCTGGACTCCCCCAACATCGGGAATATGTATCCTGCCTCTAGCGTTAATTGGTCACTGTAAAATACTTCTAAAATACTAGTATGTAGGTGAGTGGCAGAATCTGGGGGAAGTTGATGGGGTTGTAGGGTGAATAGGTTCCAGGGAATAATTAACTGGGATGTGATATTGCTTTGTGGGCTGACACATATTTGTTGGGCTGAATATTTGGTCCAGCGTGACCTACACACATAATTTGATAACTTGCTTCATTTTTCATCTGAGGGAATGTCCAATCACGCTGCTGAGGCATATATGGGTCCTGCACACTACCACACTACCATAGGGTGCACAATGTGGCAAGTGGGTGCAGTGGTTGCGAGATTCCTCTGCTTTTGTTGGGCTTCATGTGCTCCCAGTTAAGATACTAGAGGTTCTCAATATCTCCTTACCACACTGAAGGTGGTTATTCAGCCCACCAAATATGTGCCCGCCGACAAAGCAATACCATATCCCAGTTAATTATTCCCTGGAACCTATTGTCCCTACAACCCCATCAACGTCCCCCAGATTCCGCCTCTCACCTACATACTAGAAGTATGTTACAGTGACCAATTAACCCAACATGTTGCATTTCTTTGGGATGTGGGAGGATACTGGAACACCCAGAGGATACCCTTGCAGCCAGAGGGGAGAGCGTGCAAACTCCACATTGACACCACTAGAGGTCAGGGTTGAACCTGGATCACTGGGGTTCTGACACAGCGGCTCCACCAGCTGTGCCTGAGTCACTATATCCTGTTCCATTGCCATCCGGGAGTACTATTTAAATACTTATCAGTCATGGACAAGACTCTCACAAGGTCCTTGTGGATGTTCATTTTTTTTAAAGACAACTTTGGGAACATCCAAAGCTTTGAACCTGGCTAACTGTAATTCGAGCATTAACACTGATGATGTTGTTCTAGTAGAGGATACTTATGTTGCTTCATTAATCCTACCAGTGACTTTGGAGGAACTTGTGCAGGTCCATAGCCTGGTCTCTCAACTGTCAACTCCAGAACTAATGGGAGAAATGCATTTGCATTTCAATGAGGAATGCAGAGGCAGCTGCTTTACTTGGAGTGATTTAAATGTGATAGGTGTTAGCATCTAAAATAGTTAAAAATAACCTACTCCCACTTCTGTCAGAAATTAGTATACAAAAAGCAAATCGGAAGATTGGCCATCAGCCAAAGAATACCATCAAGTCAACACATTGAAATTTTGAGCACAGAGGACTGGTGAGAAATCATGAAATCAAATCAAAAGGACATCTACTTGAAAACAACTTCTGATTAAGGATTGTCAGCATAGCTTTGTGCATGGAAAATTGAAGCCGTGACCAAGAAGATTGTAGTGCAGTGGACGTTGTCTACTATTGTCCATTTCGCAAGGCCTTTTACAAGGTACCACATGGTAGGCTGGTCAGGAAGCTTACTCGCAGGGACTCCAGGACGAGCTCCCCAATTGGACGCTAAGTTGGCTTGAATGAAGGAGCTAGATGGTAGTGGTAGATGTTTATTTTTCAGACTGGAACCTGTAACAAGTGATGTGCTACAGGGCTTGGTGCTGCGTACACTTTTCTTCATTATTTATATGAATCATTTGGATGAGAGAGTGGGTGACACAATTAATAAGTTTGCTGATGATACTAAAAATTGGTGGCATAATGAACAGTGAAGATTACTTTACAATACAATGGAATCTTGATCAACCTGGCCAAACTGGCCAAGGTATAGTAGATGGTTTATTCGGATAAATGAGAGAATTTAACTTCTTGTATTTTGATAAGTCGGACCAAGACAGAGTAATGTGGCATCTCGGGATACAAGTACACATTTACATGAAAGTGGCGCCAGAAGCAAACAAGGTGGTGAAGACATTTTTCGCAAACATGTCTTCTTCAATCAGTGTATTGAGTGCTGTAGTTGGGATTTCATGTTAGACCAGTATAAAAGGTTGGCAAGGCCACATTTGGAGATCTGTGCAGAGTCCTGGTTGCATTGCCATCGGAAGGAATAGAATGAGATTGCTACCAGGTCTGGAAGGTTCGAGAAGGAGAGGCTGGGTATTTTCTCTATGGAGGTTGAAGGCGTGACCTTACAAAGGTGATGAGGGGCATAGATAGGGTGAATAGCCACAGCCTTTTCCCATGGTAGAGGAATTTAAAACTGGAGGGCATAGGAGTAAGGCAAAGCGGGAAAGATTTAAAAGAGACCTGAAAGGTAACTTTTGCCCCCACAAAGGATGGTGTGTATTTGGAACAAACCTCCAGAGGGAAATGGTTGGGGCAGGTACAATTACAACATTTAAAATGGACCACTGACAGGAAATGTTTGGAGGAAGTTGGGGCAGATGCAGGCTAGCTTGGGACTAGCTTGGCTCGAATCTATTATTGAATATTGAAGCCACACTTACGAGAGTATTGTTTTCAGCTTTGGTCACCAAATCATAGGAAAGATGTTGTCAAGCTGGAAAGGGTGCAGAGAAAATTTACAAGGATGGTGCCAAGACAGGCGCTGAGCTATGGGGAGTGGTTGACCAGGCTAAGACCTTATTCCTTGGAGCGCAGGAGGGTGAAGTGATCTTATAGAGGTGTAAATAATCATGAGAGGAATAGGTCAGGTAAATGCACTGATTCTTTTGCCCAGAGTAGCGGAATCGAGAACCAGAGGACATATGTTTAAAGTGAGGGTGGATAGATAGGAATTTTTTAAACACAAAGGGTGGTGGGTGTATGGAACGAGCTGCCGGACGAGGTACTATTGCAACGTTTAAGTACATGGACAGGACAAGTACATTTAGACAAGTACATGGACAGGATAGGTTGAGAGAGATATGGGCCAAATGCAGGCATGTGGGAGTAGTGTAGACATGGCATGTTGATTGGCATGGGCAAATTTGGCCGAAGGACCCATTTCCACGACATACTCTGGCCATACTATGACACGTGTGGTTTAAGTTTCGTCGAGAGGAAAGATTGGAGAGAACAAAGGAAAGGGTTTTAACTGGTCTTTCAGTTTGGCCACTTCTGATGCAAATCATCTACCTTAAAATGAACTTGGGTTTAATTCTTTCCACAAGTACCACCTGATCTGCTGACCATTTCCCATGTTCTAGTTTATTTCATGTTCTAATCTCATATTTAAAGCACGCCTTTCCTTCCATGCTGCACTTCTTCATCTTCCTTACATTCCTCCAGGCGGATCAGATAGCAGTAATGCACATAAATTATCCTCCATTAGATGGCAACTTAAGCATGGGGTCACTGGATTATCTTTGTCTCCACCCCATCATAGACAATCCTTTTGTTCATTTCAGCCCACTCCCTCTTTACAACTTGAAATTTCTTACTCTCACATTAACTGGAATGTTAGATCACATGGGATCCAAGGAGAGATAGCCGAATGGAGAGAAAATTAGCTTCATGGAAGGAAGCAGGGGGTGATGGCGAACTGGAGGGTTGGTTCTCGAACTAGAGGCCTGCGATGTGCCTCAGGGTTCGGTGCTGGGCCCGTTACTGTTTGTCATCTATATCAATGATTTGGATGAGAACATACACAACAAGATTAGCAAGTTGGCAGATGATACAAAAGTGTGTGGTTTTGAAGATACGGTTGTGAAAAATTGCAGCAGGATCTTGATCATTTGGCCAGGCGGGCTGAGGAATGGTTGACGGAATTGAATACAGAAAAATATGTGTTGCATTTTGGAAAATCTATTATGGGCAGGACCTACACAGAAAAATGGTAGGGCTCTGGGGAGCGTTTGTAGAGCAGAATCTAGGTGTGCATGTGCATGCCTCCTTGAAGGTAGTGCCGCAGGTAGATAGGGTGGTCAAAAAGGCATTTGACACATTGGCTTTCACCAGTCAGAGTACTGAGCATAGAGGTGGTGAGGTCATGTTGCAGTGGCTAGGCTGCATTTAAGAGTACAGAGTTCAGTTCTGGGCACTGTGTTACAAGAAAGATGTTGTCAAGCTGGATAGGGTACGGAGAAGATTTACAAGGATGTTGCCAGGGTTAGAGGGTCTGAGCTATAGGGAGAGGTTGAGTAGGCTGGGACTATATTCCTTGGAGCGCAGGAGGGTGAGGGGTGATCTTATTGAGGTGTAGAAAATCACGAGAGGAATAGATTGGGTAAATGCACCGAGTCTCTTGCCCAGAGTAGGTGAATCGAGGACCAGAGGACATAGGTTTAAAGTGAAACATAGAAACATAGAAAATAGGTGCAGGAGTAGGCCATTCGGCCCTTCGAGCCTGCACCGCCATTCAATGTGATCATGGCTGATCATCCAACTCAGTATCCCGTACCTGCCTTCTCTCCATACCCCCTGATCCCTTTAGCCACAAGTGCCACATCTAACGCCCTCTTAAATATAGCCAATGAACTGGCCTCAACTACCTTCTGTGGCAGAGAATTCCAGAGACTCACCACTCTCTGTGTAAAGAATGTTTTCCTCATTTCGGTCCTAAAGGAATTCCCCCTTATCCTTAGACTGTGACCCCTTGTTCTGGACTCCCCCAACATCGGGAACAATCTTCCAGCATCTAGCTTGTCCAACCCCTTAAGAATTTTGTAGGTTTCTATAAGATCCCCCCTCAATCTTCTAAATTCCATCGAGTACAAACCGAGTCTATCCAATCTTTCCTCATATGAAAGTCCTGACATCCCAGGAATCAGTCTGGTGAATCTTCTCTGTACCCCCTCTATGGCAAGGATGTCTTTCCTCAGATTTGGAGACCAAAACTGTACGCAGTACTCCAGGTGTGGCCTCACCAAAACCCTGTACAACTGCAGTAGAACCTCCCTGCTCCTATACTCAAATCCTTTCGCTATGAATGCTAACATACCATTTGCTTTCTTCACTGCCTGCTGCACCTGCATGCCTACTTTCAATGACTGGTGTACCATGACACCCAGGTCTCGTTGCATCTCCCCCTTACCTAATCTGCCACCATTCAGATAATAGTCTACCCTCATTTTTTTGCCACCAAAGTGGATAACCTCACATTTATCCACATTGTACTGCATCTGCCATGCATCTGCCCATTCACTCAGCCTATCCAAATCACCCTGCAGCCTCCAAGCATCCTCCTCACACCTAACTATACCCCCCAGCTTGGTATCATCTGCAAATTTGGAGATGTTGCATTGAATTCCCTCGTCCAAATCATTAATATATATTGTAAATAGCTGGGGTCCCAGCACTGAGCCTTGCGGCACCCCACTAGTCACTGCCTGCCATTCTGAAAAGGACCCGTTTACTCCTACCCTTTGCCTCCTGTCTGCTAGCCAGTTCTCTATCCACATCAATACTGAACCCCCAATACCGTGTGCTTTAAGTTTGTATGCTAATCTCTTATGCGGGACCTTGTCGAAAGCCTTCTGAAAGTCTAGATATAACACATCCACTGGTTCTCCCTTATCCACTCTACTAGTTACATCCTCGAAAAATTCTATCAGATTTGTCAGACATGATTTACCTTTCGTAAATCCATGCTGACTTTGTCCAATGATTTCACCACTTTCCAAATGCGCTGCTATCCCATCTTTAATAACTGACTCTAGCAGTTTCCCCACTACCGATGTTAGACTAACTGGTCTGTAATTCCCCGCTTTCTCTCTCCCTCCTTTTTTAAAAAGTGGGGTTACATTAGCTACCCTCCAATCCTCAGGAACTACTCCAGAATCTAAGGAATTTTGAAAAATTATCACTAATGCATCCACTATTTCTGTGGCTACCTCCTTGAGTACTCTGGGATGCAGACTATCTGGCCCTGGGGATTTATCGGCCTTCAATCCGTTCAATTTACCCAACACCACCTCCCGGCTAACCTGGATTTCACTCAGTTCCTCCATCTTATTTGACCCCCGTTCCACTGCTATTTCCGGCAGATTATTTATGTCTTCCTTAGTGAAGACAGAACCAAAGTAGTTATTCAATTGGTCTGCCATGTCCTTGTTCCCCATGATCAATTCACCTGTTTCTGACTGCAAGGGACCAACATTTGTTTTAACTAGTCTCTTTCTCTTTACATATCTATAAAAACTTTTGCAGTCAGTTTTTATGTTCCCTGCCAGTTTCCTTTCATAATCTATTTTCCCTTTCCTAATTAAGCCCTTTGTCCTCCTCTGCTGGATTCTGAATTTCTCCCAGTCCTCCGGTAGGCTGCTTTTTCTGGCAAATTTGTATGCCTCATCTTTTGTTTTTATACTATCCCTGATTTCCCTTGTTATCCATGGATGCACCACCTGCCCCGATTTATTCTTTTGCCAAACTGGTATGAACAACTTTTGTACTTCATCCATGCAGTCTTTAAATACCTTCCATTGCACATCCACTGTCAACCCTTTAAGAATCACCTGCCAGTCTATCTTGGCCAATTCACATCTCATACCTTCAAAGTTACCTTTGTTCAAGTTCAGAACCCTTGTTTCTGACTTAATTTTGTCACTCTCCATCCTAATGAAGAACTCAACCATATTATGGTCACTCTTGCCCAAGGGGCCACGCACAACAAGACTGCTAACTAACCCTTCCTCATTACTCAATACCCAGTCTAGAATAGCCTGCTCTCTCGTTGGTTCCTCCACATGTTGGTTGAGAAAACTATCCCGCATACATTCCAGGAAATCCTCTTCCTCAGCACCCCTGCCAATTTGATTCACCCAATCTACATGCAGATTGAAGTCACCCATTATAACCGTGTTACCCTTGTTGCACGCATTTCTAATTTCCCGTTTGATGCCATCCCCAACTCCAATACTACTGTTAGGTGGCCTGTACACAGTTCCCACTAGCGTTTTCTGCCCCTTAGAGTTTCGCAGCTCTACCCATATCGATTCCACATCCTCCACGCTAATGTCCTTCCTTTCTATTGCATTAATCTCCTCTCTCACCAGCAACGCTACCCCACCTCCTTTTCCTTTTCGTCTATCCCTCCTGAATATTGAATATCCCTGGATGTTCAGCTCCCAGCCTTGGTCATCCTGGAGCCAAGTCTCCGTGATTCCAACTATAGCATAGTCATTAATCGCTATCTGCACCTTCAACTCATCCACCTTATTACGAATGCTCCTCGCATTGAGACACAAAGCCTTCAGGCTTGTTTTTACAACACTCTTACTCCTTATACAATTATGTTGATAAGTGGCCCCTTTCACATCGATCCCTATTACACTTGGCCATACTCTCCTATCCCTTTGTGAGCTTTCTTCCCCGTTAATTCTGGGGTCATTAACCATCGCTTTACTCTCTTTCCCTCTAACTCCGTCCTCGACTATCCCATTTGATACCCCACCCCCCTTATTCAGTTTAAAACCATCCGTGTAGCAGTGGCAAACCTGCCGGCCAGAATGCTGGTCCCCCACCTGTTAAGATGCAATCCGTCCCTTTTGTACAGTTCCCCCTTACTATAAAAAAAATCCCAGTGATCTAAGAATCTAAATCCCTGCCCCCGCTCCTCAGCCACACATTCAGGTCCCATATCTCCCTGTTCCTGCTCTCGCCAGCACGAGGAACTGGAAGCAAACCGGAGATAACAACCCTGGAAGTCCTGCTTTTCAGCATTTTTCCGAGCTCTCTGAAGTCCCGCTGCAAAAAATTCATCTCCTTCTTTCCAACATCATTTGTGCCAACATGCACGACCACTTCCGGCTGGTCACCTTCGCCCTTGAGGATTGTCTGCACTCTGTCCGTAACATCCTGGATCCTGGCACCAGGAAGGCAGCACACCATCCTGGAATCCCGTCTGTTGCCGCAAAAACCCCTGTCCGTACCTCTCACAATGGAGTCTCCAACTACAATGGCGTTGCCCGACTTTGGCCTCTGTGGGTTTGGCTCATCAGCCCTTTTTGTTTGGCAAGCCAGTCCGCCGCTCAGTGGGATACCGTCTTCTGTCCCGGCAGCTTCCACGTGGGTGAACCTGTTCACAAGAGGTACAACACCCGGGGACCTTTGCATCCCATGTTTTCCTCCCTTTCTCACCGTCACCCACCTTTTCTCTTCTAGTGCCTTGGGTGTAACAATCTCACTGAAGGACTTGTCGAGAAACGACTCAGTTTCTCGAATGAACCCGAGGTCATCCACTTGTTTCTCCAGTTCCCCAACACGGTCCTTCAGGAGCTGTACCTGGATGCACTTCTCACATTTGTAGCATCCAGAGGCACCAGCAGTGTCCTTGACCTCCCACATACTGCAAGCATCACACTGCATCAGCTTGCTTGACATCTTCTTTTGCCTCGGTCTCGCCCTATCCAGTATTTTGCGCAGCCTCCTCGCCGAAGACTCTCGAGCCAAAGACTCACACTTTACTCACAGGGCACTTCCCTCACAAGACCACTCCCTCACTGCCTCTCCCCAAGAGCTGCCTTGCTTATATTGACTGTTCAATTGCCTAATTTACAAACCAAATTCCTCAGTTTTGAGGAACTGCTCTCCCCCTCTGACTCACTGAGAACTCTCCTCCCACTTGGGCTAGAGCCAATCAGTGCTTTCTCCTGCTTCTCTTTGTTAAAGATGTTTGTTGAAGGGGAAAAGATTTAACAGGAATCTGAGGGGTAACCTTCTTCGCACAAAGGTTGGTGGGTGTATGGAACAAGCTGCCAGAGGAGGCAGTTGAGGTTGGGACTATCCCAACATTTAAGAAACAGTTAGACAGGTGCATGGATAGGACAGGTTTCGAGGGATATGGACCAAACGCGAGCAGGTGGGACTAGCGTAGCTGGAACCTTTTAGCCGGTGTGGGCAATTTGGGCCGAAGAGCCCGTTTCCACACTGTATCACTATGACTAACTAGATAATAAAAAAGATTTATAATAGCAAGTATAAATTGCAAAATTAAGTATTAAAGATTTGAATTATTCTAATCAGCTTTCAAGCAAAGTCAAATTTCTATTCATGTGGAACAAATGGAAAGACAAAATAAGGTTAAAAGTCTTTTTATAGCTGGGAAAAAAAGATTTACTGTTAGATTTATAGGATGCAATAAAAGTGAAGCCTTGCTGCTGCCAAACTGATGTTTGCGATTTCCTGAATCAATAAAATAGCATTGCATAAAACATCTTAGAACTCAAAAGAAACACATTACATTCAAATATTAGAACTATACAGTGCATGTATACGTTAATGGTTCTGCTGGCAAATTCTTATGTGATATTACCTGATTATTCGGTTTATTGGACAGGCACTTGCCAAAGTAAAGTGTATCTTTATCACACAGACTGCTACATGCCGACCCATCAATAATTCCTTTCTGGTATTTATCGCACTAAGGAAAAAAAAAGAGATCTTTAATATAGAAAAATTGATTAATGCAATTTAAAATATCTTAAACATTTACACTTCTACACAATTGAAATAATGTATTTTCACCCAAATTTACAGATCATTATTTGAGTGCACACAATGGGGGAAGTCATGGCCTATTGTGAACCCAAGAAACTTGGGAGGGGTTCATTCCCCTATTGCCAATCTTGATATAGTTGTTATTAACTCTCCCCCCCCCCCCCCCCCACCCCAAAGCGCCTTCATTATCATTCTCCGGGGCAATAACTAGAGGGAAGAATTATGTTCCTATGTTATCCCACTTTCTCATCCACTCCCT
Source organism: Raja brachyura (assembly GCA_963514005.1). Next base: position 62,988,391 of record OY740790.1, on the reverse strand, counting down.
ACACACTGGGGGCAATTTCAAGGCCAATTAACTTCCAAACCTGCATGTCTTTGGAACATAGGAGCAAACCAGAGCACTCAGAGGAAATCCAGCAGCCACAGGGAGCATATGTGAACTCCAAATGCTCTCCGTGACTCCCAGGTCGGGATGGAACCTGGGTCTCTGGTTCTGTGTGGCAGCAGCTCTAAAAACTGTGTCATTGTCACCCTTTTGTTTTTGCCATTTCTCTTCTGTAAGATATATAATATTCATTTCAAATTTGGCAATACCCTCCCAATTTACTCTGTCCCTTGTACAGTGACTATATTTTAAATAAACGTATCTAATTGGATGTAAAGCAATTTGGGACAAGAAAAAAAAGAAAATAGGTGCAACGTTTTCCAAATACCCAAGAAATCCAAATCCTTTGCCACACATCACTATTTTCATTCTGGTACGGTGGTAACCTTTCCATTTGCTGTTCAAACACTTCTTCTTCATACTTTCATTAATTTAGAATGGTTAACCAAGGCCATACAATTATTCAGATCAGTGCCTGCATTCAATCCATATCACTTAGTGAGGTACTATAATGGAGATTAATTTTATAATGATATCAAACAAGATTTTTTTGAAGTGTGATTTAGTAAACTGACCTGAATTTATAGATCAATGAGGCAAATGTTTAATTAAAAAAAAACAGAGTGATAAGTGTCTGGAACGTGGTGCCAGAAGCTGTGTCATAGCCGAGCTCAACAAAATCACGACTCGTATTTTATCTCAGCATTGCACTTCCAAAGTTTCAATACCCTTGATGTGAAAAAGATTATTTCTTGTTAATGACTGCTCTCTTATTTTTAGAATGACTGCTAGTTCTAGACACCCAAGCCGCAAGACCCCTTAATATTTTGTACATTTCGAGATCACTTCTTTTTCTTCCAACTGGAGTACAAACATTGTCTTCTTAATCTCTCCCTGGCAATAAACTTGCCATTTCAATCATTCACGTTGCAATCCCTCCATCACAAATATCTCTCTTCTTACACAGGGAGACCAGAACTATTCACAGTATTCAAAAGCTTTATGTATCTGAAGTAAGATGGTTCTATTTCCGTACTCAAATCCTCTTGCAACAAAAGTCAACATTTTGTTTACCTTCCTAATTGCTTGCTGAACCAGATTTACAAGAACATCTGCATGTATATGAACATTACGCTTTAATCTCTCCTCATTTAAAAAAAAATCATCCTTCCTATTTGTTCTATTGAAGTGGGGGGGTGTCACATTTTTCCACAATATACCTGCCTTGTGCTCATTCATGTCTCATAGATTAGATACAAATAAGGTGTTCCTGGTGTCTGGCACTTTCAGAAGGAGTCATAACCTCATGTTGTGGAGTATTTTAAAGACACCACAGAATGCAGCTACTGAAATTTGAAGCAAAAACTTACTGGAGTAATTCGGCTAGTCAAACAGCACCTTTAGTTCTTACAGAAACAGGGCGGAAACAGGCCCTTCGAGTCCACACCAACCAGCGGTCCACACAAATTAACACTATCCTACACACACTAGGGACAGTTTTACATTTATACCAAGCCAAATAACCTACAAATCCATACGTCTTTGGAGTCTGGGAGGAAACCAAAGATCCCAGAGAAAACCCAAGCAGGTCACGGGGAGAACGTACAAACTATGTACAGACAGCACCCGAGGTCAGGATCGAAGCCGGGTCTCTGGCACTGTAAGGCAGCAACTCTACAGCTCCGCCACCCTGCGATATGCCACCCTTTGGTAAATATGTCTGTCATACAAATATAATCTGTAGGATGAAAAAATAATTGTTGATATTTTGGGCTGAGAACCGACATCCAGATAGATCTCAACCCAAAACATCAACAACTCCGTTCACTCCCGCTGATGCTGCTCGGCCTGCTGTGTTCCTCCAGCAGTTAGTTTTGTGGCATGGAGTACTTTATTTCTAAACTTGCAGAAGGTGGTGAACCTGTGCAATTCTCCACTACAGAATTGAAAATGTTCAAGAAACTGATAGATGCATTTCTTAATCACAAAAGGATCAATGGATAGAGGAAGAAGTAAAAAGCTAATGGATAAGAAAGTAAGACCAAACTGAATTGTTTTGGAGGCATGGAAAGCTGGGTGTTTTATCTTGCCCCTGTTTTCTGTGTATCAACATGCAGGATAAAGTAATCTGACCCCTTGTGCCGTTCTGACATTTATCAGGATCAGGACTGATATTGCTCTGGGCAACATTCCTCCTTTCTCTTATTATCTAGAATTCTCGCAATTTTGTCTTAACTGAGTGAGACTAGATTAAAACAGTTGCAATCCCAAGGGATTGCCTTAGGATGGATATGAAAAGCACGCAAAAAGATGGGCTAAAACTGTACCTTAATTGGTACATGTGACCTTGAAAATAAAACATCATGCATTTAAGACAGATTTTTTTCCTCTACTTTTCCAAAGAGTCATATGTCTTTGGGGGGTTCTTCCACAAAGGGCAGTGGAAGCTGTGTTTGATTTTTTTTTTAAGGTAGTGGTAAGTAGTTGATAAAAATGAGGCAGGAGTAGGTTTGCACAGGTGGATGGAAATTCAGTTGAATAACTAGGGCACAGGAAGCTTATTTCTGCATACAATTAGTGGCTTACTTCTGCTTTCAATTCACATGTACGTTTATACTAAACTAATGGGTAGAAAAATCCAAAGCTTCACTATATACTGGTAAAAAAAGTTTCTTCTAATCTCATTCCTTTGGTGCTAACCCCCAACTTTTAGACAGTGATCTCTGTTTCTCAATACATTATCCAGGCAAAGCATTATTCCTGCGTGCACGCTGTCTAGCCATGTAAGAATTTTCTGTGCATCAATAAGATAATCACTTATTCTGCAAAACGCAGAAAAGTATAGCGCTAGTTTGCTTCATTGGTCAAACGGCCCTTATCATAGCCATCAGCCATATTCTGCAGCAGTGGTGTTACCAAATTAATTGCAGCATTCATTCTGAACAGTTGACATCATCTATTTCCAATACTCATTTTAATTGTTCAAAGTATGAAACGTTATAGAAACATAGAAAATAGGAGTAGGCCATTCGGCCCTGCGAGCCAGCACCACCATTCAATATGATCGTGGCTGAACATCCAAAATCAGTACCCCATTCCGGCTTTTCCCCTCCATATCCCTAGATTCCCTTAGCCTTAAGAGCTTAGTTTATCTAAGAGTTATATTTGCATCACCACATTATTCACAAGGAGTGAGCATCCTCTCTATGAATAATGTATTTGATTGATGTGTATTAACAGCATAATGAATAAGCACTTGCATGCTAATTTGAGGCCAGGTCAATCAAACAAAATGAGATGTAAATTTCTATGAACTTGGTTTCTTATTTTACAATGATAAAACGTCAAACACATCTTTGCATCGACTGCTTACAATTCCCATCAAATCTGTACCTCCTAACCGAGATATCAGGTTGTCAAGCAAATTGTGCCAGAATGAGGAATCTAAATTTCATAAGCACAGGTCCATGATAAAGCACTAAAAAGTAATCAACTTTTTGTTTAACATTTCACTGAAACAAACAGCACACACACACACTCTAAGAATTAGAACAGAAATATTATTACTCACAATTATTTTCTTGCAGTCATGAGCTCGGCACAATTCTGTGTAAGTGGAGTATTGCACATATATCACCCAACTCCCAACAAAAACTGCAAGCCACGAGAAAAATAGGTACTTGACACGTACACATGGCAAGCGGGCCTGTGGACACAGAAAGAACATTTTTCACTCCTGTTCACTGCAGTGCATATTGTCTGTCCCAAATATTTCAACATTGTTATTTTAAAAACATGACGTCAAGAGTTGCAAGATTCCAATAACATTAAGTCGCACCCCATTTTTTGACTGAGACAAAGAGATGTGCCAGAGTAAATGCTAATGACGGTTACACAAAAAGCTGGAGAAACTCAGCGGGTGCAGCAGCATCTAAGGAGCGACGGAGATAGGCGACGTTTCTTCAGAGTTTCATAGACCCATCTTCAGAGTTTCTCCAGCTTTTTATATAACCCTCGATTCTCCAGCATCTGCAGTTCCTTCTTTAACACTAAATGCTAATGACAATGGTTACGTGATTTACAATGAATAGAGGTAGGCATAAGATTTAGGATACAAGAGTTCTAGATGGAACTCTAGACAGAAATAATTAGGAAACTGTAAAGTACCAACAAGACGTGAATGAGCCAGACACAATGCCAACATTTTAGATTAAATCAAATTCACCCGGACCATTTCCGACATCTCCCTAGCGTTTCTGGACCTCACTATTTCCATCGCAGGTAACAGATTACTGACCGACTTCAACTACAAACCCACTGACTCCCATGGCTATCTGGACTACATTTCTTCCCACCCTGCTTCCTGTAAGGACTCTATCCCCCTACTCCCAATTCCTCCGTCTACGCCGCATCTACACCCAGGATGAGGTGTTCCAAACCAGAGCATTGGAGAGGTCCTCATTCTTTAGGGAACGGGGGTTCCCCTCTTCGACTATAGCCGAGGCTCTCCTCTATATCCCGTAGCTCCGGTCTCACTCCCCATCCCCCCCACTCGTAACAAGGACAGAGACCCCCTTGTCCTCGCCTTCCACCCTACCAGCTGTCACATACAACAGATAATCCTCCAACATTATCGCCACCTCCAACGGGATCCCACCACTGGCCACATCTTCTCATCTCCTCCCCTTTCGACTTTCCGCAGAGACCGCTCCCTCTGTAACTCCTTGGTCAATTCATCCCTTCCTACCCAAAACACCCCCTCCCTGGTACTTTTCCTTGCAACTGCAGGAAATGCTACACTTATCGCTTTACACCCCCCCCCCCCCCCCCCTCCATCCAAGGACCCAAGCAGTCTTTCCAGGTGAGGCAGAGGTTCACCTGCACCTCCTCCAACCTCATCTATTGCATCCGCTGCTCTAGGTGTCAACTGCTCTACATCGGTAAGACCAAGCGCAGGCTTGGTGATTGCTTCGCACAACACCTCCGCTCAGTTCACATTAACAAACCTGAAAATTATTTCCCGGTGGCTCAACACTTCAACCCCCCCTCCCCCCTGTCCTGGGCCTCCTCCATGGCCAGAGTTAGTACAACTGCGAATTGTAGGAGCAGCACCTCGTATTTCGCTTGGGTAGTTTACCGCCAGCGGTATGAACACTGACAATTTCAGGTAGTCCTTGCTTTCTCCCTCCTTCCCCTCCCCTGCCCAGCTCTCCCACAGCCTGTCTCCGCCTCTTCCTTTCTTCTTCCCGCCCCCCCACAAAATAGGACGTACATGGTAAATGGTAGGGAATTGAGGAATTCTGTGGAACAGAGGGATCTAGGAATAACTGTGCATAGTTCCCTGAAGGTGGAATCGCATGTAGATAGGGTGGTAAAGAAAGCTTTTGGTGTGCTGGCCTTTATAAATCAAAGCATTGAATATAGGAGTAGGGAAGTAATGTTAAAATTGTACAAGGCATTGGTAAGACCAATTCTGGAGTATGGTGTACAATTTTGGTCGCCTAATTATAGGAAGGATGTCAACAAAATAGAGAGAGTACAGAGGAGATTTACTAGAATGTTCCAGCAACTAAGTTACAGAGAAAGGTTGAACAAGTTAGGTCTTTAGTCTTTGGAGCGCAGAAGGTTAAGGGGGGACTTGATTGAGGTCTTTAAAATGATGAAAGGGTTAGACAGAGTTGACGTGGATAAGCTTTTCCCATCGAGGGTAGGGAAGATTCAAACAAGAGGGCATGACATGAGAATTAAGGGACAGAAGTTTAGGGGTAACATGAGTGGGAACTTCTTTACTCAGAGAGCGGTGGCTGTGTGGAATGATCTTCCAGCAGAAGTGGTGGAGGCAGGATCGATTTTAACATTTAAAAGTAAAGTGGATAGGTATATGGAAGGGAATGGAGGGGTATGGTCTGAGTGCAGGTAGATGGGACTAGGGGAAAATAAATGGTCGGCACGGACTGGAAGGGCCGAGAAGGCCTGTTTCCGTGCTGTAATTGTTATATGGTTATATGGTTAAAGTGACTCGGGTGTGTCAACTATTTTGGTCCCAAAGAGAGAACAGACTGTTTATACTCTGACAACAAACTCATCCTGGGCAGGGAAGCTAATAGTAAGGAGATACACACAAAAAAAACTGGAGTAACTCAGGGGGTCAGACAGCTTCTCTGGAGAAAATGGAATAGGTGACGTTTCGGGTCAAGACCCTTCTTCAGACGGAGAGTCAAGGGAAAGGGAAACAAGAGATATAGACGGTATAGAGAGGCACATAAATACTGCAGATGCTGAAATCATACATAGAAAATAGGAGGCCATTCGGCCCTTCGAGCCAGCACCGCCATTCGTTGTGATCATGGCTGATCTTGAATTAAAAATGAACGCTGGAAGGGTCAAGTCTGTGGAGGGAAATGGATAGACAATATTTCAGGTTGCAAATCTTATTCAGGAGTAAGAGGAGGGGAAGGCAGAAGCAGATGGGAGGGAGGAGAAGATGCTAGGGAGGTGAGGATGCAAGGGGGAAGGTGGGTTGTGGAGGGGGAATGGGGAGGTCAGTGAAGGGGTTGGGGAGAGGGAAGTGGTGAGGGGAAAGGGGTTTGTGGCCTAAAATTGGAGAATTAAATGTTCATTCCATTGTGTTGTAAGCTACCCATTGAATTCTCCAATTTTGAGGAACTTACCCAAATCCCCTCCATATCACATAAGGATTAGTAAAGTGCCAGGGATAGAGAGAGTACAGAGGAGATTTACTAGAATGTTGCCTGGGTTCCAGCAACTAAGTTACAGAGAAAGGTTGAACAAGTTAGGTCTTTATTCTTTGGAGCGCAGAAGGTTAAGCGGGGACTTGATTGAGGTCTTCAAAAATGATGAAAAGGATAGACAGAGTTGACGTGGATAAGCTTTTACCGTTGAGGGTAGGAAAGATTCAAACAATAGGGCATGACATGAGAATTAAGGGACAGAAGTTTAGGGGTAACATGAGGGGGAACTTCTTTACTCAGAGAGTGGTGGCTGTGTGGAATGATCTTTCTGCAGAAGTGGTGGAGGCAGGATCGATTTTAACATTTAAAAGTAAAGTGGATAGGTATATGGACGAGAAGGGAATGGAGGGGTATGGTCTGAGTGCAGGTAGATGGGACTAGAGGAAAATAAATGGAAGGGCCGAGAAGGCCTGTTTCCGTGCTGTAATTGTTGTATGTTATATGTTATATCAGTCTAAAGAAGGGTCTCGACCTGAAACGTCACCTATTCCTTCGCTCGATAGATGCTGCTTCACCAGCCGAGTTTCTCCAGCATTTTTGTCTACCCAACATTTTAGATGATGTCAGTTCGATTAAACGATGATGGCTAAAGTAATGAACATAAGGGGGGGAGTTAGCACAGAAAGACAGAGAATTATCAATGTTTGGGCCTCAGCTATTTAAAATATGTTTCAATTAATTAACTGAGGAGTGTGTACCGGTAATTCATGTTTTCTTGATGACACTTGGCTAGGTACGCCAGAAAACAGCAAACCGTAGACCTGTTCTTCCAGTGACAGTTGTAGGCAAACAATCAGAGTGAATGTCCACTGAGACATTCCCATTTCAACTCTGCTAATTTTCAGAAAAATTAGGAAAAAAGTCTCGAGAAGCTCACAAGTTTTATTTTAAAACTTTAAAGTGACTTTCAATGCAATGATTAAGCTAAAGATCCGATCTAGCCGCAAAGTTCTCACCACAGAAATAACTTTCACAGATACATTATATCCTGCAACCACTTCCAACATTGCAAATGTTATAAAGTATTGTATATTTGTCAGTTTAAACATGATCAAATCATTACATTGGTAGGACAGTAAGTAGTAGTCAGCAACAAATCAAATTTAGAGAATTAGAGTCAAAAGTTTGCCGCATGGAAACAACTCATCCACACCACCACAATGCCCATCTAAGGTACACCCATTTACCCACGTTAGGTCCTCTCCCTCTAAATCATTTCTATCATGTACCTGTCCAAATGACTTTTAAAATGTTACTGTACCTGCCACAACCATTTTTATCTGGCAGTTTGTTCCATATATAGAAACATAGAAAATAGGTGTAGGAGGAGGCCATTCGGCCCTTCGAGTCAGCACCGCCATTCATTGCGATTATGGCTGATTGTCCCCAATCAATAACCCATGCCTGCCTTCTCCCCATATCCCTCGATTCCACTAGCCCCTAGAGCTCTATCTAATTCTCGCACTATATGCACTCTAGGTGTGAAGAAGTTGTCACTTGGGTGCTTTTTAAATGTTATCCGTCTCATCTCAAACCAATGCCCACTAGATTTGAATTTCATTTCGGAGTCACGTGAGTGACTTCGTGAAGAGCCCGCCGGCGCGCATGCTCGACATATCGTCGTATCGCGTTGCTGCGACGGCTGACGGAGGAGCGAGCTCCTCGCCAGCCCTTCATAAGGGAACCACGCAGGTAAGTATGCTACCTTAAGTTGGTGGTTCTTGTTGTGTTTGTTTCACAGCAAGAACATGGATGGGAGAGGCCGGAGTTCGAGGAGAAGTCGCCGGCCAGCAGTTCCGGAGCGAGAGTTGTCGGGGGTACCTGCAACACAGACCGGAACGAGGGCGGAGATGTCGGTGAGCTCTGTATTTTCAGGTCCGGACCCGCCCGCACACCACAGCTCGGAGGAGTTCGACGAGGAGGAGTGTGGTGTGCCGCCAGAGCAGGACGACTCTGCCATGGCAGCCAGGCGTCAGCAGGCTTGCTGACGGCTTCGAGCAGAAGGGTCCGTGCGGTTGCACGGCCCGTTTCACGCAGCCCTCTGAGAAGGGGAAGGGCAGGAGCCCAGCAGCCTAACCCTGTCGGGGCTAAGGCTCTGCCTGCCGCCAAGGAGCGGTCAGGTTCCAGGACGGGACCCGGGGCAGCTGTGAGGTCCAGCCGTCGCCCCCCAACTTTCGACGCCGGGACGAGTCAGTTGGGGGTCCCGTCACGGTCGCCGAGCCCCCCATGGATGGGTGGGCGAGACCATGCGTCGGCAAGGTCCACGATGTGGGCAGCTGGCAAGCCTGCACGGGCCCAAGGTATCCAGGCTTCGGCTGGTGCCGACACCATGCCGCATCTGTCCATAGAGGCAACGGCTTCCGCTCCCGCTAAACGGAGGCGGTTGAACACGCCCGTGCAGGAATCGCGCAGTTTCGCCTCGGCGGCTGTCGACGACAACTACCGGCACCGGCAGGGCCTCGACGAGGTGCGGGCCGATGACAGGAGCCCCGGCCAATTTTCAGAGCCGGAGGACTCCGACCACCTGAGTGTTCAGGGTGAAGGGCGTATTGACCGGATGGAGCGGCTGCTGGAGCTTCTCCTACAAGGTCAACAACAACAGGCATCCAGCAGCGACAGGCACAGGGCTTCATCACCAGCTTCGTACACCAGCCTGGAGCAGCAGGACGAGGAGGCCGTGGTTGACCCCATCCCACCCCCGCCTGAATTACCGGCGGAGGACCTCCTCGATGTGGCTACCAAATTTGCAGCCCCTCATTCGTTGGGGCTTCCCATCAATACGAAGTTGGCAGCCACAGTGGACTTCCTAAATAATCACCAGCTTCAGGAGGAAGTCCTACTACAAGCCATGAGCCGTCACAAGGCTCCCTCAAACTGCAATTCCCTCAACGTGCCTGTGGTCAATACGCCAATATGGGGCAACATCAGTGCGGCTATCCGTCAGCAGGAGCTGAAAATTCAGCGGATCCTGAAACTCCTCATGGCCGGGATTACTGCCTTTGTGCGGTCGGTCGACGGAGAGGAGCTTAATTTGGACCAGGAGGATGCTCTGGCGCTTCTGTGCGCTACTCAAAACGAAATAAACGGCTTTCGGAAGAACAGCATCCGCCCAGCGCTCAACCCTAAGTTTGCAGGGTTGTGCAAACCACCGCCGCCGCCGCCGCCCCGTCAGCTCTTTGGCGAAGACCTCTCCAAAAGGGTCAGAGAGCTGGATGAACAAGCCAAGACCGTGGGGCTCATGCGCTTTCACAGTGCCCCCACGCCATCAAGCTCGAAAGCCCCACTTGGCCGTTCACGAGGGTCTGTCAGCACTTCCACCAGGAATTACCCTCCAGCTCCAAACCGATATCAGCCACCCCAACCCCAGGGGTCTTTTTTAGGACAGGCTCGGCAGAAGCCGAGGTGGAAAATGAGGACGCCACGACCTCAAACCAACCCAGCACCTCCACGACCACCCACTCGTGTCAGGGACCGCCGGTAACCACAGAGGTGAGGCGATCTGGTTCTCTTTTTTCTCTTTGTTTAACTCCACATGTTGGTGGGCGTTTGCGGTTGTTTGCGGGTGCATGGGGTGACATTACCAGCGATGAGTATGTGTTACGGAATATTCAGGGCCATAGTATTGAGTTTATTAATGGGGACATCCCTCCACCTCAGCATAGGCCGGGTCGTACTTTCAAACTAACGGCTGCGGAACAGTCAGTAGGCTATAAGGAAATTTTAAGGTTGGAACAGAAAGGGGTCATAGAGAGAACGGTTCATGAGCCCGTTGAATTTGTTTCCAATATTTTCACTAGACCTAAGAAGGATGGAGGCTGTAGAGTCATTATTGATCTAACCACTCTGAATAACTTTGTAACATATACTCATTTTAAAATGGACACGTTTGAAACGGCCAAATCATTGATTTCACAAGGGTGCTTTATGGCATGCATAGATTTACAGGATGCGTACTATACCGTACCTATGAAAAAATATTACAGAAGGTTCTTAAAATTTATCTGGATGGATCAGCTGTGGCAATATAGGGCGTTGCCTAATGGGCTCACCACAGCCCCTCGCTTATTTACTAAATTGGTGAAGCCAATTATGGCTTATTTAAGACAAAGACATCATATTGTTATGGCCTATTTAGATGATATTTTAATTGTCGGCCACACCTTGGAATTAGCACAACAAGGGGTGGCAGCTGCGGTCAATTTGTTCCAACAGCTTGGGTTCATTGTTCATCCAGAAAAATCTAAGTTCTGCCCCACCCAGGTAATTAATTATCTGGGGTTCCAGGTGAATTCCATTAGCATGAGAGTCACCATACCAATTAACAAAATTGAGGAGGTAACACAGGTGTGTACAGACTTGATTAATACTCGTATACCATCGATTCGTCACACAGCTACTGTCATTGGCAAGATTGTGGCTTTGTTTCCGGCAGCCCGGTATGGACCTCTGCATTATCAAAACTTGCAGAGAGCCAAGATCGCTGCGTTGCGACGGCATGCTGGTCATTATGATCGATCAATGCGGCTGCCGCCTGCAGCATTGGATGAATTACGATGGTGGGTTTGCCACATTAGTAAATCGTTCAAAACTATTATTGAGGCGAAACCGATGATATACTTACAAACTGATGCGAGCTCTGATGGCTGGGGAGCTACGAATCAATTCTCTAGTTGTGGGGGCCGATGGGATACCCTTGAGAATACGATGTTGGTATCACAAGGGATCAACTATTTGGAGCTGCTTGCAGCGTTTCACGGACTTCGTGCATATTGTTCCAAGATCATTGGAGCACATGTCCGGCTCCAAATAGACAATACCACAGCGGTGGCATATTTAAACCACATGGGCGGTACCAGGTCAGTTTCATGTGATAAATTGGCTAATTCAATTTGGCTCTGGTGTGTCAAGAGAGACATTTGGATTTCAGCTACCTATTTGCCAGGTGAGCTTAATATTGTGGCGGACGCCAGGTCACGCAAGTTCAATGATAATATTGAATGGATGTTACATCCTGAAATTTTTGCAAAAATCACAGCCAAATTTGGGAAACCGGACATTGACCTTTTTGCGTCCCGGTTGAACCATCAGGTACCAACCTACGTCGCGTGGGAACCAGATCCTGGGGCTATAGCGTTAGATGCATTCTCGCTAGACTGGGGGAATTGCTTTTTCTATGCATTCCCCCCGTTTTGCCTCATCAGTCGGGTATTACGTAAAATTCAGATGGACGGTGCCAAGGGCATCCTTATCATACCCGACTGGCCTACACAGCCATGGTATCCGATGGTCTTTGACACGCTCAGTGAACCTTGGGTCCGTTTGCAGGGTACCCCAGAATTAGTTACTCACCCTGTTTCAGGGGAGCCACATCCCTGCCATGGCTATTTAAATTTGTTGGCTTGCAGATTCTGAATCGGCCTTTAGAACAATACGGCCTTTCTACCCGGACCATGGATACCATTGCGGCGTCGTGCCGAGAGTCTACAAGGCGAAGATACCGCTCTCACATCAGGAAGTGGGAAGCCTTCTGCAGCCGCTCTCGCATCACGTACGATGCCGTGACTATAACCGACGTCCTGGAATTCCTCGCGGGGTTGCACCATGATGAACACTTAAGCTACAGTGCCATCAACAGCGCCAGGAGCGCTCTATCATTCTACCTCAATATTGAGGTGGGATCCAACAGGCTAGTGTCCAGGCTCATGCGGGGTATTTTCAATACGAATCCGCCTACACCACGTTACAATATCACCTGGGATGTCAGGGACGTTTTAACTCTGCTCAGGACGTGGTCCCCCATGGAAGGGCTCCAGCTGGACAAACTCACCATGAAGCTGGTGATGTTACTAGCGCTGACTTCAGCACAGAGGGTACAGACACTCCATAAACTACGTGTCGACAGAATGATGTCTACCCCCACAGAAGTAGTTTTCTTTGTTGACGAGCTACTAAAGCAACACAGACCTGGGTGCACAGGGCTGCAGCTGAAGTTCCCGGCATACCCCGCCGATGCTAGGCTATGCTTAGCCTCCCATATCCGTTACTACGTCAAGGTGACGGCAAGCATCAGAGGAATGGAGAGATACCTGCTTGTCACTCATAAGAGACCTCACCATCGAGTGACAACACAGACGATATCCAGGTGGCTTCGAGTCGTCTTGGGTAAGTCGGGTATCGACACTAATGTGTTCAAATCTCATTCCACCAGGGCTGCATCGACGTCGGCGGCGAGGGTCATGGAGGTGCCCATGGACCATATTCTCGCCACAGCAGGATGGGCTAATGAGACGGTGTTCCAGCGGTTCTACAACCGGCCCGTTGCTGCGCCTCTACAGTTCGCAGAAGCCGTGCTAGATGCGGGGCAAGAACGTGGAGATGTCCCCGAATGAGGGGTTTTGATTTGTTTGTTAATAAATATGCTTTGTTTTGCAGTATGGACTAGTCAGCAAGTTATTCCTCCCATCCATCCCTGGTAGTGGTGTGACAGCATGGACGTGGTCCAGGGCGTGTCATCACAGAAGCTTTGAAGTCTTCACGAAGTCACTCACGTGACTCCGAAATGAAATAGTAAGATTGAACGAGAACTTACCAGTTCGAAGGTTGATCTTTATTTCATGAGGAGTCGAAGTGAGGGATTTCGTGCCCTCCTCGCCCAACCCTCAATCACCTTCATCTGGTAATCTTAGTCAATTCAATCATACTATGCGAAGTCATTTCTATTGTTGGTTCTGTGATTCCACGCCGCTACTTTGAAGTATGTCGAGCATGCGCGCCGGCGGGCTCTTCACGAAATCCCTCACTTCGACTCCTCATGAAATAAAGATCAACCTTCGAACTGGTAAGTTCTCGTTCAATCTTACTATTCCTCTTCCCTGGGAAAAAGATTGCATGTGTCTTAGCTATACTCTTCATGATTGTGTACATCCCCACGAGGTTACCTTTCATTCTCCTGTGCTCCAGGGAGTAAAGGGCTCAACCTCTCCCTGTAACTCAATCACTTGAGTCCTGTAACATTCCTGCAACTCTTCTTTGCACTCTTTCCAGCCTAGTGATTTCCTCTTGCCCATAACAGTGCGCAATACTCGAAGCATGGGCTGACCAACATCTTATATAACTGTCATGTAATGTCCTAACTGCTATTCCTAATGCTCTGACTCATGAGAAGCATAAATAAAGACCTTGTGGGATATTCCGATTCTGTACCATTGTAACAACGCAGGGGAAAAAAATAAAAGCACGTTCATATTAACTGGCCCTTACTGTTACCCTCATGATGAGATCAGGGGAGGCATTAAGTCTCCCATCTCCATAGACATACTCTACATCCTTAATAGGTGGTTTAGAACATTAAATTGCCCTTAAATATTGCCATACCCTCGCTTTATATTCTGGTTGTTTGTATAAACAAGGAGACATCCCTCAACATGGTAACACAAAAAGTTTGTTTGGTAGTCTGATGTTTTGTGCTCAGAATCCCTCTGAACAACAACTGGTATTCCAATATTAAAATGAGTTCTTTCATTTAGGACTTGAATCCATGGTAAATGTGCAATCCCGCAAAAAACACCTGCCTGCATTCAAAATGTGAAAGTATGCAATTATAGATATTCAAACTGTTGCTAATCATTTATTGTTATTTGGTTTTTTTTTTAAAGTACAAAACAATGTGCTGTTGAGTGCCAGGCAAGGAGATCAGATTCTGCAGAAGATCTGCTTGTAATAAATAAAGATCTTTTATGTCTCCAGTGACTCGAGTCAGTCACAACAGTGTCGCTTAAAGATCAAGTGTAATTATGGACACTAAAATAATCATCCAATCCCTCGAGCGTAATTGCTAATTAAACAAAACTTCAAAACACGTATTCATTCTTATTTTTCTTTACTGAATCTTGAAGGGCCTTCATTCAGAAGTTTCTCAGTTGACCCATTATTATTCCCACAGGAGGATTTAACTCACTTTCAACTTCACCTTAATCTAGAACACTAACAGCACAAAAATCCTTACAGTAATAACAGGAAAATAGCTTACTGGCAGGTTTTATTATTGCTTTGGATCTTGCACTTCTCATACTGAAAGTCCCAGAACATGGCGATGCCTTTTAAAATAATCCAGTAATCTCATATCATTATAAAAGGGAAATGGCTCCATTACTGAAAGCACATGTCAAGCTTTATCAAAACAAGTATAACATCGCCTGGGTAAATTCATTCTCACTTAAATGTTAACAAATAATCTTTAAATATGTTTTTGTCCCTCTTGTGCCACCTTTTTTTATTACTTAGTTTCAACCCTGCTCAGTTATGAAAGTGTGTTGTTCTAGTCTTTTTCCACAGATTACAATACTGCTTCTCCTTCGTAAATTACGTCAAGTCGCCAGCAATCGCCTGAAAAACCGGCGACTGGAACGGCGACTGACAGAGTGCAACACACACACACACGTTGCTTCCTTCACCAGCCAGTTAAGCAGGCGGGGGAAGCGCGGTCCGAGTGAAATTCACATGGTGCAAACCAATGTGATACAGACACACCACGCGATGAACAGGAATGTTGGTGCTATAATTAAGACGGTGAAAGCACAGTGTACGGGAATGATCACTTAAGTCCTTTAAAAAAAGGGGGGGGGGGGGGGTGACAACTTTTAAGAAGCCGGAGATACACAGCTGTGAAGCTCAGAGGACATTAACAATACCGGTCGGTTATCCATGGTTCTGAAAACTGCTTATGGTTTTTTTTTTCCCCCCAATGAGCCAATGAAATTCACCGGTCAGCACCGGCTACAACCTATGAGAACCTTCGACCTCCTGGCGACCCACCTATGGCACGAGAATTCTCGCTACTCTCCATGGCGGCTTCATTCTGGTCGCCGCAAATTTTTCAATATGTTGCAAAATTTGTGGGCACTAGTTCCCAGAATGCAGGAACCCCTCAAGACCATGAAGGTGACCCCGGCAACCACCCAGGAACATATGGCGACCGCATAGTCTCCTGCAGTCACCTAAAATATCGCCCAAGTGGGACAGGCCCATTACAGCGAATGCAGCAGCGGAGACCCTGGTACAATCCAGACTACGGGTGCTGTCTGTACGGAGTTTGTACATTCTCCCCGTGACCTACATGGGTTTTCTCCGAGATCTTCCGTTTTCTCACACACTCCAAAGACGTCCAGGTTTTGTCCCTAGTGGGTGTAGGATGGTGTTAACGTGGAGATCACTGGTCGGCGCGGACCCGGTGGGTCGAAGGGCCTGTTTCCACTGCATGTCTAAACTAAACTAACCAAGTTCTTCCAAGGTCCTGCCGAGTTACTCCAGCACTGCGTCTTTTTTTGCCCAATGCATTCACCCTTTCCCAGTAGGAGGTGGAGACCAGATTCTCTGTACAAACTGTGGAGGACAGCAACATTTTAAACAGACTGTATTTACACAGCTATTACATACAGGGCTTTGGACTTGGTGTTGGAAATTGGCTGGAGTGAGATGGTTTTCTTTTGATAGACACAATCAGGATAGATTATCTGGCCTCCTTCAGTTTCAGAAATTGTCTGATTAGTCCGTACTCCTTTTGCTCAGCTGTTCCATGAAAAAAAAAAATTTTCTCCCCAATAATGTCACTTCCTACAACAGAAGAGGAGCTCTACCTTACTGAATCAAATTTATTGGTAGATCATTCTGCACCAGAAAACATATACCTTACACACCCTCGCAAAGTATTTCATCAATTATTAATCACTTGGGTATGAAGTATTTATGGCAATTGGTAACAGATACTGAGGCCAATTTACAGACATCAAAATTGCATATATGCTGCCAGATGTGCCGATCATGAACTTGCCATTCCAGGATTCAATGTCTTCATCTGAAGCACAAAACTGCTGGAGGAACTCAGGAGGTTGAGCTGTGTGTGTGTTTGTGTGTCTGTGTGTGTCTGTGTGTAGAAAGGAATTGTCAATGTTTCAGGTGGGGACCCAACATCAAAACTAGTCTCCAGCAGCTGCATTTAAAACATGCTTCTCTCAGTTAATGGTTTCATTGTAATATGTACAGGCAATGGAATGATGAAATTCCTACTTGCTGCAGGTTTTACAGGCCCATGAACCCGAAAACACAGAACAAATAATCAATAATACAATAAATCAATAATACTAGGTTACCACACCATAATAGTGCAAATCCAAAGTCCGTAGTGCAACCAAAACAAAGACCACAGTAGATCATAGTTGCCGAGGAATTGGTTCAAGTGTTCAATGTTCAAGGGTCTAATCATTGGTGAGAAGAAGCTATTCATGAATCTTGAGGTCTCAATTTTCAGACTCCTGAACCTTCTTCCCAGCAGTAGTAGCCAGATGAGAATATGGCCCGGTTGATGTGGGTCTTTGATAATGTTAGTTGCCTTTTTGAGGCAGCACCTCCCATGGGTCCCATCAATGGTGGTGAAATGAATACCTGTGAAGTACTGGACAACATCTACAACTTTATGCAGCCTCCTTCATTGCAGGGTGTTACGCGTTGCTGAACCAACCCGTGATGCAACCAGTAAGTATGTTCTCCACCATACACCTGAAGAGGTTCAGTACATAAAACATACTGCATCCTCTCAATCTGCAAAGTAGAGGCATCTATAAGCTTTCTTTGCGATTGCATCGACACGCTGGACCCAGGACAGATCTTCAGAGATACAGTATGCACGCCCAGGAACTTGAACTCTCCAAGTGTCCCATCAATGAAGACAGGTTCATGAATTCCAAGCTTTCTCCTCCTGAAGTCAACAATTAGTTGTTCAAGAGTGTTTTATTATTATATGTCCCGAAACAGAACTTCTTACTTGCAGAAGTCTTGTAATTCTTACTTGCGAGTATTGCTAACTCACAGACATAACCAATGAATGTTGAATGTGGCTGATAGATCCAACAGCGAAGAGGCAGCTACGTGGAACTTGGATACTTTTCAAGTCAAACAAACGTTATTGTCATTTAGAAATACATTGATATATGCAGTTCCAAACAAAATTACGTTGCATTTGGCTCCCTGTGCAACACAATAAATTAACAGAAGGATAGGCATGGATGAAAAGGCTAAATAGACAACGGTAGCAGCCCATTACATGGCATTCAGGAGTCTTTTGGCTCGTGGGAAGAAGCTGTTGCAGAACCTTGATGTTCTGCTCCTTATGCTGCGATATCTTTTTCCCGAGGGCAGCAGAGTGAACAGACCGTGATGGAGGTGTGTGGGGTCTTTTATAATACTGCTGGCCTTAGACACGCAACGTTTGGTCGCAAAATCCCCGATTGAGGGGAGAGAGGTCCCGATGATTTTTTCTGCTGTCCTCACCACTCTCTGCACAGACTTCCAGTCGGAGGCTCTACAGTCCCCAAACCAGACAGAGATACAGCTGGTCAGAATACTCTCTATGGTGCCCCTGTAGAAAGTAGTGAGGATGGGATGGGAGAGATGAGCTCTTCTCATCCGGCGCAGAAAGTGCAACCGCTGCTGCGCTCTCTTAACTGTTGATGAGATGTTATTCGACCAGGTCAGACTGTTAGTGATCTGCACCCCCAGGAACTTTGTGCTACTGACCACCTCCACATCGCTGTCATTGATGTGAAGTGGTGTGGGACTGTGCCGGGTTTTCCTGAAGTCGACGATAACCTCCTTTGTTTTTTCGACATTCAGGATTAGGTTGTTCATATTGCACCAGTCCACCAGTTGGTTCACCTCCTCCCTGTAAGCCAGCTCATTGTCATCCCTGATGAGGCCCACCACTGTTGTGTCATCTGCGTACTTCATGATGTGGTTTGTACTAAACCTGACACAACAGTCGTGAGTCATCAGGGTGAACAGCAGTGGACTCAGGACACAGCCCTGAGGGGAGCCGGTGCTCAGAGAGATGGTGTTGGAGGTGTTATTTCCAACCCTCACAGACTGGGGTCTGTCAGTGAGGAAGTCCAGTAGCCAGTTACACATGGGGGTGCCGAGGCCCAATGGAACCAGTTTGCTTATCAGGTGCTGGGGGATAATGGTGTTGAATGTTGAACTGAAATCCATGAACAGCATTCGCACATAGGTGTTTTTCTCCTCTAAATGTTCCAGGCTCAGATGGAGTACGGAGGATATAGCGTCATCTGTTGAGCGGTTTGGCCTGTAAGCAAACTGGTATGGGTTGAGTGTGGAGGGGAGTCTGGAGGTAATGTGGTCCCTGACCAGCCTCTCGAAGCACTTCATCATTATGGGGGTGAGTGCTACAGGGCGGTAGTCATTGAGACATTGTATGTTGGATTTTTTTGGCACTGGTATGATGGTGGCAGTCTTGAAACATAATGGGATGACAGCCTGGTTCAGCGAGGTGTTAAATATGTCCGTAAGGACGTGTGCCAGCTGATCAGCACATTCCCTGAGCACCCGCCCTGGTATGTTATCAGGGCCTGCCGCCTTTCGTGCGTTCACTCCTTTTAAGGTCCTCCGAACATCCACTATGTCAAGACTGAGTGCCTTTTCCTCACAATGAGGAATACCTTTGCTTGCAGGTGTGTTATTTAATGCCTCGAACCGACCAAAATAGTTGTTGAGTTTATTGAGGAACTCAATGTTGTCATCACAGGATGGTGAAGCAGTCTTATAGTCCGTGATTGATTTGATTCCCTGCCACATGCGCCTGGTGTTCTTGCGGTCATGGAAGAAGCTCTGGATTTTCTGACCATGGGCACGCTTGGCCAGCCTGATGACTTGGTTCAGGTTGGCTCTTGCGGATCCGAGTGCCACCACGTCGCCGGATTTAAACGCGGCATTACGTGCTCTCAGCATTCCACGTACCTCTGTGGTCATCCAGGGTTTCTGGTTGGCCCGTACAGTGATGGTCTTGGTGACACAGACATCCTCAATGCACTTCTCCATGTAAGCAGACACGGATGCAGCATACTCCTCCAGGTTGATGTGTTTTTATGCTTTTAAGCTTTTTATGCTTTTAGTACAAGAGGAATGTAAATTGTAGAATTATGCTTAATATAGATCTATTCATCATTAACTACTGTAAATGCTCATCAAGCAGCATCTCTAGAAAAAATGGAGCATTTAATGTTTCACATCTATAGGACTATATTTGAACATGGTGATTTGCTTTAAGGAAGTTCAACAAAACACATCAGGGCATGAAACATGCCAGGGTACACAGAATTTTCATTTTGAGCCTATGTAGAAGTCTGGCATTCTCAGAAACAAAATTAATAATCTTACAAGAGTATGCAAATTGTTGCATGGTTGAGTAGCTTGTTTATATTGTTAAAGAAATTGCTACTAAGGCAACTGCAGCACAAGACACCACAGCACACTCCAGCCATTTTCAGGTGCTCAAGTTTCACCTAATCTGTCGGGCAAAATATGTTCAATGTTAAGATAGAGTGAGCATTCTCTAGGTCTCCTGTTGTCCAAAGGTGACGTCTTATATTTTTAGAGAAATTATACACTGAAAATAACATTGCTATTACTGGGCGACTGTGAACTGATGTAAAGTTTTATTCGACAACATCCACATTATTGGTGGAATATGAATATATTTAAGGAATTATTTAGAGAGAATATGTGCCATGGACACTTCCAGTACATTTCATAGGTAAATAATTGTCATTGTTAAGTCAGATAACAGGAAAGACAAATTAATCAAAGTCATGTACACAGCAGAGTTTCTGTATTATGTAAAAACTGATTGTAAAAAGCAGAAGATTTCAGTTTCTGTCTGCTGTTAAATTATTTTTTAATTTGAAGTCAAGTGCCATTCTCTTTCTGATCATGGATTTAAAAACGAACATTTTACTTGTAGCTATTCACTGTTATAAAGCAGTCTTAAATATTGATGCAATAAAGATCCAAAGCAAAAGGTAAAAGCACTATTGACATGCTGGCTAAATTCTTGATACTTGCATCATTACTAAAGTAACTAACACACACACCAAAGCAATGAAGCTTCAAGGAACACCAGGATGATTCAATTGCAATATAGGTCGAATAAGAATACACTATTTCATCTGGGTCATCTAATTTAATATTGATGTGAACTCGTAACACAAATTTTATCAAAGGTGGTCAAATTATACTGCGCAGCCCAAAAAAGGACAAGTGCTTTAAAAACAAGATCACCATAAAGGATCCACCTATTTTGTCTGCCGATCCATCCAGTTTTATTCCCAGATATTTGGATGAAATACAGTAGTTTGTAGAAGATTTCATAAGAAGCATAATAATAAAAAAATCTGGGGACACACATAATGCATACTTAGCTGATTTAATATGGATCAGTTAGATAGATAAATAGGTAGAACAGTACAGCACAGAAACAGGTCCTTCAGCCCATGTTGAACACGAGCCAAATTACACAAATCCTTTTTGCCTGCATGTGTTCCACGTACGTCCATTTCCAGCATCTTCACGTATCTATCTGAAAGCCTCACAAATGCCACTATCGTATCTGCTTCCATCACCATTCCTAGCAGCACATTCCAACCACCTGCTACACTTTATGACCTCTGTGTTAAAAAAAAAATCTCCACATACATCTCATTGAAACTCTCCCCGCCCTTCGATTGGTCAGTGACGGAGAGAATTAGCAGCTTCAAATTCCTAGGCGTTAAAATCTGTCCTGGTTCCGGCACAGAGATGTAATTATGAGGAAGGTGTGTCATCACCTCTAGATTCTTGGGAGTTTGAAAAGATTTGGTACGTCACTGAATGCTCCAAAATTTCTACAGATGCACTGTGCGGCAAATCCAATATACAAGATGCAAGAGGATGCAGCGAGTGGTGGACTCAGTCCTGTCCATCATTGGCACAGCCCTTCCCATCATTGGAGGCATAAGGTGCGTCCTACCTTAAAGGATCCCCACCATCCAGGTCTTGCCCACTACTCGCTGCTACCATCAGGCAGGAAGTACAGAAACATGAAGTCCTACACATACTGGGTTCAGGTACAGTTACTTTCCCACCAACTATCAGGTGTTGAACTAGCCTACACGATTGTGGGAGGAAAGCGGAGCACCAGGAGAAAACCCAAGGGGTCACAGGGAGAACGTAACAACTCCATACAGACAGCACCCGTAGACAGAATTAAATCTGGGTCCCTAGCGCTACAAGGCAGCAACGCGACCACTGCGACACTGTACCCAATAGCACCTGCTCCAAATTCATCATATTTTCTAGCTCCTGCCAAATAAATGTTGTAATTTCTCCTCTTCCAATTTAGTACTTTCTCCCAATGTCCACATGGCTTTTATTTAGAAGGATATTAAAACTTATGGGGTTGGAATCACAGTTTCCAAAATACCATCCACTGAAATAACAGTCACCTGGCCAGGCTAGTTTCCCCGCCTTCAAGATCTATTACAGTCTCTCCTCTAGTTTCACTAGTGATGTATTGATTTGACAGTCAAGAGCATACTTATTGATTGTATCTAGGCTTGGGTTGGCAACTCGAATGCCCAAGAACAAAGAAGACTACAGAGTGGTGGACAGCCCCCCGTCACTATCAAACAGACCATAGGAGCCGCCAATAGGCAGCCGATATCAAAGACCCACACCACCCGGCCACACTCTAATTTTGCTCCTACCATAAGAAAAAAGGTACAGAAGTGTGCAAACTGACCACCAAGTTCAAGAACAGCTTATTCCCAGCAACTATCGTGCTCTTGAACACCACACAACACTCTCAGCAACTATTGTCTTCTATCGTTGCATTATGGACTTCGGTTTTTGCACAATTATGTTTACCTAGTTTAATGGTTATTCATTGATTGTATTCTTGATTATTATATATTATCTGTTACTTGTGCGTTTATGAGCCTGTTAAACTACAGCAAATAAGAATTTCATTGTTCTGTTGGTACATGTGACAATTAACCACTCTTAACTCAATTGACAAATATCTGAAATTTTATGCTCAAATAAATCTTAATTTAAGGAAATAAAAACTAGCAGATAGTATGGGTAGGCTATTTAGAATGGAGGGGTGGGAGATTGCAACCTTCACGTGGTCCACCCTGTTTTGACTAATGCAATCAACCCAACGTGCACAAACAAATAGAACAAGTTGACCTTCAACTTTAGGCTGTGCACGCCATGCGTAAGAATAAGATTTAGAATGGAGATGATGAAATTCCTTGTTCGCACAAAGCTCATAGAGTAAACAATGACTGAACTGCTCAGCATTTAAGGAATATTTCGCCCTCCGATTCAGTATTCAAAATCTGAACCCGCTCCAACTGAATGTCACTGAAGCATTAAGGAAGAGACAAAAATTGTCTTCAGTTTGCAGGAGATAGAAAATTTCATGAAAGAACAGAAAATAATTTGCAGCTTGTACTTGAACGAGATATTAACTGAGAAATACTGCAAGTTTTCATCAGTTTAATTCTGTCAATGTACCCTCGAGACTGTCAAAATATATGTCTAGCGAGTGACGTCTACAGAAGCTTTGCCTAAGCAGCACCCCTGTCATGCCTAATTAAGTGTGATGTTTTAAGCTGCGGTAAATACACCCAATCTGATAGGACTACATCAAGAGCACTGCAATCACTATGAACAAAAATGCTCACTATGCAGGGATCACTCTGAAGTGTGAAATACCCCATTCCTGCCTTCTTCCCATATCCCTCGATTCCGCTAGCCCTAAGAGCTCTATCTAATTCTCTTTTGAATGCATCCAGAGAATCGGCCTCCACTGCCTTCTGAGGCAGAGAATTCCACAAATTCACAACTGAGTGAAAAAGTGTTTCCTCATCTCAGTTCTAAATGGCCTACCATTTATTCTTAAACGGTGGCCCCTGGTTCTGGATTCCCCCAACATCAGGAACATGTTCCCTGCATTTAGCGTGTCCAATCCCTTAATAATTTTATATGTGTCTATAAGATCCCCTCTCATCCTAAATTCCAGTGAACACAAGCCCAGTTGTTCCATTCTTTCATCATATGACAGTCCCGCCATAACGGGAAATAACCTCACGAACCTATGCTGCACTCCATCAATAGCAAGACGTAAACTGCACATAATACTCCAGGTGTGGTCTCACCCTGTACATCTGCAGAAGGACCTCTTTGCACCTATAGTCAACTCCTCTTGTTATGAAGGCCAACATCCCATTAGCTTTCTTCACAGCCTGCTGTACCTGCATGTTTACTTTCAGTGAGCGATGTACAAGGACACCCAGGTCACGTTGCACTTCCCCCTTTTATAATCTCACACCATTCAGATAATAATCTGCCTTCTTCTTCTTGCCACCAAAGTGGATAACCTCACATTTATCCACATTAAACTGCATCTGCCTGCTCACCCAACCTATCCACGTCACCCTGCATCATCCTAGCATCTTCTTCACAGTTCATCCTGTCATCCAGCTTTGTGTCATTGGCAAATTTGCTGATGTTACTTTTAATTCCTTCAGCTAAATCGTTAATATATATTGTAAATAGCTGCAGTCCCAGCACCAAGCCTTGCAGCACCCCACTAGTCACTACCTGCCACTCTGAAAGTGACTAGTTAATAACCCGTCTGAAGAAGGGTTTTGACCAAAAACGTTGCCATTTCCTTCGCTCCATAGATGCTGCCTCACCCGCTGAGTTTCTCTAGCATTTATGTCTACCTCCGTTAATTCCTACTCTTTGTTTCCTGTCTGCCAACCAACTTTCTAACCATGTCAATACCCTACCCCTAATACCATGTGCTATAGTTTTGCCCACTAATCTCCTGTGTTGAATCTTATCAAAGGCTTTCTTAAAGTCTAGATACACTACATCCACTGGCTCTCCATTATCCATTTTACTTGTTACATTCTCAAAAAATTCCAGAAGCAAGCAATTCCAGAAGATTAGTCAAACAGTTCCAGAAGATTAGTCAAGCCTTATGATTTGTCATTTTCACCAACCAAAAAAAATTAAAGAGACAAGTGCACAAGAACAATGAATAAAGATATGCATTACTGCAGCAAAGAGAAAGTGTGTGTGTGGGGAGAAGAGAAAAACCACAGGGAAATCAACCATGTGGAAATAAGCAGTAAATGATGGATTCAAACTACTTATTATTTTATGTCCCAGGAGATGCTGAGTAAAATAAGGAAAAAACAATTCTTGCATTTCTATTAAAGGTATATTCATTTTCCTATCAATATTTTCCACTCATCTCTTGAAATGTAATTGGTACCATTATCTTACAATAAATATTTTATCTGTGTGCCAATCTAACTGAATATTGCTCATCTATGCACCTCAGGTTGGAGTGGAACATCTCTTCTCTCTTTGCCCCACACATAAATATATATTGTACACACAAAATGCTGGAGTAACTCAGGCAGCATCTCTGGAGAGAATGAATGGGAATGGGTGACGTTTTGGGTCAAGACCCTTCTTCCCACGATAGAGTCTGAAGAAGGGTCTCGACCTGAAATGTCACCCATTTCTTCTATCCAGAGATGCTGCCTGTCCCACTGAGTTACTCCTGCATTTTGTGTCTACCTTCGATTTAAACCAGCCTCTGCAGTTTTTTCCTACACACATAAATATATATTTCCACGTGGAAGGGGGCAGGATAAAATTAATCAGCAATGGAGTTTAGAAATTCATGCAATAAGGATCCTTCAGGCTACTTGCAGCATTTTAGCCTCAGTCCCTAGTGGGTATTAAAGATGGATCCCTCTTGGTTTGGATAATTCCACGTCTTAATCAATGACGACAAAATCTATGCTGACCCGAAAGCTCACACGAGAATGCAGAATACGAGAACAGCCCAACAAGAAGCCAGGTTCAAACCTTAGTCTATCTAACTGGTTGACCTCATTGAGTCCGATCTATTTTTCGGGTGATTAGGGTGCTAACCCCTCATTTGGTCCTTAAATTAATTCCTTAATTCCTTAAGAATCTGAGAATAAACTGACCATTTTTTTAGAATCTTAACACACCAGAACAGCACAATGTTAAAATTATGACATGACGCCCACTGATTAGTGAAATTCAGGGGGTTAAGGGAGGGAGAAATCGGGCTTTAAAAATATCTAATTAAGTAATCGCTTAATTCCAGAACATAACTAACCCGAGAGTAACATTAATTCCCTAAGAGAATTAAATACGGCTTTAAGCAAAATAAATTGGCTAGATTTTTTACATGGATCACCTTATTCTCCTAAACGTGTTTTGTGTTTCAAGAGGCTTAGCCACCGTCAGCATTTCCGATTTAATTCCACATCTTGTCAAGTATTTTGTTTTCTGGTGCAGAGGATTTCCTTTGCTTACATTATTGCATACTTTTAGTGAAGATAAACACCGTCCAGATGGCTGCTTTATTTAATTTTGATCCATTTAAAAAAAAAACACAATGCTCAAGAGAACAAGATTTGAACAGACCATTTAATGTCAAAGATGGCCAGCACTTCAGATATCGGCTCGGCGGTGTATTGCGCGCACACAAAATGCCCGGAATGCAGCTCACAAAATGCCCGGGAGGGTGCAGTGTACATATACAGACTGCGTGCATGCATACAATAAGCGTGCAATGTATACAATAACGGTGCAATGCATACAATAAGGGTGCATGCAGAATACACCGGCGTTCACAAAGGCTGCGTGTGTGAGAGAAGGTGGACAGGGGAGGGGGATGGGTGGGTTTGCAGCTGTCTCGGGCGCGCGGACCGCGGCCGCATCACGTGACGCCGGCCCCACCGCGCGACGGGGGACCGTTTTCTTCAAACGAAAACCGCCGCCGGGAGGTTCCTGTCCGTCCGGGTCCCTCAGCCCGAGTCACCTCCCCAAACCCCCTCCTTGTATTCGCAGGGCCGTCCCTCCCCACCCCCCCATCGCCCGGCAGTTTATAAACATTGTTGCAATTGATTAAAACAAACCAGCCTGCGCGTCCTACCTGGATGTAGTAGTGACTGCCGCAGATCTTCCTCAGGGAGGCCCAGGGAAGCAGCCCCCTCGCCATGGCAATGAAGCGCATCCACTCCAGCCGCCCGTTTATCGCACCGTCCCTCTTCCCCCTCCTCCGAAATCGCTCACTCGCCCTCCAATGGCTCGCAGCCGCGTAAATGCAGCCCGCGCGAATCGCCGGCGGCGCCCGGCGTGCCCGTGGCGAGCTCCATCTGCCTCTTTCGCCAGTTTTAGTGGCGAGCTGTCATCCGCTGCTCCCAAGCCATCCTGGCTGCTCCGCGCTTAAAGGCGCACTCCCGCCCAGCTGCCTTTTTAAACGCGGCCAAGGGGCCACAGTTGGCCGACACTATTCCCCCTCTTACTTCACTCCCCCTCCCCCTCCCTCTCCCTCGCCAACAATAAGATTTTGCAACAACAAAAAAGGCGAACGTGGATTGTTAACGCAGAGGCTTGGTTCGTACAACCAATGTTTTTAATAGATTAAGTACTTTGGTGAAGTGAAGCCCTGTATTATAATGTACAGCAGACAACTTTAGCGTCATCAAACAGCCATGTGATTTTACAAAATCAGATTATCTCAGTGATGTTGTTTGAGAAATAGTTTAAGAAGGAACTGCAGATGCTGGAAAATCGAAGGTAGACAAAAATGCTGGTGAAACTCAGCGGGTGAGGCAGCATCTATGGAGCGAAGGAAATAGGCAACGTTTCGGGTGGAGACCCTTCTTCATTGTGAAACATATCGCCATAACAGGGATTTCTTACATTTGCCCGAAGTATCAAGCAATTTCTGAAAATCATTAGGGATTTAACAGAGAACCCCAAGCTATTTCTGGAGATAAAACCTGCCCTGTTATAATTATATATGAAGGAACTGCAGATGCTGGTTTAAACCGAAGATAGACAGAATGCCGGAGTAACGCAGCGGGACAGACAGCTTCTCTGGAGAAAAGGAATAGATGACGTTTCGGGTCGAGACCCTTATCAATTATACATTCACATCCTTCTTCCAGGCTTTTCGGTCCACAGACTCCAACTAGCACACAGTAAGCATTAATTTTGGAAGCAGGATTTTGTGACTATATATCTATACTATTGTCCAAGGCACCGATGTAAAAGGAAAATATGTATTACTGGATAAGACAGATTTGACAATAGACAATAGGTGCAGGAGTAGGCCATTCGGTCCTTCGAGCCAGCACTGCCATTCAATGTGATCATGGCTGATCATCCCCAATCAGTACCCCGTTCCTGCCTTCTAACCATATTTTTTAAGAGCCCTATCTAGCTCTCTCTTGAAAGCATCCAGAGAACCTGCCTCCACTGCAGGGTTGGAGGGATATTATGGGCTAACTACAGGGTAGTGGGACATTTAGACAACTTGGTAGGCAATGGTTGACTTGGGCTGAAGGGCCTGTTTCAGACTGCCATCTCAGGCAGAGGGGAATAAACGAACCTGCAGAGATTGCTAATTAAGCGGAATATTTTAACAATGTATCAGAGGAAGTGGTGCCGGCGGTCGAGGTCGGGGATGGCGCTTGCGGTCTAGGACGGACACGCCGCCGAGAACAAAGGAGGGACAAGTGTGGGGGAACCGCCGTGAGGGAGGAGAGGAGGTGGAGAACAAAAGAGGGATACAAAAGTGGGGTAACCGCCGTGAACAAAGCGCAGTGACGGGGTGAAAAGAAAGGGAGATCTGGCGTGGGGGAATCGCCGCGGGGGAGGGGGAGGGGACCGCCGAGAACTAAGGATGACCAGAAATGGAATGTGTTAAAAATGGTTCGTATAAAATGGTAAACTTTGTAACTTTGTCTCCGCCTCTTATGTGGCGACTCTGCACACCTTGGGTCCTTCGAAATGCAAAACAAAGAATATCACTGTGGCTTGTCGCATGTGACAATAAAGTATCATTTATTAATTCCAAGCTGTATAATTTGTTTCTTTTACTGAAGAAGGGATTTTCAGCTAATGAAATACTGTATGAAGTACAACCATGGACATCAAATGAAGTGTAGCGGACAGTCTTGCACAGCAATGTCCTACTGGAATGAGATAAATGGGGTACTTGGTTTTACCGATTTTGGCTGTGGCATAAATATTAGTCAGGACGTAGGAAAAATTATCTGCTCCAATTGCGGCATAATTTATTACGACATAAATTATCGGCTCCAAT
Organism: Raja brachyura; assembly: GCA_963514005.1. The sequence continues at coordinate 62,959,519 of OY740790.1, read as the reverse complement.
ACCCAGATTGGGATTTGAACCCTGCAATCTTTTGATTCAAGACTTGTTGGTTGTTGTTCGTCACTTCTTCTCCAGGACATCTAATCTATAGAGTTTATGGAGTTGTGATGTGTTCGAGATGGCTGATTTGACAAATCTCGGCTTGAAAGTTCCTTCCAAAAAGGCGACAAGATGCAGGGATGCTACTACATCCGCGGTTTTGATCTTCAAGATAAGCAAATAAGGAAATGCATGAGATATATTTAAATGTAGGGGACTGGTATTTCTCATTGGTGGCTTAACTGAGAATCTGTTTGCAAAATAGTTAATTCCACTATTTTTACAGAAAATCTTAACTATTCCCAATTTTAAAAATCTGATTTTCAAGTCCCGACTTAACTTGGTAACAGACTGATAGAAATCAGGGTATGATAGTTTTATTTATGATGGCTTTGTTTAAATACAGCACCGCAATTAACAAGGCAAACAATATGCTTTTGGTAATAGCAATTTTAGACAGAAGCTGTGAAAAAATATCTGGTTTGGCCTGAGACAGAACTTAGTTTAAGTCACCAAAGCACAAAAATGTACTTCAAACCTTGGATGAAGTATAGAGCAGCGTTTTAAAGCTAATCCCTCATGTCAAAGGACTGCAACATTTAAAACACAGAATGGCTGACAAATAACCTCAAAAATGCTGACAGTTCATAAAAAAATAACTGATCAACATATCGTGAATTAATGCCTATGTAAACTAATGTCGGCTATTGTAAATGCAGTGGATTTTGCTGAGTTCATTCATGGTCTGTTCTATTGGGTATTTTAGTATAAACACTGAAAGCCGATGGAGGAGTATCAGAATGAAACAGGTCAGGAGATCACCCTGAATATTGTTTTTGTGCCATCTCTAGAAAGAGCTTGCTAAAATCCCAATTTCTTGCTCTTTTTCCAAAATCTCTACAAAATTCTTCCAGTCAAAGCAGTAATGCAATTTATTTTCAAATACAATCATTGAATCTGTTTCAAACACCAGTTAACAAAGCAGTGCATGCCTGCTTGAAGCCAGACTTGGTTTGGGCTGCAAAGGTGCCAGAGGATGAGCAGCCAAATAGAGGTTAACCATTGTCTATTGGCATTGAATCACCACTGACCAGAAACTTAATCAGACTGACCACATATTGTAAAAAAAGGTCAGAGCCTGGGTATTTCAGCGTTGAAACAATGGGCTGAAGGGCCTCCTTCTTTGCTGTAAATGTCCATGTTTCAATAGTACTGCCATGGAGTATCCACCTCCTGTCTTCTCCTAAGTCTTTTTGTCACCTATAAGGTATCACTCAAATACATTGTCTTTCCTTCTTGGATCTAACTGTGAACATTTAAAATAAGCCAGTCCATAACCTTACATATTCACTATTCGGCTGCATTTGTACTGTTTTGAAAATGAAATTGTGCAGCCCTTCAAGGCTATTCAATGGGAAATGGCACACACATATCTCTTCCAAGTTAGAAGGACAAAGTAAGAAGGTACAGTACATAGGATCACAACCATCTCCAATTTGTCCTCCATGTCACACACAATCCTAAAATCTTGGAAATATATAATCATATTTCTTGAATGCTACTGGGAAACTAACTGACTGCTGAGTGGGAGTATTATTACTTCATTAGTATTTGAAGGTAGCTGTCTACCACTTTCTCAATGCAATGAATGCTTCCTTTGGATGTGACCTTCAATGCTGATGATTAGAGAGGGCTTTTGCCGTCTTAAAATCAGATCTGCACCATATATTGTTATTTCCGTTTTTTAGTTAATCTTCAAGAAAATCCATTAGATGTATCAAACATAATATTCCTATCATAAAACCACATTGATTCTCTCGAATCAAATAAAAGTTTTTCTGCATTGATAATTGTTAAATAAATTAAGACAGGATAGTTGGACAAAATTTCCGCCTGTGTTGCAGCATATTTACCTATATACTGCAAACTATCTGAGGTCCACTTACATAAACATTGGACATGCACACTCAAAGATAAGTGAAAGTCCTGATATCCAGATTAGTTCCTAAATGGGTCTGATGCTGTGACATATGGATGATTTTCATAAGTAATGGGAGCAGTTAGGCCATTCGGCCCATTGAGTATACTCCACCATTCAATCAAGGTTAATCTATCTTTTCTTCCCAAACTTATTTCCCTGCCTTGTCCCCCTAATTTTTGACACCCCTACTAATCAAGAATCTGGCAATCTTCACTTTAAAAATACCCAATGACGGCCTCCATAGCCGTATGTGGCAATTAATTCCACAGATTCACTACCCTTTAACCAAAGAAATGAATCCTCATCTTTCTAAAGGTACTGGATGTCCTATTACTGGCTGTGTCCTCTGGTCCTTGACTCTCCCACCAGTGGAAACATCCTTTCTGCATCCACTCCATCATATCCTTCTCTATCATCTTGATACCAACCTGATTTCCCAGTCTACATGCTTATTGAAATCCCCCATGACCACTGTAACATTGCCTTTTTGTATATGCCGATTGGATCTACTGATGTAATTTGTACCCTACATCGTGGCCTCTGTACTAATGTAAGTGTGCTAATTATAGATGCAAGAGCCACATACAGGAATAATGAGAACAAATTGACTGGAAAGAATGAAAATAGACAATTCTAGAAATACTCAGCAGATCTGGCAGCAATTGTGGAAAAATAAACAGAAATAATGTTTCAGGTCAAAACAAATTCAGTGTGAGGATGAAATTACAGCTGTTGCAACTCATGTATTCCATATATTTGCATGGATCAAACTGAATCTTTCTGTTCATATTTTATACAAATATAATTATAGGTAAATTAATCTGCCTGGCTTTTAAGAGTCAAGAGTCAAGTTAATTGTCATATGTACCAGCAACATAAAAATGAAATTCCTACTTGCTGCAACTTTACAGGCCCATTAATGCAATGCCATACAAATAAATATGCACTAATCAATTGTACAATAAACTAATAATCAATAATATAAAGTAATCAGATGATAATAGTGTAAAAATGAAGTCCTTACTGCAACCAAACAAAGTGCACAGTCGAGCATAGTTGCTGAGGTGTTGTGCAATGTTCAAGAGCCTGATAGCTGCTGGGAAGAAGCAATGCTGGAACTTTTCAGGCTCCTGTACCTTCATTTCTCAAGCAGAGATTGATAGTTTCCTGATTAGTTAGGGTGTCAAAGGTTACAGGGAGAACGCAAGAGAATGGTGTTGAGAGGGAAAGATAGGTCAGCCATGATTGAATGGTGGATTAGACTCGATGGGCTGAATGGCCCAATTCTGCTCAGAATGACATAGGAACTTATGAACATCTTCATGATGGTAGTAACGAGATGAGAACATTGTGTGGGTCTTTGATGATAGTAGCTGCCTTTTTGAAGCAGCACCTCTTGTAGATCCCTTTGACGTTGGGGAAGTCATACCCATCCTGGCAATGTCCACCATTTTCTCCAGTCTTCTTCATTACTGGGCCGCCGAGTTACCAAAACAAGCATTGACACAACCAGTCGGAATGCTCATAACCATATGCCTGTATAAGTTCGATAGAGTATTTAGTGAACTGGCAAATCTCCCCAATCTTCGAAGGAAGTAGAGGTACTGATTAGCTTTCTTTGTGATTGCATCAATATGTAGCAATGTTACAAAATTTTGAGATTAAAAAATCAAGTCTGCAATTTATCCCATCAGATAAAGCATAAAAAGAAGTTTAATTTGACACCCAATTTACTTTCATATCTTCAGTATTAAAATAATTATGGCTATTTTCATACTCGGAAATTAGCATTTTGTTCCCTATTGCTTTCCATTGACTTAACACAAAAGATGTGATCGAGGACAGTCAAAAGCCCATAACTTCCTTAAAAATTAAGAGAACTGAAAGAAATTTTCAGTTATTATAGATTGAAGTATTCTGAAACAAATATGAAACAATCTTACTTGGATGACCTGAAATTAAAGCATCTAATCAGTTGGTTACCCAATTGTAGCTAATTACAAAATTCAATTACTAGATCTAAACATCTGTCCATTTTTTAAGAAAAGATTAACATTTTTAAATAGCCTAAGTGTCCAAATAACATATCCACAAGAATTCACAATATAACATTATTTTAAAATCTCATTGACATGAATTTATAGGCCAAATGGAAGGAATTTAGTGTTTAATTCCCGTAAATTAATGGCCATTTAAATCATCTTGCGAGTGGGATTTTGTGAAACACAATCGATTGGAACGTTGCGGTTGCAGTGAATTTAAACCCCAGTCGACAGGAAAAATACTGCCGGTTCGTATCTTTTCTAAGTCACCTTTTCGCACATGAAATTTTAATTAAAGGCATCCTAACAAGCAAGTTTATATGAAAAAATAAACGGTGTACCTTGCTTTGTCCCCTACGTGAGATCCGTCCCATTGTCGGCGCTCACGGATTTACAAGATGATTTTTAATTTACACCTGCTAATAAATTATCCAGTTTTATAAATTAAAAATAACTTCATAAAACAAATTTCGGAGCGATTTTTCTTCAGTAACTAAACACCCTGAGAAAAATCGATTTGAATAGTCTGGAGAAAACTGCATTTTAAACCAGCCCCCCTCTCAAAGGCGCCAAAGTCGCGCATACGGGCAGTGGCAGAACTGCAGCACCGCTGAAGGTAGGTTTTGTAACATACCTACAATATGCTGGGCTAGGACTTCACAGACATGCAGGCCCAGAAGCTTGAAGCTATTGACTCTTTCCATTGCTGCCTGGTTGATGAAGACTGGTTCATGGATCCCAGGCTTTCCTCTCCTGGTCAACAATCAACCCCTTGGTCTTGGTAACATTCAGAGCAAGATTGCTGTTTTGGAACAATTCAATCAGATTGTCAATCTCCTTCCTGTACTCTGACGCAATGTTACCCATTATTTGTCCAACGATGTTGTTATCATCTGCCAATTTAAATATGGTGTTTTCTAGCTCAGTCTGGTTACACAATCATGGTATATAGAGAGAGTAGAGTAGGGGACTGAGCACAGAACCTTGAGGTGCTCCTGTGTTGTTATAGAAGAGAAAGTGTTGTTGCCAATTCCTACAGATTATCTATGACAAAGTCGAGGATCCAGTTGCCTCGGGTAAAGTTTAGGCTCTGTTCTTTGCATTTGATGATAAGTTTGGAGGTGATGATGGCGCTGAATACCAAACTGCAGTCAATGAACAACAACCTGACGTACATGTTCTTATTGTCTAATTGGTCAAAAGCATAGTGGTGAACCAGCAAGACTGCATGCCCTGTTGTGGTGGTAGGAAAATTACAGTGGGTGCAGATCCTTGTTGAGGCAGCAGTTTATAAGTGTTATAACCGTCTTCCAAACAAATTCATCATGTTAGTGCACTAGTTGGTAGTCATTGAAGCATGTCACCTTACTCTTCTTGGACACCTGGATTATTGGTCCTTTTGCAGCAGGTATGAAGCATAGACATTACTAATCCGAGATTGAAGATATCCACAAAAACTCCAGCCAATAAGTCCATGCAGGTTTTTAGAATGTGTACAGATACACCACAGGGGCAGGATGCTTTCCGAGGATTCAGCTTCATGAAGGATCTTCTGACATCATGATTATTGAGTTGGTATACGTATGCTTTTAAATTACTAACACTTACAGTATACACCAATGCATCTATAAGGACTGGAAACAGGTGATGGCAGACTGACTGGTCTGTTACATGTTTCATATAATTTAATTTATCACAAAAAGAACTATTTTCATTATTTAGCATAGAAAATACATTCCAATATGATTCACTGATTCACAGACAAAACTGACACTGAACCATTTTAGAGCAGATGACAAGATTATAGGAACTGTATTTAGGGCGGCACAGTGGCCCCAGCGGTAGAATTGCCGCCTTACAGTACCGGAGACCTGGGTTTGATCCTGACTATAGGTGCTGTCTGTATAAAGTTTGTACGTTCTCCATGTGTACGTTTTCTCCGGGTGCTCCGGTTTCCTCCCATACTCAGAGGACGTGCAGGTTTGTAGGTTAATTAACTTCTATAATTTGTAAATTGTCACGATAGTGCTCGTGTACGGGGATGATCGCTGGTCATCACAGACTCAGTGGGCTGAAAGGCCTGTTTCCGTGATGTATCTCTAAAGTCATAGAAACATAGAAAATAGGTGCAGGAGTAGGCCATTTGGCCCTTCGAACCTGCACCGCCATTCAATATGATCATGGCTGATCATCCAACTCAGTATCCTGTACCTGCCTTCTCTCCATACCCCCTGATCTCTTTAGCCACAAGGGCCACATCTAACTCCCTCTTAAATATAGCCAATGTACTGGCCTCAACTACCTTCTGTGGCAGAGAATTCCAGAGACTCACCACTCTCTGTGTGAAAAATGTTTTCCTCATCTCGGTCCTAAAGGAATTCCCCCTTATCCTTAGACTGTGACCCCTTGTTCTGGACCTCCCCAACATTGGGAACAACCTTCCTGCATCTAGCCTATCCAACCCCTTAAGAATTTTGTAAGTTTCTATAAGATCCCCCCTCAGTCTTCTAAATTCTAGCGAGTACAAGCCGAGTCTATCCAGTCTTTCCTCATATGAAAGTTCTGACATCCCAGGAATCAGTCTGGTGAACCTTCTCTGTACCCCCTCTATGGCAAGAATGTCTTTTCTCAGATTTGGAGACCAAAACTGTATGCAATACTCCAGGTGTGGTCTCACCAAAACCCTGTACAACTGCAGTAGAACCTCCCTGCTCCTATACTCAAGTCCTTTCGCTATGAATGCTAACATACCATTTGCTTTCTTCACTGCCTGCTGCACCTGCATGCCTACTTTCAATGATTGGTGTACCATGACACCCAGGTCTCATTCCATCTCCCCTTTTCCACCATTAAGGTAATAGTCTACCCTCCTGTTTTTGCCACCAAAGTGGATAACCTCACATTTATCCACATTATACTGCATCTGCCATGCATTTGCCCACTCACCCGGCCTATCCAAGTCACCTTGCAGCCTCCTAGCATCGTCCTCACACCTAACACTGCCCCCCAGCTTCGTGTCATCCGCAAACTTGGAGATGTTGCATTCAATTCCCTCGTCCAAATCATTAATATATATTGTAAATAGCTGATGTCCCAGCACTGAGCCTTGCGGTATCCCACTAGTCACTGCCTGCCATTCTGAAAAGGACCCGTTTACTCCTACCCTTTGCTTCCTGTCAGCCAGCCAGTTCTCTATCCACATCAATACTGAACCCCCAATACCATTGTATTGCTTTAACATTGTATACTAATCTCTTATGTGGGACCTTGTTGAAAGCCTTCTGAAAGTCTAGATATAACACATCCACTGGTTCTCCCTTATCCACTCTGCTAGTTACATCCTCGAAAAGTTCTATAAGATTCGTCAGACATGATTTACCATTTGTAAATCCATGCTGACTTTGTCTAATGATTTCACCACTTTCCAAATGTACTGCTATCCCATCTTTAATAACTGACTCTAGCAGTTTCCCCACTACCTATGTTAGACTAACTGGTCTGTAATTCCCCGTTTTCTCGCTCCCTCCTTTTTAAAAAAGTGGGGTTACATTAGCTACCCTCCAATCCTCAGGAACTACTCCAGAATTAAAGGAGTTTTGAAAAATTATCACTAATGCATCCACTATTTCTGTGGCTACTTCCTTGAGTACTCTGGGATGCAGATATCTGGCCCTGGGGATTTATCGGCCTTTAATCCATTTACCCAACACCACTTCCCAGCTAACCTGGATTTCACTCAGTTCCTCCAACTTATTTGACTCCCGGTCCCCTGCTATTTCCGGCAGATTATTTATGTCTTCCTTAGTGAAGACAGAACCAAAGTAGTTATTCAATTGGTCTGCCATGTCCTTGTTCCCCATGATCAATTCACCTGTTTCTGACTGCAAGGGACCTACATTTGTTTTAACTAATCTCTTTCTCTTCACATATCTATAAAAGCCTTTGCAGTTTTTATGTTCCCTGCCAGTTTTCTTTCATAATCTATTTTCCCTTTCCTAATAAAGCCCTTTATCCTCCTCTGCTGGACTCTGAATTTCTCCTAGTCCTCTGGTTGGCTGCTTTTTCTGGCTAATTTGTTTGCTTCATCTTTTGTTTTTATACTATCCCTGACTTCCCTTGTTATCCATGGATGCACTACCTTCCCTGATTTATTCTTTTGCCAAACTGGGATGAACAATTGTTGTAGTTCATCCATGCAGTCTTTAAATACCTTCCATTGCACATCCACTGTCAACCCTTTAAGAATCACTTGCCAGTCTATCTTGGCCAATTCACGTCTCATACCTACAAAGTTACCTTTGTTTAAGTTCAGAACCCTTGTTTCTGACTTAATTATGCCACTCTCCATCCTAATGAAGAACTCAACCATATTATGGTCACTCTTGCCCAACGGGCCACACACAACAAGACTGCTAACTAACCCTTCCTCATTACTCAATACCCAGTCTAGAATAGCCTGCTCTCTCGTTGGTTCCTCTACATGTTGGTTTAGAAAACTATCCCGCACACATTCCAAGAAATCCTCTTCCTCAGCACCCCTGCCCATTTGATTCACCCAATCTATATGTAGATTGAATTCACCCATTATAATTGTTTTACCCTTGTTGCACGCATTTCTAATTTCCCGTTTGATGTCATCCCCAACTCCACTACTACTGTTAGGTGGCCTGTACACAACTCCCACTAGCGTTTTCTGCCCCTTAGAGTTTCGCAGCTCTACCCATATCGATTCCACATCCTCCAAGCTAATGTCCTTCCTTTCTATTGCATTAATCTCCTCTCTCACCAGCAACGCTACCACACCTCCCTTTCCTTTCTGTCTATCCCTCCTGAATATTGAATATCCCTGGATGTTCAGCTCCCAGCCTTGGTCCCCTTGGAGCCACGTCTCCGTGATCCCACCTATAGCATAGTCATTAATAGCTATCTGCACACTCAACTCGTCCACCTTATTACGAATTGAGACAAAAAGCCTTCAGGCTTGTTTTTACAACACTCTTACTCCTTATACAATTATGTTCACAAGTGGCCCCTTTTGATTTTTGCCCTGGAAACCCACCACCTCTTATTCTCTGTTTATTATTTTTTTCTTCTTTCCCCCCTACATGTTGGGTCTGAGTGCTTCCCTTCTCTGCCTCCTGCCTCAAACCCCGTCTACTGGCTTTCTATATTTGTGTCCCTCCCCCCAACCGTTCTAGTTTAAAGTCCCCCTGGTAGCCTTTGCAAATTTCCCCAGTCCAAAGTCCAAAGTAAAAGTGAAGCATTTCTTAAAGATGAAAAAGAGAGAAGACGAGACTTAAGGTCTTCATAACTAAAGGCAAGGTAGTCAATAAAGTAATCAAGAATTGAAAGGAAGCATTCACCTTGAAGAACCAGGTTGGGGTGCAATTGCAATCTGCAGCAGCTGTTGTCAGCTCTTTTCATACAGTGCCAAGCTACCAGCCACCAACAGGAAACAACAGAAAGGAATAAAAAGAAAATGAACTACAGTGTAAGAAAGAAACTAAACATGAAGAGGCTTTCATGTCTTTTGGTAAAATCCTTGGCCGCCAATAAGTGCTTTTTGTACTATGATCCTTATTAAGCAGAAAATGTTATAATCATTTTGCTGAAGGATAAAGGTAGCTGCACCAAGGTTACTCTTTTGCTCTGCTTCAAGAAGTACAATGGAATATTTTATGTCCATTTGTGAAGACATATGGGACAATGGATAGAACTCCCTCATTAGCGCAGCAACATTTCAGATTCTGTCTCTGAGATGAGTTTGAGCTCAAGACCTTCCGTCTAATTCAATTCAATTCAATTCAATCTTTAATTGTCATTGTGCAGTGTACAATACAGAGACAACGAAATGCAGTTGGTATCTCCGAAGGGCGAACTTACGAATGAACAAGTAATTGCCCAGTAGTATGGGTATTGCGTAGTAGTATGAGTTAATATACATCTATACATATACAGTGTCCAGTGGGGGGGGGAGGGGTGGAGACAGGCAGTCATTGAGGTGCAGCATTGAGATGTGTGACAGCCGCAGGGAAGAAGCTGTTCTTGAGCCTGCTGGTACAGCAGCGCAGGGACCTGTAGCGCCTCCCGGATGGGAGGAGGGTAAACAGTCTATGGTTGGAGTGTGAGCTGTCCCTGGCGATGCTGTGCGCCCTGCGCAGGCATCTTTTACTATGGACAGACTCAATGGAGGGGAGTGAGGAGCCTGTAATGCGTTGGGCGATCTTCACCACCTTCTGCAGAGCTTTCCGGTCAGCGACAGAGCAGTTACCATACCATACTGTGATGCAGTTGGTAAGGATGCTCTCAATGGTGCAGCGGTAGAAGTTCACCAGGATCTGGGGAGACAGGTGGACCTTCTTAAGTCTCCTCAGGAAGAAGAGATGCTGGTGAGCCTTCTTGATCAGCGAGGATGTGTTGTGGGTCCAGGAGAGGTCATCGGAGATGTTGACCCCCAGGAACCTGAAGCTGGAGACACGTTCCACCTCCGTCCCGTTGATATGGATGGGCGTGTGCTTGCAGCCTCTCGATCTCCTGAAGTCCACAATGAGCTCCTTGGCTTTTCTTGGAGTTGAGGGCTAGGTTATTGTCCGCACACCATGCTGTTAGGAGCTGCACCTCCTCCCTGTAGGCCGACTCATCGTTGTCGCTGATGAGGCCAATCACCGTCGTGTCATCTGTATGCTTGATGATGGTGTTGGTACCATGTACAGGTATGCAGTCGTAGGTGAAGAGGGAGTAGAGGAGGGGGCTCAGAACACAGCCCTGGGGTACGCCAGTGTTCAGGGTGAGGGTAGAGGAGGAATGGTTATCCAACCTAACAGACTGTGATCTGTTGGTTAGAAAGTCCAGTAACCAATTGCAGAGGGAGGGGTTGACGCCCAGGTTATCGAGTTTGGTGATCAATTTAGAGGGGATAATGGTGTTGAATGCTGAGCTGTAATCGATGAACAGCATTCTCACATAAGTGTTTCTGTTGTCGAGGTGGGAGAGGGTGGAGTGGGGTGCCATTGAGATGGCATCCTCCGTGCTCCTGTTCTTATGGTATGCAAACTGGTAGGGGTCCAGAGTGGCAGGTAGGCAGCATTTGAGGTGTGCCATGACCAGCCTTTCAAAGCACTTGGCGATGATAGGGGTGAGTGCAAATGGGCGAAGTCGTTGAGACTCGCCAAGTGGAGTGTTTTGGCACTGGCACGATGGAGGTAGTTTTAAGGCACGTGGGGACAACTGCCTGGGCAAGTGACAGATTGAAGATGTCAGTCTAGACGTCTGTCAGCTGTGCAGCACAGGTCCTGAGGACGCGCCCGGGGATGCAGTCAGCCTTATGTACGTTGATCCTACTCAGTGCCATGTGCACGTCGTAGGGGTTGAGTGTGAGGGGCTGGTGAAAGAGTTGTTTAATGTTAATGAGATAGGACCCAAAAAAGCAGAATTGGAAAAGAGATAGACTAGGAAAGAACGAGCTGTAGATGATGAATTGGGTGAAACTGGACAAATACCCTGGATTCGATAGCTGCAACCAAGAAGTCTAAAGGTGGTAACCGAAGAGGCAGGTGGGTTGGGCAAATATCACATTTACCAGGTTCAATTCTTAGAACCGTTTTAAGATTTTCGCAGCGTCCAAGTTATGATAAATTATTCACATTGTGATCGAAGGCAGAATTACAGATGTTTGTAATATTAGGAATAACTTCATCATCTACAAAATCCACTGTAGCAACTTGCCAGGTAGTCTTCAAAAATCTAGATGAAGGTGTCATCTGTTCATTTCCGCAGATGTTACCTGATCTGCTCAGTTCCTCCGTCTGCTCTCCTACATTCACTACATTTATCTAACAGCTCTTCCCTGATCAATTATTTCTATTGCCACAGGTGGCTAGTGCATGGGAAGAATATAGCTTACCAATTTACCACCAACTCACACTATTCCAAACTGGAAATTCATTGCTGTTCCAAGATCATTGCTGGTCTTAAATCTGTGAATTTTTTTCTTAACAATACTGTAATACTGCCATCAACAGAAGAGTTCAACAAATTAAGACTATGGCTCTCCATAAAAGAATATTAGTGATGGATATCAATGATTAGCGATGGATAGCAGGCTTGCTAGTAATGTGTTGGTAAATAGTTGTTAGAAATTTAGGATGTAACTTGTGCACAATTGTTTTTTTGATTGCCATTACATGTGTGCTATTTTCAATGCCATAATTTAAAAGATAACATAAGACATTAACTTGTTCAGTGCCAAATATGAAGTCACAATTTGCAATTGAGGAGCAATCAAAAACTGACCATTCTTCTACCTCATCTTCACCTTCTAAATGAGCACAAAATAGTTTATAAAAGTCAACAGCGAACTAGTATCTACTGTTACATTTTCGTTATGTTGTTGGTCAAGCAAAACTTTAACTTTGTCACTCCACGAAGCACTGCCTCCCAGATACTGCTTTCTGATCTTGTTTTTTTTTGCCTTGCGCAAAATGAAGTGCATCAATTGGTGTCAAGTTACTCCTTTGCAGAATCATGCACAATGCAGCCAGTTCTTCAAAGACATAATTTAAAACCTGAAAAACTACTTTATGATGTCTGTTAATTTCTTGTGCAGTATTAATTTCTTGTGGCAGAGTCATTTGAGTTATCTTCCTTTAAATCTGTGACTAGTTCCTCATAATTTATTATTATTGCCTGCAATGCAAAGTGTCTAGATAACCAACTGACTTCATTACGTGGTCTGAAAGCAACCACTTCATTTTCAGAGGCCAATGCAATTTCTTTAAAATTTTCCATATGTTCATTAATGTGTTGAAATGAATGTAAAGAGTTATTCATTTTAACAGCTAACAACACATTATCGATAAGAACTTTGATCTGCTCTGGGTTTGATCATTTTCGCTCTCGATAATCCACACTCTCACGTAGTATGCGTAGCACTGCAGTAACAGGTAATGACGGGTTTTGTCACCTGAGCTTTTGTTCAGCATCCAAATAAGATTTATTCACCAAATGCCTCTTCAAAAAGTCAAGCTTCCAATCCTGTGTTCAGGGTGAGGGGGTTGGAGGTATGTCTCCCCATCTTCACCACCTGAGGCCTGACGGTGAGAAAGTCCAGGACGCAAGCACACAGGGGAGTGTTCAGTCCCAGTTCCAGCAGCTTCTCAGCAAGTCTGGTGGGGACTATGGTGTTGAAAGCTGAACTGAAATCAATGAACAGCATCCTCACATACCCCCCCCCCCCCCCCCCCCCCTTTCTGGCTGTCAATGTGAGAGAGTGGTGTGCAGAACCTGGGAGACCGCATCTTCCGTGGATCTGTTTGGACGGTATGCGAATTGCAGCGGGTCCATGGTGCGAGGGAGGAAGGAACAGATGTAGTTCTTGATCTGCCTCTCGAAGCATTTCATGACTACCGAGGTGAGGGCCACTGGTTGGTAGGCATTCAAGCAGGCTGGAAAAGCATTCTTAGGCACTGGTACAATGGTGTACTTTGTGAAGCAGGTAGGGACCACGGACTTGGCCTGGGGGAGGTTGAATATTGTGGTGAATACTGGAGTTAGCTAATTAGGACAAGACTTTAGTACTCGCCCAGATATACCATCTGGGCCTACAGCTTTCCTCGTGTTCACATGCGTCAGACCCCTCCTCACATCGTGCTCAGACACCGAGACTGTGTGCACATCCCCAGCAGTGGAACTCTCTCCAGCTAGCCAGCGCGCTGCTGATATTGTTGTTAGCCAGCGAACTAGGGGAGTTGTTGCCGCATCGAATTGTGCATAAAGAGCAACGTTGTCATCTTTGCGGAGGGCGGCCCTGGCCCTCCTCCTGGTGAAGCGCGGGGATGGATGCGGTGCCCGCGGACAGGATGTGGCCCGCGAAAGGGTCCAATTGATGATTTCCCCAATGCCAGAGTGGGCAGCAGCTGTCCCCGGTGCCGGATCGGGCTGCAGCTGACCCCAGTGCCAGATCGGGCCGCTGATTTTGAAATTCGGGAAAAAAAAATTCTCTGCTATCATTTATAGCGGATAAATTTTATAGCGGAGATTTTTTTTTTCCGAATTTCAAAATCCGTGGAAATCCTTTTGTGTGCACATACATTTTCATTGTGCGCGGGTTGCAATATGTGTGTGCGCGCACACACCGCACAACTTAGAGGGAACATTGCAGACAGGGATGAACAATTTGTGGAGCTCATCCATGTAGTCTTTAAATTTTTGCCATTGCATCTCCACCCTTAAGTATAATTTGCCAATCTATCCTCGCTAATTCCCGTCTCATACCTGCAAAGTCTCCTTTCCTTAAGTTCAGGATGATGAGCCCAATATAAAAACTTTAATATGAAAAATACAGCGGTCTATGGAAATATAACAACACTGCAAAAGGAATGGTATATGATGAGGATCATTGTTGGTGATGCCCTTTTAACAAAATCCGTGACGATTAAGACAACAAGAAAACTGGAGACATGAGGAACTGCAGACGCTGGAATCTTGCGCAGAACATCAGGTGTATTGTGGTCACGAGTATCGAAGTACAGTGAAAAGCTATTGTTGCGTGCTAACCAGTTAGCGGATAGACAAGAACGGTCTCGTCCCGAAACGTCGCCTATCTCCTTCGCTCCTTAGATGCTGCTGCACCCGCTGAGTTTCTCCAGCTTTTTGTGTAACCCACAGCGGATAGACAATACATGATTACAATCGAGTCATTCAGTATACAAACACATGATAAAGCCAGTAAGTAACAGCTATTATTGTCACTAGTACCGAGGTACAGTGAAAAGCCTGCTATCGAACTAGATCAGATTACTCTTGGGTCCTGCAGAATGTTTGGGAAGAGGCGGAGTGAGTTTGCTCCCGGGCTTGCTGAAGATGATGGACGTACATCTGTGCTCATCACCTACCTTCAACCCGCGCCTGTGGGCAAGGAGCATGCGTCGGCTTCCTCCTCCCTTCCCCCACAATGCACAGCCGAGCCCGCGGGAAACCAAAATGGCGACGGTGTGAGTGGAGCTGGTGTTGAGTGAGAGTGATAGTGAGAGAAACGGCTCCGATGAGAGGGGTAGCCTCGTACAGCTCTGCATGCTTTTAAATAGACAGGTGGGATTTCACTGCAGTGGCCGAATGAGGTGAGCTGCGCCATCTAAATTATATTTTCTTTGTGTGTTTTTGTTTTAAAGAGAGGAGAGGGCTTCTGGAGCCAAGAGAGAGAGATGGGCCTCTCGGTTCTCGTTTCCGTGAGAGGAAGTAGCCCCGGGGTGTCTGGTCAGTAGATGGGGAAACTGCGGGGTGCTTGCATATCTTCTGCGCCTGCTTCGTTGTGGCTCGCAGAAGTTGATTTTGGGCGCGTTATTTCCTTCATTGTTTACATTTGCCCACCGCCTTTGTTTAAGATGAAGTCAAACAGGTTGGAGGGGATTCGATTTCTGCCCATTTTAATCGACTGAAGGAGGTGGCCAGGGGTTCACCAGCCTGAATCGTTATTGATATCTTAGTGAGGTTCCGTTTTCTTTAAAAAAGTTTAACCTTTGAATTCATTGTACATTTTGTACATGATACTGCAAATTAGGCAGAATTTCAATGAATTTGCGTGAATATGCTACCATAACATGATGTAAGGCAATTTGTTAGCATGAAGTTGCCTTAAAATGTTTTGGATTCAATTTTTGTTTGTGGAATTTTAACTATGGGAAGTTGCATTTAAAGATGATAAAGTTGGTTTGACAATATCCTAACAGTTACATTATGTTCTATTTTATGTTTTATGTATTTAGAAGTGTTATCGTGATGAACAATTTTTTGTTAATTTGGGTGAGATTTTAATTTAATTTAATGTATTTTGATGCAAGTGAATCAATGGCCCTTTTCATTGTTATATTTTGTAACAAACTGTTTTAATTAAAGCAAATACCTTGGTAATCTGGTTTTAAAGCTTCAGAATGTCAAACCCTATATGCACCATTTATACCAAAAAATTAAAATGATTGACTAACCTCACTTTGTCAGTTGAAATTATTAAATGTTTTCATGAAAATAATGAAATGATTTGTGTAAGTTCTTTATTGAAGAAAGAACTGCAGATGCTGGAAATATCGAAGGTAGACAAAAATGCTGGAGAAACTCGGCGTGTGAGGCAGCATCTATGGAGAGAAGGAATAGGCGACGTTTCGGGTCAAGACCCTTCTTCAGACGGACAATTTATTTGTTCAGTTTATTTTTGTAGGCTTTGAAGTTTGGAAAAGTAGCACCCACTGCGGCTGTGCCATTCATTAATAAATAAAATCAGGGAACTTGTTGATGTCATCAGTACAAACTATGCATGTGTCCCCTTAGCCTCATTTTATGCAGGTACAAGAGACAGCAGAGTCTGGAGCGAAAAACAAACTGCTGGAGGAACTCAGCAGGTCAAGCGTCATATGTGTGTGTGGTGGGGGTGCGGGTGGTGGGGGGGGGGGGGGGGGTTCTTTGGCAACTTGGGTTGAGACTCTACATCATAACTGAGACGGAAGATAGATAGCCAGTATAAAGAGAGGAGGGGTGAGATGGGCCAGTAGGTGGCAGGGATCCAAGAAAGGGTGAAAAGATGGAGCAAGATGGGGGATGGAGAGGGTTGGAATTGGGTGACAGAGGTGAGGTAACGGGTAGGAGTAGGGATGCCACCAAGACCCAGCCCTCAGTGGCGTCCCCTTCCGCCTTCAACACTCCCTTTTCTCTTGGACATCCCTTTTGGGCTTTTTTAATTTCCAATAGCTGTTATGTCAACCGCCTCGACTTCTCCATTCCCCTCAGACACTAACCACTCCCCTACCAAACATGTAACACTCCTCTCACTTTGTACCAATCCCAATCTAGTTATTCCACCGGGGGAGGGGTAAACATGGTGGTCGGATTGAGTGACCACTGCCTCGTTGAGGCCAGGCACCACTAACAAACACGAGTACTCCACACTGTCTCCAATGCAGCTTCACACCTCTTCACATCAGGTGATCTCCCTTTCATAGCTTCTATAAAAGGGTCCTGACTTGAAACTTCACATTCATGTTTTCTGGCGATACTGCCTGACCCGCTGAATTATTCCAAGACACTTTGTTGTAAACCATCATCTACAGTTACTTGAAGGTAGGCACGAAAAGCTGGACTAACTCAGTGGGTTTTACAGCATATCTGGAGAAAAGAAATAGGTTGTTTTTTGTGTCTTCCAACCATTTTTTCCAAGTTACTGTCTCCACCGCATCTGTTCTCAACATGAGGCCATCCGTTTTAGGACATCTGAAATGAACCTTTTCAGGAAACATGATTTCTACTGTGATTGATGGGGCCCTCTCATGCATTTTCTTTCTTAGATTTCTGATGTTAACTCTCGCAAGGAAAAGAGATACAATAGTCCTCTCCTCTCATCCTACTAGCCTATGCACCCAGTACACCATCCTTCATCATTTTCACCAGCTATAACAGGAACTTACCATTAGCTGCTACCTCTCCGTACCGCTATCTGTTACATCTCAGCAAGCACACTGTGTTTAATCAAATTATTGGGCAGAAATGGCCATTCAGTAGAGCTAAGATAGGCACAAAACGTTGGAGTAACTCAGCAGGCCAGGCAGCATTGCTGGAGAGGAGGATTGGGTGACTTTTCGGGTTGAGACCTTTCTTCAGACTGACCTGAAACGTCATCCATTCCTTCTCGCCAGAGATGCTGCCTGTTCTGCTGAGTTACCCCAGCTTTTTATATCTATCTTCGATGTAAACCAGCCTCTGCAGTTTTTTCCTTCACAGTAAGTAGAGCTTTTTAATTTGAATTAGTTTAGTGATTTAAATGTATCTCATTGTTTTGGGGGTTAGAGAGTTAATTATTTTTTTGAAACTCTTGCTTCCTTTGTGCTGATGAATATGAATGAATGAATAAGTTTATTTGGCATACAAGGAATTTGCCTTGGTGTTCTGCCCGCATGTGATAACATAACATATAGTGACAGTTAGGAATCGCACATAAAACATTAAACATTAATAATAAAACATTATTGATTGAACATGAATTAAATAATATACCAGAGCAACAAGAGGCTGCCGATTTTTGGTTATTGAGTAAAGCTGCTACTCGTAGGAAAAAAAGCTGTTTTTATGTCTGGCTGTGGCAGCTTTGATAATCTGGAGTTGCCTTCCAGAGGGAAGTGATTCAAAGAGTTTGTGGCCATGGTGAGAAGGGTCAGAGATAATCTTACCCGCTCGCCTCCTGGCCCTTGCAGTGTACAGTTCGTCAATGGTGGGAAGGTTGTTGCCAATGACCTTTTCAGCTGATCGGGCGATTTGCTGCAGCCTCCGGATGTCATGCTTGGTGGCTGACCCAAACCAGACCATGATGGAGAAGATGAGGACAGACTCTACGATGGCCATATGGAATTGGACCTTCATTTCCTGTGGCAGATTGTGCTTCCTCAGCTGCCGCAGGAAGTACGTCTTCTGTTGTGCCTTTTTGACTGTGGAGTCGATGGTGGCCCCCCATTTAAGGTCATTGGAAATGATGGTTCCCATGAACTTGAAAGACTTAAAAAAGACTTGAAGCTTAACAAAATTGTGAATGTTTAAAAAAAAAAACATTGTTTCATAAACAATAGTTGAATGCGGTTCCTCTGGCTGTCAGTGTTGACCATTTGTATTGGTCAACTGTAAAGTAAGCTGGAGTAATTGAATCACTTTCATGTTAGCTAAATATTGGGATGTCACGGGAATCAGTACTGTGACGTCAACTAATTATAACCCACATAATGTCTTGAATGAAGGAACTGTGTGTTTGTAGCCACATTTGCCAGTGATGCAAAGATGGCTGGCAATGCATGTTGCGAGGTGGATACAGGTTAAGTGAATAAGTAAATAAGTGAATGAAAGTGGAAAACGCCAGAACTTGCTCTTTGGTGGAAGAATTGCAGAATATTAAATGGAGAGAGATGACAAAATTCAGTACAGAGATATCTGGGTGTTCTGATGAGAGCAGTTCTGCAGTGTAGCCAGTAGATGCATTTGATCTCTAATGTTTTTACAGGCTTGTTTTGTGGGCCTTGTCAATAGATAACTTTAAAGGTTAACAGACAGGAAAGTGCAGTTTAGTCAAGATCATATTTGATGACTTAATTGAAAGGTGCAGCAGGTTCAAGGAATTGTATGACCTAATTTGCTCAACTAGATTATGTTCTTTATGTGCAAGCAAATATTTAGAAAAAGATAAGTGCGATGCTGTGATGCATAAGCATTGCCAATTAAACTAGAAACTGACCTCCAGCTAAAGAATGTGATTTGGACCATATCGGATGAAACAAGCTCATCAATGGCAGGCTGTTAGTGATCTTTGAGATCAGCATTAATGTTTCAGAAGTGTTTGGGACATTAATATTGGGTAGGGCAAGGAAGTCTTGTCTCCCTTGTAGGATTCTGGGTTACAGCCTGATAGAGCAATCCAAATTCTATTTTTATTTCCAAGTTTGGAAGAATATACTGTATCGGGGCTCACAGTTTAAGAATAAGGGGTAGGCCATTTAGGACTGAGAAGAGCTGTGGAATTCTCTGCCACAGCAGGCGGTGGAGGTTAATTCTCTGGATGTTTTCAAGAGGGAGTTGGATTTAGCTCTTGGGGCAAAAGGAATCATGAGGTATGAGGGGAAAAAGCAGGAACGAAGTACTGATGTTAGATGATTAGCCATGATCATATTAAATGGCTTGAATACTCCTGCACCTATTGTTCTATGTTTCTACATTTACTCACACTAACTTTTGTGACCATTTTCATAGCTCCACTATTGATTGGGACCTGCCAACTGATGAACAAATTTCGCAATGGAGCGGACAAAATGTGTAGGAAAGAACTGCAATGCTGGTTTAAATCGCAGGTAGACAAAGAATGCTGGAGTAACTCAGCGGGGCAGGCAGCAGAAGGAATTGATGACGTTTCGGGTCAAAGTCTGAAGAAAGGTCTCAACCTGAAAGGTCACCCAATCCACCTCTCCAGAGATGCTGCCTGGCCCGCTGAGTTACTCCAGCATTTTGTGTCTATCTTAGCTTTATTTACTGTTCTCTCAATGGCTGTTTCGGGTTGAGACCCTTCTTCAGACTATGTTTCTACTTTTAGTCTGAAGAAGGGTCTCGACCCGAAACGTCACCCAATCCACCTCTCCGGAGATGCTGCCTGGCCCGCTGAGTTACTCCAGCATTTTGTGTCTATTTTAGTTCTACTTACTGTTCTCTCAATGGCTGTTTCTGGTTGAGACCCTTCTTCAGACTATGTTTCTACTTTTAGTCTGAAGAAGGGTCTCGACCCGAAACGTCACCCATTCCTTCTCTCCAGAGATGCTGCCTCACACTCCAGCATTTTGTGTCTACCAACTGATGAATAAATCGGCACTTTTACTTGCTCTTGGCTATTTTAGTTTGTTTTGAGAGCTAGGAGAGCATTTTAGCTGGTATAATGTCATACCTTTATCATTGTCATGAAGGAGCAAATGTTTTGTTAACCTTTGTTTATATTCTTCTATTTCAACATTGATGGGAATAGTGAATATGTATCAGAATTTTTTTTCATTAAGTACAAACATTTGAAATGTTCTGAGAGACACTACAAACCCAATCTTGTATTTGACCTTTCACTTCCCCTCACTTTCACTTCCCTCCTCACTTTATTTCATTGCAAATTGGGTGAGGCACTAGAAATGTTTCAGGTGAAATGGAAGTATGATCAAATTTAATTGCGCCTTAGACCGGGCATACAGGAGCTCCATGCTAGATGTGACTTTACAATGCAATATGGTTGATAAATAATAAAACAACTTAATTTTGAACTTTAATTTGCAGCTGATGATGCCATTTTCCTGATGGACAGAGACGGAACGGGAGTAGGTAACTCATCTCTCCACAAACGATCTCCCTCCCATCGTAACCTGAAGACGCCAGTGTCCTCGGTTCACTTGTCATTACAAGATGGATCAAAAGGAAAAAAAACAGTATGCAAGTTTGAGGAAGGTCAGGATGTCCTAGCCAGATGGTCAGATGGCTTGTTTTATCTTGGAACAGTCAAAAAGGTAAAATTAATATAGTCTTGTTCTTCAAGTGTGTTTATTGTGAAACCAGGCAGGATCTTGTCTCAACTTTTCTAGCTTTATGGAAGAGGTGCAAATTATTGTCTGCAAAAATGATAGCCAGATGCAGAATTGAAGACTGAATCAACTTTTATTTTCCTCCTCACTAGAATCAGTTACAAAAATTAACTGAATGCATAAACGTTCTGTTAAATTCACAAATCCTTCATACTGTCAAGTGTTAAATTCCTCATTTTATTTCATACATGATGCCCACTGCTTACTTATGATTGATGTAACTTTTTTTTTAAACTCTAGTGTTTTGAATGTTCTGATTGATTATTTTTTGCTATTGAGGATCGGACAATTGCTTGAGGATCTTAATCTAGCCAGTACAAAATATAATTACTCTCCCAGTGGAGAGTAATTATCCTAGCTTGGGAAATTAAGTTGTTTAAAAGGGTTGTGTGATTAGTATAATAGTAAATTACAGAGACAGTATCAACTACTTTTGAACTATACGCTGAAAATAAGAAACATGAGTTTAGTAATGCTGAAGAAGTCAATGGGATTGCCACCTGGCATGCTCTGTGGCTTTGACAAACACAAGGCTTTTAAGTATCAGTGGCCAGTATAGTAAAATACTCAGATTTTGATCATCTAGCTGCAGAGATTATGGAGAACTTGGATTGAAAGGTAGAAAACATTAAATATAGACAACTATTCAAAAGGAAGAACTAGAATCACTTGCAAGGAGGTTTCTGACATCTATTTGTGACACTTTTAAAGTATGGGTCTGAGTTGATCTCGTGAAACTATTTTCTCAAACCATTTTCTTGATGTTTTGGCCGGAAGAGTGGTAAAAAGAGCCAGTAAATTAAGGCATGTTGATCTTCAAAAGATATTTATGCTGCAGGATGGAGTGTTATTACATAAATATAGGCATGTTGCCTTGGAGATAATAACATGGATTGAGAATTTAAGAGTATGAATAGCCAGGTCACTTTTAGATTGACCTGGAATTTGTTTTTCTTTTCTTTTTTTTTTGCTGTTATGACGGCAGGGAACGAACTTTCGTTCAAACTTTTGTTTGTTTGAATGACAATAAAAAGCATTCTATTCTATGCTGGAATGAATATGGTAATGAAAGGATCAATTCTTGGGTCTCAAATTTCTGACCAACCATATTCGAAGGTTTTGAAGAAATTATGGGGTGTAATGTTTCTGAGTTTGATGCAACGGGAGGTGTGAAATAAAACTGGGATACAGTCGGCAAAATAAATATGTATCTTAGGTGAGTACGGTGACAAAGAATGTGGTTGATCGAGTATGAGAACCATAACATGATCTAATGTGGGAGGGAAAATTGAGAGTGCAATTGTATTTTCAGCATTAAGATTCAGGGAATGCCTGGTATTCAATAAATCTAGGAGTTCCTGTTCATTGTTTTTATTGTGGCTATTTTCCTTGCGCATGCACACTCTGTATATTACGGATTGATTCAAGTTTGATCTTTTTTGAATGCCAAAGCAATTGAGGGATATACAGAAATTGTGGGAAGGTGAAGTTCAAATTGATCGGCCATCATGTTTTTATGGCAGTGCAGCCGTATGGGGTCATTTGGGTCATTATTGCTGTTTGTCCCCATTTTCTCATGAATGTGGACTGTCCATTAGGTAAATTTGGATCAATCATTCAAATCGGAACTAAAACTACTATTAAGAGTAGAAAATATTTGCTCTATTGTTTCCTGCAAGAAAGAGTGGCTTGACACTTGTAGAATTCATGTGCTAACCATCTCCTTTATCGGGCATCATGTGAATATTTTTGTATTGTATCAGTTTTTGCATATTTGTTCATCCAAGCATTTTCCTGGTTGTTATTATAGGGGAACTATTTCAAATATTGTATTGTGAATTTGAGTATTGTATTTTGTAATGAGTAAACACCCAAAACTGCTACTCGTACTCTGGGGACAGGGATTTACTTTCCTTTGCTAATTGAATTTGTAAATTACTTGGCTTCGTGAGAAAAGGGGTGTCTACGAATGAGGTAAATATAATTGGGAAAATCAAGGGAGTATTTTAAGTC
The DNA here is from genome assembly GCA_963514005.1 of Raja brachyura. The sequence continues at coordinate 62,936,315 of OY740790.1, read as the reverse complement.
TGCATTTCTATGAAATATAATGTTTATTCCCAATTTCCTTTAAAGGTAAACAAACAGAAAGAGAGCTGCTTTGTCATCTTTGAAGACAGTTCAAAATCTTGGGTCTTGTGGAAAGACATACAGACTGGTAACTATTTCTAATTTTCATAATTGGTGATGCTTTGTTGGAATCAAGTTTGTTGAGATTAGTACATGAATCTGGGGTAAGCAGTTTCTGTTTTTTGGCATCAGATTTATTAGGTTAGTATTGATTGTATATCAGGTTCCCTGTGCAGACTAAATGTGGTGATCATTGATATTCTGCCATGGTGTGTGTGTGTGTCTTTTCCCTCATGACGGAGATGGTAAAGAGTGATTAATTTAACCATATAGCAATTACAGCACGGAAACAGGCCTTCTCGGCCCTTCCAGTCCGTGCAGACCATTTATTTTCCCCATGTCCCATCTACCTGCACTCAGACCCCTCAATTCCCTTCCGGTCCATATACCTATCCACTTTACTTTTAAATGTTACAATCGATCCTGCCTCCACCGTTTCTGCTGGAAGATCATTCCACACAGCCACCACTCTCTGAGTAAAGAAGTTCCCCCTCATGTTACCCCTAAACTTCTGTCCCTTAATTCTCATGTCATGCCCTCTTGTTTGAATCTTCCCTACCCTCAATAGGAAAAGCTTATCCACGTCAACTCTGTCTATCCCTTTCATCATTTTAAAGACCTCAATCAAGTCCCCCCCTTAACCTTCTGAGCTCCAAAGAATAAAGACCCAACTTGTTCAACCTTTAGGGGAAGTATTATGCAGAAAGGTGAAAATGATCACAGAAAAGGTCCCCAGTATGGGTTGATCTATAGTTTGCACATCTACGGGAATTTAAGCAGAAATGACAAAGCTGCATAATTCAAAATTTTGTTAGTTTAGATTGGATACAGCACGGAAGCAGGCCCCTTGGCTCACCAAGTCCGCACCAATCAGTGATCCCTGCAAATTAACACTATCCTACACACACTATGGGACAATTTACACGTATGCAAAACCAATTAACCTACAGAGCTGTACGTCTTTGGTATGTGGGAGGAAACCAAAAATCTTGGAGAAACCCCACGCCGTCATGGGGAGAGTGTACAAACTCATTACAGACAACGGCCATAGTCGGTATCGAACCTGGGTCTCTAGCGCTGTGAGGCAGCAACTGCTGCTGCGCCACTGTGCCGCCGCCCTCTTGTGTGGCAAGTACTATTTTACAAGGGTTTCTCTTGATTTGGCTTTTTGCGGGCATTGATTTGCCGCTTTGATTTTTGACTTGCAGTTTAATATGCGCTTGTATAAAAAATATCTAGCTGTAAAGAGTAGACTGTCCATTTTGGAACAATTATTAGGACAATCAGATCATGGCCATCCTTTCTGTGGTTAGGTTTAAGTTAGTATGCATCTCATATATGCTGTGTTTTTCTAAGTTTGCTAAAAGTGAAAACTATTTGAAAATTTAATCTTCTCTGAATGTGGTTGCTGTTAGCAATGTAAAATTCTATAATTGTCCTTCTGTATTTGTCCATGAGCTGCCAATGGCATCTTTCTTGGAATGGTTTAATTTTTGGCAATCATCATTTTGATCGAGCACCAATGATTGGTAAAAGTTACTATTACCATTGGTACTGTAGTTTCGGTACAATTACCATATTAATCTTTAAATTTTAATCATCTGAGGTAGCTGAAATGTCAGAAAGCAGGTTCAACACAATATTAAATTATTTTTGTGAGCAACTATTTGATTGTTAAAATGTGGGCAAACGATATATCACTGTGCATTTAACCCCAGGAGCCTGTGGAGGTGGAGAGATGGTTTGCACAATATGCCAGGAGGAGTGCTCTGAAGTACCTAATGAGATGGTTATCTGTGACAAGTGTGGACAAGGTAAACTGAACATTTAACTAAAATTGGGGTTTTGAAAAGGTGCTTTTGAAACAATGAAGTATTTTAACATTCTAATTCTTTTCCAATAGGTTATCATCAGAAATGTCACATGCCTAACATAGACTCAAGTGTGATTGCCTCGGATGCTAAGTGGTTGTGCCGTCAGTGTGTCTTTGCCACTACCACAAAGGTATTGTTCAACTGAAGTACATTGATGCTCCATTTAGTACTGCCCCACAGACCACTGATATGTTGTAGTGCGCCTGGTCCTGTATCAACTGTAGTTTTAAAAGGGCATCTCTTTGAGATGTGAGCTGTTACACTGGGAGCCTGGCACAATCCCCTCTGGTGCTCCTGATGCAAATGAATGGAATGGTGACTTTATTGCAGCACTGTGCAGTGTTGAGTGAATAGGGCTTGGGGCTAGCTAAGTAATGTGCTGGGCTGTACCTGGTGCAGCAATTGAGGGGCTTTTGGGGACAAGCTGCTGCGCCATATGTTGACACAATGTTGGGATTTCTTTCGTTATCTCTTGCTATGTTGGAAATGGCTATCTCTTTTTCACTGTGCAGCTTGATCAAGTCCAGAAATGTTTTGATAAGAAATTTAATGGTCAGTCACCTGTTGCGAACTTGTCATCAAAGAGATCTGCCGGCTGCTGAAAGTTGTGCAGTGAGACAAGAGCTTGGGAGTCGGCAGTTTCCATCATATCCAAAGAAGGCGATGAGAAAACTATAGGATTCTTGTGCACTGTCAGGCCAGTCCCCAGCAATGTAACTCACCCACTGTCAGCCAGGATGCTAACCACAGTCCTGCAACCCAGCATTGAGCGGCTACATCACTCATCCGACACCAGCCCTGAAAGCATCATTGCACATTGCTTCCATGGATCATTCCACACTGAATCGTGCAGCGATGTGCTCACTTTAACTGTTTCATTGCTACAGGATAGCTAAACCCTCATCCTGGCACAGCAGCACATGACAATGGTTAAGGAACAGAATGTAGTAATGTAATACTGTAATTACTTCTTTCCACTACTTTTCTCATTGCAGAGGATGCATCTTGAGTGCTGTGAGGCACCCATCCGTGCTCTTTATTTTATAAATATTTCAATGATGTCAAAATAGTTGAAACTAGGGTAGCTTTAACTGATCAGTTAGGATTTACTTTGCTTCCATTGCAGAGGGGCGGAGCTCTTAAGAAGGGACCAAATGCCAAAGCTCTGCAAGTCATGAAGCAGACATTGCCATATCAGTTGGAAGATCTTCAGTGGGATGCAGGCCATAAAACAAATCATGAGCAGTGTTATTGTTACTGTGGAGGCCCTGGGGAGTAAGTGAAATATTTTGTGGTTTAGATTGAATGTGATATTACTTGATATATAAAAACTGTTCACCTCTTCCCTATGAAGGAGAGTCTGTCCTTTTCTGAGTTAAACAGACTCGGGGCACTCATGATCATGGAAAATTACATTGTCCTCCTAAGAGAGTAAAGCACTCTTGTTTAATTGTAGCGTAAATAATCTTCAGTTGAATAAAAATATTAATTGTGTAGGAAGGAACTGCCGATGCTGACTTAAACCGAAGATAGACACAAAAAGCTGGAGTAACTCAGCGGGACAGGCAGCATCTCTGGAGAGAGGGAATGGGTGACGTTTCGGGTCGAGGCCCTTCAGACAAATATTAATTGAATATTTTAACTTAATTCGCGTTCTGATCCTTTTGTTCTTTATAGCATTATCTTCTTGGTACTGTTCAAAATTGATCCATGAGCTTGCCATTCCAGTGCGCTTCACTTGGACAGAAGCAATGCAGCCAAATTTGTCTCCAAGTGGGGTCTTGCAAACTTGCCTTGAATTGATCAAAATTAAAAATATATATTTTGTGGCTATAGGCTGAAGTTCAATTGGCAATGAAGATGACCAATCATTTACATGACCAATCATTTAATTGAATATTTTAACTTAATACGCGTTCTGGTCTTTTTGTTCTTTATAGCATTCTGACCAATTGGCAATGAAGATCATTTACATGACCAATCCAGGACATGGTCAACAACTTACTGTAGCTGTAGTTTCTCAATATTGGGCTGTTGGTATCCAATCTATGGGTGCACACAAAGCAAATGGGTTGGCCTATGACAGTTCAATTACTTTAATCTTTGTTATTTGTGTCAATCAGCTTTAAACTCAGCACCTGCTCTTTGGAGTGCTTTCAGGCTGTGGGCCGAGCATCAAATATGTGTCTAGAATTTAACTTTCGTGACCCATGTCTCGGAACTACATAAAATTTTGCACAGATTTAGATAAAATATAATTGAGAAGGAAGTCTTAACTCATCAGTGCCAAAAGTTGCACATTAATTAATTACACTAATTAGAAAATGAGATCGAAAAAGTAAGCGCCATCTAGTGTCCAATGCCCATATTACACCATGGGAGCCTAATTCTATGCTGCGGTCTATTTAAACCATAATTATGTATAGCAGAGGTCCGGCTCCTGAACCGGCCTAATTAATGGGTGAGGGCAGTTTTTCTGGGTTCGCCCGGTTACTGAACCCCACTGACTGCTAGTATGCAGAGTGCGGGTCACGGCCATAGTGGGACTGGGGCAGTGCCAGGACGGTGGGGGGCTAAGGCATCTTCCACTGACAGGAAAATGCCTAACCATAACTCTCTCTTCCCCCCCCCCCCCCCCCCCCCTTTTCCGGAGCTGCCCACGGCTGAAGCTGGAGCTGCTTTGGGACCGGCTCCGTACGTGTGGCCCCGCAACGCGTCCACCTCGGCCAGCGTGCCCTTCTGGATCATCGCCCAGCCCGACCGACCGCTCTCACCACCGACCGACATCCCGACCGATCCTCCACAGCATCCATCGGCCTACAGACTGATCGATTGACTGACCAACCAACCGTCCTTGCTACCTAGCGACCATAAAACAAAGGGCATGATTGGTCAATTTGCGTCCGACCTCAATGTCAAACGTGCAATGATTGGACAATTAGTACTAGGAAAAATTGAGGTTTTTCTCGTATTTTTAAAAAAAAATTGCAGGTTTTGTTCTTGATGAGTTTCAGGTATGATATATATAATATTTTTACACAATATTGTAAAAATTCAGGTAGTTCCCTGAGTTGGGTCACAAACTTGACGAAAAACCTCCTTGGCGCGCAGCCTATTTGGAGGAATTTATTTTAGCAGTGTGAAACAGGCACATTCATCAGTGTTTTAACAAGGACATTCTTTTAAAAATGTTCTTCCAATGTGAAATAACCGTTATTCATGGTGATATTTTCATTGTGGTAAATGTTTAAATTATACTGATGCCTGATTCAGAATTTTTTTTTTTTAAGTTGGTACCTGAAAATGCTGCAATGTTGGAGGTGTAAACAGTGGTTCCACGAAGCCTGTATACAATGCTTGCAGAAGCCCATGCTTTATGGAGACAGGTGATGCCTAATGTTACTGTTTAATTTTAACTCTGAACTGTGAACTTTTGACAGGACTGTAATGGCACGAAATGCATGCTCATTTCATCCAGGTGACTACTAGCATTCAATTACTGCTATAATTTGACCATGCCAAAACGGCATGGTGCACTCTTTTGACAGTTTAAACGTTTGATTCCCCTGAAACTACTGAGCGATTCAACGCTTTGGCAATCTACGCTTTCTGCCTGCACTGAACTTGGTGTAGAGTTGGAATGTTTGTCATACTTGACTGCATACTTTTAAGATATAGGCAAACTGAAAACCACTTCACTTTGGCACAAACTTCATAGTATTGCGGGCATGTAAATTAAGATTTTTTTTGTTCTATCAAAATCTGAGAAGGCCGGCTCTCCTTTAATTAGAGGACAAAAATGGGTTCAAGTATCCATCTTTAATTCTAAGCAAATTCTTTTTAACTTAGCATCTTTCATATTTACTAATAGCTACTTGTATATTTGATTACTTCAATGCCTGGAACTGATGCTGCATTGAGGGTAAATGGAGGATAATGAGAGGCCTTAGAAAACCTTGAGCTCTACATTTAAATGGCAAATTAAATTAATATTCTTAGGAAAAAAATAGGAACGTTACCTATATCATACAAATAAAAATCTATTTTATATGTAGGTTTGATTGCAGGCTGTGTTAATTTGAGAAAAATAGACAAAATGGTGGAGTAATTTAGCAGGTCGGGTAGCATCTCTGAGAATCTAGATGTCATTTCATGTCAAAGCTCTTTTTCAGACTGCATTGTTTTGGGAGTGTTATTTTGAACTTTTTCCATTATGTTGGACAGTTGTCTAACATTGAGTTTGGTTTTCAAGTTTAAAAGTCTGATATAAAATGGAACTAATGCAAGAAATAGTCAGCAATAAATCCCAGGAGCCTGATAACCTGCACCCCATGGTACTAGAAGACCTACCTATGCAAATAGTGGGTACATTGTCATCTTCCAAATTACATAACAGACCATGTAAATTGAAGATGACAATGTAACCTCACTGCTTTTAAAAGGAGGAAGAAGAAAAATGAAGATCCACAGACTGGTTGGGGAAAATATTGAAATTCTATTGTGAAGGATGTGATAATAAGACTTTTTTTTTCATCCATCAGGTTCTATTTATTTATTTGTTCTGTTTGCAATTCTGGACCAGAATACCTCAAACGTCTACCGTTACGATGGTATGTTGTTACATTGTCCAACATTTAAAAACAAATTGTATTACTTTCTGGTTTACATTAAATATTTTTCAAATGCTCATGGACTCTACCATTGATCAGTATGCCTTTGTTCTTGGAGGATTAGTTTCAGATAAGCAAAAATAAATTGATGTTTGTGTTAAGGTATACTTTGATCAGATATGTGCCATGTATTCATTTTCCATTGTATTTTTACAAATTTAAAATACTTTTTCCAATATTAAATGTTATTTAAAGAAACAGCATTTTAACAATAAACAGTGGTTTATAATGAACTGAATTATCTGCTTTTTAAATAGATTTTGTTTGTAATTTAGTCGGTAATATTGGTCAAATATATCACCTTGGTAATTCCCTTCTTCCTCATTTTTCTTGGCCCTTTGTGCAGTAATTGTTTTCAGTCAGCAAACAAATGTAAACTAAATAAATATATTCAGAACTATTAAAAATTATTGCTTGTACCTGGATGTTAATGTTAAATATCTCTTCCCAGGGTTGACATAGCACACTTAAGCCTTTATAACCTAAGTGTTATTCACAAAAAGAAGTATTTTGATTCTGAGCTTGAATTGATGACTTACATTCATGAAAATTGGGACAGACTGCAAACTGGTGAGGTAAGGCCCAATTACAGTTTAGAATTAACATCAATTGATTAGTGATTGTTTGGGGGAAAAAAAGAATGCTGGTTGTGCTTTGTGCTGTAATATTTTAATATGCACTAGTTCCTTGATTAACATTACTGCAGAAGATGGAATGTTATACTCTCTTGGTCCCCTTGTCAGAATAATCCTGGGTACATGTCCATGGTTCTTTTTAGAAAGGTGGTCCATGTATTGTCTTTGCTGATGTGACTTCCCCCAGCAACAAATTGCCATGATTCAGTGGTAGATAGACATAAAAAGCTGGAGTAACTCAGCAGGAAAGGCAGCATCTCTGGCGAGAAGGAATGGGTGACGTTTCGGGTCAAGACCCTTCTTCAGATTTTGTGTCTATCTTCGGTTTTTCTATCTCCAGTTCCTTCTTACGCATCCAGTGGTGGATGATTGTCTCAGAGGGCTGATGTTGGCTGAGCCAGTATGAGAGATGTGACAGTTCAGTGCTGAAATGTGGGGCTCAAGTTTGCATCATGGCCAACATAACGAGTGTGGGCCACCTTTGGGGTCTAGCAATAGCTGCTTCATGTGTTGATGGACTTTTTGGATCCTAGGGTCTCACTCATTGCCTCCTGCTTGATGTGATGTAATCTGCTATTCCCCTCCCTCTCTCTCTTCTTCCCCCCCCCCCCCTTCTCCATTCACAGCTGCATTGCTGTACCCAGCCTGGAGATTTCTGTATCGTAGTAAGCCCAACACTTGTTGCTTAGGAGGGCGGAAACTGTTTCTCGGAACAGCAATGCCATCGGTGCCACTTGTCTACACGTAATGATGCCTTTTAACGTTGATCATTAAGCAAGGCACCAGGATATCCTAACTTCTCAAATTTAGGTGCTGTCTTTTGTTTAAATCTATTCAACACCAAAACTTTAGAAATAACACTCATTCAAAATTAACTTTGTATTGTGCTGAGATTTACTTGATTCATTTAATTGTACTAAAGTTATATTGAATTTTATGAATCATCTAATACATAAAATCATACAGCATGGAAATGGATCCATCACTCCTACTTGTCCTTGCCGGCTAAGATGCCTAATCTCGGCTAGTCCATTTACCTGTTCTTGACCTGTACCCATCATAATCTTTCCTTTCCACGTACCTGGCCAAATGTTTTTCAAATTTCATTATTGTACCTGTCTCAACTGCTTCCTCTGGCAGCTCGTTCTATATACCCACCATCCTCTGGTTTTTCCTATTACATTTTCCCCCTCGCCTTTAATTCGTACCTTCTAGTTTCCATCTATCTTATGGCATGGACCAAAATGAAATACAACATTCCTAAAGAGACCTCACCAATGCCTTGTACAACTGTAACTGTTCCACGTTCTATACTCAATTCCCTGACTGATGAATGCCGAAGTGTCAAAAACGTTCACCACCCTATTTCCTGTGATGCTGCTTTCAGAGAAAATGTACTTATGCTCCATGATCCTTCCGTAACAATGCAGTATTGTTAAATAAATCATTAAAGACTATGTTCAGAAATGGAGGAAGTGTTTGGTTTAAGAGCAAAACCTTGGTACATATTGGTAATTGGTCATTAATCAATATGTTAATATACATAAATACATTTAATTTGGTAACTGTTTTGATGGGTTATGAAAGTAAAACATGAGAGTATTTTAATTTTCTCTTCTTTATTTGCAGCTTACAGATACCCTAAAATCTGCCCGATATGACTATGTTCTTGAAGCCCTAAATGAGAACAAGTGCATGTAAGTGCAGTTGTGACATATTGCTACCCTACATTAATAGCATTACCTATGTTTGGGGAATAGGGATGAGAAAATGTTGTTCATTTGTTACATTTCTGTTTTTGCCCTGCATTTTAAAAAGCTGTCAGAATAGGATTTTTTTCAGTTATTTGTTATCCCTGTTTGTCACACTAGTCAATAACGCTGCTTTGTTTTATATCAGCATTCTGGGTGTTTCTACAAAGTCTGCAACAGCATTTGGGGAAAAAACAATTTGCAATAAATCAAGTCGCAGGCAAATGAGAGAGTAAATTATACAAACTATTTCTGGATGAATTCACACCATTTGTTTAATGCTGTAATTTATTAGAAGCTGTGAGTGGAATTTTTTTTGAAATATAAAATCACAAACAAATTCTAATCTCTAGAAGCATCCTTGAAAAATGATATTGGGCTTGGTTGAGATTGAATAAAATGGTGGCTGGGTAGAATTTATTCCCTCATAATGGTATTTTCTGATTCGGAAATTCTTATTAATTCCTGCCAACGCAAGCACCTGTGTTCTCCTCTCATTTGTTGTGGAAGTGTATTGGGGTCCCCACAGACAAATGTCGCACAAGATCTTGTACACCAAGAGGATGGATGCTTTACAATGCAGCGCAAACATTTTTTATGTTTCATCTGCCCATAATTTATTTAGGTTTATGTCTGGAAAAGAAATCAAGAAGAAGAAACATTTGTTTGGATTGCGAATTCGGGTTCCTCCCATTCCTTCAAATGGTGCAATGAAGACTGAGGAAAGCACTGAGGAAGTTTCTCATGAATTTAAAATTAAAGGGAGGAAATCCAGTAAACCTGCACCCTTACCTGCAGCTGCAAAAAGGTAAAACACTTATCTATAATTACTATCCTGTGATCTGTTTATTTAATTTTTTTTTTTAAACTGCCTTCTCTGTCTTTGGGATCTTGGTATTAATTGAGATCATCCTGATACACATGAATAATATCTGTGAAACAATGAGACTGACTGCTCCGTTTTTAAGAAATGTTTTGTTTTCTTGAAACCATCAATCCGGATTTTTTTAATGTATATTTGCATTTGGCATTTAGTGTAAATTTACACTACTTGAAGTTAATAGTGATAAGACATTTTATTTTTTTAAACGTTAAAGCTTTTTAGTTTACATTCTACACCCTTGCCAGCCCATTCTAACACAACTGAATGTATTAGTCCCTGCACAGCTTCACCAATGCTTTTAGATATACTGTCAAATAAATTGTGGAAGTTGCCTAATCTGTGACAGATCAGAATGGTAACTCTGGGTGAATGGTCAATCTTTAGATGCCGGTCCTGTAATGTTTGTTCTTTAATAATTATAGCAAAGAAAATCACTGACTGAAATTGTTTCTGAACATTGGAAATTAAAACAAGAAGTCTTGAGAGATGCAAGAGGAAAGTAAAATTAAAGTCTGAAAAAAATATTGGGAAAACAATGTGCAGGAAGTGTAGATGAACAGCATTTTCATACGAAATGTGTCCGGACTCTTTTTTGTGATTTCAGTTGTTTTCAAACATTTTCTAAAAATCCTTTTTGTCTTTGGAGCTTTTCTAATTGTAATCTAAATGAAAGTTTGTACTGGCAATAATTAGGGAATAGATTATCGGTTCTGAAAATCTATTGGGAGACTTATTACGTCTGTAGTTTTGCTTTCTCATTGGATCAGCTGCGCCTGCCTTCTCTGAAGAACTTGGGTGTTGCAGACTGAAATTAATAAGCAAATACATTGATTTTTTTCATGTTAACTACTCAAGGTATTTTCTCTCATTAGTCCATTAAATAATGGCATAGAGAAAAAAGGCAACAAAAAGTCTTCAATTGAACCTTCTGAACAATATACAAAATTGAAGAAAGTCAAGAGATTTTCTAACCCAGCAACTGTGGTAAGATTGTTTGTCCTTAATGTTTCTCGCTAATTTGATGCATGCATTCAAACTGCTAGATATAATTGCAGAGATGGAAGCCACTTTAGTAAAGTGACATCACATGCAAATCTTTTATGGGCACCTGAGTTGAGATTATTTTGATTGTGGGGCTCACAATTGTAGAACTGATTGATCTCTGCATGTGCATTTCTAGCTAGCCTCACTGTTTACAGATTAGGAGTAGGTAATCTGAGAAATGTTGTTTAAGATTACGTGTGATATTTAAAAGCAATCTATATAATTTAGTTCTGTAATGGCAATCTTTCCTACTATGTTAAAGTTATCTAAGTTGATTTTGTTAATAAATGATGTAAAGATTAGGATTGAAGATTTCTTAAACATAGTTTGGAAATAATATTCATCAACATCTGTGTATATAGAACTGTCTTATTGTAAGTATTAAATAACTGAAATCTGCACTTTAAACCAGTTGAAGTTTATTGCTAATCCATTTCTGGTTAACTGGCATATTATAATCGCTACATTTCTAAACCAGTTGCAGCTGGAAATGTTGAATGGAAATGTTATTTTTAAATTGCATAAAATTTATAATATTTAGTTTGAAAAGCATATAAAATCATGTGGGTTGTACATTAATGCTACAAAGATATAGATTTTGAATGTAAAAGTTATGGTCATTCCATACCTGCAATCATTGAAACCTGGCCTGCTACATATTATTTTGGTGCACAAAGAATTATAAAGCTTTAAAATTAAGAGTAATTCCTCTAACTGGTAACTTAAGGCAAGTGAGCGGGATCAGGTAAACGATGTACAACTGGAATCCCAGGAAAAAAATTGGAGTAAAGTTATAATGCTGAATTTAGAAAAAATTGTATATTTTTTTTTGTGCTAGATATAGGTAAGCAGACTAAACATTTGGGGAACTGCCTTAGCTCATTATAGCTCATTGAATTTAATTCCAATCAACATCTTAATGGTATTAATGACGGCAAAGGACTGTTCATGGAATAGTGGAAGGTGCATTTGCACTTCAATGAGCTGTGCGTTAGTGAAGAGCAAGGCAGATAATGATGCACATTTACAGTTGAACTTGAAATCCAGTTGTTTAATAGCCATTTTGATCCAGCACTGTTTCTTCACTTCCAGGAAAGTGAGAAAAGTAACCAAAGCCACTGTGATTTTCAGGACCAATCTGCAATGTTGGATTCACTTGCCTTGGATCTTCCTGGTCCCAAAAGGTATTTTTTAAGTTCTGTGCAAAATAACTTTTTGAAATAATGCCAAAAATTATTTTGAACTGAATTTACCATTGTTTTTATGGACTTTTATCAGTGACCCTTTTTAACAAAAATGTAATGTTTAGTATAGGGGTACAGCTTGGAAATGGGCCTCTTTGGTTCAGTCCATGTTGACCATTGATTATCTGTTCACACTAGTTCTGTAATCCCATTTTTGCATTCACCACCCACACACTCGGGGCATTTAAGAGTCCAATTAACCTACAACCCCGCATATTTTTTGGCACTGGGAGGAAACCAGAGCGCCTGGAGGAAATGCACGCAGTCACAGGGTGAACGTGAAAACTCCACACAGACAGCACCCAAGGTCAGTCTCGAGGCTGAGGCAAGAGCTCAAAAGCAATGCCATTGTGCTCCCCTTTGTTTTAGCAAAAACTTGAATATACAATTGAATAGGCATTCTACTTTTCCCACAAATCTTAAATCCTGTGGAATGCTAAAATATATTACTACCTTGACTGAGAAACTGTGTCTCTGAAGGGTAGGGAATTCCAAAGATTGGCAAATCTCTTCATCATAATTTTACTCTGGGCAGTTCTAGAAGGTTGACTTTTCTATCTTCAGACTTGCTTTTATTCCAATGAACTCTAGCCAAAGGAAATTTCTACTGCCCTGTTAGGTTTTTTGGGAACTTGTTAGTAAATCAGCTCTTCCCTAAAACACTGAGGAATTGTCTAAATTGTCAATCATTTCCTTGACAATGCCCCTCTCATCTCAATTATATACACCTTTGTTAATACGCCAGAGGAGATCCTTTTTCCCTGTGGCTATCAAACTGTACAACTCCTCTTTCTGTCTTGGGGTAGACTGAGACTGACTCCCTTCCATTCCCCCCCCCCCCCCCCCCCCCCCCCCCCCCACCACCATCATTAAATCCTCCTTAAGTCACTTGTTTGGGTAATGTGACCTATGTTCCTGGTGTCTTTCAGTGTGCTATAGCATTGCAGCAACATCTGCTCACTGTATAACTATACATCTTCCCCTCTAGCCTACTTGCTTGACATTGACATTCTTTTTCTGAGAGGTCAGAATGACTCTCAAATTAAATAATATTTCCTTAGTTCCTTAATTCATTTTATTCCATATCAGTGGATAATTTCACACGTCATGTTCTATCTACTTCCTTACCCAGTCTACGTTACACTGTTTGTCCCTTCCCCCTCCATCCCGGCTACACAATTCAAAACTTTTCTATCCTTGAGTTTCACAATTCGCAACTCTTTATCCTTTTGACCTGAGGCCTTTTTTTCCATCTGTGGCCTTTGTCCAACAATCAACGTATTAGGAAAAAAACCCTCACCTGCGTTCACCTATTAAAGGCTATGATCTATCCTTCCCCGTCTCTCTTCCGGCTTTCTTTTAAACCCGACTCCCCCCCGCAATCAGTCTGAAGGAGGGTCCCTTCCATGTTGCCCATCCATGTTCTCGAGAGATACTGCCTGACCCGCTGTTACTCCAGCATTTTGTCTTTCTTTGGTAAACCAGCACCTACAGTTTCTTGTTATTACATTTCTTTACTGTCCCTTTCAGCTTTGCTTAATTTATGATGTTTATTATCAGAAAACTTGAATATATGCCATTAAGTCATTGATATTAACAATAAATGTCTGTCGTGCTCCATTGGTTGCATTATACAACTCCAGGTGTGATTCTTCTCCTCTCCACCCCTTAATCCATGTTTGCATTAATCCTGATTAATTGAGACTCAATCTTGTCCAAAGGCGTGTTGCATCAGTTGCCCCAAAATATAAATGTTGCATTCCCTGAGTTTCCTGCTAATTAAGCACATCATATTAAAAAGTATGACCAGTTAATTTGCTAATTAATTTCACATGTTTCTCCCACCGCTTTGTTCACCTCCACTCTGCATTCTTGAACAGTGTTTTGTTTCAAGGAAACATTTGTTCTGTATCCATTTTGAGCCTAACTACCTACTGTTTTTAGTATCAATCCTGGATTATCCTTTAATTTAAAAAAACAATCTTGATCAATGCAACCATCTTCAATACAGCAACTTCCTACAATCAGCAGTATATTTGTGATCAGATGATTTGGTTTCCTATTGTTTATTATTGAAATTTGCCCAAGATGGTTAATTTCTTCGCTTCTCTTTGAAATACTGTTGTATGACCCAAACTATCTTCAGACCTGGCCCAAATTCTACATCCAAGACAGAATCTTTTAGAATAATATTTAAGTATCAGCCTGTTATCTCCTGGGTAGAACAAACTTCAAACCGTATGATTTTAAATCAAGAATGCTGCCTGTTCAGCCGCCGCTTGGCATCTAATATTTTCCCTAACTTCTCTAATTGCATATGCATTTATGAATTAGACATTTTTCAAACATTTCCCTTTTCTTAACTACAACCATGTCTTAATTTCCCAAGCTTCCTTAGTCAGTTTGAGTCTAGGTCCCTAATTGCTTTTTAAATGTAAGATTCTAGTTTGCTTAATTACATTGCTCTTGAATATGAAATTATCTAAAATTTATTTTATGACAGGAGACTTGTTGAGCAAACGGCACAGTCTTCTAATACCTCTGATGTAGAATCCACTGGTGCAGCTAGTACCACAGAAACTACCTCAACTAGTCTGTCTAGACAGTCCAGGTGAGTATTATTTTCTGAAATAAAGCTGTTGGATTACTCTGCCTAATCCTAAGAAACCAATAGATGAGATTACGATTTAGAATAGTACTTTACAGCACAGGAATATGATTTTTTTTTTGCACACAATAAATTTGAGTGCAATTGATTGCTAAAACTTTGCTGTTTATTAACATCAGTAATATTCATTTTGAGGTGCAGTGGAAGTGGGATTGTGCTAGTTTTTATTCATAGAAACACTGATTTCATGGACATCTGTATGTTTTGTGACATTCCATGCAACCTGAAAACAAAGGCATTTGTGATGTTAAGATTTAGTCTGTCCCACTTTTCAATTTAAAAATAATTGCTTTTGATCAAAATTGTAGATGGCATTGAGCTTAACCTAACTTCTCCACTAAAATGTAGTTTCCTAGGAATTTTTTACTAAATAGGTACGGAATCTTAAGATTACTTGTGTTTATGCCCTCTGGTATTGCTAATATTGCAAGTAATGTTGCAGTTTTAAATGCTTATTCTTTTTTAAGAAATTGATGTTTTTGACTGTTTTAACATTTTTTTAGTCTTTCTGGTCCAAGAAGGAGAACTCGCACTGGTAGATCTTGGCCATTGACTTTGCAACGCTTGAAAAAAAGACGTGGCCGCACTTCTGCAAGAACCTTTCAGACGCAGACGTCGGAAAGTGGGAATGATGCTGATGAAAAGGATGATTGCCAGTATGACGGACTTGATACCGAAATCATTGAAGATCGGGATATGCACCTGAATCATTTAAAGTCCTCAATCACCAACTATTTTGGTGCTGCTGGTAGACTTGCCTGCGGTGAAAAGTATCGAATCTTAGCTCGTCGAGTGACTCTGGATGGCAAAGTTCAATACCTGGTGGAATGGGAAGGAATAACTGCATCTTGATTCTTTGTAATCAAGTTTGTTTCATCTTGTGAACACTTGAACCTTTAAAGATGAGTTTCAGATGAACCAAAAAGTGATTCTGAGTCTCTCCTTTGTATTTCTAGTAAACTTTATTCCTATGCAACTGAGGTTTAACCCGTGGGAGTGGGTAATTGAGTGTAAATGTTAATTAGCCATAATTTTCAACATTTTCAGGAACCATTTGCAATATTTTAGTGACTTTTCCACTCAGGCTTGATCTAAGAATTTTGGTGCTACTGCTTACAACTGTGTACTTAAACTATGCCTGCAGGGATTTATCTGTAGGTTTGTCTGTACCAAAATGAAGTAATGTAGCTTTTTAATATTGTCTGTAGTACTGTTAGATGTTGGGAGATTTTTTAAGTGTATTGAATTCACAGGGTGAACAGAGTATTGCCTTTTGATGTAGCAGTACTGTACCTGGCAACTTGCTGTATCTTGATGATCACATTGATACCTCTGGAATTTCTGAAATGTTACCTTGGATTGTTTTTAAACTGGCAATTTTTTTATGATGCTAGTGTAAGCAAATCCATTATTTCTATTTGTTTTTAAGATTTGAAATGGGCATGTTTAGCCAAAGAATAAAATATTAAATCTACATGTTGAGCAGAAATGAGTAACTATATTCATTACATTTACTTTGAACCTTGTTTATTCACATCACATCACACTCTTTTCCCCTCTTCAATTATTTTCTCTTTTTTCCACCTATTCTATAAAGAAAACTCCATTTATTATGTAAAAACCTTGCTATATGGCTAAAGTGGCCGCTGACAATTTCCCAGTACATTTTGGGTCTATTGAGATGTATAGGAAGTTCTTTCCCATGGTAATATAGAGGTTCTTGGTGATGTTTGGTGATATGCCCTCAAATTCACAGTTCTAAAATTTTAACCTGCTCAGAATGAAGAGTAAATGCTGTCTTAATCTACATTATGAAGTTGTAACTTGAGCTGGCGTGGGTATTATCTATGGTATTCTAATGGACTGTAGGATTTTGCTTTAAGATCATTTGTGAACGTGAAGAAGTGATGAATTGTCGCAGATTTGGAGCAAGGAATATAGTGCAGCCTAGATTAAACATATGAATTTGATTCATTGTTAAAAAAATATTGGCAAATTGACAATATTCACAAATGTTGTGTAGGCAGGGAGGGAAGGTGTGATAAATTTAATGTGGCTGTTTCTCGAGCCTAGGACAGCTTATTAGAGCTACATGTATTCCTGGAACTATGTGTACAGTAACACTTTGGACCAAGACCAAAATATTAATGGCTTTAATCGGGTTGAATTTAAGTTATAAATACATGCATCCAATTAAAAGGCAAACTGTTAAGAATCTTGCAAAAATTTAAGGTTACATGTGCTCATCTGAAATGTGTTAAACACTGCTAGTGATACTGTAGGGATGTTAGATTGTCTAACTGCTCGAGCATTCAAACTAATTTCAGAAAGTTGTTTACATTTTAGTTTATTTTCAAAGGAAGTTGTAACAGTAAACTGACATGAAATGACGAAATGCAAGTTACATTGTGAATATATATGCATGTACACTTAATGAGCTTCCTGTGGCATTGTATAAATTCAGGTTTTTTATTATAATGTACGCAACTGCAGTGAAATCTCATGTTCACACAAAGCTCATAGTACACAGTAATGATACAACAATAATACAAAACAGCAGATTAGTGACGGATTGTGGTGCAGTAAACAGTTTACAGGAAGAAGATAGAGCTAAGAAACATGGTGTCAAGACAATTTAATGTTAGCAAATGTCATTGTAGGAGCAAATGGAAAGGCCATGCAGAGTTGGCATTCAAAGTAATGGGCGATTTATTAAAACTGGTGCATACCAGGGAGACCAATGAAAGCTAATTTCCAGAGTTTGTCTTTGGTACTAAATAAAACTAGGTCTTGATTACAGAAATACTTAATTGGGTAATACACTAGGTCTTGATTACAGAAATGGTTATCCACAAGTCTAACTTAGTTGACAATAAATCAAATTTTCTGTTACAACATTTTCTGGGTATCGTTTCTCCAGCATCCTTGGAGAAAAGGAATAGGTAACGTTTCGGGTCGAGACCCTTCTCGAGAAATGTTGCCTGACCCGCTGAGTTACGCAGCATTTTGTGCGTATCCCCGTTGATAACCGGTGCTTGGATTTCACCGTCACTGAGGGGGTTAACCGACAGCCATCGGATAAGACGAAAGGTGCAGCTGACTGTCCCTGTCCTGTTGGGGAACGGGTTCCTCGGGAGTTGGAGCAGAGTTGAGCTGGAGTTAACGCTTCTTCTCCACGCTGGCTGTAAGCCTAGGGCTGCCACTGCTCCGGGTCAGTGTCCCTTAAGTCCAGGGTCACCCCGGACATCTCCGGTCGCCCCGGACAGGGATGGGACACTCGGGATTGGAAGGGGACGGTCCCAGTAGCAATTCGACAGTGCTTGCCCGCCGGAGACTCTGGTTTGATCTGGACTACAGATGAAACTCGGGTCTGTGCACACGCAGCAGATCAGCTGCCGAGAATGTTTATCTCGAGTGACCTATGACCGGGGCATGCGCAATTTGAAATACAAAACTTGCTTATTCTACAGGTGTAAAGACTATATTGACTGATTGCATCACAGCCAGGTTTAGCAACTTGCAAGCTGCATAGACAAAGTTTTGCCTTTTTGCTAATTTTTTTTTGTGCATTGCCAATAAAGATTGTTTTATTAACAACGCGTGAATTACTATAGTGGTGACCCCGGCAATTTTTTTTGGATTTTCGAAATGCAAGCCATCAACTACCTCGCCCAGCAAAACGCAGCCGCCCCAGCCCAGTAGAATGCAGTTTCAATTAAGCTGCCCATTTTCTGGACATCGCAGCCCCAGGTGCGGTTGAACAGGCTGAATCCCAGTTCCACTTTTGGTGCATTATGGCCGACAAGACCAAATATTACTATGTGGTCGGTGCACAGGATCAGATTCAGATTCAGATTCAATTTTAATTGTCATTGTCAGTGTACAGTACAGAGACAACGAAATGCATTCAGGGCACTGCTGGTCGCCTCATCCATTACCTTCGCCAGCTGCCTGCTGACAGCATGTACGATGTCATCATAGCGCTCCTCTTGCGCACTTTCGGGCTCAGCCGCCGCGACCAGGCTGCAAGACGCGTGCACATGGGTGGTCTCGGCGATCGCAAGCCGTCTGTACTAATGAGCAAGATGCTCACCTTAATGGACGGTCATCGACCCCGCCTCCTTTTTGAGCATGCCTTCCTGGAACAGATGCCCGAGGACATCCGCCTGCAACAATTTTGCTGACCCCCTACAACTGGCTGAACGTGTGGACGAGCTGCGGCAGGCCAAAGAGCAGGTTGGTGCCTCTATCGATCGAGTTTCGGCGGGCACAGCGGCTGGTTCCCGACTTCATCGAGGGTCCGGCCAGGAAGCCGGTCTCGAGTGACGCCGGTAAGGGTATGTGGTGCTTTTACCATCAGCGCTGAGGTTACCTAGGCCCATCGATGCCGCCCACCCTGCACGCTTCTGGGAAACGCTGCAGCCAGCCAAAAGCATCACCTCATTCGTCTGCCTGCTCATTTTTATTTCTCAGGTTCGGGGGGGGGGTTCTCGTGGTTGAGGCACTTATAGATCGAACCCTCGTCAGTAGAGGTGGAACGGTCACGCGACTGAGTTTGGGAGTAAAGATGGTCATCATGAAGAGGGGTCTCGACCCGAAACGTTGCCAATTTCCTTCGCTCCATAGATGCTGCCTCACCCGCTGAGTTTCTCCAGCATTTTTGTCTGCCTTCAATTTTCCAGCATATACAAACAAACAAACTACAAACAGAATATTCACATATTACATATTTGTGGGAGGGAGGGAAGAAAAGGAAAAAAACAGCAATTTAAAAAGACACCACACAGCAGTAAAATGGCACAGTAAAGTTAGTCCCTGGAGAGATAGTTTACAGTCCTAATGGCCTCTGGGAAGAAACTCCTCATCTTCTCTGTTCTCACAGCATAGCAACGGAGGCGTTTGCCTGACTGTAGCAGCTGGAACAGCCCGTTGCTGGGGTGGAAGGGGTCTCCCACGATCTTGTTTGCTCTGGAGTTACACCTTCTGATGTACAGTTCCTGCAGAGGGGCGAGTGAAGTTCCCATAGTGCGTTCGGCCGAGCGCACTACTCTCTGCGGAGCCTTCTTGTCCTGGGCAGAGCAGTTCCCAAACCAAATCGTGATAAGCTGGCAGCAAAACAGCCCCAGGGTTTGGTCTTTCTCCTACCCCCCCCCCCCCCATTCCCAGGTAGCTGTATTACCTGGCGATGAGACGCCCCTTCTTTTTCCCTGCCCCCTATGTCTCACCTCCCTCTCCCCCCATCCTCCCTCTCCACCTCCCCCCTTCTGTCTCTCACCCCCTGTCCCGCTCTGTCTCCCCTCTCTATTCAACCCTCGCCCCCCATCCTCCCTCTCTCCCCCATCCTCCCTCTCCCCATCCTCCTCCTGTCTCTCCCCCCATCCTCCTCCTGTCTCTCCCCCATCCTCCCTCTCCCCATCCTCCTCCTGTCTCTCCCCCCATCCTCCTGCTGTCTCTCCCCCCTCCCCCGCTCTCTCCCCCCATCCTCCCTCTCCCCATCCTGTCTCTCACCCCTCCCCCGCTCTGTCTCCCCCATCCCCCTCCTGTCTCTCCCCCCTCCCCCGCTCTGTCTCCCCCATCCCCCTCCTGTCTCTCCCCCCTCCCCCGCTCTGTCTCCCCCATCCCCCTCCTGTCTCTCACCCCTCCCTCCCTCTGTTCTCCCCCATCCCCCTCCTGTCCCTCCCCCTCCTGTCTCTCACCCCTCCCCCGCTCTGTCTCCCCCATCCCCCTCCTGTCTCTCACCCCTCCTGTCTCTCCCCCCTCCCCCGCTCTGTCTCCCCCATCCCCCTCCTGTCTCTCCCCCCTCCCCCGCTCTGTCTCCCCCATCCCCCTCCTGTCTCTCCCCCCTCCCCCGCTCTGTCTCCCCCATCCCCCTCCTGTCTCTCACCCCTCCCTCCCTCTGTTCTCCCCCATCCCCCTCCTGTCCCTCCCCCTCCTGTCTCTCCCCCCTCCCCCGCTCTGTCTCCCCCATCCCCCCACTCTATTCAACCCTCCCCCCCCCCCCCCCCCGGTCTGTTTAACGGCCGCCCGCACGTAATGAAAGCGCGCGATTGTGGCCGCTGGAGGCGGGTACGGGGGCCGGGCGGGGTTTGCTTCTCACTGTTCAATCACAAGCTACTCGGCGCCGAGTTCAAAACGGCCCCGCCGGCGCCAGCAACGGCCCCGAGCCCGAGCCGAGCGGCGAGATGGCGGCTACAGGGCGCCGCCTGCCCCGGCCCCGGGGACATGTGTGAGTGCATCACTGGCTTCCCTCCCGCTCCATGATAAGTCACTTGCTGTGCTGAAGGTAATGAACCGCCTTTGTACGTGTTTTTCAAGATGGAGCGGTGATTTTGGCCTAACTTTCACTCGCCCCCTCCCCCCTCCCAACTCGAGTTCGTTGGGGATAAATAAATAAAGGCAGGTGATAAGAGTAATACAGTGTGGAAACAGGCCCTTCGGCCCAACTTGGCCGCGCCGGCCAACATGTCCCAGCTACCCCAGTCCCACCTGCCCACGTCTGGTCCAGATCCCTCCAAACCAGTCCTATCCATATACCTGTCAAACTGTTTATTAAATTCCCAGCCTCAACTACCTCTTCTGACAGCTTGTTCCATACACCCACCACCCTTTGTGTGAAAAACGTTACCCCTCAGATTCCTATTAAATCTTTTCCCCTTCACCTTAAACCTGTCCTCTGGTCCTCGATTCACCTACTCTGGGCAAGCAACTCTGTGTGTACCTGATCTATTCTTCTCATGATTTTATACACCTCAATAAGATCACCCCTCATCCTTCTGCGCTCCAAGAGTCCCAGCCTACTCAACCTCCTATAACTCAGATCCTCTAGCCCTGACAACATTCTTGTAAATCTTCTCTGTACCCTTTCCAGCTTGACAACATCTTTCCTATGACATGATGCCCAGGACGGAACGCAATACTCTAAACACGACCTCACCAACGTCTTAGACAACTGCAACATCTCCTCCCAACTTCTATACTCAAAACTCTGACTGATGAAGCCCAAAGTGCCAAACATCTTTTTGACCACCTTATCTATGACCACCTTATCTACCTGCGACTCCACCTTCAAGGAGCCATGCACCTGCACTCCTAAATCCCTCTGCAGGACCTGCCCATGTTAGACTTCCCAAAGTGCAACACCTCACATTTCGCTGTATTAAATTCCATCAACCATTCCTCAGCCTACCTGGCCATTTGATCAAGATCCTGCTGCAATTTTTCACAACCATCTTCACTATCTGCAAAACCACCCACTTTTGTATCATCTGCAAACTTGTTCTTATCCAAATCAGTGTATGTTCTTATCTAAATCATTGATATTTTGTGTATTTATAGTGACAATAACTTCAGGAGTTCAAACACCCATTCAACTGGAACTAACAAATAAACCCTGGAAATGATTTTGGGAGATTTCCAGGAGATTTAACAATTTTCAAATATATGTCTATTACATATCAAGATAAGGCTGTATTATCACTCACCATATTCTTGTAAATGGACAAGCTTTCTCTGGATTACTGAGTTGTTGGGTTTCAGAAATGATTTTGTTTTTCTAATTGAGGCAGATTGATTATAGGTAAATCAGGGCTGCCAACTCTAGCGCATTGATCGTGTGAGTCACGCGTTTCACAAAATTCTCACGCTCTCACACTGATCACAAATTTCTCACGCTCAAAAAATCTGCAGGTGCTGGAAGTTCAAAATAAAGCAAAAATTGTTTTAGAGGTGAGTAAAATCCACGAGGGGAATATATAAGGTGAATGCATAGTCTTTTTCCCGGGATATGTGATTCAAGAACTAGAGGGCGGGGTGGAAGACTGCAACCTTCACGTGGTCCGCCCTGTTTCGACTAATGCAATCAACTCGACGTGCACAAACGGAAGATTAAATAGAACAAGTTGTCCTACAACTTTAGGCTGTGCACGCCACACGAAAGAAGAAGAAGAACTAGAGGGCATTGGTCTAAAGCAGGGCTGTCAAACTACTGGCCCACGGGATTGATTGGGTGGAAAAAAAAAGTAGTTTTAGTTTCTCCCTTGCAGATGGTGTGATAGGTGAGACACGGCGGTGGTCCCAGCACCAAACCCCCCCCCCCCCCCCCCGAGGCACCGCTCACATCTCCCACCCTCACCTCCGGCGGCTCTGTGAACGTCGGCTGCTCCGTCCACGTCACATGGAGTTTTAAACCCGGCCAGGAGCGGACAGGGTGAGTGTGGGCGTTGGTGCCACCTCCGGAGCCGCGGGGATGAATCTCGGGCTAAGGCCCTGCTCCGATGCACGACCCCCGGGTCACTGACCCTCGTCTCCCCCGGACCCCAGCTGGACACAGAGCACCTGGGCAGGCCCGCATTCCCGGGGCGGGGGGGGGGGGGGGGGAGAGGGAAACGCTCCATGGGCATCACCAAGTCTCCGCTCACTCCGGTTGTTGTTGCCGATTCACTGACACACACTCTCACACACACACCCACACTGGCACACACCAGGGATATGGGCCAAATGTCTATAAATGAGACTAGTTTAGATGGGGCTCTTGACCTGCATGAACATGTTGGGATGAAGGGCCTGTTTCCATGCTGTAAGTCTATGCCGCATTGTAGAAAGGGTGCAATTGCTCTGGAGAGAATCCAGGGGCGATTTATGAATATGTTGGCAGGGCTGGAATTTGATAACTGGGAGTGTATTCTCTATAGCAAGGGAGGTGAAGAAAAAACTTAGTTGAGGTGAATAATATTATGAGAATAGGACCTGTTTCGCTTAACAAAGAGTGTAGGAAGGAATGGCAGATGCTGGTTTAAACTGAAGATAGACACTAAAAACTAGAAATGCTCAGCAGGACATGCAGCATTCTGGAGAGAAAGAATGGGTGATGTTTTGGGTCAAGACCTTCAGACTGAAGAGGTTGTAAACCAGCCATAAAACACAAAGACTGGAGATGTGCGTTGTCCAACCAAGGACAGAAATCAGAATCACGTGTTCATCTTTATTGACGTAACACCATAATAAATATATTACAGAAATTTTTTTTAATTGAGTGGCACAGCGGTAGAGTTGCTGCCTTACTACCATATGTGTTTTCTCTGGATATTCTGGTTTCTCCCACATCCAAAAGAAGTGCAGGTTTGTAGGTTAATTGGCTTCTGTAAATTGTCCCTGGCGTGTAGGATGGAACTGGTGCATGATAGATTGCTGGTCGGTGTGGACTTGGTGGGCTGAAGGGCCTGTTTCCATATTTCTAATGCAAATTTCTAACTCTCAACTCTCATCCAATGTTGGCAGCCCTGGGTAAATGGAGGTAGCCATGGTTACTTGCAGGCAAAATCATGTTTGGGCATGATAGAACTTGAGTTTACTGAATGAAAACCCACAAGACAATTTCGCATGGATTTTATGCGCGTTAACAACTTCTAATATTACTCTTGTGCCAATGCAGTCCTTTCTGCAAAACAAATAGTCATTGCAAGTTGCGAGAAATCACTTGGCTATACCAGGTGTATTTGTACATTTTCCTACAATTTTATGGGAGCTTATACTTTAGCATTGCTTTCCCACAGTTTATACCTTTATGCACAAATTCAAAATAAATAAAGACTTATTTATATAATATTTTTTGAACACCTCACAAAGAACATTACAGCTATTGTTTTTATTTTTTTTAACAGCAGGCACAGTTATGATGTAGGTACTTACACAAAAGATAGACACAAAATGCTGGAGTAACTCAGCGAGACAGGCAGTATCTCTGGAGAGAAGGAACGGGTTCTTTAGTCTATCTAAAGACTAAACCAGCATCTGCAGCTCCTTTGTACACATATGATGTAGGTCCCTTGCTAGGCAGATTGTGCACAGTGATCAAATACAATCAGCAAAAATATAAACTAGATACAAGGAACTGCAGTGCTGGTTTACCAAAAAAGACACAAAGTGTTGGAGTAACTCAGCGGGTCAGGGAGCACCTCCAGAGAACATGGATAGACGATGTTTCGGGTCAGGATCCACGTTCAGATCCAGACTCCATACCCGAAACACTAGAGATGCTGCCTGACCTGCTAAGTTAGAACATAAAACAGTGCAACACAAGAACAGGCCCTATGACCCACAAAGTTTGTGCTGCACATGACACCAAGACTGTCTTAGCTACATGCACATAACCCTTATCTCTCCCTTCCATGCATATCTAAAAGTCTCCAAAATGTCATTATTGTCTCCGAAATGCCAGTATGGCTCAACCATCATACCCAATCAACATTTGTAAAATAGATTATATTTTTGTTGAAGTAGCATGTTCCAGAAACCACACACTCTTTAAACAAGAGTTGTCTCACACATGTTTAAACTTTGCACCTCTCACCTTAAAACTATGCTCTCTAGTATTTAATTTTCCATCCTAGGGGAAAAGAGCTGACTGTCTACCTTATCTATGCCACGCATAATTTTATATACTTCTATCAGGTCTCCCCACAACCTCCAACGTTATAGAGATAGCAATCGTAGCTTGTCCAATCTCTTCCTGCAGCTAAAACGCCTTAACTCCGACATCATTCTGGTAAACGTATTACAGCAAAAATATAATCTATTTTAGTAATGTTGATGAAGAGGTGGAATATAGGTGGAGGCGGAATATGAGTTGCTGTTCCTCCATTGTGTTCTCCAATGCCAGACTGAGGCCACACACAAAACTTGAGGAACATCCATTTCTCCCTTTCCCTCTCCATTTCCCAATCCATCATGGGTACTGACCTCCCCACCATTGAAGGGATCTACAGGAGTAGCTGCCTCAAAAAGGCGGCCAGCGTCATCAGAGACCCACACCTATGCTCTCATTTCACTGCTGCCATCAAGGAGAAGGTATAGGAGCCCGAAAACTAATGTCCAGGTTAAGGATCAGCTTTTTCCCTACAACCATCTGACTATTAAAACACTACAGCCTCCAGATAGGGGAGCATACAATACTGAATTTGTAGGGTTTTGTGGGGAAGAATTAATGGTGCATGCAGGGCCTTGAAATGCTTACGGCTATATAGTCCAAGTCTGAGACGGATGTATTCCCCATCTCGCAATCTAACTTGTGGTGTCCCTTGTACTTTGTTTTTATCTGCACTTTCTCTGTGGCTGTAACGTTACATTCCACACTCTTTGTTTCCTTTCTCTTTTTTACACTACCTGTTGTACTAATTTATAGTTTGATCGTAATCGTGAATGGATAATTTACCTGGACACCCACAAAACAAAATTTCCCACTGTAATTCAGCGTACATGATAACAACAAACCAATATCAATTCAAGAAGTATGCAATAGGGTAGGGCGTAACCATGCATTCAGTTGTGTGGGGTCTGCCCCTGTCATCCATTCTGGTTGCACTTTCCAGACCAGTGGGACTCCTAATCTTGGGGCATGGGTGTGTTAAATCTTTTTTCCTCCAACTACTGAAACATATGCACTCAAGGGTTTCCCTTCATCAAAACCCTCCTTGACTTTCAGCAAGTCAGTTGGAGCTAGGAAATTGGATGCAAAATTGGCCGAGTGGTCAGAGACAAAGGGTGGTAATCAGGGTTGTTTTTCCAGATTGGAGGTCTGTGACCGTTGGTGTGCAGCAGAGAACTGTGCTGGGTGCCATGATGTTTGTCATATATATCAGTGATTTGGATGAGAATGTAGGTGCATGATTAGTAAGTTTATAGATGATACCAAAGTTGATGATATAGTGGACAGTGATGAAGGTTGTCCAACACGGTATTGATTGACTGGGAAAATGGGCAAAGGAATGGCAGTTGCAATTTAATTCAGGCAAGTGTGAATTGATGCATTATACAAACTTATACCAGGCCAGTACATATACAGGGACGAGCAGGGCTTTGAAATGTGTTTTTGAACAGAGAAACCTTGGAGTACAATTATATAAGGAGCAGTGTGACAGGAGGGTGGGAGATCATGGGCGAAATGAGTACATTCCTTACCTGACACCCTTTTTGTCTTCTTTGTCACTTATTCTACCCATCTGCCAACCAACCCCCTCGCCTTTTCCACCTATCACTTGCCCGGCTTTGTTCCACCTCCACCTCTCTTTTCCAGCTTTCTGCCCAACTACTACAATCATTCTGAAGAAGGGCCTGACCTAAAATGTCGCCTGTCCATTCCCTCCATAAATGCTGCCTGACCCACCGAGTTCTTCCAGCACTGGTGAAGGAGGTTTACTGCTGACCACTAAAGGTTTATTAATTATGATGGGCAGAGATAGGGTAAATAGTCACAATCATTTTCCATGGTAGAGAAGTCTAAAACTAAATGACATGGGTGTATGGTGATATGATAAAGATTTAAAGGGAACCTGAGGGGCAAATTGTTCATATAGCGAATGTGGCCATATGGAGAAGCTGCCAGAGGAAATGGTGGAGTTTAGTTTTGAGATACAGCTTGGAAACGGGCTCTTCGGCCCAACTTGCCCACACCTGCCAACATAACATAGTTCTATAGTATCCCATTTATGCGCCCACTCCCTGCACACTAAAGGCAATTAGAGAGGCCAGTTAGCCAACAAACCTGCATGTCTTTGAGGAAACCCAAGTATACTTGATGAAACCCACGCATTCGCAAGGAGAACGTGCAAACTCCACAGTACCCAAGCTCAGGATCGAAACAAGTTAATTAATTTGTGATCCAACACTGCAGAGTTTGTTAAAATTAGTTTACTACATATTACGCACTTCATAATCATGAATATATACTTAAAATGAAACTTTTATTGAATTAGCTTCTGGGAAGATGCTTTATGACTATAATTATTTATTGTTTTATCTAATTAGTAGATCATTTTGTCACATCCAATTGTTACTTTTTCTAGATCCCATCTGATGTGCAAATTAATTTTTATATATGCAGTGAAACTAGGGAATGTCATAATGTGGAAAACATTAGCATCAATTAACATTTAATTAATTAACAACTTTTGTATGCATTCAATTTCTATATACATAAAGTAGCACTGCCTTCTTGATGTCTCTTGAGCACATTTGATTCACTTAGTACTTTCAAGAAGATAAATTGACTATTCCCCATGATATTGCCGGATTTATTGGGCCTGTCCCACCAGCATGCAACTGCATGCGGCGAGCGCGACTTAACGTGGTCGCTTGAGCCGTACAGCCTCGCGGGGCTGGTCCCACTTCGATTGCCGGAGCCATATGGAGTTGTGCGGAGTTGGTCCCGACATTGCGCGGGGCTCCGAAAATTTGACACTGTTCAAAAATCCCGCGCGGCAACGGCCTCTCGGCCCGCAGCCGCATTGAGGCCGTACGCAGCGTCTTGACGGCGTACGCCTAGCGCGTGGCGTTGCGCGATGACGTCACCGCCCGGCGTGCCGTTGCGTGATGATGTCACCACCAGACGCCGTCTAAATTAAGTCGGCCCGCCTCCTGCCCAGCTGATTGGTGAGTATGATGTCGAGACCAGGTCCATACGGCTCCGCGGTTGGAAGTGGGACCGGCCCCGCGAGGCCGTACGCCTCAAGTTACCACGTTTGGTCGCGCTCGCCGCATGCAGTTGCATGCTGGTGGGACAGGCCCTTAAGAGGCCAGCTTGAACATAGCATGCATATTGCATTGCACAGAGCAGAGGTACAGCATAGGAACAGGTTCTGCGGCCACCATGTCTGTGCCGACTATGATGCCAATCTAAACTAATCCAGGGATCTTGCTTAACTTTTTTCCCTGTTTCCAGCCGGGCAATCTTGACAGCTTTTTAGGTTGGCAAATTACAGTTTAGGTGGTCATTGAAGACGGTTTGCATGACGCATGCGATAATGTGCTTGGACGAAGTGCGTAGTTACCAGTCGGAATTATGCTCAATGAAGCATTCACATGTTATGTTCAAGAAGGAACTGCAGATGCTGAAAAATTCAAAGGTAGACAAAAGTGCTGGAGAAACTCAGCGGGTGCAGCAGCATCTATGGAGCGAAGGAAATAGGCAACGTTTCAGGCCGAAACCCATCAGTCTGAAGAAGGGTTTCGGCCCGAAACGTTGCCTATTTTCTTCGCTCCATAGATGCTGCCGCATCCGCTGAGAGTTTCTCCAGCACTTTTGTCTACATTTGCATATAATTTCTGCTTCAAATAACTCACAAACTAAACATATTCACCAAACAAGACATGATATATACCACAATGACATGCAGCAAAATTATAATACAATATCTCAACTCTTTCTACACATTGCAATTAATGCAATTTCTATTAGTTCTTTCCACTTCCAAACAAAAATGTGCTTGGATTATTCAGCATATGATCAACCTGTGTCAATAAATCCTGTACCATGGTAACATATATGCTTAACCATACACACTACAGATTGATGCAAGCATGTTTTCTGTGAATGACAGAAAATTACCATGACATGGCCATAGCATGGGTCGTTATTGCTATTGGCACAGAAAAACTCTGGCTACCCACATAATTTATCCATAACAAAATATACAGGTTGCAAGGAAATTTCTAAAGGCATTTTATGATAATATCTGTTATAACCGACTATACCCATCTGACAGGTTAAACATTACACTAACTGACAAGAGATGGTCAAAGGACATAACTGCAGCAAATGTTCTTTTGGTAATATGTTTAAAGGTGTCAAAACCAATAATAACATTGGGAATTATAACACATTTGATTAAATTCCGTTATCAAACATAATCAATCTTTGCTCTGAAGACCATGAAGCACAATAGGGTCATGGTGTGTGTGAATCAGTGCGGGGTGGATAGATGGCAGGGGGGGGTTGAGAAGGCAATCGGTGCGGAATGGATGGATTGAGGCAGGTTAATTAGTACGTGTTGGTTGGAGTATGTAAAATTGTGAGGGGAGAGCACGGGGATGTCAGTGGTGTTGAATGGGGGGATCAGTACGGAATGGATGGGGGGATCAGTATAGGATGGATGGGGGTTCAGTACAGGATGAATGGAGGTAGACAAAAATGCTGGAGAAATTCAGCGGGTGAGACAGCATCGATGGAGCTAAGGAAGTAGGCAACGTTTCGGGTCGAGATCCTTCTTCAGACTGTTCCCCCCATTCTTCTTGAATGGGGGGGATCAGTACAGGATGGATGGGGGGATCAGCACAGGATGAATGGGGGGTGGGTCAGGACAGTGGATCGGAGGGTCTATGCAGGATGAATAGGGGGTCACTACAGGATGCATGAGGGGATCAGTACAGGATGCATGAGGGGATCAGTGCACGATGCATGAGGGGATCAGTACAGGGTGAATGGGGATCAGTAAAAGATGAATGGGGAGATCACTACAGGATGGATGGGGGGGGTTGGTGCAGGGTAAATGGAGGGTGGGTCAGTACGGGATGAATGGGTGGATCAGTACAGTTTGAATGGGGGGAGAAGTGCAGGATAGATGGGAAGGGGGGGTCAGTACAGGATGAATTGGGGGTCCAGTGTTGGATGGATGGGGGGGGGGGTGGCAGGAGAATCAATGCGAGGTGGGTAGGATGATGAATAGATTGGGGGGGTAGATGGGGAGGGGAGCACGGGGGGTGTCAGTGAGGACTCAATAGAGGAGGTAATGGGGATCAGTGCGGGATGGAGAGGAGGGGTCCCACTTTAGGAGGGGTGGAGGGGGGGAGAGAGAGAGAGGGGGAGAGAGAGGGGGGGGGGGGGGAGAGAGAGAGAGGGAGAGCGTGATCGATCCTCGGACAACATCGCCCGCTGCCTTGCCTGCCTCGCAACCACCTCCTCTCCTCCGCCAGCCGACAGCAAGGTGCGGGGCCGAACGGTGCAGCTCAAAGATCCTATAGCTACATAGGTGCAGCTGCTTCAGATATAGCGACCGCTGATGGCAAATCCGCAAAAGGCGCTTTCAAAGCAACCCCTATCGCACGCCGCGGCCGGGAGGAGGAGGGAGGAGGAGAGAGGGAGGCCTCCTTCCGCCGGGCGGGGTGCGGGAGGAGGAGACGGTGGAGCCGCTGTCGCGGCCGCTGTTGCCGCTGTTCGGGGCCCATCATTTGCTCCGACCCTTCGTCACCCCGCTCCTAGTATCTTTGCCCCGCAATCAAAGATACTAGAGGAATACAGCCGCCACCGACACGAAACGTCAGTTCCTATTTGCCAGAGATGCTGCCTGACCCGCGGGGTTACTACAGTTTTTTGCGTCTCCTGGTATAAACCAGTATTTGCAAGCCAAGCCGGGCAAAATAAGTTGGCGTTTAGGTTGCCCGGCGGCACTTTCTGTGGTCAATGGCACCCGGGCAACTGCTAATTTCGAGCCCTGTAATCCTATTTACATATTCTTCTATTCCCTGCCTGTTCATGTGTCTGTCTAATTCCTTCTTAAACATTGCTAATGTATCTGGTTTTTCCATCTCCCATGGCAGTTCATTCCTGAAATCTGGTATTATGAATAGGGGCCACGTGCAGGCAAGTGAAATTAGCTTGGTTAGCTAACTTGGTTGGCCAACGTGGACGAGTCAGGCAGAAGGGCACGTTTCCATACTATATAACTTTATGACTGTTATTGAAGTTCCTGTAAACTGACTGATCCATTGGAATGAAACTTCATTTTATTATTAGTTGCCGTATGTATTGAATATAATGGATAGTACAAGTAGCAATTAAAAAACTGAAGTGATATTAAAAGAACATATAATGACCTATTAATTTAATCAGAGGAATTTTGTTCTGCTGTCCTGATTTCATTGATGATCGGTCTGTCAGTATTTAACATGGCTACTTATAGATTTTATGACTGCACAGTCTAAATATTTGTTTTTTTTAGAGTGGACAACATCTTCATGACAGTCATTGACACTTTGTTACAAAAGGGCAAGTGGATGGATAATTTGGTAGCTTTGAGGAAGAGGCTGATGAAGACTGAAAAAAGTTTGCAAAGTTCAAGATTAGACTTTAATAGGTCAGAATAGTATCACCTATTGTTAAAGCATTTATCAACTTATTAAAATGGTCACATGATAAGCAACGATTTTGCATGTAAGCATTATTGTGTGGTGTGTAAAAAGGAATCAGTTAGTGAGATTCAACACTAGAGAATTGATTACCAGTAAATTTGAAAGCATTGTAGTAGCCCTGAATTTGTGGAAAAAGTCTTAACTTCATTGAATTCCATTTGACAAATTTCAGTTGATCAACATGATTGATACAACACGGAATCATGCCCCTTGACCCACCAAGCCCATCATGTCCTTTGGCCATCAAGCACCAGTTTTACACTGATCCTGTCCTAACCCATTATATTCTCCCACATTCATATCAACTGCCTCCACTCCCATATTCTACCAGTTATCTGCATGCTTGGGGTCAATTTATAATGACATTTGATCTTGTCATCCTCTTGCCTCATTATGTTGCTTCCTCATAATTTCTGCAATGACATTTCCTCTCCTGCTTGGAGTAACTTCTGCCATTCCACTGTTTCCTTCCTTGGTCCCATTTATGTCCTTAAGAGAATTATCTTGTGTCCATTTAAAAAAAAATCAACATAATTACCAAAGGTAGACACAAAATGCTGGAGTAACCAGTTCTTTCCTTTACAATTACCACACTAGGTTCTGTGACTGACAGCGTGTATCTGTGTCATCAAGACACTGATGAACTGGAATTCTCATAGTTCAAACCTACATTTAATTAATTAATTTCTCAAATGGAATAATACACTTGAACACAGGGGTCGACAACCTTGTTGTGCATAGGGGCCGGGAAGCATGTCTGTGAGTGGATGGCGGGCCACATCTATCACGTGTACTAATGGATCCCGCCTCGGATGGCAGGCATCAATTCACGTGTTTGCAGAAGCTAGACAAAAATGCTGGAGAAACTCAGTGGGTGAGGCAGCCTCATGCAATCCTTGCATGTCTCACCGGTTGAGTTTATCCAGTATATTTGTCTACCTTCGATTTTTCCAGCATCTGCAGTTCACTTTTACATCAGTGGAACCGCATCCACCAATCCAACTAACCTTTTGCCCAGTTCATGGGATTATATCAGTTCCGATTTTCTGTAAAGTGTAGATGACTGGAAAAAAAAAAACGCCTGAGGGCCGGATGATTTCAGGTCCGGCCCGTGAGCCGTAGGTTGCCGACCCTTGGTATAGGGATTGTTGGTTGGCGCAGTCTTGGTGGGCAGTAGGATCTGTTTCCATGCTGTATCGCTAAAACTAACTTAAGCTGTATCCACAATGTCATAATTTTCCTTCACTTCTGGAACAATCTCAACTCTGTCTATATTTCTTTTCCTTATTTACATTGCACAGAAATCTTCACCAATCCCTTATCGTAGACCATATTTTCCGAGAGGTCTCCTTGCTCAATCCTATCCACACTATTTCTCATTCAGAGATATGTTGCTGGCACCTCATACTGATCATCTAACTCTTCTGAGTTGGCCCTGATGCTCTGATCTACATAAGATTCTTAAACCCAACTTTGATTGCCTTGATGCTTCATTGTTTCTTAACTGTAATCATGCTGGGGGCAATAAACCTGCATTGCCCTTAGCATGCATGTGCAACTGTATAACTGTGTCCCTTTGATATTTCTGCCTGCACCTTGCATTCTTTCTCCCTAGCTCTCATCCACCTGCAGCTCCTATTTCTGTAATTCTGACTCCTTATTTAGATTAGACTAAATCCAAACATTGATATTCAGTGAACTGCATGCTGAGTCATATAAAAGTGATTTATTAGTGTACCGTTTGATTTTGTTGTCCTCTTAGCAGTAACATCAGAGGACACATTTGTAAAGAAAGATTTGGGTGAAAGTATAATTTTTTGGTATGATCTATACAAACCTAAATCTGCAATTAAAACTTAGAAAACAATTTTTATTTTTTTCCCACAGTGCCCGATTAAATGACCAGTCTGATGATTCTTCACAGCAGGATCATTCCCCTGCTTTAACAATGGAAGATCTCTTACAATCTAATCCAATAGTTTCTCCGATGAGCAACCGTCATCTGACAACCACTGAGAGAATGCTTCCTCAAAAAAATGTTTTTAGTAACATTAGTCCAACTAGCAGTTTTGGCGGCAGGGTAATTTTTTTTAGCTTATTATATTGCATTTATTTTTAGATTATCTGTATTTAACTGTGGCAGTTGCCATAGTTTGCTATCAGTTGGTGCAGACACTACAAGTTCACCAAGCAAAGGTAGACAAAAATGTTGGAGAAACTCAGCGGGTGAGGCAGCATCTATGGAGCGAAGTAATAGGCGACGTTTCGAGTCGAGACCCTTCTTCAGACTAATATGGGGGGGGGGGAGGGTGGCGGGAAAAATAAAGGAAGAGGCGGAGACAGTAGGCTGTGGGAGAGCTGGGAAGGGGAGGGAGAAAGCAAGGACTACCTGAAATTGGAGAAGTCAATGTTCATACCGCTGGGGTGTAAACTACCCAAGCGAAATATGAGGTGCTGCACCTCAAATTTGCGGTGGGACTCACTCTGGCCATGGTTATACACTTTGGTAGAAAGAATATAGATGAAAAACCTTGGGCAAAAGATGCAAAGGAGATTTGAGAAAAAGCTCTTTTTATGTGAAAAGGGGTCATCATCCGGAATTTATTGCTTACAGGGATGGTGGAAATAATGTCCGTCAGGCATTCAAGAGGGAATTAGAATTGCTCCAGCTCGAGAATTTGGATCTTGTATCCACAGTGTCAGGATAAGGGACCACTCATTTAGAACTAAGTTGCGAATAATTATGTTTAACCAGATGGGTGCATAGCAAATTCTGCGATAACCTGTGTTTCCATACCATAATATCCGTACCCCCCATCTGTCTGAAGAAGGGTTTCGGCCTGAAACGTTGCCTATCTCCTTTGCTCCATAGATGCTGCTGCACCCGCTTAGTTTCTCCAGCATTTTGTGTACTTTCCATACCATAAATTGGATATAACACGATTTTTAACGAATCAGGGAACATTGTTTGTATAACGTGGGCCAAATTGGTTACAACATGATTTTGATTGGGAACTCGAAAAGCTCTCTTTAATATGCGTTATCATTGACTAATCTTGCTACTTTAGTTATAAACAAAATGTGACAAGCTGGGTGAGGTATGGAAGGTGTATATTTTATTAAAAAATCAGTGTCCAGGACTGAGTAGTTTAAAGAAGTGAAAAATATCTCTTTCAAATACAAATCTTTTTAGACGCCTCATTTGCCGACTTCATCTGGTGTCGAGCAGGAAAATGAACAATTATGGAAAAAGCTCAGCGTACTTCGGGAAGACAATTCCCGGTTGCTCTCCCAGAATCATAGTTTGGTGCGGGAAATTGAAAGTATACAGATGGAGCTGACTGAATCAAAAGTTAAAGTGAGTATTGAAATAAATATATATTTTTTGTTGCATAACATAAATTCATGAAAAACTCTCAATATTGAAGGCGAGTTGGTCCATTGAGAAAGTGCTCCCCAGCCCAATCTCCCCTTCCAGCAGTTGGTCCATAGCTTTGCAGATTGCAGCCTTTAAAGTGACATTCAAAGTGTAAACAAAAATGATGTGACATTCAAATTGGGGAAATCTCCTACTCTATAAGAATGCATCCGAGATTGCAGGGTAAATGATAATGGAAATACTGGAGCATCCCAGTAAAATCTTTCTTTTTTTTTTAATTTTAGAGTTTTATCAAAAGTTACACATTTGTTTAAAGATTTTTGATAAATTGTTGAAATTGGATTGGCAAACTGAATATTGAAGCAGGAGGAAATGTGTTTTAAGAGCATTGATTGGAGTGTTTTAAACTGTGTTGAATATCAACCTAAAATATTGTTGTTGCTTAATTTTATAGTGTTGTCATCTTGAACCATCTATTAATGAAAAGGCACATCATATTTCTCAGTTAAATGAAGATATCCTGGGTTTAGAGGCTGAAGTAGAGGCTCAAGAGAAAGCTCTCAGGTAATCGCAGATTTAAATTGCAGCTTTTTATTAACTCTAACAAATTATGGATCTACCTGGAATATTCTGATGGGTAGAAACAGTGCTAGTTGTAAAAAGGTGAGTTCCAGGAATACACCTGGACTGACTGGTGTTTAAGAAGGAACTGCAGATACTGGAAAAATCGAAGGTAGACAAAAATGCCGGAGAAACTCAGCGGGTGAGGCAGCATCTCTGGAGCGAAGGAATAGGTGATGTTTCGGGTCGAGACCTGAAACGTCACCTATTCCATTGCTCCATGGATGCTGCCTCACCCACTGAGTTTCTCCAGCATTTTTGTCTACCTTTGACTCTCTGGTAATACCTTTGTGACTGCTGTAGTGAAATTGTTGTAAATTGAATGGTTCTCCACATTATTTGAGGTCTGATCCTTCAAATGAAAAATTAAAGAAAGCCCCATCCCTTATTTATGTGAATGTAAAATACATGATTGCACTATCAAAATAGGAAATGTTCTTCTCCTATCCTAGCTACAATTCTTACTTGGTCCAAGAGCAGATTCATCTCATCTACAACTCGACACATTGCAAGTTATTTCTCTTAAAAAAACAAATAAATAAGTAACTGCGATCAATAAGCTATTCCAAATTTGAAAGATCCAAGTTTTGCATTTCATGCTGATGTAATTTATAGTTAGCAAGATAACTTTAAATTTAACTTCATCTGTTCTCATTGGCGGAGTTGACAAGTTATTATTATGCTAAAGACCATGATGTTTAGATGTAGAGTCAATGTTTGTTTTCTTTCTCAATAAGAGTTTTCTTTTTTAATAAGAGTTGCCGAAGAAAAATTGGAAGAGAGCCAATGGATGGTTGCCGAGAAGGACAAACTGGTGGAAAAGCTGTCAGAAGAATGCAAAAGAATGAAGAATGAGCTTTATGACCAAAATAAAAGAGGAAAGAGGTAGTATTTAACAGTCAGTATAATCTTTTGTTCAAGATGCGTTACATAAATGCAATTTCTTAAATGATCTAGCTTTACATAAATGCAAGTTGTTGAATGACTAAGCAGATTATGAGGCTGACAGTGGAGAAGAACTCTTTCCAGATGGTAATGGGTAATATTTTGAACACTGCAAATTTTGAGGAGAATAACAAGGCTCTTCATAATTTCAGTTGATGATATCACCAATGGAATTTTGTTTGGGTGGCAATTTTATTGAGCTATTTTGATTCGCTGTAGATGCTATCTTTGCCCATTTGACATTGTTTAATAAATGTTGCAGGTAATCAAAATTCCAACAGCAATTGAATAGAATTTGTAAGGAAATTAAGATTGCTCCATTTTCTTCTTTAGTCTGTGGAGGGAAATGGAGTGGCAATGTTCAGTTTTGAAGAAGGGTCTCGACTCAAAAGGAAATGTGTCCATTTCCCCCAAGGCCAGAGGAGGTAGTTGAGGCAGATACTATAACAACATTTAAATGACATTTTGACACGTACATGGATAGGAAAGGATTAGGGTGATATGGGCCAGACGTGGGCAGCTGGGACTAGTGCAGATGGGGCATCTTGGTAGGCATGAGCAAATTGGACCAAAGGGCGTGTTTCCGTGCTGCATGACTATGACAGATGCTGCCTGACCTGCTGAGTTTCTTACAGAGTTTAAACAAAAATCAACCCCAGAATCTGCATTCTCCTGTGTTTTAATCTTTAGACTGCTCAGTTAGTGAGCCTCCCACAGCTATGTGGTAGCTGTTTAGCATGGAAGAAGATAGGACGTTGGTCCTTCAGGGATCCATACCGGGACCGTTCCTCAAAATTAACATTCATAAATTAGACTTAAGAATCATAAACATAGACAATAGACAATAGGTGCAGGAGTAGGCCATTTGGCCCTTCGAGCCAGCACCGCCATTCAATGTGATCATGGCTGATCATCCCCAATCAGTACCCCAATGATAATTTCAAAAATTGCAGATGACACCGACTGGAGAGGAGGGTGTATAATCGGTGTAGAGGAGAATACATCCATTTTGAAGAAGACAATAGCTTTTCAGAGTTGGAACCCTATTGACAAATTAATTTCAATGGAAATTAAGTATAGTGTTTTGTATTTTAATTAGAAGGATTAGGTTGGTTTGTAATTGGGGATAACCGGTACTTTAAAAGCAATTAAGATTGCCTTGGCTTTGTTGAATAGAGTGGGACTATTCTGTTCTTTAGGACAAAATCTTGTTGAAGAGAATCATTGATGATTAGCCCAATAATGAAGCTAATTGTTTTTTGTATTTTGTTTTTAAATAGAGCTGAACAACAAAGAAATGAAGCCCTCTTTAATGCTGAAGAACTTTCTGTCGCTTTCAAGCGGTACAAGGAAAAGACTGCAGAAAAAATTACCATGGTGAGGAAGGGTGTAGAGTTGGATTTCAATGTAGTCATAAAATATGTGGGAATACTTGATCTGTTTTATCTTTTATATTACAGTTTCAAGCTAATGAAGAGGATTGGCAGAGCAGCTTGGATCACTGTGATAAGAATAGAGCAGATTTACTTGGGAAATGCACTAACCTAGAAAAGGAGGTTGAAAAGAAGAACGAAGAAATCAGGTTCATCTTTCAATATGTGTATACCTCCTTCACTGCTGTTGCAAATACGATGACAATGCATGCTGTTCAACATTTGATAACAGCTGAGAACCCATCAACCACTTTTTTTTTGTTGTTGCATTCTCCTTCTCTATCTCTCCCTCTCACACTTTCCCTCTCTTGCAGTGCCTCCTCCCCCCTACACATACTGTGCGTTTTGCCCAGCTCGTGCTCCATTCCTTTCTCAGTTTATGCTCCGTCTCATGCAGGTATACTATCTTGTCCCCTGCACACTTCCTATCTGTCCTACACATGTATCCATTATCTGTCCAAGAACCTTCTCTCCTGTGCACGCACTCTCACTCCTGCATCTGCTTCCTCACTTCCTGTGTGTATGCCATCTCCTGCAGATGTTTTGTTTTCCTCCTCTCTGTCCTGCATGGAGAATTTCATATATTCTAAGTTCACGAGATTGATCCCTGGAATGGCGGGACGGTCATATGAGGAAAGATTGAAAAGACTAGGCTTGTATTCACTGGAGTTTCGAAGGATGAGGGGGGATCTTATAGAAACATATAAAATTATAAAAGGCCTGGACAAGCTAGATGCAGGAAAAATGTTCCTAATGTTGGGTGAGTCCAGAACCAGGGGCCACAGTCTTAGAATAAAGGGGAGGTCATTTAAGACTGAGGTGAGAAAAAACGTTTTTACCTAGAGAGTTGTGAATTTATGGAATTCCCTGCCACAGAGGCAGTGGAGGCCAAATCACTGGATGGATTTAAGAGAGAGTTGGATAGAGCTCTAGGGGCTAGTGGAGTCAAGGGATATGGGGAGAATGCAGGCATGGGTTATTGATAGCGGACGATCAGCCATGATCACAATGAATGGCGGTGCTGGCTCGAAGGACCGAATGGCCTCCTCCTGCACCTATTTTCTATGTTTCTATGTTTCTATATATAACACCAGTATAGTTAATATAGAGAAGAGCTAGCTTAACCACATATTCATTGCACTCTTTAACAGTTTTTCTGAAGTAGTTATTGCTTCCTTTAATTTTATCACTGCTTGCACTAACTGCACAGCAGCAGTAACATTATTAAGAAATATCTTATTAGTTTTTGTTGCATGTGTATAAAATATAGAAAGGCATTGACCAATTGTCTTTTCATGCAGGCTTCTAAAGGAACAAAACTGTGATCTAAAGGTGTCTCAAAAGGATCTGGAGACTAAGAATGCAGGGATCTATTCAGTTTTATCTGATACTAAAGAAAAAGTTAAAATGTTAGAAAATGAACTGGCCAATAAAGAGACTATTTTGAAAGATCGAGAAGGCTTGAGGCTGGAGAATACAGAACTACGATTACTTACAACTTCCCAAAATGATAAATTGCTTCGGTTCAGTAAAGAGCTAGAGAGCACTAAAATAGAGATGAGGAACTTGGAGTCACTTCTACAACTTCAACGGACAGGAAGTAAAGAGGTAAACGACAATAAATGTTGAAATACTTAATGGGGTAGGACACTGTTTTAACATCATGACATTTTTTTTGTTCTCAAAAAAATCCAAATCCTGTCAAGGCTTGAATAATGCTAACCCCTCACAAGATTTGAATTGCAGTCTGCATTATATTAATCGGTATCTTCTTTTGCAAGACCTTCTGGAACCAAGATTCCTCTATATTCAACATGCTTTGTTTCTCATGGGGTGTTTGTTTGACCTATTTATTTTACTGGTAAAACATTTGTTCCATGATTCAGAGGTTTCTGGATTTAAACCCTTTTTCAGAGACAGTAGGCTGAAATTCAGTACCAGAGACTAAATGGAGTCTTTCCCACCATCTTGAAAAGCTGTAAAATGGTTCTGTGATAACGTAGCCAAGTATTGGCTACTAAAGGAACAAAGGTTTAAGAATAAGGGGTAAGGCATTTAGAACGGAGACGAGGAAACACTTTTTCACACAGAGAGTTGTGAGTCTGTGGAATTCTCTGCCTCAGAGGGCAGTGGAGGCCGGTTCTCTGGATACTTTCAAGAGAGAGCTGGAAAGGGCTCTTAAAGATAGCGTAGTCAGGGGATATGGGGAGCAGGCAGGAACGGGGTACTGATTGTGGATGATCAGCCATGATCACATTGAATGGCGGTGCTGGCTCGAAGGGCCGAATGGCCTACTCCTGCACCTACAGTGGCTTGCAAAAGTTTTCATACCCCTTGAACTTCTCCACATTTTGTCACGTTACAACCACAAACGTAAATGTATTTTATTGGGATTTTATGTGATAGACCAACAAAAAGTGGCGCATAATTGTGAAGTGGAAGGAAAATTATACATGGTTTTCAAATTTTTTTACAAATAAAAAACTGAAAAGGGTGGTGTGCAAATGCATTCAGCCCCCTTTACTCTGATACCCGTAAATAATATCCAGTGCAACCAATTGCCTTCAGAAGTCACCTAATTAGTAAATAGAGTCCACTTGTGTGTAATCTCAGTATAAATACAGCTGTTCTATGAAGGCCACAGAG
Organism: Raja brachyura; assembly: GCA_963514005.1. The sequence continues at coordinate 62,895,464 of OY740790.1, read as the reverse complement.
GTTTGTTAGAGAACATTAGTGAACAAACAGCATCATGAAGCCCAAGGAACACACCAGACAGGTCAGGGATAAAGTTGTGGAGAAGTTTAAAGCAGGGTTAGGTTATAAAAAAATATCCCAAGCTTTGAACATCTCACGGAGCATTGTTCGATCCATCATCCGAAAATGGAAAGAGTATGGCACAACTGCATACCTACCAAGACATGGCCGCCCACCTAAACTGACAGGCCGGGCAAGGAGAGCATTGATCAGTGAAGCAGCCAAGAGGCCCATGGTAACTCTGGAGGAGCAGCAGATATCCACAGCTCAGGTGGGAGAATCTGTCCACAGGACAGCTATTAGTCGTGCACTCCACAAATCGGGCCTTTATGGAAGAGTGGCAAGAAGAAAGCCATTGTTGAAACAAAGCCATAAGAAGTCCCGTTTGCAGTTTGCCACAAGCCATGTGGTGGACACAGCAAACATGTGGAGGAAGGTGCTCTGGTTTCATGAGACCAAAATTGAAGTTTTTGGCCTAAATGCAAAACGCTATGTGTGGCGGAAAACTAACACTGCACATCAACCTGAACACACCATCCCCACTGTGAAACATGGTGGTGGCAGCATCATGCTGTGGGGATGCCTTTCTGCAGCAGGGACAGGGAAGCTGGTCAGAGTTGATGGGAAGATGGATGGAGCCAAATACAGGGCAATCTTGGAAGAAAACCTGTTAGAGTCTGCAAAAGACTTGAGACTGAGGCGGAGGTTCACCTTCCAGCAGGACAATGACCCTAAACATACAGCCAGAGCTACAATGGAATGGTTTAGATCAAAGCATATTCACGTGTTAGAATGGCCCAGTCAAAGTCCAGACCTAAATCCAATTGAGAAATCTCTGGCAAGACTTGAAAATTGCTGTTCACAGACGCTCTCCATCCAATCTGAGTGAGCTTGAGCTATTTTGCAAAGAAGAATGGGCAAAAAGTTCAGTCTCTAGATGTGCAAAGCTGGTAGAGACATACCCCAAAAGATTTGCAGCTGTAATTGCAGCGAAAGGTGGTTCTACAAAGTATTGACTCGGGGACAGAATGCTTTTGCACGCCACACTTTTCAGTTTTTTATTTGTAATAAAATTTGGAAACCATGTATCATTTTCCTTCCACTTCACAATTGTGCACCACTTTGTGTTGGTCTATCACATAAAATCCCAATAAAATACATTTACGTTTGTGGTTGTAACGTGACAAAATGTGGAAAAGTTCAAGGGGTATGAAAACTTTTGCAAGCCTCTGTATTGTCTATTATCTGGTGTCCCTTAATAAACATAACCACTTGATCATTTATTTATTTGGTTGTTTTTGATGAGTACAAATTGTTCTGCCTTAAAGCCCTGTCTCACGGTGCGAGTCCACCCACGAGTGACCCCAAGTGAAAGAAAAAAAACAGACTCATGGATATCTACGAGATTCCAAGTTTATGTTCAAGTGTTTAACTGAGTTCCCACGGGTATGTCATTTCTGCGATGTTCCTAGTTCCTCTCCCGAGTTACCAAGTTCCTCTCCCGTTACTCTTGAGCCAACCGTGAATGAAGTTATGTTTTAATAAGCAACAGTGTTAAAGAATACATCTCCATCCTGCGGCTTTGAGTTAAAGATAGAATTCAGTGCGGCTGCATCTATTGATATGACCTACAAAGGGAAAATGCGCACCCTCCAGTGCCAGAGCAGTCATACTTATGATTTGTTTGAAACACCCATCACATAGTTAGAAGACCAGCGGACGAAGGTTTGTTATATATTAAATTAAATTTACTGCCAGGTCTACACACTGTGGGGAGACGGGAGATGAAATCTTTGAATGTGAAATTCCGCGCCTGCTCGTTCTGAGCGGAATATATTTTTAGTTGCCTTTCAAGCCGGGCTTTGGTTTTATTCCTTGTTTTTGTTTATTCGCACAAACTTTCCGTGTGTGAGGTTGTGAGAAGTCCGTGCCGGCCAGCCGCAGCCGCTGTTGTTTCACATCAGTTGCACATCAGATTGTTGGGAGATGGAGCTCAGGGTTCGCCTCCTGAGCTGCTTTGGTGCCTAGGCTTGAGTTGAGGTGGAGGGAGGTTTGGGGGAGGGGTGGGGGGGGGGTGGTGCGTGGGCATCATTAATCTGTCTGGGGTGACAAAGCTCTTGGGTTAGGCTGGGATCATTCTCTGCGGGATGATCTTAGTGCGGGAGACAAGTGTAGGAGAGGTGTATTGACTGTGTGGGCAGACACTTTGGTAGTGATTGCCCACCAGTCTCAAAAGCCGCACTGTCTCCCTGTCCCTGGGATAGCAGGGGGCGATCAAAGAGCACAATACCCCCCTCCCCCTCCACGCCAACACAAAGGGCAATGATCCTAAGGCTTTAGACGGAAGGCAGACGCAACAAGCTGGAGTAACAACGCGGGCCAGGTAACATCTCTGGAGAACGTGGATAGGTGACGTTTCGGATAAGGGCTCGTCTTCTGAAGAAGGATCTCGACCCGAAAAGTCACCGATTCCTTCTCTCCAGAGTTGCTGCCTGACCCGCCAATTTACTCCAGCATTTTGTGTTGGGCGTCAAACAAACCCTCGTCCAGTCGTTCTGCTCGTTTTCTAGATCGGCTAATTATACATGTGTTCCCTTGATTACCTCACCCCTCTCCTCACTTCTACAGCAGTTGCACTTACATAACTGTAACTTTGACTTAATAATTACAATACTGACTAATCTATTTATTTTAAATGCCAAGCAACATATTACCTACTGCTTCCCCCAATTCCCATTCCTCGAGAAAGGGTTGAAGCATTAACTTATCACAAAAGTTCACAAAGTGTTGGAATAACTCAACGGGTCAGGCAGCATCTCTGGAGAAAATGGATAGTTGACGTTTCGGGTCGGGACTCTTCTTCAGGGCCTTTAGTTTAGTTTAGATACAGTGTGGAAACAGGCCCTTCGGCCCACCGAGCCCATGTTGACCACAATCACACGAACACTAGTTCTATCCTACACACTGCGGGGCAATTTACAGACGACAATTAACATACAAACCTGCACGTCTTTGGAATGTGGGAGGAAACTGGAGCACCCAGAAAAAATCTACGTGGTCACTAGGAGAACGTGCAAACTCCATACGGACAGCACCAGTCGTCAGGATTGAACTCGGGTCTCTAGCGCTGTGAGGCAGCAACTCTACTGCTGCGCCGCCAATGTGACATTCCAAGTTTTAGAATGAAGTTAGCCGCTGACAAATCCCATTCTCTGCCCAGCGTGGAGAATCATGAATTGCCAAGACACAAGGCACTGTAGATGTTGATTCCTTTTAAAAAAATCATGAATTCAAAGTTATCTATTCAAGAATAATGTAGTGTGGTTCGTTGGATTTGTCCATACTCAACGTAAAATTGTCCATAATCTATAACTTAAAGTTTTTTTAAAGCATTTAGTGCAACTACAGATTGTGTTCTGTTCAGGTTATACATTAGTAGTTTTCTTCCACTTTGGTACGGTTCTGTGATGTGAGTGACTAGGAAGTGGCTTAGGTAAACAGTGAGTATCAGTGGAAGAGAAACAAACACCCATTGCCTTTATTTCCAGGGCTAACCCGCTTTCACCTATGCCTCAGCCAACAATGGCCTGTTCCCTTGACCACCGATACGTTTTTGCATATCTTTAATTAATTTGTTCTACATCTCTCTATATCACCGTCTATATCTCTGTTTCTCTTTCCCCTGACTCTTAACGTCAGAAACAGCAGGCAGACGACAATCACCCGCCATAACGCTTCTGGTCTGCAGTGTGCAGTAGTCACCAAAATACACTGCATCTTTAGAAAGGAAAAATACAAAACATGCCAATCCCACTGGATAGGCCTTAGTCATGGTGCTGTACAACACGGAAACAGGTCCTTCAGCCCAGCTTGGCCATGCCGTCCAATTTGGTGTCTTGGGGTAGTCCTATTTGCCTGCATGTGGCCCATAGCCCTCTAAACCCTTCCCATCCATTTATCTGTCACTAACAACCTCAAGAAAATCCCTGCTTCAGTTTCCTGGGTCCAACTCAGAGAGAAGTCTCCCCCCTTTCCAGGGTTAATCGCTCCACTGTTTATAATGCTCTCTGCATTATGAAGTCCTCGACAGTGAACCCCATGGGCAATCACTACCAAAGTGTCTGCTCACACAGTCAGTACACTTGTCTCCCGTACTATGTCACCCCAACCCCCCCTCTCCTCCCCCCCTTCCCTCCTCCCCCCCCCTTTCCCTCCCAACTCCTGTCCCGTCCCGACCCCCTGGGAAACTGAAGGGAGCGACAATCAACTGCCACGGATACAAATAATGTCATACACAAGAAAGGGCAGATGCTGGTTGACAAAAAGTGAACAACTACCAACCATACTAAAGAAAAATTGATATAGTTATGGAGAAATTTGGAAATGTCATCCCGTCACCCATTCCTTCTCTCCAGAGATGCTGCCTGCCCGCTGAGTTAAAGAGTGCCCACGGTAGACTCACGAGTCACTAAGGTAAACTCACGGGCCACTACCTTACTACAACGAGTTTAAATGTTTCAATTTTTAACTTGAACAGTAAATTTGACTCGTGGAAAACCTCAAACATGTTTGAGTTTTTTCAAGAGTTAACAAGTTTCACGGGTACCTGCCGCTAGCGCCACGGGTCGCTAAGTTTACGCGCCCGAGTTCCGACGTTCCTGCTACGTTAATTGTACGTGATTACCACGAGTGAAAACTTGGGGTCACTCGTCGGTCAACTCGCACCGTGAGTCAGGGGTTTTAAAATGTTTCTTCTTTAAAATTATTACTCTTTAAAGGTACGTTCTAGTTGTTAAGCACTTTTTGACATTCATGGCATCACTGCCTTACCTTGCTATTCCGGTACTCATATATTTCCAATAAGATTGTTGTAATGGTTTGCAGGTTTTATTTTGTTATCATCTGCCAACCTTTGTTTATTAGCTCCCCATCCATCATCAGTGACCATGCAAAGTTGAGTGCGATTGTCCTGATGGATTCTTTCTGTTGGTCTTGAGATGGCTGAAGACGCACATCCTGGATCCACAAACTTTATTACAGTGAGGAATGTGCAGGCGGCAAGTTCCCCCCTCTGCATGACATCTTTTAACATGGAGACACTGGTGCATGGACAGCCACCGCAATTACCTTGACAGAGACCAACCTTGCACCAAAGGCATGGACTGCACGGTGGTTGCAGCCTTCTTCTGCCTTCTCAGCTGTTATGGTGCTCCACCTGCTGGCCAGCCATCATCCTCTGCCTGTTTCACCATTGAGGCCTTCTGGAGCCGAGCTTTGTCAGGGATTTTCCTCTCGACCTGCTCGCCATGGGTGACCCTGTCAGGAGCGTAGCTCCAGATGGTTTAGCTCTTAAGATCTTAGGCACATGCAAGCTTCTCCACCACAACAAGGTGAAAACCCTTGGAAACGAGCTCCCCTTCAATGCATTTCTCACTCAGCCCATCTGCTTCCCTGTCACTCTCATCAGTAATGCTTGTTTGTCTTTCACTCCCTATTAATATTAAATCCTATCAATGAGTGATCTGTATTGTTAATACATAAAAGCTAGTTATATCCATTCATTCACTGATTTTCAAGTGTTTTCCATATTAAAACTTGCTAACATATTCTCTAATGTGAACATATTTTACAATTCCTACATCTTCCATAGATTCAAGACCAACAAATAATTGAGAATGTTATGAAAGGTGCAGGTATTATTTTGAGCTCCCAAATTTTGCGAATGTTGTGTTTGGGATAGAGACCTATATGTTGATTATTTGGTATTGCAGGAGATGGGCCCAGCAGAGAAGGAGATGAAGCTTCATTCACACCCTGTTTATCAATGCAGAAATGTAACTTAAATACGTTCAAATCCGATTCCTTTTATTTGTCTTTTTCAGGGCGAAAGTGGTGTATTTAGTACAGGAATATCAAGTGCAAGCTACCCTGATGTCTTTTCTTCAACCAGGAAGGAAAATGAAATGAAAGATTTCAAAATGAGTGCTGATTTCGGTGATTCCCTTTTCACGGAATCCAGGTATTTTTTAAACTATATTGATTATTGTAATATTTTTTCTCACACACGCAATACTTCTGATCAACTTACAAATCTGTTTTCAAAAATCCACGCTTACCTGTTTAAAAAAATTAAATTAAAAAAAAACAGATTTAAAATATGTAATTTATTTGAAGTTTAGTATTTGAACCTGACTTAATTTCAAGGTTCAAGGTTAGTTTATTGGTCACATACACCAATTGGTGTAGTGAAATGTTTCTTGCCAATGCAGCACATAAAAAAAGAATACAGACATAACACTAATAAAGAGATTTAAACATAAAAAACATCCCCCCACAATGGTTCCCATTATGAGGGAAGGCACAATGTCCAGTCCCCAACCCTTGTCCACCCATAGTCAGGCCTATTGAGGCCTCCGCAGTCGCCTTCTCGGAGGCCCGATGATCCAGGCCGTTCTCGCCGGGTGATGGTGCTCCGGCGTCGGGAGAATCCTCTCAGTGGCTTGGGACACCTGGAACGGCCGCTTCCTTACCAGAGTTCGCAGCTTCCAAAGCCGACAAGGCCGCGCTGAATGGAGCTCCCCCACTGGCTCCCGATGTTGAAGTTCAGCGCCACTGCCCGCGGCTGGCCGCTCCACAGACCCGCGGCTCCGCGATGTTTTCCGCCGCGGTCTCAGCTCACCGGAGTTCCAGCGCGGCGACCCAGGCAAGGAATCGCCCGCTCCGCGATGGTAGGGACCCTGAAAAGTAGTTTCCCCCTCCCCCCACATAAAAAAGAATAGAACTCCAAAAAACAAACACTTTAACTCACTAAAAATAAAGAAAAGAGTGAAAAACATACAGCTGCAGGCTGGGCAGCCATACCGTACAGGACGGCGCCCCCTTGAGGTAATTTTAGATTTGTCCTGTATTTTGGGGGGGATATGAGCATCATTGACAATGCCATCTTTCATTGGCTATTCCAACATCCCTTTAAGAAGATGATAGTGAACTGCCTCCTCGAACTGCTGCAGTGCCTCCTGAGATGCTACTTTCACAATGGTGTTGCGTAACAAGATCGAGGACGTAGATCCTGCAACAATGAAAAAATGGCAATATTTCCAAATCAAACTGCAATGTGGCTTGAAGGGGCGTCCTTCCCATGCACCTGCTGCCTTTGTGGTCGAAGTTGGGGTCTCGACCCGAAACGCACCCATTCCTTCTCTCCAGAGATGCTGCCTGTCCCGTTCAGTTACTCCAGATTTTTGTGTCTCGCCTTGGTGTGTAACTAGTGCATTTTGTAGATGTCAAGAGTCAAGTCAACAGTGTTTATTGTCATATGTACTGACAATGAAACAATTAAACTCTTGCTGCATCTTAACAGGCCTGTAAACACAATAACACGTGGGTAACATATATATATAGAATATCTTAGCAATGTGTGTACTTTAAGGTTAACTGGACATTTGCTGCTTTTGAAACTTGACCTTTGGACCCTTTGTTTCCTTAGCACACTTGTACTTTATTTCCAAAGAACAGGTGGCTGTTTATTCCACCTACTAAAGGCTTCACCTCACCCTTGTTCCATTACCTAAAGGGGCTGCTCCTTGCCTTCTGGCTGCACTTCTCACCCTCCATCCTCATCTTCGGACACCGTGTGCGTAGGGGAGAGGGTAGGGCCGAGGATGTCCTGGTTGGGTTTCTCCTGGGCCTGGCCAAGCTGGCCATCTGCAAGTCACGACGCCAGGCGGGAGAGGACTCTTCCCGATCCGGCTGCCTGCCCCTTCGCTGCGGTTACGTCCGTGCCCGGTTGGTGTTAGAGTGGGACTATGCGCTGTCCACAGCCCCCCTGGGGGATTTCCGTGACCGCTGGACATCGGGGGGTGTGGGTTGGGGGGTGGTGGGGGGGGGGGGGGGGGTTGAACGCATCCTTGACGAGGAGTGTAAGATAGTTGTATAATAGGTTATCGTTAGTGGTGTTTTATGGTGGTGGGTTCTGTTTTGCTTTTTACTGTACTGTATATATTTTAAGATTTGAATAAATATTTTTGATTATAAAAAAAGGCTTCATCTCTCAATTGTTTATTTTGAAATTCATTCGCCATTTATATGCTAATTTTTCACAATTGTTCATGCCATCTTGCATTTTCTTCTTCATTAAAATATATTCCCCCAATTTAGTGGAAATGTCACCTTCATATTTGCAGTTGCTGATTTCTGTGTCCAAGACATTTACGAGTATGCTGGACAACATTAGTCTTAGCAATGATCCTCATGATACAACACTTTACATCTTCTCTTCCCAAATTTGAATAAATGCTTTTATTTAATATGATTAAAGTAAACATGAAGTCAAATACTTGTTATTTATTTGGAACTATATAATTGCTTTATGGTGTTTTTGACTAAAATTATTCTCCTTTAGACTAAGGTTAGGAATGAAAGATGAAATTCAGAAGCTGGAGTCTAGCCTGGCCAACAGTAAAGTCTCAAAGCTACAATGTACTGATGTATTGGATGGAACAAGCCCAGAACTAACCTCGAACAGAAAAAAGGATGGTAAGTTGTACTAGCTGGAGTGGCAGGAAGAATGAAAACAAAGCTGAGATGTTAATCACTGCACAGTATTGAAACACAAAAGCATCTGTAGGTTAAATGAAGATATATTATTTTTACCTGGGTTATTGTACATATTGCTTTTATGGGGCAGGTTGAGACGTGCATAATTCTGGGAAGGATTGACAATAGATTTTGTGAGATTATTTTGCCAGGGTGAAGAATTTAGGCTGGGGAAAATAGCAACAGGGTAAGGAATTCACTGTTTTTGACTGAGTATTTGCCATAATTTTGACAAATATTTTAATTGGAACTTATGCATTACAAAAAAAATGTCAGATTTTTGGTGTTGGGGGAAAAAGACATCATGATTATGTTTACTTTTTTGTAAACTGACCATTTGTTCTAACATGGCAAGATTTCTTTTTAGCAATGTTCACAAATGTTCTCTGCTCCTTTCAGCTTCCTTATGCTGAGGATCATCTCTATCCCTTTATTACATTATTGAGATCAATTAACAGCATAAATCTAGGTCTGAAGATTTGGACAGTATATAATTTTTTTTCAATACCAAAAACGTTTGCCAATTGTGACACCTTTACTTCAGTAGAATTGTATCTGACAAAAAGTATGCTACTTCTGTCACCTTGTCAGCTGATAGAAGGACTCTGGAACAGCATTTCGAAGAAGAGCGATGTAAACGAAACAAGGAAGTTGAGGAGCTGCAAGCAAAATTATTGGAAGCAGAATCTACAATCTCAACATTGGAGACTCGGATGACAGGGCAGATAAGCAGTTGTCAGAAGTTTGAAGAGCAACTGTTCGAAAAGGAAAATGGCATTGAGAAGTTGGAACAGGAGGTGTGTAACCAGCACGTCAAGATAATGACATTTTAGTCCACAATTCTATTTCATTGTGCTTAAGTGGGATCATAGGAATAGGAGCTAAATAGGAACTGCACAAACCTAGTTCACCTTTGGAGAGATCGTGTTTGATCTATCACCTAAGACTATTGCCTCCCCTTCCCCACATCCCACAAACCTGTCCGGTTATCAAAGATCCATCAATCTTAAATTTAATATTAACAATCAGTTAACATTAACATCATTAACAATATTAACATCAGTAATCATTTGTGGAAGGTCTTTCCAAGTTCTGATCTTTAATTAATGACCTTGGCAGTAGCGCCCTGTTGATTTGCCTGGGGAAAGATTATGCAAACTGACCTGGAGTTTTCCCTGGAGTTTTGAATATTTGATTTGAGTGAAATTCATGATATTAAAGTGAATGAGAGGAAGACAGGAAGAGAAAGAGGGCCGAAAATAAATATTTTTACTGGCGATACAAGGAACTACTGTTGCTGGTTTACCAAAAAAGACAAAGTGCTGCAGTAACTCAGCGGGTCAGGCAGCATCTCTGGAAAACATGGATAGGTGGCATTTCAGGTAGGGGCCCTTTTTGAGTTTGATGAAGGGACCTGATCCAAAACGTCACCTATCCATGTTCTCCAAAGATGTTGCCTAACCTGCAGAGCTATAAGCAAGTTTGCATTTCCGACTGCGCATGCCCAGGTCATAGGTGCTTCGCGATAAATATTCTCGGCAGCTCAGCTGCTACGTGTGTACAGACCTATGTTTCATCCGTAGCTAGGATCAAACCCGGGACTCCGGCACTGCAAGCGTTATTGAATTGCAAATGGACTGTTCCCGTCCCCTCCCGAGTGTGCCAGCCCTGTCTGTGGGCTGCCGGAGATGTCGCCACTGCTCTGGGCCGGTGCCCCGTCAGTCCAGGGCTGCCGGTTAACCCGGCGGGACAGGCAGAATTCGCTTATTCCAGCACTTTGTGTCAACATTTGTGCTGGTTTGAGAATCCAGCACCAGGGGGCGTAAACTAAAAAAATGCCTTTTCTGCAGTAAATTCAGGAAATAATTATACATCACAAGGCTGGGATAAGTTTGGAATCATTTTATTCAGATTATAATTGATGCTGTTCGAGATTGATAGATTTAAGTTATTCAACATGTCATAGAGTCATATAGTAATATAATGTAGAAACAGACCCTTCGGCCCAACTTGCCCACATCGACCAACATGTTCCTTCTACACAGATCCCGCGGGCCTACATTTGGCCCATAGCCATCTAAACCTATCCAATCCATGTACCTGCCTCAATGTATCAAGGGATATAGAAATAATAGAGATGATCTTAAGGGATTGGACAGGCTAGATGCAGGAAGATTGTTCCCGATGTTGGGGAGGTCCAGGACAAGGAGTCACAGCTTAAGGATAAGGGGGAAATCCTTTAGGACTGAGATGAGAAGGACTTTTTTCACACACAGAGTGGTGGGTCTCTGGAACTCTCTGCCACAGAGGGTAGTTGAGGCCAGTTCATTGGCTATATTTAAGAGGGAATTAGATGTGGCCCTTGTGGCTAATGGGATCAGAGGGTATGGAGAGAAGGCAGGTACGGGATACTGAGTTGGATGATCAGCCATGATCATATTGAATGGCGGTGCAGGCTCGAAGGGCCGAATGGCCTACTCCTGCACCTAATTTCTATGTTTCTATGATCACAATGTTTAGGAAGGAACTGCAGATGCTGGTATAAACCGAAGATAGACACAAAATGCTGTAGTAACTCAACGGGACAGGCAGCATCTCTGGAGAGAAGGAATGGGTGATGTTTCAGGTCAAGACATTTCGTCTGAAGAAGGGTCTCGATCCGAAACGTCACCCATTCCTTCTCTCCAGAGATGCTGCCTGTCCGGCTGAGTTACTACAGCATTTTGTGTCTGTCTTTGAGATGATCACAAATCGGGGATATGGTAAGTACAGAGCTAGGTTGCAAAGCAGCCATGATCTCAATGATGGGGGAACAAGTGATGGGACATGATAGAGGGTTTTATATGGTTGCAGCGTTTGTTTTGCTTGTGATACTCTAGTTCTGTAGAAAAAGAAGCCAACATTTTGTGAACATTTCTTTGTGTTCTATATCTGTCAATTTTTAATGGTTTGCGTACATGGACCCTGCAGACTCGTGGACATTATTATTACTAATCTTTCCCTTTTTTTTCCCTCTCTCTTTTGGGTCAGAATGAAAAAATCCTTAAATTGAAATCTATTTGCTTATTTCATTTTAACTTTGGACTTGCTTAGACTGCCACATTGACCAACATGTTCCTTCTACACTAGTCCCACTAGTTTACCTTGTGTAGACTGCCACCTATCTTTGCATCACTGGCAAACATGGATTAGTGTTTATTATTCCATCACTCAGTTAATGTGCATTAAATTGTGTGTCAATTCATTAGTCGCGACCAGCAATAAGGGGACTGATTGTCCACACCCTCTTCAATTCCTCAGTCTTCGCAAGAATTTCATCAACCAGCCTAAGGAAGCCCTTTATATCTGTAAACATTGCCTGTCCACTGCTTTAATCATCTCTTCAAAACATTTTATCGGATTCACTCATTGTGACTTATTCCTTGACAGTCCCTGCTGGTTCTTTGATCAGTCTAAATTTTTCAAAGTGTTCGATCATATAAGCCAAATGGGTATTTCCAAAATTAATTTATCATGAGATGCTCGTGGCCAAATTAAAACTTTCCTATATTCTGTTGTTATGCACATACTTTGTTTGGAATAACAATTTTTTTCCACATTCTCCTTTCTCTACCCTGGGGTGAAACCATAATATCAAAATATTCTTATATGTAAAACACTAAATTTGGACTGATTTGGATAGATTATTTTATCTGTTTACTTAATGTGGTCTTAACAACATAGATTTATCACTGCTGTGACTTTTCTTATTAATATCTTAATAAGAAGAAAATTGATGCATTCTGATAAATGTAAATACAACAATTGTTTTAATCAAGCTTCTGAACCACGTATTTATTTTGTAAATACTTTTCAATGTTTTAAAGTATAAGAAGGTGCTTACTTTGAAATTGTTTGTATTCCAAAATTACAAATTTTATTCTGAATATCTGATCCAAAATCGCCGGCATGGAATTGCAAATTTTAAATGACAAATATTATTGTTCATCATCTCTGTCTCCTTCCTGTCCTCTATCTTGTCATTGTTTGTGATGGTGAGAATGAAGGCATTAGTGTAAATGCTGCTTGATGGTGCACAAGAATGCCTTATTTTTAAGGAAGAGAAGTAGCTGAATGATAGGAGTTCAATTTAAAGAGTCAATTTTCTAAATATTTTATACTTAATAATGATCACTGAAGATATTTTAATTTACCCATATTTATCTATTTGACAGCTAAGAAAATCTAAGTTGCAGCTATCCGCTGTGGAGAAACAATTGGAGGAGAAAACTATTGCCTATTCAACCAACGCAGTCAAAGTTGTTGAATATGACCAAGAACTTGCGGTAAAATTGGGATTACAATTAAATAACTTTTGAACCGCGTTATCTATAATTTAAAAAGAAATTATATAAAAAGAAATATATATACACACACAAACACGTAATCAAATTTTTAATATTATAGATGTGTGTGTATGTATCAAATGAACTGCTATAATCTAAAAATACACTTTGAATTTAAGGATTAAATAATTTCACATTTTGCTACTATAAGTACTATAAGTAATCACCTAAATTTACCTTGAAATACTGAAATGTAATTTGAAATGTAAAATTCTAGAAGTATATTTACTTTTACTTTTGTTTGGACAAGTACTTCATCAATTATGTGAACCTTCAAAAAAAAGTTGCCAAAATTATATAATAGAGGTGTGAGTAATCTAGAAATGCTTATATAAGAGCTATTATCCTTGATTATTTAAGTAAACATGCAGATTCCAGTGGGAAATGAAGGAGAAAAAGGCAAACATTTTCAGCGAGTTGGTATGTGAAAAGACCAAAGGATGGTATTTTCTTTATGGGGGAAACTACAGGGAGAGGCATTGAAAGATATTTTCTACAGTGGTTTAATTTTCACTTCTACTTTGTTTATATGCTAGGAAAAGAACAAAGAAATGATCAAATTGGAAAAATTAATTGAAGAGCAACAAGAAGAAAATATTGTTGCTAGTGAACAGACCAAGAAGATACAAACTGAGCAGTGCCATGAGTTGGAAAAGCAGATTGAAATTGTAAGGTTTCTTTATACTGATTCAGTTCACTTTAGTATATACTGGTGATGATTGTTGTTGGCAGTTTCGGATTTTTGATGCAGGCTGGTCTTGAACTTGGCAGCTTTAAAATTAACAAATGTTTCTTTTTTGTGGTAACAATGGGCTGCATTCATCGAAGTAAATGTGATTCTCAAACCATTCCCAAGCAGTTCAATGTTAATAATTGGGAATCAATATTACAGACAATGCAAATAATCTTTCTTTTAAAACCATAAGCAAGCCACGATTCTTTTATTTTTGGGAGCTGCTGTCACTGAAAATCATTTGCAATCTAACCTACTTGTGTATTTTTCTCCTGACTAGTTATTCCTTTATATCATGGATAACACTTCATAAACAGGAAAGAAAAAGGGTCCTGATCGGAAACGTCGGGTATCCACGTACTCCAGAGAGTTGACCCTCCTGACCCACTGAGTTACGCCACCACATTGTGTCTTTTATTGTAAACTAACATCTATTAGTTCCTTGTGTCTCCAAGGAATATAAGCAAGTTTAGTTCGAAGAGGATGTTTGAATTCTTACACGGGAGAAACTAAACCTTCAAAGTTCCCGTTGCTATCAATGAAAATAGAGTTCATTAAATTGCTGGTAATCGAGTCAGCAGTTGTCTGTATCACTGTTGTTTGTATAAATAGAGTCTCTAGTACTTTCAGCATTGTTTCAGTAAACAAGAACTTTGCTTTGCAAAACAACAACAGATAGCAATCTTCTGAGGTATAAAACCATAATTGTTCACATAATGTGACTTGATTATGCAAAATAAATGTTATTTTAAAAAAATTATTAATTTCCACCAAAATGCTTTGATGTTTCTGGTGTCGACAAAAAAATCACAAAAGATCATCTTTGAGAATAAAATAAATGAATGGCCATATATTTTTGCAGTTCCCTGTTTATAGGTTGTTTCAGGATCCATAATATATGGGGAACTGTTGACCTGGATCATCTGCTGATCAGTAAGCCATAAGTTGATTGCCCATTAATACTTGGGAGTGATTCTGAATGTAGTCTTCCATTGGGAAGCCAGTAACCACCTAAGTGCATCACAGAGCCTTTCAGAACTATGTGAACCTTGAAATCCATTGAGAACTGCATCGATCCTGCCCTGTGCTTACACAATGTTAAAATTGTACAAGGCATTGGTAAGACCAATTCTGGAGTATGGTGTACAATTTTGGTTGCCTAATTATAGGAAGGATGTCAACAAAATAGAGAGAGTACAGAGGAGATTTACTAGAATGTTGCCTGGGTTCCAGCAACTAAGTTACAGAGAAAGATGGAACAAGTTAGGTCTTTATTGTTTGGAGCGCAGAAGGTTAAGGGGGGACTTGATTGAGGTTTTTAAAATGATGAAAGGGATAGAGTTGACGTGGATAAGCTTTTCCCATTGAGGGTAGGGAAGATTCAAACAAGAGGGCATGACATGGGAATTAAGGGACAGAAGTTTAGGGGTAACATGAGGGGGAACTTCTTTACTCAGAGAGTGGTGGCTGTGTGGAATGATCTTCCAGCAGAAGTGGTGGAGATAGGATCGATTTTAACATTTAAAAGTAAAGTGGATAGGTATATGGACAGGAAGGGAATGGAGGGGTATGGTCTGAGTGCAGGTTGATGGGACTAGGGGAAAATAAATGGTCGGCACGGACTGGAAGGGCCGAGAAGGCCTGTTTCCGTGCTGTAATTGTTATATGGTTATATGTTTAATGCCAAAGAGATATCAACACATTAACAAATATGTCCAATTACATTTTGGAATTCTTCAATTTAAAGAAAAATCTTGGAAAATACAGGTCCAAAAAGAAACAAACATAAATTAAGCTAAGCTATTGAGATCTGAAGAAAGAAAAAAAAAGCTTTTCATGCAAGCTGATTATTTTGTTATTGAAATCAATGTGCGTAATGGGTCAGTGGGCATACTTCCCAATCTACCAAATAGAAACCCTAGATGCTTTTTGATGGCTTAGAAATCAGCTGCCTAGAGATACTTGCCTTTGGCTGCCTTGTTGCGCCATTCACAGTGGAGTTTTTAATAGGAAAAGCCGAGTTATTATGAAACATATCACTAGCTTTACTTTGTTGCTGTGAATTTAAGTTTTTTTGCATTGGTCCATCATATTGTTCCCAATTTCTTTAATTCCAATGCAGGCAATTGTGCAGTTTGGCAGGATATTAAATATCTCATTTAACTATGTTTACAACATTGTTTGCAACAGGAGTTAAAATTGGCATGTAGTAAAAGTAATGCTGTGGTTGCTATGGGAGATTTCAACATGCAGGTAGACTGGGAAAATCAGGTTGGTACTGGACCCCAAGAAAGGGACTTTGTGGAGTACCTTTGTGATGGATCTTTTGAACAGCTTGTATGGCAGCCTACCAGGGAGAAGGCAATTCTGGATTTAGTGTTATGTAATGAACCGGATTTGATAAAGGACCTCGAGGTTAATGAGCCATTAGGAGGCAGTGACCAAAACATGGTCAGGTTTAATCTACAATTGGAGAGAGAGAAGAGTTGAACGGAGGTGTCAGTGTTGCAGTTGAATAAAGGCGACTATGGGGCCATGAGGGAGGAGCTGACCAAAGTTGACTGGAAAGATACACTAGCAGGGATGACAGTGGAACAAAAATGGCAGGTGTTTCTAGGAATAATACAGAAGGTGCAGGATTAGTTCATTCCTAGGAGGAAGAAAGATTCCAAGGGGAAAAAGGGACGACCATGGCTGACAAGGGACGTCAGGGACAATATAAAAATTCAAGGAAGAAGTACAACGTAGCAAAGATGAGCGGGAAGCAAGAGGATTTGGTAATGTTTAAAGAACGACAGAAGATAACCAAAAAGATAATACGGGGAGAAAAGATGAGGTATGAAGGTAAGCTAGGCAAGAATATAAAGCAGGAGAGTAAAAGCTTCTTTAGCTATGTGAAGAGAAAAAAATTAGTTAAGACCAAAGTTGGACCCTTGAAGACCGAAAAAGGTGAATTGATTATGGGGAACAAGGAAATGGCAGATGAGATGAACAGGTACTTTGTTTGTGTCCTCCTTAATGAATACAGATCCAATCTTCCTGATATAGTAGTGGCCAGAGGATCTGGGGTGACGGAGGAACTGAAGGAAATCCAGGAAATCAAATGGGCCGGAAATGGTGTTGGATAGACTGATGGGACTGAAGGCTGATAAATCCCCAGGGCCTGATGGTCTGCATCCCAGGGTACTTAAGGAAGTGGCACTAGAAATCGTGGATGCATTGGTGATAATTTTCTGATGTTCTATAGACGCAGGATCAGTTCCTGTGGATTGGAGGGTAGCTAATGTTATCCCACTTTTTAAGAAAAGCGGGAGAGAGAACAGGGAATTGTAGACCAGTTAGCCTGACATCGGTGGTGGGGAAGATGCTGGAGTCAATTATAAAAGATGACATAGCCACACATTTGGATAGCAGTAACAGGATCGGTCCGAGTCATCATGGATTTACGAAGGGGTAATCATGCTTGACTAATCTTCTGGAATTTTTTGAAGATGTAACTAGATGTAATGGCGAAGGGAGAGCCAGTGGATGTAGTGTACCTGGAATTTCAGAAAGCACTTGATAAGGTCCCACATAGAAGATTAGTGGGCAAAATTAGTGCACATGCTATCGGGGGTAGAGTGCTGACATAGATAGAGAAGTGGTTGGCTGACAGGGAACAAAGAGTAGGGATTAACGGGTCCCTTTCAGAATGGCAGGCAGTGACTAGTGGGGTACCACAAGGCTCGGTGCTGGGACCGCAGCTATTTACAATATACATAAATGATTTGTATGAACGGATTCAAAGTAACATTAGCAAATTTGTAGATGACACAAAGCTAGGTGGCAGTGTGAACTGTGAGGAGGATGCTATGAGAATGCAGGGTGACTTGGACAGGTTGGGGAATGGGCGGATGCATTGCAGATGAAGTTTACTGCGGATAAATGTGAGGTTATCCACTTTGGTAGCAAAAACAGGAAGACAGATTACTATCTAAATGGTGTCGAGTTGGGAAAAGGGGAAGTACAATGGGATCTGGAGGTCCTTGTACATCAGTCTATGAAAGTAAGCATGCAGGTACAGCAGGCAGTGAAGAAAGCGAATGGCATGTTGGCCTTTATAACAAGAGGAATCTTATATGGGAGCAAAGAGGTCCTTCTGCAGTTGTGCAGAGCCATAGTGAGACCACACCTAGAGTATTGTATGCAGCTTTGGTCCCCTAATTTGAGAAAGGATATTCTTGCTATTGAAGGAGTGCAGCGTAGGTTTACAAGGTTAATTCCCGGGATGGCGGGTCTGTCATATGCTGAGAGAATGGGACAGTTGGGCTTGTACACTCTGGAATTTAGAAGGATGAGAGGGAATCTCATTGAAACATATAAGATTGTTAAGGGCTTGGACACACTAGAGGCAGGAATCATGTTCCCGATGTTGGGGGAGTCCAGAACCAGGGTCACAGTTTAAGAATAAGGAGTAAGCCATTTAGAACAGAGACGAGGAAACACTTTTTCTCACAGGGAGTGGTGAGTCTGCCTCAGAGAGCAGTGGAGGCAGGTTCTCTGGATGCTTTCAAGAGAGAGCTAGATAGGGCTCTTAAAAATAGCGGAGTCAGGGGATATGGGGAGAAGGCAGGAACGGGGTACTGATTGGGGATGATCAGCCATTATCACATTGAATGGCTCGAAGGGCCAAATGGCCTACTCCTGCACCTATTGTCTATTGTTTACGATAAAGTACGAGGATCTATGCAAATGTTATTAATGTTAACAGGGTAAGAGTTGATCTTTTGTTGGTTGCCCTGGGTGAAGTCTAATGTCTGTCAGAGCTGTTTGTGGCATGAACTTGTGGTGTCAGATTGAAGCCATAATTCTTTAGGGCTTGTTCCAGCTGCTTTTGTTATCCATTCTTGGATACAGGCTAATAATTTCATGTGCTTTTCTCATCTTTGCTGTGATTTGATCATAGTACATTTTCCTTTTGACCACTTTTATGCTTTTATATTAGTTTTAGTTCTCATCACATTTGAATTATTCCATGTCATTTCTTCAGAACAATTTTAAACAACGATTAGAAATCAGTTGTTAATTATTGATTCTTCTGCATTATTTTTACATTTGCATTTTAGTGCATAGGTACATACCATTACCTCGCTATGATTCTTTTGCTGTTTTAAATTTTAATCAACTGCAAGGAACAAACAGTTTATTCTAAAACAGAAACTTCTGGGAATACATTTCAATCCATATAACAGGTTAAATCCTTTTGAGAGGTTTCCAGTAGTTTATGTTTTTATATCAGATTTCCAGCATCTTTGGTGCATGTTCAGCAAAAAAATGTTCTTCATTTTCCTACTCCGTTCGCTTGTATGTTAATCTTTCATAAAACTGTTCGAATTGAGATTCAGGAGATGAGCTGCCTTTGAACCTTTTATGCAACATTTGGCATGAGGTTCGTATAAAAATCCTTAAGAAATCCTTAAGGGGGTAGAGGAACTGAAAGAAATTTTCATTAGGCGAGGAATAGTATTTGGTAGGCTAATGGGACTGAAGGATGACAAATCCCCTGGGCCTGATGGTCTGCATCCCAGGGTCCTCATGGAGGTGACTCTAGAAATAGTGGACGCATTGGTGATCATTTTTCAATGTTCAATAGATTCAGTTCCTGTGGATTGGAGGATAGCTAATGTTATCCCACTTTTCAAGAAAGGAGCGAGAGAGAAAACGGGGAATTACAGACCAGTTAGCCTGACTTCGGTGGTGGGAAAGATGCTGGAGTCAATTATTGAAGAGGTAATAATGGAGCATTTGGATAGCAGTAAAAGGATTAGTCCAAGTCAACATGGATTTATGAAAGGGAAATCATGCTTGACTAATCTTCTGGAATTTTTTGAGGATGTGACAAGGGGTGCCAGTGGTTGTGGTGTATCTAGACTTTTAGAAAGCCTTTGATAAGGTCCCGCACGGGAGACTGGTGACTAAAATTAGAGCACGTGGTATTGGGGGTAGGGTGTTGACATGGATAGAAAATTGGTTGGCAGACCGGAGGCAAAGAGTAGGAATGAACGGGTCCTTTTCAGAATGGCAGGCAGTGGCGAGTAGAGTGGCGCAAGGCTCGGTGTTGGGGCCGCAACTGTTTACCATATATATAAATGATTTGGAAGAGGGAATTAGGAGCAACACCAGCAAGTTTGCGGATGACACAAGGCTGGGTGGCAGTGTGAACTGTGAAGAGGATGTTAGGAGGTTGCAGGGGGACCTGGACAGGTTGAGTGAGTGGGCAGATGCGTGGCAGATGCAGAATAATATAGATAAATGTGAGGTTATCCACTTTGGCGGCAAAAACAAGGGGGCAGATTATCATCTCAAAGGGGTTAGGTTAGGTAAGGGGAAGGTACAGCGAGACCTGGGTGTCCTTGTACACCAGTCACTGAAAGTTGGCAAGCAGGTACAGCAGGCAGTGAAGAAAGCTAATGGAATGTTGGCCTTCATAACAAGAGGATTTCAGTACAGGAGTAAAGAGGTTCTTCTGCAGTTGTATAGGGCTCTGGTGAGACCACATCTGGAGTATTGTGTACAGTTTTGATCTCCTAATTTGAGGAAGAACATCCTTGTGATTGAGGCAGTGCAGCATAGGTTCAGAGATTGATCCCTGGGATGGCGGGACTGTCATATGAGGAAAGATTGAAACAACTAGGCTTGTATTCACTGGAGTTTAGAAGGATGATGGGGGATCTTATAGAAACATATATAATTATAAAAGGACTGGACAAGCTAGATGCAGGAAAAATGGTCCCAATGTTGGGTGAGTCCAGAACCAGGGGCCACAGTCTTAGAATAAAGGGGAGGTCATTTAAGACTGAGGTGAGAAAAAACTTTTTTACCCAGAGAGTTGTGAATTTATGAAATTCCTTGCCACAGAGGGCAATGGAGGCCAAATCATTGGATGGATTTAAGAGAGAGTTGGATAGAGCTCTAGGGGCTAGTGGAGTCAAGGGATATGGGGAGAAGGCAGGCACGGGTTATTGATAGCGGACGATCAGCCATGATCACAATGAATGGCGGTGCTGGCTCGAAGGGCCGAATGGCCTCCTCCTGCACCTATTTTCTATGTTTCTATGTAAATAGAATTGGAAGTAAATCATGTTGGTCATTGTGCTCTGTCATTCACTAAAATAATGGTTGACAATATTCAATTGCTGTATCTCCACTGCTCTCTTGAATAGAGAATTCCAAAGCTTCACTACATTCTGGCAAAATACATTCCTTCTCATTTGTGTCATGAATGAGCAGCCCTCTTGAGATGCTGTTTGATTCTGCATACCCTAGCAAGAGTAAGCATTGACCCAGTTGATCAAGATCCTGTTGTAGTTGTAGATAACCACCTTCACGGTCCACTATGCCACCAATTTTAGTGCCATCCTCACACTTACTGACGAAGCCACCTACATTCACATCCAAATCATTAATATGGCATGTCATTTGATATAGGCCTTCAGTCTGAAAAACAGACCCACCACCACCACCCTCCATTTCCTATTATCAAGCCTATTTTACATCCAATTATTTAGCTCGTCCTGGGTCTCATTAATGAGGCACAATTTCCCACGCACCGTTATGCTGACTGTCCCAAATCAGTCCTTACCTTTACCACTGCATCCTATCTTTCAGAATCCCTTTCGTTCACTTACCCACCACTGATGTAAAGCTCACCAGTCTATACTTCCCAGGCTTTACCTTGCAGCTTTTCTTCAATAGAGGCACAACAATAGAGATCCACCAGTCTTCTGGAACCTCACCCATGGCCAATGATGATACAAATATTTCTGCCAGGCGCGCCACACATCACTGCCCTACTTTCTTGCAATGTCCTAGGTTAAACTTGATTAGGTCCAAAGGACTCGCCTATCCTAATGACTTTTAAGACCTTATGCACTCCTTTCAAGGTGTCACTGTTATCTTCCCTGAGTTCCCCATCAGGACTCTCATTCCTTTTCCGTTTTGTCAATCTTCTGTAGGAGTAAATTGTATTGGAATATTTAACCTGTTCAGAACTAAATCTATTTTAATTCCCAGCATTATTTCAACCCCTTTCAACTCGTCCACTTTGGTTCTTATCCCCTTCAAATGTCTTCTTTCCAAAATCTATTATATTGCAATGATCTAGTGTTCTTCCACCAATCGTGCACAATCTCTAGCAGCTAGTAACATTCTTTGAGATGTAAACATTCGCATGTGTAGGAAGGAACTGCAGATGCTGATTTATACCGAAGATAGACACAAAATGCTGGAGTAACTAAGTGGGACAGGTAGCATCTCTGGAGAGAAGGAATGGGTGACGTTACGGGTCGAGACCCTTCCTCAGACATGTAAACATTGACCTTCCTCTGAATCTTTATCCATGCCCTTAGTATTTGATTCTAAGACATACTGCAGCATTCTGAATGTGGTAGGAGTTTCTTTAAATTGAAATTACTTTAATATTGATTTATGATCTTGTTGCATTTCCTACATTATCAAAATGACAATACCTTTTCAACTACATTAATTTTAGGTATTTTGATATCATGATGTCATGGAAGGCATTATACTTATGCAGGCTTTCTTTTTTCTTTTCAAGCTCGAAAGTAAACTGGACGAGAAACAAGTGCAGATGATAAAACAAAAACAAACAATCTCAACTTTTCAGGAAGACATCTATGCTAAGGAAAGCAGAATTGAATCACTGGAATTCCTGCTGGAAGAAACCAGACAGGCAAGTTTGGATAAGAATAGATTTTAATTTTTAATTATTCATATCTAAAGAGGATTAGCCAGGTATACAATTCTGAAAAGATTTTAACATGTCAATGCAGTTAAAATGTTGTGATGCATCTGATTTATCTGACTTACATTCTCAGTAAGTCAGATAAAGACATTTTATTTGAAATGAGTCTATGACATGACATCCATGATGTGTGTTAAAAGTTGAAAGTTGAAGCTGTGATGATAGAATTTATTTTTCAAACTTTTCAAACTCGCCAATGGACTATTCTGCCTTTATGAAAATATGTAAAACATCTCAAAGTTTCTCTGTCATGCACTTTTCTTCACTAATCCTATATTTCTGAATGCCTTAAATATCTAAACATCTGTTAATTTCTGGGGGACCATGAGGCTGGAGACGATGGATGGAAGATCTATCTGTGATTATCAGAGATAATGAGACTACCCTAATTGCAGACATGGTCCAGAGGTTAGTATGAGGAGGTGTCCAGAGAGCTGGCATTCAGCCTTTGCAAGGTAGATGGCAGTTCACCTAATAAGAACATAGAAACATAGAAACATAGAAAAATAGGTGCAGGAGTAGGCCATTCGGCCCTTCGAGCCTGCACCGCCATTCAATGTGATCATGGCTGATCATCCAACTCAGTATCCCGTACCTGCCTTCTCTCCATACCCCCTGATCCCTTTAGCCACAAGTGCCACATCTAACGCCCTCTTAAATATAGCCAAAGAACTGGTCTCAACTACCTTCTGTCGCAGAGAATTCCAGAGACTCACCACTCTCTGTGTAAAGAATGTTTTCCTCATCTCGGTCCTAAAGGAATTCCCCCTTATCCTTAGACTGTGACCCCTTGTTCTGGACTCCCCCAACATCGGGAACAATCTTCCAGCATCTAGCTTGTCCAACCCCTTAAGAATTTTGTAAGTTTCTATAAGATCCCCCCTCAATCTTCTAAATTCCAGCGAGTACAAGTTGAGTCTATCCAATCTTTCCTCATATGAAAGTCCTGACATCCCAGGAATCAGTCTGGTGAATCTTCTCTGTACCCCCTCTATGGCAAAGATGTCTTTCCTCAGATTTGGAGACCAAAACTGTACGCAATACTCCAGGTGTGGCCTCACCAAAACCCTGTACAACTGCAGTAGAACCTCCCTGCTCCTATACTCAAATCCTTTCGCTATGAATGCTAACATATCATTTGCTTTCTTCACTGCCTGCTGCACCTGCATGCCTACTTTCAATGACTGGTGTACCATGACACCCAGGTCTCGTTGCATCTCCCTTTTTCCTAATATGCCACCATTCAGATAATAGTCTACCCTCATGTTTTTGCCACCAAAGTGGATAACCTCACATTTATCCACATTATACTGCATTATACAGCACTACCAATGTTAGCAGGTTCGTTTTGAGGTTAATTCTTAGTGCGCAAAATGGTACAAATTCAGAACTAGGTAGATTATAGTGAGCAAGAGCAATGGAAAATTGAGACGGACAATGTGGCATCGGTAGTTAGTGGTGAATAGATCTCGGGAGGGTGAGAGGGACAATTCCAGGTGAATCAGATTTTGAACATGGGCTCGACAGTTTTGGATGATTAGTTCTGGTCAAGGGAATGATCTTTTAGGAAAAAGGTAGCAGAAGGAGAGTTCAGTATAATGTCAGGCTTGGTGCTTGTTGAGGTGGTCAACGTTATTAGTTTAGTTTAGAGATACAGCACGGAAACAGGCCCTTCGGCCAACCGAGCCTGCTCCGACCACGCACTAGGGACAATTTTACCTTTATCCCAAGCCAATTAACCTACAAACCTGTATATCTTTGGCGTGTGAGAGGAAACTGAAGATCTCGGAGAAAAGCCACGCAGGTCACAGGAAGAATGTACAAACTCCGACCAGACAAGCACCCGTAGTCAGGGTTGAACCCGGGCCTCTGGTGCTGTAAGGCAATAGCACGACTGCTACTCCGCCCGTGCGTTATAGATTGAGATAATCAGGCAGTTCTTATTTATGTGGAAAGGGTGGTTGGCTTTTCTTCTTTTCACAGCTCTGATCCACTGTTGGAGAAACCAGACACAGTTTAGGTCACTGCGTTGTAGAGCATCTTCTTTCAGTCTGCAAGGTTGACCATGAACTTCCTCGTGCTTTAACTTTCCATCACTATCCCACTTTGTTATTTCTGTCTTACATCTCAGCCTCTTACATTTCTGAGAAAGGTCAAGAAACACCATCTCATCTTCTGACATGTTGCACCCTTCAAAATACTGAGTTCAACAATTTCAATTAACCCGCAAACCCGATTTGTATTGGAATTGGCGAGTTCTTGTAAAAGGTCATCAACTTGAAATCTTAATTCCATTTTCCTCTTTCCACTGATTTTGTCTGATGTGATTATTTCCAGTATTTTTGTTTTTATTAATGGATGAGTTTCACATGAGACGGATATAACCCAACTATCAGTTTGTAAGATTTGGACTAGAACGGTTCAAAACAAACCTGCAATTGTATTTCCATGTTTCTTGTGACCCTGGCAAAAACAT
Source organism: Raja brachyura (assembly GCA_963514005.1). Next base: position 62,870,433 of record OY740790.1, on the reverse strand, counting down.
TTCATTGCATAGATGACATTTTTTCAAGCATGTGAGTTCAAAGAGAAATGCTAACACTGCTGTAGGCTCAATGATTCTCTTTCTTCCCTGGCGCACATCTGTTTTCACTCTTATTTTTGCTTTTTATTTCCTTTTTCTCGATTCTTTCCCATTTCATATTTTGCCCTGCATTAATAGATAAACACAACTTGTCCATGCCGACCAAGATGCCATTCTGAGCTCGTCCCATTGGCCTTCATTGGCCCATATCCCTCTGAACCATTCCTGTCCATGTATGGGTCTAAATGTATTTGAAACATTGTAATTATAACCATCTCTACAGTTTCCTCTTGAGGCTTGACCTAAATACCCATCACACTCTATATGCAAAAGTTGTCCCTCAGCTTCCTATTAAATCTTCTCCTCGCACCTTAAATCTATGCATCTATAAATCTTCCCTACTCCGGGGAAAAGGACTGTGACCATCCACCTTAATGATTTTACATACCTCCAGAACCCCCCCCCCCAACCTTCCAGACTCCAGTGAAAACAGCTCAAGCCTATCCAGCCTCTCCTTAAATTCTAAGCCCTCCAGTCCTGGTGTAGTTCTTGTGATCTTCTCCACACCCTGTACAGGTTAATGACATCCATCCTAGAGCTGGGCGACCAGAACTTCAGAAGATACTCCAAGTGTGGTGTTATCAGTGACTTTACAGTTGTAGCATGACGTTCCAGCTCTTGTGCTCCATGCCTTGACTGATGAACGCAATCATTCCAAATGACATCTTCACCACCGTGTCCGCTTGTGTTGAGACGTGTAGGGAGCTATAGACTGCCATCCATTGGTCTCTCTGTTCTTTGTACTCTCCGGGCCCCTATCATTTACCGTACAAGTCCTACCCTGGTTTAACTTTCCATACTACTACACCTTGCACTTGTTATAGTTAAATTTAATTTTACATTATCTTGTGCCACTTCCTTAGTTCATTTAGGCAGTGTTTCAATCTTAAGTAACCTTAAGTCTACTGTCTACTACACCACCAATTTTTATGTTATCAGCAAAATTATTAACTTTGTTATCATTGTCAACCAAATCATTAAAATAGATGACACAAGAAGAGTGAACCCAGCACCAATCACTGCGGCACACCAATGATGACAGAACTCCAGCCTGAATACCAACCTCCACTTCCACCCTCTGACATCTTCCACTGAGCTAATTCTGTACACAATTTGCTAGCTCACCATGGATCCCATGTTACCTAACCTTCCAGACTAGTCTACAATGCAGAACCTTTTCAAAGATCTTGTTAAAGTCCATGGAGACAACACCTACTGCCTTACCCTTGTCAATCCCCTTGGTCACCTTTTATAAAGTCATAAGTGATGGGAGCAGAATGAGGCCATTTGGCCCTTCAAGTCTACTCTGCCATTCAATCATGGCTCTCCCTCCCAACCCCATTCTCCTTCCTTCTCCCCATAACCTCTGTACGAATCAAAAATCTATCTACAGTGCCCTCCTTAATTTTTGGGACAAAGAAACATCATTTATTTATTTGCCTCTGTACTCCAAAATTTGATATTTGTAATAGAAAAAAACACATGTGGTTAAAGTGCACATTGTCAGATTTTATTAAAGGGTATTTTTATACATTTTGGTTTCACCATGTTGACATTTCAGCTGTGTATATACACAGTCCCCCCATTTCAGGGCACCATAATGTTTGGGACACATGGCTTCACAGGTGTTTGTAATTGCTCAGGTGTGTTTAATTGACTCCTTAATGCAGGTATAAGAGAGCTCTCGGCACCTAGTCTTTTCTCCAGTCTTTCCATCACCTTTGGAAACTTTTATTGCTGTTTACCATCATGATGAGCAAAGTTGTGCCAATGAAAGTCAAATAAGCCATTATGAGAGTGAGAAACACGAATAAAATTATGAGAGACATCAGCCAAACCTTAGGCTTACCAAAATCAACTGTTTGGAACATCATTAAGAAGAAAAAGAGCACGGGTGAGCTTACTAATCGCAAAGGGACTGGCAGGCCAATGAAGACCTCCACAGCTGATGACAGAAGAATTTTCACTATAATAAAGAAAAATCCTCAAACACATGTCTGACAGATCTTCAGGAGTCAGGTATGGATTTGTCAATGACCACTGTCCGCAGAAGACTTCATGAACAGAAATACAGAGGCTACACTGCAAGATGCAAACCACTGGTTAGCAGCAAAAATAGGATGGCCAAGTTACATTTTGCCAAGAAGTATTTAAAAGAGCAACCACAGTTGATGTCATTGGGTGGTGCCGCGCGCGGCAGCCTCGCCAGCAGTATGTCAATCATTTCAACTTTTTTTGTGTTTTTTTTAGTGTGTTTAATGTATGTGTAAATGTTTCTCGGTATGTTTTTATGTGGGGGTGGTGGCGGCGGAAAAAGGGGGAAACCGTTGCCTCGAAGGAGATGCACTTTTCTCCTAGTCTCCATTTTGCCCTCACCTGTGGCCAAACAACTTGGATTGGTGCGGCATTTCCCGGAGACGGGCCCAGAGTTTCAGCAGCAGGTGCAGCGCGGACTTCCATTATGGAGCCAGAAGAAAGGCTCCGACCGCCGGCCTACTGACTTTAACATCGTGAAGCTGCGGTCTGCGAAGCTTCTAGCAGTAGGCGTGGAGCGGACTTTACCATCCTGGAGCCAGGGATCCCTTGCCGGGGATCGCCAGAGAAGAGCTCCGACCGCTGGCCTGCCTGAGGCCTATAACATCGAGAAGCCGCAGTCTCCGGTAAGAAAGTGGCCAATTCGGGCACTCCAAGCCGCGGAGTGTTCCATCTGTCCCGACGTCGAGGGTTCGATCCCGACGGGAGGGCCTGTACATTTGGGCGGTCCGTAGCGGCGACTGCGGAAGGTCAAGGCCCCAAACACGGGTGAACAAAAGGAGGAAGACTGCCTTCCATCACAGTGGTCACTCTGGTGGATGTTTATGTTAAGTTCTGTTGTTCTTTTTAATTGTGTTGTGTTCTTTTAATTATATGGCTGCATGGTAACTAAAATATCACTGTACCTTAATTGGTGCATGTGACAATAAATGTGAATATGAATCTGAATCTCAGTTCTGAAAAAACGTCGTGGACAGATGAGACGAAGATTAACTATCAGAATGATGGCAAGAGCAAAGTATGGGGGAGAAAAGGAACTGTCCAAGATCCAATGCGTACCACCTCATCTGTGAAACGGTGGTGGGGGTGTTATAGCCTGGGCATGTGTGGCTGCTGAAGGTACTGGCTCACTTATCGTCATTGATGATACAACTGCTGATGGTAGTAGCATAATGAATTCTGAAGTGTATAGACACATCCTATCTGCTCGAGTTCAAACAAATGCCTCAAAATTCATTGGCCGGCGGTTCATTCTACAGCAAGACAACAATCCCAAACATACTGCCAAAGCAACAATTGAGTTTTTCAAATCTAACAAATTGTAAATTCTCGAGTGACCAAGTCAATCACCCGATCGGAACCCAATTGAGCATGCCTTTTATATGCTGAAGAGAAAACTGAAGGGGACTAACCCCCAAAACAAGCATAAGCTAAAGATGGCTGCAATACAGGCCTGGCAGAGCATCACCAGAGAAGACACCCAGCAACTGGTGATGTCCATGAATCGCAGACTTCAAGGAGTCATTGCATGCAAAGGATATGCAACAAAATATTAAACATGCCTACTTTCATTTACATGACCATGCTGTGTCCCAAACATTATGGTGCCCTGAAATGTGTGGGGGGTGGGGGCATGTATAGACACTGCTGTAATTTCTACATGGTGAAACCAAAATGTATAAAAATGGCCTTCAGTTAAATCTGACAATGTGCACTTTAACCACATGTGATTTTTTTTTTCTATTACTAATCTCAAATTGTGGAGTACAGAGGCAAATAAATAAATGATGGGTCTTTGTCCCAAACATTATGGAGGGCACTGTATCTCTGCCTTAAAAATATCCACTGACTTGGCCTCTACAGCCTCCTGTGGGAAAGAATTCCACTGGATTCACCACCCTCTGACTAAATAAATTTCTGCTCATCTCCTTCCTAAAAGAATGTTGTTTAATTCTGAGGCTATGACCTAGACTCTCCTTCTAATGGAAACATCTTCTCCACATCCACTCTATCCAAGCCTTTTACTATTCTGTACATTTCAATGAAGTCCCCCTTATTCTTCTAAACTCCAGCGAGTACAGGCTCAGTGCTGACAAACGCTCATATGTTAACCTACTCATTCCTGGGATAATTCTTGTAAACCTGCTCTGGACCTTACCAGAGCCAGCACATCCTTCCACAGATATGGTGCTCAAAACTGCACACAATATTTCAAATTCAACCTTACCAGCATCTTATAGAGCTTCAACATTACATACCTGTTTTTTGTATGCAAGCCCTCTTGAAATAAATGCTAGCATTGGGTATGCTTTCTTTACTGCCAATTCGATGGGTATCATGCACCAGCACTCCCAAGTCCCTTTGGACCTCCGATTTATGGATTCTCTCCCCATTTAGAAAATAGCTTACGCCTTTATTCCTACTACCAAAATGCATGTCCACACTTTGCTACACTATGCTCCATCTGCCACTTCTCTGCCCTCTCTCCCAACCCATCCAAGTCCTTCTGCAGTCCCTTCTTTCTCCACATTACCTGCCCTTCCACCTATTTTCGTGACAAACTTGGCCACAAAGTCTTCAATCTCCACGTCTAAATCATTAAAATGCAAAGTGAAGGGTAGCGGCCCTAGCACCGACCCCTGCAGAACTCCGCTAGTCACTGGCAGCCAACTAGGAAAAGCCACTCTTTGTCTTCTGCCATCCAGCCAAACTGCTGGATCCATGCTAGTATTTACTCTTGATACCGTCGGCTCTCATCGTCCTTAGCAGCCTCACGTGTGGCACCTTATCAAAGGCTTTCTAAAATCTAAGTAAACAACATCTACTGACTTTCCTTTATCCTGCTATGTACTTCGTCAAAGAATTCTAGCAAAATATAATGGTATCTTGTTTTATTACTTTGTATTAAAATGTATATTATTCTTCTTACTAAATTTGATAGATGAACATTACTAATATTGTATATGAATTTAATTTCTAACACATTTTATTCATTTTTGCAGGAATCAAAGAAGCAAAATGAAAGAAATGATGCTACTTTAAAATCCCTGCAAACTCAAGCGGAAGAGGGAACTTCCAAAGTCTGTAACCTTTAACCTATAATAACATAGTGTTTTATTAATTACAGTGTTGATCTTATAACCATATAACCATATAACAATTACAGCACGGAAACAGGCCATCTCGGCCCTTCAAGTCCGTGCCGAACAACTTTTTTCCCTTAGTCCCACCTGCCTGCACTCATACCATAACCCTCCATACCCTTCTCATCCATATGCCTATCCAATTTATTTTTAAATGATACCAACGAACCTGCCGCCACCACTTCCACTGGAAGCTCATTCCACACCGCTACCACTCTCTGAGTAAAGAAGTTCCCCCTCATGTTACCCCTAAACCTCTGTCCCTTAATTCTAAAGTCATGTCCTCTTGTTCGAATCTTCCCTATTCTCGAAGGGAAAAGCTTGTCCACATTAACTCTGTCTATCCCTCTCATCATTTTAAAGACCTCTATCAAGTCCCCCCTTAACCTTCTGCGCTCCAGAGAATAAAGACCTAACTTATTCAACCTATCTCTGTAATTTAGCTGTTGAAACCCAGGCAACATTCTAGTATATCTCCTCTCTACCCTCTCTATTTTGTTGACATCCTTCCTATAATTGGGCAACCAAAATTGTACACCATACTCCAGATTTGGTCTCACCAACGCCTTGTACAATTTTAACATTACATCCCAGCTTCTATACTCAATGCTCTGATTTATAAAGGCTAGCATACCAAAAGCTTTCTTTACCACCCTATCTATATGAGATTCTACCTTCAAGGAACTATGCACGGTTATTCCCAGATCCCTCTGTTCAACTGTATTCTTCAATTTCATTTCGGAGTCACGTGAGTGACTTCGTGAAGAGCCCGCCGGCGCGCATGCTCGACATATCGTCGTACCGCGTTGCTGCGACGGCTGACGGAGGAGCGTGCTCCTCGCCAGCCCTTCATAAGGGAACCACGCAGGTAAGTATGCTACCTTAAGTTGGTGGTTCTTGTTGTGTTTGCTTCACAGCAAGAACATGGATGGGAGTTTAAGAGGCCGGAGATCGGAGAGAGGTCGCCGGCCAGCAGTTCCGGAGCGAGAGTTGTCGGGGGTACCTGCAACGCAGACCGGAACGAGGGCGGAGATGTCGGTGAGCTCTGTTTTTTCAGGTCCGGACCCGCCCGCACACCACAGCTCGGAGGAATTCGACGAGGAGGAGTGTGGTGTGCCGCCAGAGCAGGACGACCCTGCCATGGCAGTCAGGTCGTCAGCAGGCTTGCTGACGGCCTCGAGCAGAAGGGTCCGTGCGGCTGCACGGCCCGCTTCACGAAGCCCCCTGAGGAGGGGGAGGGCAGGAGCCCAAAAGCCTAACCCTGTCGGGGCTAAGGCTCTGCCTGTCGCCAAGGAGCGGTCAGGTTCCAGGACGGGACCCGGGGCAGCTGTGAGGTCCAGCCGTCGCCCCCCAACTTCCGACGCCGGGACGAGTCAGTTGGGGGTCCCGTCACGGTCGCCGAGCACCCCATGGATGGGTGGGCGAGACCATGCGTCGGCAAGGTCCACGATGTGGGCAGCTGGCAAGCCTGCACGGGCCCAAGGTATCCAGGCTTCGGCTGGTGCCGACACCATGCCGCATCTGTCCTTAGAGGCAACGGCTTCCGCTCCCGCTACACGGAGGCGGTTGAACACGCCCGTGCAGGAATCGCGCAGTTTCGCCTCGGCGGCTGTCGACGACAACTACCGGCACCGGCAGGGCCTCGACGAGGTGCGGGCCGATGACAGGAGCCCCGGCCAATTTTCAGAGCTGGAGGACTCCGACCACCTGAGTGTTCAGGGTGAAGGGCGTATTGACCGTATAGAGCGGCTGCTGGAACGTCTCATTCAACAACAACAGGCATCCAGCAGCGACAGGCACAGGGCTTCATCACCAGCTTCATACACCAGCCTGGAGCAGCAGGACGAGGAGGCAGTGGTCGATCCCATCCCACCCCCGCCTGAATTACCGGCGGAGGACCTCCTCGATGTGGCCACCAAGTTTGCAGCCCCTCATTCCTTGGGGCTTCCCATCAATACAAAACTGGCAGCCACTGTGGACTTCCTAAATAATCACCAGCTTCAGGAGGAAGTTCTACTACAAGCCATGAGCCGTCACAAGGCTCCATCAAACTACAACTCCCTCAACGTGCCTGTGGTCAATACGCCAATATGGGGCAACATCAGTGCGGCTATCCGTCAGCAGGAGCTAAAGATTCAGCGGATCCTGAAACTCCTCACGGCCGGGATTACTGCCTTTGTGCGGTCGGTCGACGGAGAGGAGCTTAATTTGGACCAGGAGGATGCTCTGGCGCTTCTATGCGCTACTCAAAACTAAATCAACGGCTTTCGGAAAAATAGCATCCGCCCAGCGCTCAACCCCAAATTAGCAGGGTTGTGCAAACCACCGCCGCCGCCGCCGCCCCGTCAGCTCTTTGGCGAAGACCTTTCCAAAAGGGTCAGAGAGCTTGATGAACAAGCCAAGACCGTGGGGCTCATGCGCTCTCAGAGTGCCCCCACGCCATCGAGCTCCAAAGCTCCGCTTGGCCGCTCACGAGGGTCTGCCAGCACGTCTACCAGGAATTACCCTCCAGCTCCAAACCGATATCAACCACCCCAACCACAGGGGTCTTTTTTAGGACAGGCTCGGCAGAAGCCGAGATGGAAAATGAGGACGCCACGACCTCAAACCAACCCAGCACCTCTACGTCCACCCACTCGTGTCAGGGACCGCCGGTAACCACAGAGGTGAGGCGGTCTGGTTCTCTTTTTTCTCTTTGTTTAACTTCACATGTTGGTGGGCGTTTGCGGTTGTTTGCGGGTGCATGGGGTGATATTACCAGTGATGAGTATGTGTTACGGAATATTCAGGGCCATAGCATTGAGTTTATTAATGGGGACATCCCTCCGTCTCAGCATAGACCGGGTCGTATGTTTAAACTAACGGCTGCGGAACAGTCCGTAGGCTATAAGGAAATTTTAAGGTTGGAACAGAAAGGGGTCATAGAGAAAACGGTTCATGAGCCCGTTGAATTTGTTTCCAATATTTTTACCCGACCTAAGAAAGATGGAGGCTGTAGAGTCATTATTGATCTGACCACTCTGAATAACTTTGTAACATATACTCATTTTAAAATGGACACGTTTGAAACGGCCAAATTATTGATCTCACAAGGGTGCTTTATGGCATGTATTGATTTACAGGATGCGTACTATACCGTACCCATGCAAAAATATTACAGAAGGTTCTTAAAATTTATCTGGATGGACCAGCTGTGGCAATATAGGGCGTTGCCTAATGGGCTCACCACAGCCCCTCGATTATTTACTAAATTGGTGAAGCCAATTATGGCTTATTTAAGACAACGACATCATATCGTTATGGCCTATTTAGATGATATTTTAATTATCGGACACACCTTGGAATCAGCTCAACAAGGGGTTGCAGCTGCGGTCAATTTGTTCCAACAGCTTGGGTTCATTGTTCATCCAGAAAAATCTAAGTTCTGCCCCACCCAGGTAATTAATTATCTGGGGTTCCAGGTGAATTCCATTAGCATGAGAGTCACCATACCAATTAACAAAATTGAGGAGGTAACACAGGTGTGTACAGATTTACTCAATACTCGTATACCATCGATTCGTCACACAGCTACTGTCATTGGCAAGATTGTGGCTTTGTTTCCGGCAGCCCGGTATGGACCTCTGCATTATCAAAACTTGCAGAGAGCCAAGATCGCTGCGCTGCGACGGCATGCTGGTCATTATGATCGATCAATGCAGCTGCCGCCTGCAGCATTGGATGAGTTACGATGGTGGGTTTGCCACATTAGTAACTCGTTTAAAACTATTATTGAGGCGAAACCGATGATATACTTACAAACTGATGCGAGCTCTGATGGCTGGGGAGCTACGAATCAACATTCTAGTTGTGGGGGCCGATGGGATACCCTTGAGAATACAATGTTGGTATCACAAGGGATCAACTATTTGGAGCTGCTTGCAGCGTTTCACGGACTTCGTGCATATTGTTCCAAGATCTTTGGAGCACATGTCCGGCTCCAAATAGACAACACCACAGCGGTGGCGTATTTAAACCACATGGGCGGTACCAGGTCAGTTTCATGTGATAAATTGGCTAATTCAATTTGGCTCTGGTGTATCAAGAGAGACATTTGGATTTCAGCCACCTATTTGCCAGGTGAGCTTAATTTTGTGGCGGACGCCAGGTCACGCAAGTTCAATGATAATATTGAATGGATGTTACATCCTGAAATTTTTGCAAAAATCACAGCCAAATTTGGGAAACCGGACATTGACCTTTTTGCGTCCCAGTTGAACCATCAGGTACCAACCTACGTCTCGTGGGAACCAGATCCTGGGGCTATAGCATTAGATGCATTCTCGCTAGACTGGGGGAATTGCTTTTTCTATGCATTCCCTCCGTTTTGCCACATCAGTCGGGTATTACGTAAAATTCAGATGGATGGTGCCAAGGGCATCCTTATCATACCCGACTGGCCTACACAGCCGTGGTATCCGATGGTCTTTGACACGCTCAGTGAACCTTGGGTCCGTTTGCAGGGTAGCCCAGAATTAGTTACTCACCCTGTTTCAGGGGAGCCACATCCCTGCCATGGCTATTTAAATTTGTTGGCTTGCAGATTCTGAATCGGCCTTTAGTTGGATACGGCCTTTCTACCCGGACCATGGATACCATTGCGGCGTCGTGCCGAGAGTCTACAAGGCGAAGATACCGCTCTCACATCAGGAAGTGGGAAGCCTTCTGCAGCCGCTCTCGCATCACGTACGATGCCGTGACTATAACCGACGTCCTGGAATTCCTCGCGGGGTTGCACCATGATGAACACTTAAGCTACAGTGCCATCAACAGCGCCAGGAGCGCTCTATCATTCTACCTCAATATTGAGGTGGGATCCAACAGGCTAGTGTCCAGGCTCATGCGGGGTATTTTCAATACGAATCCGCCTACACCACGCTACAATATCACCTGGGATGTCAGGGTCGTTTTAACTCTGCTCAGGACGTGGTCCCCCATGGAAGGGCTCCAGCTGGACAAACTCACCATGAAGCTGGTGATGTTACTAGCGCTGACTTCAGCACAGAGGGTACAGACACTCCATAAACTACGTGTCGACAGAATGATGTCTACCCCCACAGAAGTAGTTTTCTTTGTTGACGAGCTACTAAAGCAGCATAGACCTGGGTGCACAGGGCTGCAGCTGAAGTTCCCGGCATACCCCGCAGATACTAGGCTATGTTTAGCCTCCCACATCCGTTACTACGTCAAGGTGACGGCAAGCATCAGAGGAATGGAGAGATACCTGCTTGTCACTCATAAGAGACCTCACCATCGAGTGACAACACAGACGATATCCAGGTGGCTTCGAGTCGTCTTGGGTAAGTCAGGTATCGACACTAATGTGTTCAAATCTCATTCCACCAGGGCTGCATCGACGTCGGCGGCGAGGGTCATGGAGGTGCCCATGGACCATATTCTCGCCACAGCAGGATGGGCTAATGAAGCGGTGTTCCAGCGTTTCTACAACCGGCCCGTCGCTGCGCCTCTACAGTTCGCAGAAGCCGTGCTAGATGCGGGGCAAGAACGTGGAGATGTCCCCGAATAAGGGGTTTTTTGATTTGTTGTTAATAAATATGATTTGTTTTGCAGTATGGACTAGTCAGCACGTTATTCCTCCCATCCATCCCTGGTAGTGGTGTGACAGCATGGACGTGGTCCAAGGCGTGTCATCACAGAAGCTTTGAAGTCTTCACGAAGTCACTCACGTGACTCCGAAATGAAATAGTAAGATTGAACGAGAACTTACCAGTTCGAAGGTTGATCTTTATTTCATGAGGAGTCGAAGTGAGGGATTTCGTGCCCTCCTCGCCCAACCCTCAATCACCTTCATCTGGTAATCTTAGTCGTTTACATTCTTACTATGTGAAGTCATTTCTTTTGATTGGTTTCTGTGATTCCACGCCGCTACTTTGAAGTATGTCGAGCATGCGCGCCGGCGGGCTCTTCACGAAATCCCTCACTTCGACTCCTCATGAAATAAAGATCAACCTTTGAACTGGTAAGTTCTCGTTCAATCTTACTATTCCCTACCGTTTACCATGTACGTCCTATTTTGATTTGTCCTGCCAAGGTGTAGCACCTCACATTTATCAGCATTAAACTCCATCTGCCATCTTTCAGCCCATTTTTCCAACTGGCCTAAATCACTCTGTAGACTTTGGAAATCCTCTTCATTATCCACAACACCCCCTATCTTGGTATCATCTGCATACTTACTAATCCAATTTACCACCCCTTCATCCAGATCATTGATGTACATGACAAACATGTACATGACAAACAACAAAGGACCCAACACAGATCCCTGAGGCACCCCACTAGTCACCTGCCTCCAACCCGACAAACAGCCATCCACCATTACCCTCTGGCTTCTCCCATTCAGCCACTGTTGAATCCATCTTGCTATTCCTGCATTTATACCCAACAGTTGAACCTTCTTAACCAACCTTCCATGAGGAACCTTGTCAAAGGCCTAGGATCTTCTTTCAATTATTCAAAGAATTCAATTATTCAAAGAAGGATCTTCTTTCAATTATTCAGAATTAACGTAAAAATCTTAAAGTAAGAGCCTCAAATTGGTGGCCATTTTATGGCAATTTCCATCTGCAAGATCAATAATTCTTTAAAAAGAGTTTAAATAGGAGGCAGGGAAAATATTTGAGGCTGGTATAACAACAATTTGGAGAGATTTGTGCATAGGAAAAGTTTAGAGGGATATGGGCCAAACATGGGCGGGTGGGACTAAGGAAGATGGGGCATCTTGATCGGCATAGGCAAGTTAGACCAAAGAGTCTGTTTCTATGCAGTATGGCTATCTGACTCTCTCTGTGACTAAATATTTTACTGCATTGTCACACTAATATTAAAAACAGGTTAAAGATCTGGAAACTGCGCTGGCGAAGTGCAAGGAGGAAGTAAAAGTACAAATGCAACAAGTTGATGAAAACAGGGAACAGCAAGATAAACAGTTGAGAAAGAAATCAGAAGAGGTAAATTAAACGTTTTGCACAATGCTCTTGATTGAATCTTTATTATCACTGGTCATAGGCTTCCTTTTAATTGATGAGCCAAACATCAAATTAAAATTCTTGTCTTTCCAGTCACTTTTCTGCATTGTAGTAATTGAAAAATTGCACAGAATGGCAAAGGATCTTGTAAATAAATTTTATTTTACAAATGCAGGTTTATGTAAAATAGGTTATGCAAAAAAGGTTATGCAAAGTGCAGAAGGGGAGGGAAAAGTAACCTGTCCATAAATTACTACAAATTGTATTTTGTGTTATTTCTTCTGATTATCTTTCTTGAAATTTGTGAACACGTGTAACCTCAGCATTGAATTCTTTCTGCATAGTTGGAGGAAACATGGAAAGCACAAATATATTATTCAAGTCTGATGAATAGGAGTCCTTAAAGAGGAAGAGCACTTAATTGCCTTCCATCACAGTGAGGAACGTGGGGAATCCACTGTGGTGGATGTTTATGTTAACTTTTATATAGTTTTGTGTCTTGTTGCTTTTTTTTAGTATGGCTGGATGGTAATTTGAATTTCACGGTTCCTTAATTGGTGCATGTGGCAATAAACTGAACCTGAAACCTTGAAATAATCTAATTTATTATAGTGATCAATATTGACCCTATTATTGGTATCAAATGAGACATCTTGCAAACTACAATAATTATAAAAGGACGCTAAGGTAGATCAAGCTCGTTAGGAGGATAGGTAAATGATGCAGATCATTCTGGGAAAATGTGAGGTGATATACTTTGAGTGTAAAATTGTCGAAAACAAATAAATCTTAAACAGTGGGATTTTACATGAAGTGCTTAACTTTTGGGGTACATATACAAATCCGATAAGTGAGAGACTACTGAAGGGTATGGTTAAACAGTAGGGATCCAACTTCAAGAGGCAGTAAAGAATTCCTGAAGTTTGTGTCTTGAAGGTACATCGCTTCCAGAAAGAGCTGAAGATATCGGCACACAATTTAAAGGAAGCAAATGAGCAGAATGTTCAACTACAACAGACACTGCTGCAATACCAACAAATGCTACAGCAAGAAACAGCACGAATCGGAGACTTGGAGGACCACCAGGCAGTTCTAGAGCGAGAGGTGATTGGGTATCTCATTTATAAGGTCGCTTGTTGAATGGAATCAAGCATTCTTCTGGAGTCATATTTTTAAAAAACTACATTTATATTTATGAAATAGGTTTCCAAACTGGAGCAAGAGTTATTGAAACAGAAGATGTCATTTACAGATGAGCTGTCCAAAGTAGAAGACAAGCTTTTTAAGGCCTATGACGAACATGATTCCAAACATCAGCAGGTGTCTGAACTTACCAGTACTATGAAGTAAGTCTTGTGAATGCAAGTTTAAAGTTTAAAATAAATGTTTATGAAAGAAACTTTGTTCAAATCGTTGATAACATCTTTGGAATTGTTAAATAGGAGCCTACGTTGAATCTAGCATAAGATTCAGAGATCAGAATTCCTTTGGAACTGAAGACACAAGGACCTGCAGATAATAGTTTACAGAAAATAAACTAAATAAAGTGCTGGAGTAACTCAGTTGGTCAGGCAGCATCTCTAGAGGGCGTGGAAAGGTGATATTTTGGGTTTGGACCAGTCTTCAGACTGATTGTAGTAAAGGAAGAAACTTGGAAGGGATGCGAGGGCAGGACAGACCTAGGCAAGTGATGGGTGGATTCAGGTGAGAGGCAGATGGGTGGATAAAGGCCAGAGATGGGGGGAAAAAAAGGCTGTGCAATGAGGAGAGAAAAGTGAAGCCAGAGGAAGGGATGCAGGTGAATGGACTAAGGGGAAAGGGAAAGCTCACGGAATAGTGGGAGAAATGGGCGCGCATCCTGTTGGGGAATAGGGAAGAGAGGGTGGAAAAGGTGGCGGTGGGGAGGGGGGAAGGGGGTTGTTGGTTTGTTACCTAAAATTGGAGAATTCAATGTTCATACTGTTGGGCTGTAAGCTACACAGTCAAAATATGAGGTGCACTTTCTCCAGTTTGTGTCATGACACTTGGGGATTTAAAAAAAAAAGGAAATAGTAGAAATACTCCACACTTGGACAGCAACTGAAGGGGTAAATGGCACTTAATCTGCAGTTTCCAGTATCCTATTATTACTTTTGCTGCTTGACGTCGTGCAGGTGGAAAATTGTGTTAAGTACCTGAGATTAATATTTGTTTGTGGCCTACTGCTCGGATCTCACTTAAATTTCAGCGAAGCCCTAATTGTGTGCCTTATTCTCTGTGTGTCTTTTGAGATGCTCTTAAATCCATGATGCATTCTGCTTAAACTCAACGTGCAAGTCTTAAAGTGGAGGTGAAATTTTTATTGGTGGTCTCTGGAAATATTTCTGAAGACCTTTAAATATGTGGCTTACTTGGATCCTCACGACTGGATACTATATCGGGGGGGGGGGGGGGGGGGGGGAGTGCTTCATGCTCAAAACTTGCTCAAAAGTCTTAATTTGGCTTTTACGGTTAAACTAGTCTTTTGTCTGATTTTTTGTTTTAAGCTATGTAAATATCTACGACTAAGCTTACTCCTTGAGTATATATTGCATGTTTGGGCATCCACTGAAGCTTTAAGATCTTTGTACCTGCCATATGTTTTGTTTCCAGTATTCATTTGTTTTACTATCCTTATTAGAGATATACAGACAGAGATGGAAAAATGCAAAGATGAAATTAATGGATTGGAAAAAGAACTTTTTCAACTAAAGAGAGATAACGCAAACAAGGATGCTTATCTTAACCAGCTAGAAATAACTCTGCAGAGTACGCAGGAAGAATTAAACAAGAAATCTGAACACGGTACGAAGTACTTTGTGTTTGTGTGTGGCAAATTATTATGTACTTTAAGTGCCTGATTATTTTCCTTTTTGTCACACTGAATTAAAAAAATCTTAGATTCTTATGCTAATAGTTCAAGTTTGCGTTTATTGTCACTTAACCAATTAAGGTACAGTGAAACCTTTAGAATACCATTCATATTCAGCATTTCACCAGAATACCGATAATTAATCAATAAAAAGAATTTTGCAACAATGATTATACTTGACTATGCAATGATTAAACATCTTCATTGTAAACCGGCATCTGAAGTTCCTTCCTACATATTATACTCCCTAAAGCTGTTTCTTGAAATTACCTGACGGAGCACCCTATTAAATGCCTCAATAGTTTTAATTTGTTTCTATCATTGGATTTGCACAGTTTGAAATTTTCTTTTCATAATTGTGTCGTGAGTAACTTGAGATGGCTTGATAGAGAATTTGCATCTGTAAAATATTTAGACATTTGTCTTAAATTTCCAGGGATTTCACCTCATTTAGGACCAACTGTATAATATTGAAGGGTGAAGTATGACTGAAGATTTTGTCTTTTTGCCTTGATGCAAATATAATTATTTTGAAATATGCCCAATAGTGCGTGCTCTGGAGGAAAATCTGCACCAAACCGAGTTAGACCGAAGGAATTCAGTGCAGAAAACTCAGGAGAGTGACAATCAATTAAAGAACATGTATAAGGAATTACAAGACACTTTAGATCAGCTTAAAGAGCTCCGGGAAATACTACAAAAGGCGCAGAACACCATTGATGAGAAGAATTACACCATTGACGAGCTCACAAATGAGCTGAGGTGAGTTACAAGTATGAAAAGGTGAACTTCATGGATATTCATGTTATAAAGAAACTGTTAGACTAATTTATTTGGATTTTTCCCTATCAGTTTGCTTCTTTCATATCTGGTAACTTTTTCTCTCGCCACTAACACTGACTGATGGTCTGGGCATTTCCTTTAGCTCTGACAAGTATTTCATGCTTTTAAATGTACTTTTATTTATATTCTCTAATTTTCTTCATTAACTAAAAGACTACATCAGCAGATTATAACTATTGGAACTGTGGCCTCGCCCTCTCTCCAACTTAAAACCGTTTTCTCTCTTCCCCACTTCTGACAAAGTGTCTTTTACCTGAAATATTGACCATTTATTTTTCGACAGATGCTGTCTGCCATGCTATTTCCAACATTTTCTGTTTTATTTTGTATCAATTCGGTATTTTTAATTACCAGTACTGAAACAAGTTTTTTTTTCTTCCACAATTTTTTCCACATTATGAATGATCAGTTCTGGATTAACCACATTGATGCAACAGACAAGAAGGTACACTGACACCTCTACTTCTTTGGGAGATTGAAGAAATTGGACATGTCTCCAATGACTCTTACAAACTTCTGCAAATGCACCATAAAAAGCATACTGTTGGGTTGCATTCTAGCAGAGTTTGTGAATAGCTCTGCCCAAGACTGGAAGGAATTGCAGTGAGTTGTAGATGTAGCCCTGTCCATTACACAGACCAGGCATCCCACCATTGACACCATTTACACTTCACGCTGTCTCAGAAAAGCAGCCAACATAATCAAAGACATTCCACCCAGGGTATTCCTCCTTCTCCCTGCTCCCATCCAGCAAAAACTACAGAAGTTTGAAAGTGTGAACCACCAGGTTCAGGAACGGCTTCGCCACTTCTGTTATTAGGCTTCTGAACGGTCCATCTTGAAACTAGGCACTGTCCAATTCACCTCTCCCCCTTGGTGGACATTGAATGTTGTCAATGGAACTGATGCACAACAAAGCTGAGAACTATATTCTGCACTCTCTATCTTCCCCCTTGCTCTTTCTATTTCACTGGCGTTTGACTTGTTTGCATTTATGCATAGTATTATCTGATCTGTTTGGATAGCAAGGAAAACAAATCTTTTTACTCTACCTCGGTACACGTGACAATAATAAACCAAAGGCAAAATTGAATGAATTGAATTTCAGTTCCCCACTTGCTCTTGTGGAATTTGACGTAATCTCCCATTCATTAGTCTAAATCCAGAGTTTACAAGTCCAGTAAAGTATATTTTTATTCTCTGGAGAATCAGTTAAGCATAACTGGAGATGGTTGAGAGCTTCAAGATGTAAATATGACCTACCATATATGCCAAGGAAGCACACCAGTGCCTCTACTTCCTCAGAAGATGATGAAAATTGGTCGTGTCTACAACGACGTATTAATCTCTAGATTTACATCTTGCCCATAGTGACTGAGATTACTGTGTTGCCAGGGGCTATGGGGATCCCATTTTGGGTTACAGTAGAGCTAATAGGACTTGATGTTTCAATCCCTGTTATAAGTCGGCACTCTTGCTATTTGCAGTGGGATTGGAGTGGTGAAAGGTAGGGTAGGTACGTCATCGGAGTCATCAGGTGGGCACCCTCCTTCTTTGACGTTTCATTGATAAGCCTACAACAGCCCGGGGAGCCGTTGGAGAGAGAGGGTGGAGATACCCGCACAGTGAGTAGACCGAAATCTGCAACGTTCCATCTTCCAGAGAGGGGATCTGGTGAAGCCTCTGATTGGTTGAAGAGGACCAGAGGAAGCAGCTGATTGGCTGCAACCCGGGGTTTACATTTTTACATTTCTGCCTTCAGGTTTAAGGATTCTGTGACCTAAGGAGTCTGGGAGTTAAGGATTCTGGGAGTTAGGGATTCAGTATTTATTAGTAAAGTTTAAAGGATAAAGTTTTGTGTTTAATAAAAAATAAAAAATAAAATATATATATTTAATACAGTAATTTGGGAGTAAGATGTCAATGGAGATTGGCCCCATGGTTTGCTCAGCCTGCAACATGTGGGAGATCAGGGATATGGTCGGTGTCCCTGGTGACTACATTTGCAGGAAGTGTGTCCAGCTGCAGCTCCTGGCAGACCGCATTGAACGATTGGAGCTGCGGCTGGATTCATACTGGAGCATCCACGATGCAGAGAAAGTCGTGGATAACACATACAGCGAGTTGGTCACGCCACAGGTAAAAGGTAAGAGGACAGAAAGGGAGCGGGTGGCCAATAGCCAGCAAAGCAGTAGGCAGCTAGTGCAGGAGTCCCCTGCGGTCATCTCCCTACTAAACGGGTTTACCATTTTGGATACTATTGAGGGAGATGGCTCATCAGGGGAATGCAGCAGCAGCCAAGTTCATGGCACCATGGGTGGCTCTGCAGCACATGATGGGGGGGGGGGGGAAAGAGGGGAAGGGCAATAGTAATAGGGAATTCAATTGTCAGGGGAATAGATAGGCGTTTCTGCGGCCGCAAACGAGATTCCAGGATGGTATGTTGCCTCCCTGGTGCAAAGGTCAGGGATGTCACTGAACGGCTGCAGAACATTCTGGAGGAGGAGGGAGAACAGCCAGTTGTCGTGGTGCATATTGGCACCAACGATATAGGTAAAAAAAAGGGATGAGGTCCTACAAGGTGAATTTAGGGAGCTAGGAGAAACTTAAAAGTAGGACCTCAAAGGTAATAATCTCTGGATTATTACCAGTACCACGGGCCAGTCAGAGTAGAAATAGGAGGATATTGCAGATGAATACGTGGCTTGAAAAATGGTGCAAGGGGGAGGGATTCAAATTTTTAGGGCACTGGAACCATTTCTGGGGGAGGTGGGACCAGTACAAACAGGACGGTCTGCACCTGGGCTGGAATGGAACCAATGTCCTTGGGGGAGTGTTTGCTAGTGCTGTCGGGGAGGATTTAAACTAATGTGGCAGGGGAATGGGTACAAGAGCAGAGAGGCAGGTGGGTGTAAAACGAGGGTGGAAGCAATAGGGAGCAAGGTGAAAAATAATAGTGGCAGGCAGACAAAACCAGGGCAAAAATCAAAAAGGGCCACTTCTCAACAAAATTGTATAAGGGATAAGAGCGTTGTAAAAACAAGCCTGAAGGCTTTGTGTCTCAATGCAAGGAGTATTCGTAATAAGGTGGATGAGTTGAACGTGCAGATAGCTATTAATGAGTATGATATAGTTGGGATCACGGAGACATGGCTCCAGGGTGACCAAGGCTGAGAGCTGAACATCCAGGGATATTCAATATTCAGGAGGGATAGAGAGAAAGGAAAAGGAGGTGGGGTAGAGTTGCTGGTTAGAGAGGAGATTAACGCAATGGAAAGGAAGGACATTAGCTTGGAGCATGTGGAATCGGTATGGGTAGAGCTGCGAAACACTAAGGGGCAGAAAACGCTAGTGGGAGTTGTGTACAGGCCACCTAACAGTAGTAGTGAAGTTGGGGATGGTATCAAACAGGAAATTAGAAATGCGTGCGACAAAGCCAAAACAGTTATAATGGTGACTTCAATCTACATATAGATTGGGTGAATCAAATTGGCAGGGGCGCTGAGGAAGAGGATTTTTTGGAAAGTATGCGGGATAGTTGTCTAAATCAACATGTAGAGGAACCAACGAGAGAGCAGGCTATTTTAGACTGGGTATTGAGTAATGAGGAAGGGTTTTTTAGCAGTCTTATTGTGCGTGCCCCCTAGGGCAAGAGTGACCATAATATGGTTGAGTTCTTCATTAGGATGGACAGTGACATTGTTAATTCAGAAACAATGGTTCTGAACTTAAGGAAAGGTAACTTTGAGGGTATGAGACGTGAATTGGCCAAGATTGACTGGCAATCAATTCTAAAAGGGTTGACGGTGGATACGCAATGGAAGACATTTAAAGACTGCATGGATGAACTACAAAAATTGTTCATCCCAGTTTGGCAAAAGAATAGATCAGGGAAGGTAGTGCATCCGTGGATAACAAGGGAAATCTGGGATAGTATCAAAGCAAAGGATGATGCGTACAAAGTAGCCTGAAAAAGCAGCATACCAGAGGACTGGGAGAAATTCAGAGACCAGCAGAGGAGGACAAAGGGTTTGATTAGGAAAGGAAAAATAGATTATGAAAGAAAACTGGCAGGGAACATAAAAACTGACTGCAAAAGTTTTTATAGATATGTGAAGAGAAAGAGATTAGTTAAAACAAATGTAGGTCCCTTGCAGTCAGAAACAGGTGAGCTGATCATGGGGAACAAGGATATGGCCGACCAATTGAATAACTACTTTGGTTCCGTCTTCACTAAGGAAGACATAAATAATCTGCCGGAAATAGCAGGGGACCGCGGGTCAAAGGAGGACTTGAGTGAAATCCAGGTTAGTCGGGAAGTGGTGTTGGGTAAATTGAATGGATTAAAGGCCGATAAATCCCCAGGGCCAGATAGGCTGCATCCCAGAGTACTTGAGGAAGTAGCTCCGGAAATAGTGGATGCATTAGTGATAATCTTTCAAAACTCTTTAGATTCTGGAGTAGTTCCTGAGGATTGGCGGGTAGCAAACGTAACCCCTCTTTTTAAGAAGGGGGGGAGAGAGAAAACGGGGAATTACAGACCAGTTAGTCTAACATCGGTAGTGGGGAAACTGCTGGAGTCAGTTATTAAAGATGGGATAGCAGCACATTTGGAAAATGGTGAAATCATTGGACAAAGTCAGCATGGATTTACGAAAGGTAAATCATGTCTGACGAATCTTGTGGAATTTTTCGAGGATGTAACTAGTAGCGTGGATAGGGGAGAACCAGTGGATGTGGTGTATCTGGACTTCCAGAACGCTTTCGACAAGGTCCCACACAAGAGATTAGTATATAAACTTAAAGCATACGGCATTGGGGGTTCAGTATTGATGTGGATAGAGAACTGGCTGGCAAACAGGAAGCAAAGAGTAGGAGTAAACGGGTCGTTTTCACAATGGCAGGCAGTGATTAGTGGGGTACCGCAAGGCTCAGTGCTGGGACCCCAGCTATTTACAATATACATTAATGATCTGGATGAGGGAATTGAAGGCAATATCTCCAAGTTTGCGGATGACACTAAGCTGGGGGGCAGTGTTAGCTGTGAGGAGGATGCTAGGAAACTGCAAGGTGACTTGGATAGGCTGGGTGAGTGGGCAAATGTTTGGCAGATGCAGTATAATGTGGATAAATGTGAGGTTATCCACTTTGGTGGCAAAAATAGGAAAACAGACTATTATCTAAATGGAGGCCGATTAGGAAAAGGGGAGATGCAGCGCGACCTGGGTGTCATGGTACACCAGTCATTGAAAGTAGGCATGCAGGTGCAGCAGGCAATGAAGAAAGCGAATGGTATGTTAGCTTTCATAGCAAAAGGATTTGAGTATAGGAGCAGGGAGGTTCTACTTCAGTTGTATAGGGTCTTGGTGAGACCACACCTGGAGTATTGCGTACAGTTCTGGTCTCCAAATCTGAGGAAGGACATTATTGCCATAGAGGGAGTGCAGAGAAGGTTCACCAGACTGATTCCTGGGATGTCAGGACTGTCTTATGAACAAAGACTGCATAGACTTGGTTTATACTCTCTAGAATTTAGGAGATTGAGAGGGGATCTTATAGAAACTTACAAAATTCTTAAGGGGTTGGACAGGCTAGATGCAGGAAGATTGTTCCCGATGCTGGGGAGGTCCAGGACAAGGGGTCACAGCTTAAGGATAAGGGGGAAATCCTTTAGGACCGAGATGAGAAGGACTTTTTTCACACACAGAGTGGTGGGTCTCTGGAACTCTCTGCCACAGAGGGTAGTTGAGGCCAGTTCATTGGCTATATTTAAGAGGGAGTTAGATGTGGCCCTTGTGGCTAAGGGGATCAGAGGGTATGGAGAGAAGGCAGGTACGGGATACTGAGTTGGATGATCAGCCATGATCATATTGAATGGCGGTGCAGGCTCGAAGGGCCGAATGGTCTACTCCTGCACCTAATTTCTATGTTTCTGACATCTCCAGAGGGCTCAATTGTGATACCTGGCGACCCAGTTACACCCCCCCCCCCCTCAATTCCATACCCTCCTGTATTCATCTTGCAGCCCAATTGTTGTCTCTCCTTTTGATCCAAATCCAATTGCTGCTTTTTTCCGCAGAATTTGATAATGATTTGATTGCTTGTTGGAGGCAGCGACCCCTCACCCCCATTTTCTTTAAAAGCCTGGTCATAGATGTAGCAACAAATCCCCTGCATCCCACTTCGACAGGAAAAATCTTGGTCTTCCAGCCATTCTGGGAAGCTTCAGTTGCCAGTTCAGAGTACTTGGTTTTTTTCCTCTCACAAGCTTCTTCAACACTATCTTCCCATGGAACTGTCAATTCCACAACATATGCCAACTTGGCTGTTGTGGACCACAGGACCATGTCTGGCCCGAGTGTTGTAACCACAATGTCTGGGGGAAACACAAGCCTTTTTTCTAAGTCCACTTCCATTTTCCAATCCCGAGCAGGTTGCAGAATGCTTGCACCCATTGATGTTATCTGGTGCTCTGGAGGTTGGCCTGCTGGTACAAATGTTGTGAAGTGGACGTTTCTTGCCGATGGTGGTGGGGAAGCATTTGTGATCGTTCGCCTCTGTTCAAGGATTGATGACAGTTGTCTGAGACCCTGGTTGTGCCGCCAAGTGTAACGCCCTTGGCCGAGGCTCATAGTGCATCCTGTTAAAATGTGCCTTAGTGATCCAGGTGCTTGGCAAAGGGAGCAAGTGGGGTCTTCTCCGAACCGCTGCTTCAGGTTCTGCGGTGATGGTAGAACATTATAAGTGGCTCTGATGACAAAACTTAGCCGAGATCCTTCCATTTGCCAGATTTCATGCCAGCTGAGTTTCCTCTTTTCCAGGCTCTCCCAGTTAGGCCATTGGCCCTGCTTGGCCATTGAGACGGCCTAGGCTTGTCGCTCTGCTTCCTCCCGTCTTCTCACCTCCTCCACCACGAGCCGTCTTTTCTGCACTGATGTTGCCTTGTGCCATTGAGGAGCTATTGGGACGAGCCCGAGCCCGGCTCTCCCGTGTTGGACTTGGCCAACCATATCCCGGAAATGAAGAGCAGACTTAGCACTCTGAACAGCTTCAGATGGGGTCCACTTCCTCCCCAATGCCACACGGGCGGTCACTGTTCGAATAACAGTATCTTCTGATTCAGTGAGGGTCATGACCAACCTTGCTTTAGTGCATTTGAACTCTTCCACAATTCCTGTAATGGGTAATTCCAATTTGCCACTCCCATACAGTCCGACAGCACTTAAGCATCGTGGAAGTCCAAGCCACTGTTTCACATGTGTGCTGATCATTCTTTCCAGCTTTTCCACTTTGCGATGGGGATTTCATACATAGTTAAAGGCCACATGATTCTTGGTAGTATGCCAAATTGGAAGCACCACAGCTTGAGTTTTCCTGGTAGCAAGGTCTTGTTGATGCAGAGCTATGTGCATGATGGTATCCTTTTTCAGTTGTTCAAACTGTTCGGTGTCCTTGAGCTTTGCATCATACCATCGGCCCAGACTCTTCACTGGCATTTCTGAAACAGTTGGAACAGGATTCCGTTAATATGAAATCTTTGATCCTTGACTTGACCTTTGACAATGGAGATGCTTCTGCACTTGCTGGGTTTAATCTTCATCCTTGCCCATGTGATGTTTTGATGACGTTTTTCCAGAAGTCTCTTGGTGCAGGGGATAGTTGTTGTTAGCGTTAGTTGTTATATCGTCCATATAGGCTCGTACCAGTGGCAATCGCTGACCACACTGTAGCCGTTTTCCTCCCACAGCCCATTTTGATGCTCTGATAATGAGCTCCATTGCCATAGTGAAGGTGAATGGTGAGATGGTGCACCCCGCCATGATGCCTACTTGCAGTGGTTGCTACGCTGTGGTAAAGTCTGATGTTGTGAGACAAAATTGCAGATCCTGGATGTAGTTTTAATTTGTTATTATTGCCGGCACCTGAAAGAATTCAAAAGCAGTCCACAGTAGCGAATGAGGGACTGATCCATAGGTGTTGGCCAGATCGAGGAACAAGACATGCAGATTCTTTCGTTCTTTCTTAGCAGTCTGGATTTGATGCCATATGATGCTAGTATGTTCAAGGCAGCCCGAGAAGCCTGCTATGCCAGCGTTTTGGATTGATGTATCAATGAAATGGTTTTGTTTTAGATACTTTGTATGTCTTTTTGCCACCACACTGAAAAAGATCTTGCCCTCTATGTTAAACAGGTTTATTTGCCGAACTGTTCGATGGCGGAAGAATTTTTTTTTGGGGGGGATCAGGACTCCCCCTGCCCTTCGCCAGGCTTTGGGGATGACTGACGTTTCCCACGCAACCCTCATGTTCCTCCAGAGGAATTTCAGAATATCTGGGGCATTCTTGTAGACACAATACGGAACATCATTAGGGCCTGGTGCAGAAGCTGTTCTTGCCTTCCTCACTACTTTTACCTCACTCAGCTTGGGAGGGCTGATGTCAAATTGATGTTGTGGGGGTGAGATTGGTGTGATGTCAGCGGGGACAAAAATCGGTTCATCTTTTAACTCATCAGTGTGGATGGTTCTGATGTGTCCTTCAACCTCCTTTTTTGACACTTTCAGGGATCCGAAAAATGTTCTGTTCTTGCTTTTTCCTTCTTTTTGCGTCGTTTCCTTAAATTCTCCGCTCTGCGCAGCTTCGAGAGCCTCTGTTTTAGGTCATTTTGAAGGAGATTGATGCCCTCCCTTTCTTCTGCTGTTGCTTTTTTTCCACACCTTCCTCAGGCTTCTTCTTTCTTTAACAAGTCGTTGGATTTCCTGGAGGTGACGGGACTTGGGGGAGGAGGCCTATCTTTCCTGCTGAGTTGTTCCTTCTCACCAAATTTCTCCTTTCCATAGCTGTAAACTAAACCATCTTCTCCAACATAACAATTGAGTTCCATTTTATTTTGTTTTTTCCCTCTACCCCACTTGGAAACTGAAAAACTCCTTTATGGGCCAAGTGTAAGTAACAAACATGATAAGATCTGGAAGATTAGATCTTTTGCGATCCAGGGTGAACTAGCTAACTGTATACAGATTTTACTTTATGGAAGGAAGAAAAGAGTGGTGGGGGACATAGGTTTAAGGTGAGAGGGGAACGATTTCATAGGAACCAGACGGTGGTGGGTTTATCAAACGAGCTGTTGGAGCAGGTACTACAACATCCTGTAAAAAACACTTGGACAGGTGCAGGGATAGGAAAAGCTTAGAGGGTTATGGCCAAAATTGGCCAAATGGGACTAGCTTAGATGGGACATCTTGGTTGGCATGGACAAGTTGGGCCAAAGGGCCTGTTACCATGCCGTAATACTGTATATCAGGAAATCCACAATTAGATAATTTGCTGGCATCAGCACAGCTATATAACTTGGAAGACAGGCTTAAGATAATATATCCCAAATGTATTAGAGTCCACTGCATTACCACTATGCAGTAATTTTCTTCCTAACCCTTTATTATCTTCTTTACTTTTCTTTACTTGGTTGTCTGCATACGTGCATGCACAAAGCA
The DNA here is from genome assembly GCA_963514005.1 of Raja brachyura. The sequence continues at coordinate 62,844,902 of OY740790.1, read as the reverse complement.
TTTAATGTTATTGATGTATTGCAACCTGTTGTGCAGGGGTTAAATGAGTTTCCATCGTTTACAAACCGCTTTTTGTGTAGTGCACATGGATTCAATTTAGATATGTTCTAAGTTTAACGCGGACGAGAAAATAATGATACTGTATTTGCAAACCATATAAAATGCAACAGAGCCTGCAGCAATTGGCACTGCACATTGGACAGCTAATTTTTTCCAAATGTCTACAGAATAGAATACTCTACTTGAAAATGTGTCTGAACTAAGCAAATCAATATGCTTAAAACCTCTTTTGTTTGCACCAAACATAAAATGAAAACATTGTGCAGACTTCAAAGAACGTTTTTATCTTGTCATAAACATTGTAACTTAACTTAAATGCATGCCCTTTCATATTGATAGAATGAAAAGAGCCATGCTTTCCACTGCCGATCTCCATCTGCATTCCTTGTTTTCTGGTAACTTGTGACACGGCTCATGTGCCAACTATCTGGAGCAGTTTCCAGCTGCTCTTGATTAAAGTACACAACTTTAGTACAGTACAACTGCTCTGTGCTAAAGTTGTGTACTTTCGTACAGAGCAGTTAGAAGAAATGACTAATCCTTCTAGCGAGGTTTCCAAAATTTTACAAATAATGCTATTGATGCTTTTGTTGTATGGACTGAATAGTTTCTGCAGACCTAGTTTTGCCTTCTGAATTTTCTTGCAAATATCTAGCAAATTGGCATCTAGAATTGTATTGTCTTGTACAGGCAACACAATTGAAAATGTTTGTAGTTGTATAAATCTTAAAGCTGGTCACTACGTGAGAATCCCGCAGTTCATAAAATGTCACCTGCTTGCGTAATGTACCAGCACGTGGCAAATGTTTGACGACAGAATATGTCCAGAGTTGTCATTATCTATCATGCAACTCCAATTTAGATTGTTACCCACTGAAATTGGGTTAGACCCTTTTATTTTGGAAAAGTCATTGTCATTCACACAAAGACTTATTTTGTGGTACTTCATTCATTTTTATTGCATGAAATAAGCCTGTACCCTCATACTTAATTCTGTCATCTGTGCCAGACCATTCTGAAGACCACCTGGGTGATCAGGAGGCAGCTTGATTACCATGCAGATTTGTGGTGAAATGCACTGCTATTTCAGCATTTATTACCCCTTCACAAACACTCCCATGATAATCCCACTCGGTATACTGTGTGGGCTGGAGCTGCAGACTAACGTTGAAGGCTGGTCCAGACATACACAGAGATTTATTGGAAAGAAGGACCTGTGTTCCAAAAATATTAAGGAAGCCTTGTACAGATCTCCAGTTGTCAAGAACAGAGATTAAGGCAATGGAGTCGGAGATCTGCAATTTTCTGTGGAGATTTTCTGTCGGGACACATTCTCATGGTCAGCATCACATCTGGGGAGTTCACTGGATTCTTTTAATGTTAGTTCACATTGACTGTTGTGTTTCAAAAACCATTGTGCACTCTGGGCTAGATGTTGGAAGATGAGAGCTATTCCCTCTGTCCTCGGTGTCTGACTCTGCTTCAGGCTTCAACTGCTACAATATGATTATTTTAATATAATCAGGGTCGTCACAGTTGAATTCTGATGTCCTAATTGCGTTGAGCCACCCTGCATGATTCAGCAGTGAAGGAGGGCTATTTCTTCTCCTTCAGCCTGCTACACTATCTACCCAACAAGAAGGCTTATCTGATTGAAAGTGGGGAATACAATACCATACAATACGGTTTTATTCGTCACATTGCACATAAAATGCAAGTGAAATGAATTTGCCAGCAGTGATACAATGATAAAGAACACCCAAAACACACAAAAAATGTAACACAAACATCCACCACAGTATTCATCACTATGGTGGAAGGCACAAAAATTGGCCAGTCCTCCTCCATTTTCCCCCGTGGTTGGGACCTCAAGCCTCCGCAGCCGTCACTACGGGCGTCCAGATGTACAGACAGGTAAAAGTTCAGGTAGGTCCAGCACATAGTTCAGAATAGGCACAGCACATTAGAAATGGAAAGAGTTTTGGGGAGGTTCTGTCAGGGCCAGAGTTCTGTTGAGGACTCTGCTTCCATGTTTAGAGAAAGGCCATAAAAATGATGGGTAATTAGCCTTTTCCATTTGCGTCATAGCTGACTAGTTCTGGTGAAAGGTCCTCCATTTCTAACATTGAGTTATTTTGCCTTCTCTCGCCAGAGATGTTGGCTGATCTGCTGTTTATTTCTAGCGTTCCCTTTTGATTCAGATTTGCAGCTAACATATTCCTTAGTTCCTTTCCTCTCTTGAACTGCTGACACCAAACGCATCAACCTTGGCCTGCCCCTACCCCAAACACCCCCCCCCCCCAATCTTTATCCCAGTCTGGAACTTAATAGAGGTCTCTTTTCCCTCGTTCGCATTCTGTTATCACTGTTTCCCATTCTACAGATGCTCCCTGACCTGAGTGTTTCAGGCATTTTCTGTCATTGTTTTAGAATACCAGCTTTTTTTTGCTACAATTTGAATATCCCCAGTTGTTAGTAGTTGACGTGAATTTCGTGAAGTGGAGCAGTATGGCATCTTGAGTGGAATATTGGAAAGATCTGTTTTTGTGATATTTTGAGGAAGATTGGCTTAGTTGCCGCAGTTCCCCTGTGAGCTCTTGAAACCATTTTTGCTGATTATACTTTTTCTTTCATAGACTGTGTAAAGGTGAATTGCAAGAGAGAGATGCGAAAATCATTGACATGGACCAGGCACTTAAAGACAGGCAATGGGAGCTCCAGCAGAGAGCAGCTCGGGTAATTCATGCAAGAGTGGATTTTCATTCAAAAGATGATGTTCTTTTCCTAAGATTGTTGATTTCTTTCAGTGAATGATTAATATGTAACATGATTTGCGCTTTTTTGTTGTAATTTTTATTTTTATATTCGTGGCGTTTAATGATTCAAATGAATCATTGCTCATTTAGATTATTGTTAATTTATCACACAATTTTTTAGGAAGCTCTGAAAGTGAAACTATTTCCAGTGATAAGAATACATATCATTGCCCTCATTGTATTATCCAATTCAGGCAGGAATTATACAATGTGCAATCAGTGGATTCATATTCAGTCCCATCGCATCTTTGCAGTTTCAATTAACTATAGTTCTGGTTGAAAATTTTTTTTTGCTGCACAATATTGTTTAGTTTAATCAGAAAATAAAATTATGAAGCTTAGGATCAATTTAATCACACAAATGTTATTTACTCTGCAGCTTACACAATTGGAGATGGATGTTCATGAGCACAAAACTGAGATGGAGCAGAAGATTATTTATTTACAAGGTTCTTTGGAGAAATCAGAATTAACCATTAAGGAACGCAATAAACAGGTTTGATATGCCTCCTTCTTGAACATAATAAGGTGAACTTTGTTTTTGTGCCAGATAATCTCTTGAGTTTTAATGGGGTCCAGTGAAATAGTGCATCAGATACTCCATTTTTGCTGCATCGTTGTAGAAACAAGAAGACAAAACATGCCAGAAAGAAGGACATCTTCAAACAGTGAAGGTAAGATCATTCTTTCTGGCATTCGCATTTGCCTGGATCTTGCTGGGCATTGCTGATGGGTCCATGTGGGAAAACATTCCTCGACTTAAGTCCCATCAATTATAATGGTCTCTGTATTCTTGTGGATGTCAAGAACATCTTGGTCAAGTTATATTTAATCCAATGGAAGAACAAAGGCTTACTGAGATTTCCTAACATTTTTACTGACGACTGTTTCAAACCAACATCTGCAGTTTCTTGTGTCCACATTTTGAAACCTGTGTTAGGTTAGACCTGGTGCAGCATCTGCGAACCCCTTTATTTATATTGTGGGGTTGCAAGGAGGGAGGAAAAGTAAATTTTTCTGAAACAAAACACTTTTATTTATATTTTACTTTTAATATATTTTTTAAATGCTTCTGAATTGTGAATGCCATTGAGCTTTGGAGGCATTTACAACTATATATATATTGACAGTTGGCTAAACTTGGTAGGGGGTTTCCTGTTTTTACATAAAAGGTAAGCTATTTAGAACAGAGATGAGGAAAAGGTTTTTTAGAAACATAGAAAAATAGGTGCAGGAGTAGGCCATTCGGCCCTTCGAGCCTGCACCGCCATTCAATGTGATCATGGCTGATCATCCAACTCAGTATCCCGTACCTGCCTTCTCTCCATACCCCCTGATCCCTTTAGCCCTGTTGTGTGAACCCTTTTCACACAAAGGGTTGTGAATCTGTGGAATTCTCTGCCTCAGAATTCTCTGGATGCTTTCAAGAGAGAGTTAGATAGAGCTCTTAAAGATAGTGGAGTCAGGGGATATGACGAGAAGGCAGGTGCGGGGTACTGATTGTGGATGATCAGCCATGATCATAATTGAATGGTGGTGCTGGCTCAAAGGGCCGAATGGCCTACTCCTGCACCTATTGTCTAAAGATGTTAGATTTTAAATAAATATTAAAACATAATAATTAGCAATCAGGAAACTTCAAAGGCAGGTCTGATTCGGACCTAGGGTTACACAAAAAGCTGGAGAAACTCAGTTGGTGCAGCAGCATCTAAGGAGCGAAGGAGATAGGCGACGTTTTGGGTCGAGACCCTTCTTCCCTATCTCCTTCGCTCCTTAGATGCTGCTGCACCCGCTGAGTTTCTCCAGCTTTTTGTGTAACCCTCAATTCTCCAGCATCTGCAGTTCCTTCTTTAACACTGATTCGGACCTAATTTTGTGAGGCAGTTATACTGTTTGAGGCAATAAACAATTTTGGTGGAGGAATTTGGCAGACTGAGCAGGATTTGTGTATGGAAAGGAATGATCACCATTTGGGATATAAACCTTTTGAGGCCCTTCTTCTATTTCTCAGCCCCTTGCTGCTTGGTGCCAGGGCAGTCAGAGTCAGTGGACAGCCTTCTGTATCCAAAGAAAGCAAGTTCCAGGGAACATGCTCTGTGGGCCCTGCTCTGAAAATTAGGATATGCATAAATCTGTTTTGGAATTGCTGTCCTCATTATTTTATTCCTTTTTAAGTTTCAGATGATACTTGATTGCTTTCTAGTTAGTTTCATGATGTGCGATTATCATGTTTCAATATTTATTAGGAATGAAACTGATCTTTGTGTAAAAAGCAGGAATCTCGTTTTCCTTCTCAGATAACATAGAGCAACACGACTTTGAAGTTCATTAGAAGATCAGTTTTCTCTTTTTATTGAATTCTGTAGCATGTTTTCTTTACTTAACATTCTTGAATGGTGATTAAAGTTTATTTATTCCATGAATTGGCTACCTAGCAACTAAAACTTTTTTTAATGCAGGGCAAGCTGTTTAATGGTGAACTAGTTGTCAATTTATTTCATACTCAGTTTTACCAAAGATTCTGTCATTGAACTAATAGATGTAGGTAAAAATGGAGAAAAAGGAAAGATTAGTAATGTCTGTAGAACTGATACATTACAATGCTGAGAACTATATTCTGCACTCTGTATCTTCCCCTTTGCTCTATCTATTGTATTCATGTATGGTATATCTGATCTGTTTGGATTGCATGCAAAACAAAGCTTTTAACTACCTTGGTACATGTGGGAATAATGAACCTAAACCTATTTTACGTAATTGCAACACACAGCAGATGCATAGGTGATTTTTCAGAGGATTAATATTGAGATTTTTATAGGGTGGGTGTCTGGATTAGATGAGAGACCATTTGATAGTATCACCTAGTGCAGGGGTTGAAATGAGATTTTGTAAAGTGGAGCTATGCTATTCAGAATGGGTATAAAGAAATAAAGACATAATTCGATGACAAACAAATGGGAGAGTTGGAAGTTGATCTAGGAGCTTGGGGACCTAAGGCAACAATGGATATTTTCATGAGCGTGGATGCAAGCTCTTTTGCCCAACTCATGCCGACTAAGATGTCTTCTTGAGTGAGTTCCATTTTGAGTCATAGAGTAATAGTGTGCAAACAGACCCTTCGGCCCCACTTGCCCACACCGGCCAACATGTCCCAGCTACACCAGTCCTGCCAACCTGGGTAAAGCCACAGTTTTATCTGTCCTAGATGCAAATAACACATTTTGGCTAATGCCATTAGACCATGATTCCACCCTGTTAACCACATTCGCGACGACCTTCGGACGCCACCGATTTTTACGAATGCCATTTGGCATCAATTCAGCCAGTGAGGTTTTCCAGTGTACTATGGAAAAACTCTTTGCTAGCTGCCCATGTTACATAATCGTGGACGACATCCTGGTCACCGGGCGCAATGCACAAGAACATGACTCAAACCTGAAACAGGATCGTGCCAGGGAGGTAAATCTCAAACTCAGCCCTCTCAAGTGCAGGTTTCGGGTCGACGAAGTGACTTATGTTTCGTGCACCGTCAGTTATCCAATCCTAGCTCCAACGCCGCCGCAACATACAAAGAAAATACTACGATGAAACCAGCTCTCTGCTTCAACCGCTGATTGCCTACCTTCATACACGATACTACCTTCACCGCCTCTTCGACCATAACACTGACTGCTCTCAAGACGCTTCCATTAACTGCCTCGGGTTCCTCCATCCTCCTGCCTTTCTCCTCAGTAAATACAGAGGAGAAATATTAATAGAGGACCTTGCCCATCTCCTGTGGCTCAACACCTCTGTGACCGCTTTGATTCCTGTGGGGTCCCACTCTCTCTCTTGTTACCCCTTTCCCCCTTATGTATTTATAAAATCTCTTGGGATTGTTCTTAATGCTTTGTGTCAGAGCAGGCCTCTTTTTGCCCTTCTGATTTCCTTTTATAGTTTACTCCTCACTTCCCGGAACTCCTCCAGGAATGCACGATCCCAGCTGCCTATACCTGTCCCATGCGTCCTTCTTATTATTAACCAATGCCTAGTTTTTACTCGTCAGCCAAGCTTCCTTCCGTTTGCCTGCCTTGACCTTCACTCTAACAGGGAAGTACATATTCCTGAGCTTTTGCCATCACACTTTTTAAAACATCCCACTTGGCTAACGTTCCTTTCCCCCCAAATAACCTGCTCCAGTCAACTTGAGCGAGACCTTCTCTCGTACCCTCAAGGTTGGCCTTAACCCAATTGAGTATCTTAACACATGGGCCCTCTCTGTCCCTATCTATAACTATCTTAAACCTAATCGAACAGTGGTCACTGGTCCCAAAAGTCTCCTCCACAAACACTTCATTCACTTGCCCTTCCCAATTTCCCAATACTAGATCAAGTGTTGCCCGCTCACACGTGGGGGGCTTCTACACACTGCTGGAGAAAACTCTCTTGAACACCTTTAAGAAATTGTACCCCATCTAAACCCTTCGTGCTATGATTTTCCCAGTTAATATTGGGAAAGTTAAAATCTACTACTACAACAACCGTATTTGACCAACAGCTGTCTGCAATCTCCTGGCATATTTGTTCTTCTAATTCCCGTTGACTATTCAGGGGTCTGTCGTACATCTTCAAAAAGGTGACCATCTCTTTCTTGTTTGTCAGCACCACACATGCAGCCTCACAAGATGAACTGTCCGTAATGTCCCCTCTGACCACTGCTGTGATATCCTCCTTAAACAAGAATGCAACTCCCCCCCCCCCCCCCCCCCCCCTTTTACCGTCAACCCGGTCTCTCCAAAAACTCCTGTGCCCCTGAACATTGAGCAGCCAGTCCTGCCCCACTCTTAACCAGGTTTATGTAATGCCTACAACCTTCCAGTCGCACGTACCTATCCATGCCCTCAGCTCATCTGCCTTGCCTGTCAGCTCCCTTGCATTAAAATACGCACTGTTTAAACCACCCCTCCTTTCTCGCTCTCCGCCTTTCATCTGCCTATTCTGTCCACTAAACTTTCTCTCATCACCCTCCACACCAACCTCTAACCTCTCCCCTGCCAATCTAATTTAAACCCACCTGTGTAGCATTGGCGAACCTGCCTGCCAGCATGTTGCTACCTCGGCAGTTAAGGTGCAACCCGTCCCTGTGGTATAGGTCTCCCCAGCCCCAGAAGAGATCCCAATGGTGCAAAAACCTAAATCCCTGCCCTCTGCACCAACTCCTCAGCCACACATTCATCTCCCCAATCTTTCTCATTAGGCCCATATCCCTCTAAACCTTTCCTCTGCATATACTTGTCCACGTTTTTTATGAACATTATTATTGTACCTGCCTCTATCACCTTCTCTGGCAGTTCATTCCATATATTCAACCCTCTATGTGTGTGGAACTAGCCCTACAGGTCCCCTTTAAATCTTTCCACTCTCCCCTTAAACTTATGCCTTATCCTTTTAGACTACCTTACCCGAGGGGGGAAAATACTGTAACCACCCTATCTATGACTCTCACAATTTTGTAAGCATCTATAAGGCCACTTCTCAGCCTGCTTTGCTGCAGAAAAAAACTGTCCCTGACTTGTTTTGAGTAAGGAAAAGCAGATTAAAAATTGTTACCATTGGAACTAAGGAAGGATCGGCAGCACATTCAAACCGAATAACTTGCTGATTTGACTGAAAATATGCCTGTCATAACTAGAAGGGATGGGTCAGTAAGGCAATATATAGGTGTCTGAGAATATTTAAATTGAAGACATGTTAATTCTGTAGAGGGTTACTGCATATCCATGTTATCAGATGTTGCAGCTTACTGAAAGAGCGTTTCACAGTTAATGTGAATGTTAGAGGAAGGATTTGAGATCGATCAGGCACTTAATCCAATCAGCTCAACTGAAATAATTAACCAGAGATGATCGATAGAGTAGAATACCTCTTGTGTATCTAAAATGTCATTTCCATAGACGAGGATAGAATTTAATTCCTGGTTAATGGTTGATGTAGATTAACCCTTATTAACTGCTCCCTCAGAGAAGGATCAGGTGCACGAGGGGTATTACCGTACACTCGCAGATCGTGTCTGCAAGCCAAACCCGTGGATTGGAAAATCTACCGGCTACGCTTGAACTGTGCATGACCCTTGTTTTATGTGCTCACATAGGCAATAAATAATAAATGCTGCACCTTATACTGGTGTTTTACAATATGCTCCACTAGCCACTTTGCTTCTTTAACAGGAAGGATGCAGATTAACCCTTATTAATTCACGCCATTTATAATCTCCACTAGACACATGTGCATGCCATCCTTTACATGGTATTACAGTACTACACAGCTTCACACTAGTGAGGTCAGCCAACACACACACACACTCTCTCTCTCTCTCTCTCTCTCTCTCTCTCTCTCTCTCTCTCTCTCTCTCTCTCTCTCTCTCTCTCTCTCTCTCTCTCTCTCTCTCTCTCTCTCTCTCTCTCTCTCTCTCTCTCTCTCTCTGTCTCTCTGTCTCTCTGTCTCTCTGTCTCTCTGTCTCTCTGTCTCTCTGTCTCTCTGTCTCTCTGTCTCTCTGTCTCTCTGTCTCTCTGTCTCTCTGTCTCTCTGTCTCTCTGTCTCTCTGTCTCTCTGTCTCTCTGTCTCTCTGTCTCTCTGTCTCTCTGTCTCTCTGTCTCTCTGTCTCTCTGTCTCTCTGTCTCTCTGTCTCTCTGTCTCTCTGTCTCTCTGTCTCTCCCTCTCTGTCTCCCCCTCCCCCTCTCCCCCCCTCTCCCCCCCTCTCCCCCCCTCTCCCCCCCTCTCTCCCTCTCCTGTTTGAATGTCCCTGTTTGCTGATTGAATAAAGATTGACCTTCACTTTGTGTGTGTGTGTTGCTGTGGATCATTCATAAAAACTTGAGGCGTAATGTCAATTCACTATTTGCTGTTTTAACGTACTACCTCAGGCATCCCATCACCACTAAATATCCATCCAAATTGCCCTCCACTGCTGAGACCAATTTTAACATAATTTTCTATTTGACAGGTGGAAACTTTGGATGAAAAGCTACAGCTGGCACAAGAACAATATCGTGAGAAAGACTTCAAGCAGCTACAAAGGGAACAGCAAATAAATCAGCTGAAAACTGAAGTAGAAGCAAAAGATTTACAGATTGTGGAATATGAACAGGTAGAAGTATCCAGCTAATACTTAATCACCACAAACCTTCGCAGGTAATAGGATCTTTAATGCAGAAAAACATTGCAAGTGCAATTTTGAGCAAGTGTTATGGGGCAAGTCCACATCTGACATGTGGCAATTGATTGAAGTTCAGAACTGGCATGTTCCAGTAAGGAAGAGGAATAAAGAGATTTGTGGATAGGTATATGAATATACAGGGAATGGAGGGATATGGATTACGTGCCGGTAGATATGAGATGGTCTTGGCATCATTGGTTGACACAGATATTGTGGGCTGAACGGCCTGGTCTTGTGTTGTACTGTTCTATGTTCTATGAAGGCATTGGATTTCAAGAAGCAGTTTTTCTGATATAGAATGAGAACTGGAAGATCAAGTGAGTTTTAGAATATCAAGCCTGGAGATGGCCCTGTATCTCCTCTAGTTAGGCAGGGACAGCAAAATGATCTGATTAATTTTATTATGAATTCTTTCTTTACCAAACAACTATTGATGTTCTTTGAGCTATTTAAATGAGAACTCTGTATAATGTTTTTTTTCCAATGTAGAAAAAAACTCTCAATGTATGGAGTATCACACTGTAAAACAATATAGCTATGATACTGGGAATGCCATACAATTATGGGGTCTTTCTGTGCATTGACCTATTTTACTCTCACTCAGATTCTGCAAAGTAAGGAGCATTGCATTTTAAAGCAACAGCAGGAGGTATTGGGTGAAGGTCAACAAGTGCGCCTAGCTCGTGAGCAAATGCAGCGCTGTCATTTGGAACTGAGGGAGACTCAGCAGCGGCTGATGCAGGTACAAAGAGAAGCAGACCGTTTGGCTCTTGAGCTGGATGAAAGTATTCAACTATCTCATGAAAAGGTAACTATGAAAAATGGGTCAACTTAAGGCAATTAAGCACAAGAAAGTCTTGCATTGCAATAACTAGACAGAAGGGAGAGCTAGCTAACTGTGTATAGAATTGGCTTCAGGATATGAAGCAGAGGGTGGTGGCAGGTTGTTTCGTGGACTTTAGGCCTATCCAGTGTGCCTCAAGGATCCGTGCTGGGCCTATTGCTGCCTGTCATCTCCATCAATGACTTGGACGAGAACGTCGAAGGCAAGATTGTTAAGTTTGCGGTTGTTGCAAGAATAGATGGTTTGGTAAACAGTGAAGATGGTTGTCAAGAATTACAGTGGCATCTTGATCAGCTGGGTAAGTGGGCCGGGGAATAGCTAATGGAGGTCAATTCATATCAACGTGAGGTGTTGCATTTTGGGAAGTCCAACCAGGGGTCAACACAATGAATGGTGGGGACCGTAGGAGTATTTTAGAGCAGAGGGAGTACGTGAATAATTTTCTGAAAGTTGCGTCAAAGATAGGTGGGGTGGTAAAGAAAGGTTTTGGCACCCTTGCCGTCATCATTCAGGAAACTGAGTATAGAAGTAGGGACATTAAGTTACACGTGTACAAGACGTTGCTGAGGCAGCATATGGAGTACTGTGTTCAGTTTTGATCAGTCTGCTATTGAAAAGATGCCATTCAGCTAGAAAGGGTGCAGATAAGATTTATGGCTATGTTGCCAGGGCTCGAGGGCCTGAGCTATAGGAAGAGATTGGCCAGTCTCGGACTTTATTCCTGGGAAAGCAGTATGAAGAATGTAGAAGGCAAAATTGGTACGTTTGCAAATGTTGCAAGAATAGATGGTATTGTAAACAGTGAAAAAGTGTGCTCTTGCAGAGCTATAAAATCATGAGGGGATTAATTAGGATGAATACACAGAGTCTATTTCCCAGGATAGGAGTATCAAGATGAGAGGGAAAAGATATAAAAACCTGAAGAGGGCAACGTTTTCAATTGTAGTGGGTAAATGGAACAAGCTGTCAGAAGACATTTGGACGTACATTGATAGGAAAGGATTCGAAGGATAAGGGCCAAATGCGGGCAAATGGGACTAGCTTAGATGGTCAGCATGGGCGAGTTGGGTTGAAGTTCCTATTTCTGTGCTCTAGCACTGGTAAGAGATTGCAGACCGAGATGTGGAGGGGTTTAGGAGTCCTTAAACAAAAGAATAATGTATAAATACAGCAGGAAATTGGGAAAGCTTAACAGAGCATTAGAATTTATTGAACATGGAATTGAATATAAAAGTGGGAAGTTATGCTTCAGTTTTGTTCCGCATGAATGAAATCCCATCCAGAATATTATGGAAATAATTGATCTCCTTAATTAAGGATGGATGTCATTGGGTTAGAATCAGCACAGAGAATATTTAGTCGATTAATATTTGGATTTGACCGATTGTCTTCTGAAGAAAGGTTGGAGAGGCAATGCTTTTATCCACCGGAGTTTGGTGGATGATTAAAACATGCAAGATCCTGAAGGATTCTGAAAGGTGAATGTGGAGAGGATGCTTCCTATTAAGGGATAATCCAGAATAACGAGTCACCTTTTAAAAAATAAGGTGTCTCCTACTTAATATAGATGTGACAAATCATTTCTCTCTGAGGTTCGTAAATCTTTAGAACTCTCTTGAAAAAAGATGGAAGTATAGTCTTTTAATATTTTTAAAGTAGTGATTAATTGACCCATGATGAACAAAATTACCGAAGATAGATGGGAATACAGAGATGTAGAGTCAGGTTAACCTTAAATGGTAGGGGAGGCTTCAAGGCCTGAGTGCTTCATTCTTGCTACTAGTTCATAAGTTTGTAACTGTCCTTGTCTCAAACTTAGCTTTAAAATTGAAATTACCTGAAAGGATCTGAACTGTAAATCTCCATTACTTAACCTTAAGAAAAAACATACTTAATTTTAGTTTTAATTTGTAGTTCGTGATGATTCTGAACCTGAATACCGATGCTTTTTCCCCTGAAGGAATGAAATGTTCAATAGGAATTTAAAATTCAGTGACACCACTACCTAATCAGATTTGCCATCATGAAAAGTTAGGATCTTATCAATAATGTATTGGCATGTGTGGGGGAAAAAAACTGCAGATGCTGGTTTAAACCGATAGTAGACACAAAATGCTGGAGTAACTCAGTGGGACAGGCAGTATTTCTGGAGAGAATGAATGGGTGACGTTTCGGGTCGAGACCCTCCTTCAGATTATTGTCAGGCTGACACAGTCTGAAGAAAGGTCTTGACCCGAAACATCACCCATTCCTTCTCTCCAAAGATGCTGCCTGCTGAGTAACTCCTGCTGAGTTACTTGTCAATACGTGAAATGCTGCAGTATTTTGAACTTGCATCTCTTTCTTTCGCAAAACCGTTATCTATAGTATTGATTGCATGGGTGGCACCAAAAGTTGCTATTCATATTTGATCTTAAAAACCTTAAACTTCTTGAGTGGTGTTTGTGACACGGATGTTTTTCCAAACAAAAACTTGTGTTTGAGTATTTTATTTTGTCGGCATCGGTATATTACAAATTGTATTTGGTTTGCCTATCTAATAGTTTAGAATTTCACTTCTGCTTATAACTGCTACCTCTAGGAAGCATGTGCTGCCCACATTGCAGAAGATTTGGCTGCTGCTCAAGCTCGAGAAAGTCAATTGGAGATCAAGACGCAAGCAGAGATAAAGAAGCTGAAAGAATTGGTGGCACATTTAAAGAATGCTCATGAGAAAGAGGTTGGGATTAATTTATTTAATGATAAAGCTAGAAACTTATTAGTATCATGATGCTCCTATCAGTTTGAAAATGCTGAATAATATTTAATTATTTAATGTTAAATAATCAACCAAGTAATAGATACGTCCACCTTTACAGCTGTTTGATATCATTATGTGTAACGTTAATGTAATGAAGGTATAACATTTCATATTTGTCTTTATTGGACTATAGTATGGCTATGAGATTGGCAGTCAATTGTTGGTTATATTAGTAGGCATGAACATTTTCAGAGTACAATCCTTTTTATGTTCCCTATAAAAAATATCTGTTCTCCGCATAATGTTTTCAATATGATATAAAATTGTGGTGCTGGGAAATTATGGACATTGATTAAGCAACATACTGGACTAACATTGCAATGTACTGTATTTTTCTTGGTGGACTGAAGTGACTATTGTATAATTTTTTGCTGGATAAAATGCTAGTTATGTCAAATAGTAAATAGATATTCACAATTGTGCCAAATATTTTATAATTCAGATGCTATTTTCTTGAGACTAATAATCAATTTAAGAATATAATCTTTGGTTATACAAATAAATTAAATGGGTCTTCCCTGGCTCAGTTGTTAAAGCCAACAGGTACTGATGCAGGCACTATAAACATTCCCTGTTCATTTCTTATATCTTGTAACTGTATGACCATGGATATACGCTAGGGTCATTCTACCGTTGCTCCATAGAGAGTGTCCTGACACATGGCATCCTGGTATGGTATGGCAACAGTTCTGCAGCTGACAAGAAGGCTCTGCAGAGAGTCTTCAACACAGCCCAGAAGATCACCAACACACACCTGCCTGCCCTGGAAGAGATCTATAGCTCTTGTTGCCTGCGGAAGGCATCACGCATACTAAATGACTCCTCTCGTCCCGCACATCACTTGTTTGCCCTTCTGCCCTCAGGAAAGTGTTACAGATCCATCAAATCACACACCACAAGATTAACGGACAGTTTCTACCCCAAGGCCATCACCAATCTGAACTCTGCGCTGAACACACAGCCCCCATAGCCAATATTTTGTACTGCCACCGCACTATACTGTAAAATATTGCTCATTCTGACTTGACGGCGTTTTTCTTGCCGTTTTTGTTGTTTCCATTATCGTTGTTATTTATCTGTTACGTTGAAGCTCCGCTCGGGCAGTGTGCCTGAAACTTTGTTGTATGTATTTGCAATAAAGTGACAATAAAGTGTATTATTATTATTATTGTATAATCATGTTCTAGTTATGTGATTTTCGCTTGTCTGTTGCTGAATATAATCAAGACCAGGAACTTCTAACCTAAAATAGATGCTAAGAATATATATCATAAATAACTAATCCCTGTGGAACACACAGCACACAGACCTGCAATCAGAAAAACACCCTTCCTCCGCTTCCTTTTGCATTGAAAAGCAATCTCAAAAGTAATCTAGCAAGTCTCCCTGGATTCTATGTGCCTTAACCTTCTGGATCAATATGCCGTGAGGTATCTTATTGAATGTTTTACTAAAATCTGTGTAAACAAAATCCTCATTTGTCATCTTCCTCGCCCCTTCAGAATACACAATCAAGTTTGTAAGTTATGACTTTTCCTGCACAAAGCCATGCTGATTGTCCTGCATAAGTCCATGCTTTTCTTAATGTGAGTAAATCCTAACCCTAAACAACATCTCCAATAATTTTCTTACCACTGGTGTAAGACAGCAGCCTATAATTTCATGGTTTTTCCCTGTTGGCAACATTTATTTATTTACATATAAGTACATTTCATGAAATTTCTCAGTCTAATTTTCAAATGAGAAAACTGAGTTTAAATAGGGCAAAGGGAAGAAAGTTTAAAAAAATCTGTTTGATCAATAGGCTAACGTTATATATACCGCAGTTTTGACTAATTTATGACATATTATGCAGCAAAACATGTTGTGTTCTTTAAATAAATTGCCACCCTACTATCATAGCCATAATATTGGTTCTATATGTTTTTTTATGCATAATCTTTTTGTTTTATAAATGTGCATTGTCATTAAACCAAAATGCAATGAACATGTTAAACATTTAATTTAATTGTTATTTTGTTGTTGGTGGTTAAGTTTGAATGTAATAAATATGACCAATTGTTTTCCTTGAAGTCCTGGTTGCATATTCTGAACCAAATATAGGACCAAGGTCAGTAAGTGTGTAGGAAAGAATGCTGGTTTAAATCGAAGGTAAACACAAAATGCTGGAGTAACTCAGTGGGACAGGCAGCATCTCTGGAGAGGCGGAATGGTGACGTTTCGGGTCGAGACCCTTCTATGTTCCAA
This sequence comes from Raja brachyura, assembly GCA_963514005.1. The sequence goes on along the minus strand of OY740790.1, from coordinate 62,828,940 downwards.
TTTAGCCACTTTTCTGTGAGAAGGATGGCTATCGAATATTTTTGGCAACAACTAAAGATAATGGCTTAAGCCTTCCTAATATTTAATTTGAACATATTTCAGTTTCATATTTCATAGTCCACAATGTTGAACAGATATTCTTAAGTCAGAGGGAAAGGAGAGATCAGAGAAGCTTTGTATTTAATTAGAATTTGTCTTTTGATGTAACCCTTGATTCAGTTGGATTTGCTTTTGTGTAATTCTTATAACTTCATGAGCAAACTATACCTTGTAAAACGGCATTGCATCTTTGTGCTTTTCAACTTCTTGATGGAATGTTAGATGCCCAATGTTGGGTAATCTTATGAGACATGAGAAAGTGCAGTAGTTCCTATTTTGAGAACACTAATTTATTTAAGCCATGATATTTGAAGGCTATCTGTCTGGAAGAAAGAAGACTCCACAGTTAATGTGAATTCTTTGAATCATTAATGAAAATAAAAGTTCTTTATACAGTGCCTGCCATCATTTTCTTAAATCAATATCATGTCTTTCCTTTCTCAAGTTAACCAAAGATATTACTCCTTGCTGGGATACAGTTCCATTGTTGCTCGTATCTAATCAACTGGGCATCATTTATATGAAAGTGTTCAGAGGTTTCCAGTTGATGTGGCCGACTGTATCCTGCCCTATCCTGATGTTCAAGATGTCCACTCTCAAATGTTGTTGGATAATGCTCATGAACATAGAACCTGGTTTGGTCTGTGTTGGTTTGCCCTTAACCTACTTAACAGCTTGGCACCTCACACTGCCCCTGGTGAGGTTAGTCAGATCAGATTAGGGACTAAAGTTGGTCTTTTTCTGGCCTTCGCATTTTAGCTACTCCTCAAACAAAATAAGTGAGCCATTGGGGGAGGTCAGAAATTAGATTCTTCCATGTTACAGTTTATTTCATTCATAAACAAATCAACTCAACGTTTTTGACATTTTATGCGTCATATAAATATCATTAAACCTTGTTACAGCAAAACTATATTTCAACATGCCTGAGAAATGGTTGTTGTTTACATTACAGAGTAAACTCCCGTGCCATCTATTTGAGGTGGACATTAGCGGTGGAGAGATGGGACAGATTCCAACACTCTGACACTAATCTCTAAATGTCAATTTTCATTTATTTTGCAGATCATAGTGCTTAAAGAAAGCAGACCGCAATTATTAGCATCTGAGGAAAACTCCACTACCCATATATCCTATGAACAGGTGCTACAATTGAAGCAGCAGCTCGACAAAAGCCAGCAAACTACCCAACATCTTGAGTCAGAACTCCACACTCAAAGGGAGGTGATAAGTGCTGCGAAAGAAGCTCTTATAATTAAGGTAGGGTTTTAGTTTGGTTGATACATTAAACAAAAATGTATCTCTTAGCAACAGAATTAATGCCAGGATACCAAAATAAATTCATGGCACTCTACAGAGTATGGCAAATAGAACCCATTGTGGAAACTGGAGAAATTGAAAAGCAATGTGTTTGTAAATGCATTTGAAGATGGGGAGGGGGTCTCCTACAGTGGAGTAAAATAGTTTCGAGAGGGAATTGCAAAGATAAGGAACCAACAGCTCAAAATTGTGCTGCCAGTAATGAAGCAAATTGAATCAAAATGGAAGATCAGTTGCAAAGGTAGATAAGGCTGGGTTGATATATGGAAGCTTTCAAAAAGAAAACTGTGCATTCTGCATTTTTCATAATTATTTCTGTTTGAAATGTTTGCACAATCACACAGGGAGATTTCATGGTCTGACAATTCAAAGTAACCTCACCCGTTAAAAGTGGATATTAGCATTCATGTGTAATGCACATTCATTAAACATACCAGCAATTTAATTGCATTTGTGTTGTAATTTTATACTACATTGAATGCATCATACTTCATTGGTAAAAGTTAATATTTTAATTGAACCTAAAATTCTGCACTTTTCAAAATGTTCACAGTAAATTTGGCATTGCTGAACTTGAAAAAGGTGTTGCACCAGGATGAGCAGTATCAAAAAGACCTTGGTATAACATGCTGTTGTTTCTATTTTTTTTAATTGTAGGAATCTGAAGTAGCAAGGCTGCAAGTCAAAATTTCTGGATTTGAAAGGGCGTTGGGAAAGCAGCAGCTGCCTTCTCCCACGTTGCAAACTCAACGTGAACCTGAGACTAGAGAAGACTCCACGATGCAAGCTCGGAGCTTCTACCCTCTTGCCACAAATATGAACAGGTTGTTCAGCGCTGGTGAGATGTACGGGACTGATATTGGTTCAGCATTAAATTCTCTGAATTGCTCGAATAGGATTCGAGAATTACTTGAACAATCTTTTAACCCCAGAAACATCAGCGTACAGGATATGAGGGATGCTTCCTGTCCAACGCAACCAGAGGGTGCCGCATTATTCTCCAGCTCCCCGAAAGCAGAAACTGAAGAGGATTTGGAATTCGCTAACCTGGCTAGCAATAGTGACTTGGAAAGTTTAAGTGGAATGTTCAATCATTTTAGTGCCATGGAGCGAAATAATATTGCGGAGGACTCCCCAGTTGACATGTCACCAAGATTGTCTAGTGAACAGATTAAATCAAGAGTAGAAGAATGTTCAGCAGGAAGATGCAGAATTCCAAACGAGGTGTGTGGTGTATGCTTCTTAAGTAATGTATTTCTTCTTCAGTTGGTTTCATTACAACTTGTTAGCATAGAGTCATGCTCTATGCAATGAGATTTGAATAAGTGAAAAGAGCACCTTGTGTGGGAGTATCACTTTTAATCAGTACTAGACAACCCGTGGACCTGGTGGGTCCCCATTGTAACGCCAGTCAAGTACACATGTATGTATGAGATCAAAATGGCGATCTCAAAATGGCGTCTGGCGTGGCAACCCTCCCCCAACTGTGCACGCACAGATACCAGGCCCGGTAACCCTCCTCCAACTGCACTAGAGCGGTGACAGGCCTGGCAAGCAGGAGTGCACTGCCGTTCACGATAGAAAGTTATTTAACATTTATAAAGGGAATTACTTTGTAAAATCAAACAAAACTTGATACTGCACACTGCAAGCGAATGGTGAGTAAGGCGCCCCTAAAATTGTTGTGCAATCCTGTACCGTTTTGGCGGTATAGACTATTGGTGTTACTAAATATTTGTAAATTGCTTTATGCAGAACCAAATAATAGAGAAAGTCTTCTCTGCCCTTTGAAAGAGCAATCCACAGATGAGCACCAGGCAATTATCTCCCAGACTATCTCTGCTTTTTTCACTTCCAGCTGTCTGCCATCCACAGCCAACCTTATCGTTCCCCAGCCCTGCTTTTACCTTCTCACCAAAATCCGTAAGGGGAACTGCCTTGGCAGACCCATTGTTTTTGCCTGCTCCTGCCCCTCTGAAATCATTTCCATGTACCTCTATTCCATCCAACAACCCCCCCTGTCCAATCCCATTCCACCTATGTCCAAGACGCCTCGCACGCCCTACACGCAGATGCAGTTTAATGCGGATAAATGTGAGGTTTTCCACTTTGGTAGCAAAAACAGGAAGGCAGATTACTATCTAAATGGTGTCTTTGGGAAAAGGGATCTGGGGGTCCTTGTTCATCAGTCAATGAAAGTAAGCATGCAGGTACAGCAGGCAGAGAAGAAAGCGAATGGCATGTTGGCCTTTATAACAAGAGGAATCGAATATGGGAGCAAAGAGGTCCTTCTGCAGTTGTGCAGAGCCATAGTGAGACTACACCTGCAGTATTGTGTGCAGTTTTGTTCCCCTAATTTGAGGAAGGACATTCTTGCTATTGAGGAAGTGCAGCGTAGGTTTACAAGGCTAATTCCCGGCATGGCGGGACTGTCATATGCTGAGAGAATGGAACGGCTGGGTTTGTGTACTCTGGAGTTTAGAAAGATGAGAGGGGATCTTATAGAAACATATAAGATTATTAAGGGTTTGGACATGCTAGAGGCAGGAACGATGTTCCTGATGTTGGGGGAGTCCAGAACCAGGGGCCACAGTTTAAGAATAAGGGGTAAGCCATTTAGAATGGTGACGAGGAAACACTTTTTCTCACAGAGAGTTGTGAGTCTGTGGAATTCTCTGCCTCAGAGGGCGGTGGAGGCTGGTTCTCAGGATACTTTCAAGAAAGAGCTAGATAGGGCTCTTAAAGATAGCGGAGTCAGGGGATATGGGGAAAAGGCAGGAACGGGGTACTGATTGGGGATGATCAGCCATAATCACATTGAATGACGATGCTGGCTCGAAGGGCCGAATGGCCTACTCCTGCGCCTATTGTCTATTGTCTACACCCTTTCAGTTTCCAGGCTCCCGTTCCCTCATCTTTACTATGGACATTTAGTCCCTCGACACCACCATCCTCCACCAGGAAGGCCTTAAGGCCCTCCAGTTCTTCATTGATCGCAGACCTAGCCAATTTCCCTCTACGAACACTCTCCTCCGCCAGCAGAACTGGCTCTCGCCAACGACGTTCATAAAGTATTATTACTGTTAGGTTACTTACTGTTTTACTTACTGCAGTAGAACTATTTTAATCATCTTGGTCTTTAGTTAATGCTTGTTTAAACTCACAGGGATTCTGTTTCCTGCATTCCTTTTAAATTCGCTGGACTTTGTTTTCCAAGCTTCATTTAACATCACTGGGACTTATTTCCTGTGTTTCTTTTCAACTAATTGAGTTTTTATTTTCCATGCATCTTTTAAACTCAGTTTGAATTTGCAATTGGTTTGAGGTTGTAACCCAAATTGAGATAAAAATTGAGTCACATCAACAGAAAGGTTGTAAACCAATTGTAATGGATATCTGCTAGATCATAATATCTATAATCCTATCAAGATACAAATGAATTTTTAAAATAATTTAGGATTATATACAAATAAATGATTTCAGCAAACAGGGTCTCAAGAGTCTGAAGAAGGGTTTCGGCCCGAAACGTTGCCTATTTCCTTCGCTCCATAGATGCTGCCGCACCCGCTGAGTTTCTCCAGCACTTTTGTTTACCTTTCTCTCAAGGCTTTGTCCCATCACTTGCAAGTGTTCATGGCTTTGTTATTGCAACTCTGAAGTCAGTTTTAACACATTTTCTCCGTGTTTCTTATTTTATTTGCATTTGCATTCTTGCACGGTTTTGTAAAGCCATGAAATTGCTTTAATTATATTCAGTGTCGACGCAAGGAACTGCAGAGGCTGGTTTACAAAAAAAAAGACACAAAGTGCAGGAGTAACTCAGCGGGTCCGGCAGCATCTCTGGAGAACATGGAAAGGCGATGTTCGGGTCAGGTCTGAAGGGCCCCACCGGAAATGTCGCCTGTCCCTATTCTCCAGAGAAGCTGCCTGATCTGCTGTGATACTCCAGCACTTTGTGTCTTTTTAAAAATTATTTTAAAGTAAGGTTTTGATTGTTTATGACCAGACAGTGCCCACTGTAGCTTTAATGATTCTGACTTAAATGTCCCATGTCATTCTTCACTACCATTGATATATGCTGGCATCTGTCATTTTCTTCCACTTTATCAAAAGTAGGTAGTAATATCAGGCAAAATGTATGTTTCTCCAGTTGGAAATTTCAAATATGATAGTAAGCTGGTTGATTGGTTTTTAACTATTCTTTGTGAGGAGAGTATTTGAAACTCTACCTAGCTTCATAATTACAGAGGCACCTTTCCTCCCCTACATTGCACTGAGAACATGGACGCTTCTGTTATCCACATCTATCTTCTACGCAAGAGCATAAAGAGACCAGTCACGAGAGACATCAAGAAAAGCTTGTGCACCTCATTCCTTTTATAATCAGCAGACAGATCATTGGAATCATAGCAGTAAATCCGTGGCATCGGTGAAACATCCTTAAACGTTTGTGACTATGGGAATCATTTTAGCAAGAAATCCGAAGATAGACACAAAATGCTGGAGTAACTCAGCGGGCCAGGCAGCATCTCAGGAGAAAAGGAATAGGTGACGTTTTGGCTCGGAACCCTTCTTTCCAGCAGGAAATCCTCCGTTGCAGCATCCTGTCCACACTTTGAGGAAAACTGTTTCACACGAATTTCACTTTGATTTAAAATGGCTATTTGATAACTAATTGTGCAAAGTAGTTGAGAAACGTAAAAGGCTGAAGAATGTTTTAAGAGTTGTATTTTTGGAATGCAACTTTAACTTTTTTGTTTATTTTCTATGTGTTGTAGCAAGAATGATATTTCCGAAGGTTCTGAGCAAGATCAGTGACAAAAGTGGATCAACTGCAAGTTGAAGATAAAGTTAGATACCAGTGTTCAACAAGTTCCAACTAAGGGGCATTATTGTGCAATGTGGAGCAGTGGAGGAAATGCATTGACTTTTTGCCAAACTGAGCTTGGCAATAAAACCTCTAATTTCATAATGCCGTGCAGATAATTTATTGCGTAAATGGGTGTTGAAAAGTTAAAATTTTTTTGATGAGCATTTGTTTTTAAAGAAATAAAACAGATGTATTTCATTGAAATGCTTAATTTTTTTCTGTGTAAAATAAACTCCTCTCCATTGCTGCACGTTTTTTTCATCTTTTAGAAATATACATATTCACATTTAAGAACACAAACTTGTGGAGTAACTCAGCAGGTCAAGCAGCATCTCTGGAAGACACGGATAGGAGACATTTTGGTTTGGGGACCCTTCTTCAAATTCCAGAGGGGGAGCAGTGAGAGAGGGTCTCACACAACTGTCGGAGAGAGAAGGAGAACTTTAAAGTAGGCAAGCGTTTTGAGGAGATTACACAGTGGAGTAGTAAAATGGACACGGGGGAGCGGTGAAAGAGGATCTCACAGAACATGTTGGAGAGGAGAGGGGAACTTTAAAGAGTCTGAAGAAGGGTCCCGACCCAAAACATCACCTAAGCATGTCCTCTAGAGATGCTGCCTAACCCACTGAGTTAATCCAGCACTTTGTGCTGTACATTGTGTAAAGTGAACGATATAAGATCATAAGGCCGCTTAGGATGGGTACCAGAATAGAAGCGCTCCCTTGGAAGCAAACAAAGGAGTGGAGTGTGTTGTTTAGATAATCTGGAAATTACAGCAGGCTATTTTCTAGAAGTTGTGGTGGGATGTCAGGAGCAACTTGAAAAGTGGAGCAGGAAATTTTCCTGAGTAACTTTCAATGTATGATGATTTTAAAATGTATTTTACATAATGAAGGGATTCTTTAAAAGTGAAGACAATTGAGAAGTATAGATATGCTCACTACAGCAGCCCGTCCAAAACTAGCTCCGTACTTCTGAAGCCAGAATATGGTGTCTGATTCCAAAGTGATGTTGCAGCCCTCTGGACGATATCACGAAGAACAGAATTACAACTTCTTTGGAAAGTGGAATTGAAAACGGTGATCATCCCAGAAATGCTTTTAGTGAAAAGGCGTAATTGATCTATAGCACCTTATGTGTTAATTCTACATTATCATTGGAATTCTGTATCTGCTGATGTGATCCAAAATGGGCCTCAACACCACTGTGGAATCTAACTCATTCTGGCAACAGACACACGGAAACACTTCCTGTCATTGTTCAATGGAGCGTTATTTGTCACATATGCAAATGCAAAGTGAAATTCTTTTTGCATATATTACACATGCAGCCGCTGCCATTTTGGCATCATTATTCAAAGTCCGGTCCACCTGCATGCTTGAAGTACTGAAGCAGTTCCTAGAGAACTGATTTGATTTCTGTTTTGGAGTATTTGGCATGTCTATTTTTTGCCATTAATGCACTTGAAACAGGTGGGATTGGAACTCAGAGTTTAAATTTATATGGTCCAAGACTGAAGTTTAAATAGAGAATTTACAGGGACTTGCATTATTGTCTGACACCAATCTTATTATTATCTCTTCTTGCTGTTAGTTTGCTTCAAATAATAACACATAGCTTGGAATAGTGATTCTGTTATTGCTATGACAGAAGTTCAGGATTAGAAATGGTCTCTGGAGCATGGATGTAAGCTTGAGTGTTGGTGAAACCATCCTTAATGTATTTGTTTCTCATGAAGAACAGAGATATTTCATAAACAAGTTTACGACTTGGGGATGATGTCAGGAAAATTGTCCCTGTGTTCTTGATGCACGTATCAATAATTAGTTTGTTTGGATATTAATCTTGTTTTACCAGTACATTTTTATGCAAATAGTAATCAGATTCTGTGAAGAAAAGTGAGGGTGAAAAATCTAGCAAAATACTATGAATGCTCAACAGAGCAGGCAGGATCTGTGGAGAGGGAAAGGTCACTGACCTGAAAGGTTGAATTTTTTTTATCTCTCCGTAGTTGATGCCAGATCTGCTGAGTAATTCCAGCAATTTTTTTTTGTAATTAATTTTTCTTTAAAAGATCATGTATACCCCAGGCCTCATTACACCATCTCCTTTCCTAATCTATTGACATTCAGATAAGTTGAGTTGAATTTATTGTCAAATGCACAAGTACGATGAGGTACAGCAGCACCACAGGCACATAGATTTAGACCACACGAAACAGAATTGTGTATAATTTATACAAGGCAATGAAATGGAAAGACTGGACAAAACCAGACATTTGTGAAAAGACACTGAACCTGATGGTTGGAGTTTCAGGCTTCTATATTTCCTGTCGAATGGTAGCAACAAGAGAGGGCATGGCCCAGATGGTGGTGATCCTTGATGATGGCAGCATCTCATGTAAATTCTTTTGATGTTGCGGAGGGCAGTGTTCATTGTGAATCGAGCTGAGGCCACCTCTCTCTCTGCAGCCCCTTGCATTAGGGTGCACTGGAATTGCCAACCAGGCCAAGATACAACCAGTCGAAATACTTTCCACAGTGCATCTGTTAATGTTTGTTCAAATATTTGTTAACATGTCAAATCTTTCTTTAACTTTTAAGAAAGCTGTTACACCTACCATTGTATTTATGTGCTGGGTCTAGGACAGGTCACCCGAGATGTTAATGCCCAAGAATATTACTTAAACTTTTACATTACACCAACCAAAAGGATTAACTGCCCATATAATTTAAATTCCCTTTGCTCATCCCACCTTCTTTGCCACCGAGACTAACCTGTTTTCTCTCTTAGTTCTGATCTCTGGAACAATAACCGATTCTCTTTTTGCAGATGCTGCCTGACCTGAGTTTTAACAGTATTTTCTGCTTTTATTTATTCCAACTCATTGGTCTAGATTTTGCTGAATCACTGCAATACAGTGTCTCCCTTGTCTCAAGCGTATCCCTGAAGAAGAATTTGCAAGCTGATAATATTCTGGATTCGGTCAATAAGCAGCTGCACCATCTGCCCTTAAAATGTAGAACTTTTAGAATACAGCATCTACTTTATTGGACCATAACTTACTAATATTGTGACGATACCGATTAGTATTTTAGTTCTGTCAAGTCAATTTCAATTCATTGTCATATGCCCAAGTATAGTCAGGTACAGGTACAATGAAAATCTTACTTGCAGCAGTATCACAGGCTCAAAAACATAGACAACACACAAAAACATAAATGTCATAAATTCTACAAGACTGTGAAAGGAAAAAGTCTGCAAAACATCTGTTTAGCTAAGTGAAGTTGCAAAGTTCACATACAAGACATGATATAGTTAACATTTCTCATGGTTTTGCTTCAATATTGCATCCATCGAATTACTCAGTAGCTCGGGTTTCAAAAGAGAATTTGCTGTTCGTTAACTGTTTTGAATAATGCTTTGTATTCCTAATGGACAATTATTTTCCTCAGCGGTTCAATAAGAACAAGGGCAAATAGGGACAAGGAGTAAGCATGTGGCCCCTCAACCCTGCCTTGTCATTCAATATTATTGTGGTTAATTATCATTGTGGCTGATCTACCCCAGACCTGAACTCTATTTCTGTGCCAGTTCCACATAGCCCACAATTCTTTGATCTTTTAAAAAAAAAAGACTTCCTCTGATCTAACCCCTCTAATCCCTCATGACAGAGAATTCCAGGTTTTCACCACCCTCTGGAGAAGATGTCCCTGCACACCGCAGTTTTAAAATAACCACCTCCTTACCTTGTAACTGGTTTCCTTTCTTCAAGTCTCTTCCAGTAGTGGAAACATAAAGCAGTACAGAACAGAACTGACCCTTTGGCCCTCGATGTCTGCTGACCATGAAGCTAAATTGAACTAACTCCATTTGCCTGGTGATACATCTCAACATTTACCCTACCATGCTCCCTTAGGATCTGGTATGTTTTGATAACATCAGACTTTATTGTCCTGAGTAATGGCTCAGTAGTTTAGCTGGTAGAACTTCTGCCTCTTAGTGCCAAGTACTGGGTACAACCCTGACTCCTGCTGCTGTCCGTGTGGAGTTTGTACCTTCTCCTGTGACTTTGTGTGTTTTCTCCAGATGCTTCAACATCTAAAGGTTTTTGGGCTAATTGGTCACTGTAAATTGATCTTGGTGTGTAAATGATTGGTCCATCAATGATGGTTCAATTGATTTATAGTCACGTATACTGAGATACAGTGAAATTCTTTGTTTTGCATATATTTCAATGCAATCATTTATTTAAGCACAATCATAAATAAATGCAGAAGTACAACAATTATAGTGTGCAAAATGTAGACACTACTGAGGCAGTACACAAAGAGACGCCAAGATTCCGACACCATCTTGTGCCCTTCAAGTTAAACATTCTTAAAAGTATGGATTCTTATCATGGCCTTAGATGCCTATTGTCCTGGCGATGGCACTGGGCCTGTGTTGCAGGGGTCGGCCTGGCCTGGTGATGCTGTAGATGTCCTTCAACGCTGCTTCACTGCCGGCAGCATCTGACCCACGTACTCTCCCTCCGTGGGGCCTCCAGCAGCGCCAAATCCACGTGATTCCCCCGGCTGCTGCAAGATCTCCAGCGGCCCACTCCACCGACACATCGACCTGCAAATCAGCCTCCCTCACCCCAGTCTCCATGTGTTGGGGCACCTGCAGGAGCCGACCTCGGAACCCCCAGAGTGTCTCTGTGGACATGGGAGGCGAGCTCCTAGCTCATTCACCGGCACTGCTCCGCCCCTCTGACAACTGCCGCACCTTGATGTTGCACATCTGTTGGGAGTTGATGTGGCAATAACATGCATTAGTGTAAATGAGTGCTTAATGGTTGGCGCAGACTTAATTTACTGAAAAACGTCTTTCTGTACATTATAACTTTATGAAATTACAGGAACACAAACTATAATCATCAGATACTCTTTAGATCTATGAGCGGCATCGTGACTGAAGAGAAACAAAGCTTTTGCTATATTATCTGAACTGCCCATGTTATGGTATCCTGAATGTCTGACTGTTTTCTTTAGACTTACCACTATACATTCCAATTCATAAAACATTAATTCAAATAGCTGTTTTTTGGCCTTTAGTCATCCATGTCTTATAGATTTCAACATTTGACCTACTTTGTGAGCATTTTCAGTTAACTTTTCAAATCAGTTATGATTTTCTTTTGCAACAAATTCCCTTTTAATTAAAGAACACATAAACCAGAGTAAGAGTCCTTGTTTTATAATTAAAGAATTGTTTACCTTTCATTATATTAAAACATTTTAAAACATGATATAGAAGTTTCAGACTTTGGTTTGGTGGAATATCTCCAAAAAGTTTATTGCCGCAAGTTATAAAGTTTGCCTCAAGTGCTGCATGTAATTCCACGCAGTATCACGTTTACATAAGAATTTATGAAATAGAAGCAGGAGTAAGCCATTTCAAGAGTCAGGTCAAGGGTTTTTAATTGTGATGTGCTGCTGGAACAGAACAAATACATTCTTTATTGCTGCAACTTTACAGGCATATTAACCAACAAGACAACAAATAGATATCCAATAATACAATAAATTTTCAATAATACTCAGTAACCAGGCCATAACTGCAAACTGAGATATATAGTGCAACCCATACAAAGTCCTTAATAGGTGACATTTTGGGTCAGGGTGTTGCCTATTCAGGTCCCCCAGAGATGCTGCCTGACCCCCTGCATTGCTCCAGCACTTTGTGTCTTTTTGTATAAATCAGCATCTTATGTCTGAAGCATCTGAAGAAGGGTCTCCACCTAAACGTCACCCTTTCCTTCTCTCCAGAGATGCTGCCTGTCCCGCTGAGTTACTCCAGCATTTTGTGTCTATCTTCAATTTAACCCAGCATCTGTAGTTCGTTCGTACACATCTTGTCTCTGAAGTCCATTACAGTTTGTTGCTGAGATAGGCTTGTGGTTAGGTCTGCGCGGGGTGCTTTAAGAGCCTGATGGTTGATGGGAAGAAGTTGCTCTTGAACCTGAATGTAAGGATTCTCGGGCTCCTTTACCACCTTCCCAGCGATAGTAGTGAGATGAGAGTGTGGCCAGACTGGTGATATTAGCTGTCTTCTTGAGGATCTTGTACCTGCTCAGCCTTTCAATAGTCTGAAGAAGGGTCTCGACCCGAAACGTCGCCTATCTCCTTCGCCCCTTAGATGCTGCTGCACCCGCTGAGTTTCTCCAGCTTTTTGTGTAACCCCCAGCCTTTCAATAAAATCACCACTGATCATTTATCTCTGTCACTTTCCTGCACTATTGTCATATTGGGAAATCTATGGATTTATTTCTTAAATATATACAGCAACTAAGTTCCCATAGCCCTATAGGGTGAAGAATTTCAAAGAATAATTTCCCATGTCACTTGTGACTGGCTGATCGTTATTTTGAGATTGTGACCCTTTGTTTCCATGCTATTAGTTTGCTTAATAACCTTGTGTCTCCTTCCTTATCAAAGAGCTTATGAAACTAAATACACTTTATCCACTAGTTCCTGTTATCTATTTTACTATTTAAAAAATTGTAGAAGTCTTGACAGATTTGTCTAACATGTTTCCCTCTCATAGATCCAAGTTGATTCACCTCAATCCTATTATTATTTTCTGAGAAATGTTACTTTCTGACAGACCCTCCTTACACACACACATGACTGTGCAGCCATGTACAAATCTAATTCAATTTTCAAATTCGCAGACGACACCACCATTGTGAGCCGGATATCAAATAATGATGAGATGGAGTACAGGAAGAAGATTGAGAACCTCGTATCCTGGTGTCAAGACAACAACCTTTCTCTCAATGTCAGCCAGACAATGGAGATGGCGACCATCTTGAGGAAGAGACGCATACCCTAGTTTGCATTGACGGTGCCGAAGTAGAGATTGTTGAAAACTTCAAATTGCTAGGAGCCAATATCACCAACAGCTTCTGGACCACCAATATTGAAGCAACGACCAAGAACACATCAACACCTCTACTTACTTGGAATGCATAGGAAGTTTGGCATGTCCCCAACAGCTCTCACCAACTCTTCAGATGCACCATAGAAAGCATTTTATCAGGATGCATCACAGCTTGTCCATCCAAGACCGCAATAAATTGCAGCAAATTGTGGACGCAGCCCAGACCATCACACAAACCAACCTCCTCCTCTCTATTGATTCTATTATACCTCACGCTTCCTTGGCAAGGCCGGCAGCATAATCAAGGACGAGTCACACCCTGGCCGCTCCTTCTTCCCTCTCCCATCAGGCAAAAGGTATAGAAGTGTGAAAACGCACACCTCCAGATTCAGGGACAGTTTCTTCCCAGCTGTTATCAGGCAACTGAATCATCCTACCACAACCAAAGAGCAGTGCTGAACTACTATCTACCTCTTTGGTGACCCTTGGACTATCCTTGATCGGACTTTGCTGGCTTTACCTTGCACTAAACGTTATTCACTTCTCCTGTCATCGGCGGTCACTCAAAATGAGTATGACTGTCTTCTCTACTCTCCATAGGGTCGTCGACTTGTGGATCTGCAGATGTCTGTAGAGGCCGATCCGTGATCCACACACCTTGGTGCAACATTTGGATTGTTAAGGGCTTGGACACACTAGAGGCAGGAAACATGTTCCCGATGTTGGGGGAGTCTAAAACCAGGGGCCACAGTAAGCCATTTAGAACGGAGACGAGGAAACACTTTCTCACAGAGAGTGGTGAGTCTGTGGAATTCTCTGCCTCAGAGGGTGGTGGAGGCAGGTTCTCTGGATGCTTTCAAGAGAGAGCTAGATAGGGCTCTTAAAATTAGCAGAATCAGGGGATATGGGGAGAAGGCAGGAACAGGGTACTGATTGGGGATGATCAGCCATGATCACATTGAATGGCGGTGCTGCCTCGAAGGGCCGAATGGCCTACTCCTGCACCTATTGTCTATTGTGGGCAGTGGAGACTGGGGGTGGGTGGTAGTCGTCGAGCCCCCTTCTATCTCTCCTTACGGTGCTGTTGCTTTGTCTGTGCGACACAGCGTAGTTCCATTTCGTGACGCGTATTTCCTCCAGGAGCGCCTGTCCAGTGCAATGTGCTCCCAGTTGCTCGATGTGAGCAACTTCAGTTCTTCAGACTGTTCTTGATGTTGTCCTTGAAGCGTTTCTTTGGCCCGCCGGGGGCTCGCTGACCTTCCTTCAATTGAGAGTACAGGATTTGTTGTGGGAGACGTGTGTTGGACATGCGGGTGACATGGCCAGACCATCGAAGTTGGTGCTGCAGTATTGTGGTGGTGATGCTGGCCATGTTGGCTTCCTCCAAAATGCTGATGTTTGTCCTTCCAACTGTTCCTGAGAATCTTTCGCAAGGATCTTTGATGGTATTGTTCCAGGACTCTCAGGTGTCTGCTGTAGGTGGTCCATGACTCGGCTCCATACAACAGGGTGGAGGACAACGGCTCTGTAGACCAGCAATTTTGTTTGAGCCTTTAGGTCTCGGTCTTCAAAGACCCTTTTTCTGAGTCTGGCGTAGGCTCCACTGGCACAACTCAGGCGATAGTTGACCTAAGAGTTGATGTCAGCGTTTGAGGAAAGAATGCTGCAAGGTAGGAGAAGTGGTCAACATTTTCAAGAGTGGTGTCGTCCACTTTTATAGTGGGCTGGGTAGACGGCTGGTTGGGTGGAGGTTGATGTAGGACCTGGGACTTCTTGATATTTAAGGCTGAACCCTTGGAGGTCTTCTGCAGAGTGTGCTGCCATGGCACAATCATCTGCGTATTGAAGCTCCATGATGGCGGTGTTACTGACATTGCTCTTGGCCTTCAACCTATTGAGGTTGAAGACCCCACCGTCAGTTCTGTACGCCCACCTTCTCATGTATCTGTACATTGTAAATGGATCGATTGTAATAATGTATTGTCTTTCTGCTGACTGGTTAACATGCAGCAAAAGCTTTTCACTGTACCTTGGTACACGTGGCAATAAACTAAACTGAAGAGAAGACACAAGGAACTGCAGATGCACGAATCTTAAGCAAAACACGAAGAGCTGGAGGAAGTCAGATGGGTCAGCCAGCATCTGTAGGGGGAATAGATAGATGATGTTTTGGGTTGGGAACCTATTTTCTGACAACCTTTCTACCAGATCTGTAAAAATAGGTTCTACCATCTTCCCTAATAATGATATTAGTTTCTGTTACAGATCTGCCATGCAACTTTTTAACCAAAAAGACTAAATTTAGATGAGGATAATTTTTACTTGTGTAACATGTCAGGGCGAAGAAAGCTGTTGAGTAAAATATCTTGTGTAGGAAAGAACTGCAGATGTGTGGTTTAAATCGGTAGACACAAAAAGCTGAAGTAACTCAGCGTGACAAGCAGCATCTCTGGTGAGAAGGAATGGGTGACATTTCGGAGCGAGACCCTTCTTCATAAGTCTGAAGAAGGGTCTCGACCCGAAGCATTACCCATTCCTTCTCTCCAGAGATGCTGCCTGCCCTGCTAAGTTCCTTCAGCTATTTGTGCCTGCCTTTGAGTAAAATATCCTGTTTGCTAATTTTTATAAAGAACTAGACAAAGTTTACATGTTCACACGGGAGAGCTGGTCCTCCAACCGGGGGGGGGGGGGGGGGGGGGATTTCAGGAGCACTGGTATGTGTGTTGTGGGCTGAAGGGACTGATTTCCAGAGGGCTAGTATGAACATTGTGGGCCGAATGGATTCTTGGGCTGGCGGCTCAGTCACTCAAGCCTGTTGTGCTGGCAGCTCACTCACTCACGGCTATTCCTTGAAATTCCATTTCAAGCAGGGTGCAAGGCCACCAAATCCAAGTGCAGTTTCTTACCACTTCAAGCAGGGTGCAAGGCCACCAAATTCAAGTGCAGTTTCATACCATTTCAAGCAGGATGCAAGGCCACTGAAGACAGCGAGTCATGACCTCTCCCTCCTCCATCTTGCAGAGACTGAGCCACTCCCACACTTCTGGGTTTTATAGTCCCCCTCCCACCAGAAGGGGCGTGGCCTTCTGGCACGATTGAGAGGAGAAAGAATCTCAACATTGTTTAAACACTAATAACTCTTTTATTTTTCATCGATGGGAAAAATCCTCGGCACCTGATGAGCGGAGGGGGTCCCTGACTAAGATGGCCAAAAGTCACAGCCGTACGTGGTAGCGTTATTTCTAAAATCAATATAAAGCGCAAACAGGAAGTGGCCCAGGTTAGACTTTTAATTATATAGAAGGCGAGGCAACTTTAATTAGGCAAGGCAACTTTAATTAGGCAACACAGCTTTAGCATTTCCAAACCAAAGGCAACACAGATTTAGCATTTCCAAACTATATTTTCAAACCACATATACAGAACAACAAGAAGTGATCAAGATCAGCCTTTTAGTAATATAGATCAAGAAATATTTATTTAATTAATCCTTTATTTCGAACAGAATAAAAGAATAAAAAGCAAGTGTGAAACAGCATGCAAAAAACAAAAACAAGAATATTTGTAAAGTGTCATAAGCAAGATTTATAAATAAATGAAACCATATGTGTCCGAAAAGGAGCAGGAAGAAGCCAAAGCTAATTAATTCCCACCCCTTCTTCAACTGCTTATAATTATCTTATACAAATTTAGCAGCTATATGTACACCATATGTACACCAGCAGCTATATGTACACCAAATTATTTACATTTATACACTAATCAAATATTTACAAAGCCATACAAAAAAAGAGAGAAAAAAGGAAAAAATAAAATAAAAAAACCTCATAGAATATAAAACAGATAATACAATTTCATTTTCTTTTTTTTTCTATAAGCAGCGGAAAGTTTGACTTTATGGAGGAAACATCTTAGGAAGTGGTTATGAATGCACACATATCGAGAAAAGCAATATTTTGTCACTCAGGATCATCAAAGCCTGATTGCAGCTGGCACTTTCTCAATGTATTACTCGCTCTTCTTGTTTCCCTTTTCATGTCCTGTTTCCGTTATTGTTCTCACATTTGTGCCTGTGTTTCTCAGCCGTCACCAAGCAACAGGAGCTGGAATGCGATCAAAATTATAACCTTTCCCCTGATATAATGTACACGGGATAAGTCCAAACCCTTTGTTCAATATTGTCGTCTCAAATGCAAATATTTCAACACTTCTCTGTATGTTAATCATAGATTGAAATTCTGTGTTGGCACTTTTAACAGTAGATATGTTCGCTGAAAGTGTCTGTATAACCTTATCATTAACACCAAAATCCAGGACCTTGCATTTCTCAGTCGCTGTATGTAATTGACAATACGTTTCACTGACTCATTAGAGTAAGGATAGTTCAGGTATGCAGGTTGCTACATAATTCACTTAACATGCATACTTTTTAATTCTATGTACACACAATTGTACAAAGAGCAGAAAGAAGCTGTAAAAAATATGCTGAATAACCATAGACATTGACTTAATTATAGACGACTGCAAAACAAACACGAGTAAGTGGTTCATTGTGAAATTATATTTCCACATTCTCTGAATTTCTGCGGTCACAGCTGTTGAAGTAGCAATGGTTCTGGTACTCTAATTCAGGTTGATCATCTTTATACAGTACTTCCCCCGTGCTTCAGTGACAATATTCACTGATCAGCTGAATCATCCAAAGCACAAAACGTTAGGCTCCCTCCTTAGATTCAGCATTAATAATCAGCAAGAGAAAACTACTGGAGTATGGGAGAGTGGAGAACTCCTTCAAAGTAGGGATACCTTGAGATTTCACAGTAGAGCAGTAAAATGGAGACTCAACGAACTTCAGATGCTGTTTTACCAAAAAATGACACAAAGTGCTGGAATACACAGCACTTTGTGCTATGTTGTGAACCAGCATCTGCAGCTCCTTGCGTCTCCATTGTATTGCAAAATGCACTGCAAAATCTCCTCAAGATAGACTACTTTGTACCCCAGCACTTGGCCATTTATTTGTGAACCAGCATCTGCAGTTCCTTGTGTCTTCGAGAGAAAACTACTTCTAGGTATAGGTGCATATTGGGGAGATCAATCAAGCTAAAATTCTGCTACGATTGCTTTCCAGCTGAATAGCCAGCGCTCTGTAACCAATAATGTTTTGATATTGAATTATGGGCAGGGGTAACAGATCATAATCAATCCAGCAAAGAATCATGGTTTGGGAACAGCTCAATCCAAGACCGCAATAAATTGCAGAGAATTGTGGACGCAGCCCAGACCGTCACACAAACCAACCACCCTTCCATCGATTCCATTTGAACTTCACGCTGCCTCGGCAAGGCCACCAGCATAATCAAGGATGGGTTGCACTGATTTTTTCAGAGGCAATGGATAGTGCAGAAAAAGTGTAACAATTTTTTTTAATCAACAGAGATTGGGAGTGGCCTGTCATTGAGTTTGATTTCCCCTCTGAAAATTATTCATTGCTCTTTGGTAAAATATCTGGAGATGATTTTCAGTTTTTATTTCCCACTGATCTATTCTCGTCAAAGTAGTGACTAATGCAGGGGTATGGTTTGAATTTGAGATCTTTCTGATCTTTTTTCCGCATGACTCCCATGAGCATTTCAAGGTTTTCATTCTGAATCTCGGAACAAGCTGCTTTTCGCATGTTCCGCACATCTCTGTTTTCCGTTCTTCACTTAGCCAATTCCTTGCCACAATTTCTCTCTTCCAAGTGAGACTGGGGGGTGGAATTGTTGTCCAGGAGAAATCAGATGATATTTATTTTATATATCTGTAATGTTCTGAATTTGCCAATACGCAAATCTCTGCTGTGATGGATTCGTGAAGTTTGTCTTATTTTTTTCTACGGCTCTGCAGACGGGTGGCGCAAGGTTTAGTGTAGGCGTGAGACACTACAGACGCTGGTGTCGAGCAAAAAACAAAGTGCTGGAGAAACTCAGCAGGTCAGGCAGCATCAGAGCAGGGGATGGACATACGTTATCATGGGTTGGGACCCTTCAGACTGACGAAGGATCACGACCCAAAACGTGGCCTCCACAGATGCTGCCTAACCCAAAGAATTCCTCCAGCATTTTTTTTTGCTTTTAGTGATTGTATTTAGTGAAGCCTTTGTTCCTTTACCTGGCTGGGACTTCTACCTTACTATAGCAGGTAACCTATCATTTAATTATGTTAATTTGAATGCATCATGTACATATTTTACAAATTCAAGTACAGATATTTGGAATTCTTTGTTATTAACGTGGAATGTTGAAGAGGGACGCTTTGTTCCACACTGTGCACTAAAGATGACGCCCAGCCAGGAATTATTAAAAAATGCATAGTTTACTATATTAGACAGAAGTGGTTTGACAGCCAGTGTTATAAGAACATAAATATAGGAGCAGGGGTATGCCATCAGCTAACTTGGAAGTTGACAACCTAGTGAAGACAATCCACTGTCTTCATTGCAACCTCCTTCAAAACTCAGGGATATACATGATTGAGTGTTTTGATCCATCAGCTGTTTCCAGGCAGGTGCCGTGAGTAATTACTCAGGGTAGGCAGTCAGTCAGATTTAAAAAAAATTTAAACTGCGCATGAGCAGATTGTTTTCTCCGTTAAAAAAAAATAAAGACAGTAACAATTCAATTTGCCCAAGGCTTCCAAGTCTCCTTTATTCTGAATTATTGAATGGGTGATGGCAGGTGGAGAGGTGGTGGGAAAACCGGGAGCACAGGGAAAAGTTGAACCAGTTGTCATCTAATTGAATGACAGCACTTGTTAAAGGGACCAATTGGGGGGAGAGTTCCTTTCACAGCGTGTGGAGAGTCTGTGCCAGGGGTAAAGTTGCGGGGAGGGCAGGAGTGTTGGGTCAGGGATAATGCCAGTAACTCACTCACCACTGCTGCAGCTCTCCAGGGGCGAAGCCACGCACTGTAGCCGGGGATAGAAGCAGCTCGGGTAGCTGCAAGCGGCCGGCGGGACCCAACAGCAGAACTGGCCGCTACTTCAGCGCCTTCTGCGGCCCGCTCACCTTTGGCAGTGCTCTCCGTCTGAACACCTCTCACCTGCCGCTCGCTATTGTCAGCCGCTTCCTGCAAATCCTTAAATTCCCACAGCCTCAACCTGACATGAGTGAGGCCAGCGAGCGGCAGGAGATGTTTTTAGACGGAGAGCTGCCAGAGGTGAGCGGGAGTCGGCAGAAAGCGCTCAGGTGTCGGCCAGTTCCGCTCTCCGGCACAGCCACTCGAGCCACTTCTCCACCCCGGCCTCCATGCGGTGGCATTGCACGCCTCCGTGCAAGGAGCGTCGCAAGTGGCATGCTCCCGACCCCTCCTTCAGAACATTCGTGCCCTCCCCGCAACTTTACCCCGGGCCAGACTCCCCAAACGCTGTGAAAGGAACTCTGCCCCCACCCCCACACCCGGAAATAGGGTATTTAAAAACATAAACACAAAATGTACCTACCACATTATTGGTACACGGACTCCATTATTTTCTCTTTCTTTCCTAAGATACACTTAAAATATTGACAATCCATATTTGAAAACCCCGCCAAGAAACTAGCGCTGCGCATGTGGAGTATGACACTGGTGTTGCAAAGGCAGAATTTCTGCTGCCTTCAGCCCCGCTTGAAATTTGATGCTTGAAGCAGCGCTGACGGCACGTGGGCTGCACAGACCTTCAAGGGTTACAAGCGCTGCGGATGAAAGGCACGGAGAATTATGCCTACCGAAGAGATCGATTCTGAGATAGGCATAATTCTCCCATGCCTTTATTAATTATATTTAGTAATTACTATGTTATAATTTTAGTCAGGGTAGGCAATGCCTACCTTGCCTACCCTGACGGCACATGCCTGGCTGTTTCCAACCTAGAGTTGAACAGTACAGAAACTGACCCTTCAGCCCACCACCTCCATACCAACCTTTTTGCCTATAGACACTAATCACATTTGCCCACATTAGGGCTCTATCTTTCCAAGCCTTGCCTATTTAAGTGTTTGTACTCCTCTTTTGTTGCACTCCTTTTTGTTTCATTCCTCTTTTTCAATTGACCCTTTGTTCTCCAATATAAGTGGCAGGTTTAAGGGCCTGTCCTACCAGCATGCAACTCTATGCGATGAACGCGATCAAACTAGAAGCGGGGGCCGCGCGGAGGTCGGGTGATCCCTGTACAGGGCTGTTCCCACCAGCATGCGCCTGCATGCGGCAAGCGCGACCAAACCGGCAGCAGGGGCCGCGCGGAGGTCGGGTGAGTGGCGCAACGTGGCGCAAAGTGAGGCAAACTTGGAGCGAAGTCTAAGGTAAGTTCGCCAGGACAGAGAGGGGCACACAGAGAGGGGCACAGAGGCACACACACACACAGAGGGCCACGGAGCCACACACATAGAGGGTCACAGAGGCACCTACAGATAGGTTCACGGAGGCATGACGTTGGGGCGGTGTGTAACGCGTCGAGGCGACTGCGAGCCGACAAGCCGTTGCCACGCAGAATTTTTGAACATAGTCAGTTTTTCGGAGCCCCGCGCGATGTCGGGACGAACTCCGCACAATTCCGCACGGCTCCGGCGATCGAAGTGGGACCGGCCCCGCGACGCCGGACGGCTCAAGCGACTACGTTAGGTCGCGCTCATCGCATAGAGTTGGATGCTGGTGAGACAGGCCCCTTATACGCCGTCTTCCAAATTGCGCAAGTTAGTCTGAAGAAGGGACCTGACCTGAAATGTCATCTGTCCATTCCCTCCACGGATGCTGCCTGACCTACTGGGAGCCTCCAGCACTTTGTGTTATGATGCAGTGTTTAGCTCCTTTTCCATTTCCTTATTCACCATTATAAATTCACCCATCTATATCAATAAGGGGTCTATATTTTCGCTCACTAATCTTTTCCTTCTTAAATGCCTACAGACGTTCTTGCACTTTTAAAAAAATTATTTCCAGTTTATTCACATCTTCTATCTTGCATTCCTTTATCAATTTCTTGGTCATCTTTCATGGAATTTCAAACGATTCTGAATCCTCAGACCGTTGGTTATTTGTGGCAAATATATAGCTCTCTACTTTGGATTTAATAAGGTCTTTAATTTCCCTTGGTCAACTATAGACGGAACATTTTTCCTGTTGCTTTTTTTAGCCTAAAATAAATATAATTATTTTCTGAATCTTTTGCATAATTGCTATGACAGTCAACGCATAATTGATATGACAGTCAACGCATAATTGCTATGACAGTCAACGCATAATTGCTATGACAGTCAACGCATAATTGCTATGACAGTCAACGCATAATTGCTATGACAGTCAACGCATAATTGATATGACAGTCAACGCATAGTTGCTATGACAGTCAACGCATAATTGCTAGCCATTGACTGTCCACCCTCATACCATTCAAGGTATTTTTCCAATCGACCACAAATAATTCTCCCCTCTGATCTCTTTGATTGACCACTCCAATTTAAACTGAGCTACATTATTTTCAAACTCAGGGTAACATTCTTACTTGTCTCTAAATAAGATTTTTTATTAGCCCTTTCCCATTGCACAAAATGAGATAGAGTCATACAGCACAGATCTAAAGCTACTTTTCTCCTATTTAATTCCTTAATATATTGATCTTGAAAGTCATCTCATTTAGATACCACAAACATGTCCTCCAACTTATTCTAATGAAATTGCTTTGCCCATTCTTGGTTAATGTTCCCCATACTTACTGTATTACCCCTTTTAAGTGCCTATCAACTTTTAATAGGCACTTAATTAAAAGTTAATTTTAATTTTTAATTTGTAATGCCTTGCTCAATATTGCAACTAGTATTTGGTGGCTTGTAAATTATTCCTCCCAATGTTCTCTGGCCTTTACCATTTCTTAGCTTAAACCAAATTGATTCCAGTGCTACACCATGATCAGCTGAGCCAAGCTCACTTCTCACCATGCCACTGATCTCACATCTCATGCTGTCCTACCTCCTTCTTGTGCATCAAATAGACAATAGACAATAGACAATAGATGCAGGGGTAGGCCATTCGGCCCTACAAGCCAGCACCGCCATTCAATGTGATCATGGCTGATCATCCCCAATCAGTACCCCATTCCTGCCTGCTCCCCATATCCAATGACTCTGCTATTTTTAAGAGCCCTATCTAGCTCTCTCTTGAAAGCATCCAGAGAACCTGCCTCCACTGCCCTCTGAGGCAGAGAATTCCACAGACTCACCACTCTCTATGAGAAAAAATGTTTCCTCGTCTCCATTCTAAATGGCTTACTCCTTATTCTTAAACTGTGGCCCCTGGTTCTGGATTCCCCAACATCGGGAACATGTTTCCTGTCTCCAACGTGTCCAAGCCCTTAACAATCTTATATGTTTCATAGAAACATAGAAACATAGAAAATAGGTGCAGGAGTAGGACATTTGGCCAATCGAGCCTGCAATTCAATATGATCATGGCTGATCATCCAACTCAATATCCTGTACCTGCCTTCTCTCCATACCCCCTGATCCCTTTAGCCACAAGGGCCACATCTAACTCCCTCTTAAATATAGCAAATGAACTGGCCTCAACTACCTGTTGTGTTAAAGAAGGAACTGCAGATGCTGGAGAATCGAGGGTTACACAAAAAGCTGGAGAAACTCAGCGGGTGCAGCAGCATCTAAGGAGTGAAGGAGATAGGCGACGTTTCGGGTCAAGACCCTTCTTCAGACTACCTTCTGTGGCAGAGACTTCCACAGATTCACCTCTCTCTGTGTGAAAAATGATTTTCTCATCTCGGTCCTAAAAGACTTCCCCCTTATCCTTAAACTTTCAATGAGATTCCCTCTCATCCTTCTAAACTCCAAAGTGTACAAGCCCAGCTGCTCCATTCTCTCAGCATATGACAGTCCGCCTACCCGGGAATTAACCTTGTAAACCTACGCTGCACTCCCTCAATAGCAAGAATGTCCTTCCTCAAATTAGGGGACCAAAACTGCACACAATATTCCAGGTATGGTCTCAGCAGGGCTCTGTACAATTGCAAAAGGACCACTTTGCTCCTATATTCGATTCCTCTTGTTATAAAGGCCAACATGGCATTTGCTTTCTTCACTGCCTGCTGTACCTGCATGCTTACTTTCATAGACTGATGTACAAGGACCCCCAGATCCAGTTGTACTTCCCCTTTTCCGAACTTGACGCCATTTAGATAGTAATCTGCCTTCCTGTTTTTGCTACCAAAGTGGATAACCTCACATTTATCTTGAACATTTCGTTGTCAAATTTGCACACCCTGCAGCCATAATTGCACAACAGCAATCTTCTACGACAACTTATCCTGAATCAACCACATTGAAGTTATGGCCAAAAAACACACCATTGTCTCTATTTTCTCATAAGGAAGTTTGGCATGTCTCCAGTGGCTCTTACCAACTTCTATAGATGCAGTATAGAAAGCATACTCTCGGTTTGCCTTGCTTTGAAAATTTCTGCCCAAGCCTGCAAGAAATAGCAGAGAGTTGTGGGTGTATCCCAGTCCATCCTACAGACTCCGCGCCCGGATGGTACTAGAAAGGGACTACGCGCTGTCCACGGACACCCTGGGGGATTTCCGGGACCGTTGGCAGCGAGGGGGGTTGAGTGCATCCTTGAGAAGGATTGTAACATAGTTGCATAGTAGTTTATTTAGGATATTTGTTTGTATTGTATTATGGTGCTGGGTTCTGGTTTGTAAAGAAAAATAATTTAAATAAAAATTATTTAAAAAAATTAAAAAACCCTACAGACCAGACTCCCACTATCGACTTCAGGAAAGCAGCTCATCCATGACATTTTCACCCTGGTTATTTTCTCTTCCCCTCTCTCCGATCGGGCAGAAGATACAAAAGCCTGAAAGCACGCACCACCAGAGTGTGGAACAGCTTCTTCTCTGCTGTGGTCAGACTTTTGAACGTACTCCCATGAGCTGTGGTGTAATCCCGATCTTCCAACCTACCTCCTTGCAGACCGTGGACTTTTTAATCTGCAACTGTAACATTTTAAATCCATATTCTGCATTTTGGTATTTTTCTCTCTTTGCACTACCTGTTGGACTTGTGTACGACTTGATTGTATTCATATAGATTTGACTGGATAGCCAGCAAACAAAAGCCTTTCACTGTACCTCGGTACATCTGACAATAATAAACCAATAACAATCATATACATTCACTTGCAGTTATGCACTTTTATTTACACACCTCAAATATTTACATTCCCTTGACAGCGCCCTTTATGTCGCGACTAATTGCATACCTTGGGTGTCCAATCAAATCATTTTTCTGTGACTTGTCACATGCAACAATAAAGTATTAATTCAATCATTCAACTTTCATGCAAGTTGACGAACCTGAAGCAATATGTTTGTGTTCTTTTTAAAGTTCATGAAAAATCATCTACACAATGGGATATGTTTAAAATCGTATTATGATAATAATAATTATCAGTACTTATTAATATCTATCCGTGCTCTGATGTTTCCAACTCTTTTCATTCATGGTAATGATTTATTCCTTTAGTTCGGGGATCCAAATTCAATTTATTTTTAGCCTCTCACTTCCATTATAAATTGTCACAGAAGTATTGAAGACTTTCCCTTTAAGTGATGTATTACGTCTGTTTGTGTGTACGAATTGTGTGAATGTGCCACAACATTTTACATCTCCTTGTGTCTGTGGCACCTAATAAATACAAAAGAGCCCAAATGTCTGTTTCTGCCCCAGATATAGACCTTTACATCAAGTCACAGCTCAAGCTAAAGATCACCTGGGTGTCAGGTTATTGGGAGAAGGCAGGAGAATGGGGTTAGGAGGGAGAGATAGGTCAGCTGTGATTGAAGGACGGGGTAAACCTGATGGGCCGAATGGCCTGATTCTGCTCTTATCACATGAACTTAGGTAGTCCTTTACATTGTCACATTACATTCAATCTGATTTAAGCTTTCTTCGGGTGCTCCTGTTTCCTTTCACACTCCAAAGACGTACTTGTTTGCAGTTTAATTGGCTTCTGTAAATTGTAAATTGCCCCTTGTGTATAGGATACTGTTGGTGTATGAGGTGATTGCTGGTTGGCACAGATTTGGTTCGCTGACGGGCTTGTTTCCACACTGTATCTCTAAAGTCTAAAGTAAAAGTCTAAAGCCTATTGCCTAGTTCCCCTTACAACAACTTCCAGAGGTCACCATTAACCAATGGCATGAATAATGTTAAAGGGTTGAGGATCTTGCAGTGAGTGCCTCAGTCCCTAACTCCTCATGTCCTTTCCACCATCTTTGAGTCATTTATCAGGAACATGAAAAAAATTGCCAGCAAGGCCTGGATCTCCAACAATGAAGAAATAAAACCCACACGCATCTGTGTATGAAACAACCAGATTCCCAGAGCAATTATGGTACATTTGGTAATCTGAAAGCTTAAGATCAATACATGTCGATCTTGTGAGTTTAATTTTAGATTCTGTCATCTTCAATGCTAATGCTCAGAGCTAATTATTTAATCCAACCAAATATAGCCGGTAAGCACTTGCACAGAATCTATCGAGACATGGAAATAGAAATGAAAGAAGGTCACGGACCTCCATAAACCTGATCCATTTTTAATTTTTAAAATATTTTTATTAGAAGCATATACATATAACAGCAAAACATGATTTGTTCACCAATTACATACATACTAGGCTTCTATTTTTTAATTTTAAATGTTGAAAGGTAGAGCTGTAGAGAAAGAAAGAAACGAGAAAAAAAACTATAAACTAATAGAGAGGGAAGGGTAAAAACAAAGGAAATTACCAATAACACGGTTTAGGAGATAGATCCGTAGATTACAAGGTGTAATTAATCATCCAGTCCTGAACTCAAGTTTCAGTCCAGCTTCCGTGTTGAACCAATTTACCTTTTTAGAAAATCAATAAATGGAGACCATATTCTAGCAAATTGTTCTGATTTGTCAATTAAGACAAGTCTGATTTTTTCCAAGTGTAAAATCTCAGACATCTCCATAATCCACATTTTAATTTTGGTGGTTGTTGGGTTTTTCCATAATTTTAGGATTAATTTTATATACTATAATCAAGAAAATGTCTTTGATTTATTGTGCGTTTTATACTTTGTTCTGATATTCCTGATATTATTAGTTTTGGATCAGGATCCAATTGAATGTTAACAACTTCAGAGATAATTTTAAAAATATCCATCCAAAATGTTTTAATTTTTATGCAGTTTACAAAGGTATGAGTTAAGTTAGCTTCTAGGCATTGACATTTATCAACCTGATCCATTTTTGATTAGATTATTGACAATCCTGAAACACCAAGCCTAATTTTGTTGCTTGATGCCGATATCCCTTTAATCTACCAAAGACGACACGGTGGCTCAGACGTAGAGTTGCTGCCTTACTGTGCCAGAGACGGACTGTGCCTCCCTCCAATCAGGGCCTATATGGATGATATGACCTTGGTGACCACAACAGTAGCTTGTGCAAGAAGGTTGTTACGAGAGTTAAATGATAATCTTAAATGCGCTAGATTGAAGATTAAGACTAGTAAATCACAGAGTATTTCTTTGGCAAAAGGAAAAGTAGTAGAGGGAAGGTTCTGTGTAGATGAAGAAGAAATCCCGTCTATAGTGGAGAAACATGTTTAAAGTTTGGGAAGGTGGATGACACTGAACAGGTTCAGCAATTTAGAAAATATGTTACTGATGGGTTAGAAAGGATAGAGAAATCAGGGCTTCCAGGCAAGTTGAAGTTGTGGTGTTTGCAGCTTGGGCTATTCCCTAGGTTGATGTGGCCATTGACGGCATATGAGGTGCCAATTTCTAAGATGAAAAGGTTAGAGAGATTATTTAGTTCATATATTAGGATATGGTTAGCAGTTCCATGGTTTCTTCGTAATGTGGCTTTATATGGGAAAGGTATTCTCCATTTACCATTGTCTAGCCTACAGAGGAGTTTAAGTGTGCTAAGTTGAGGTTAGAGTTGCAATTATCAGGGAGCAAGGATACCTTAGTTAGTAATCTGGTGCCAAGTGTAACTAGAGGGAGGGAGTGGAACTCAAAGCAGGCAGTAGAAGAAGTACAACCAGCTGTGAGGCATGCAGACCTTGTTGGTAGGGTGTAGCAAGGGGAAGGAGGCTTAGGCCTCAGCACATGGAAACCAGTGTGAAGGTCCAACAGAGAGGAGGACATTGGTTGTAGAGCAGGTACGATGTCAGGAGGAAGCAGTGAGATGTGTAAGGGCAGTAGCTCAGGGACAGTGGATGAACTGGGAAAGTGTAGACAAGAGGAGGTTCAGCTGGAGGGACCTGGAGGTGGGACATGTAGGTTTCCTTATAAGAGCTATTTATGATGTGCTGCCATCACTGCAGAACCTCCAACAATGGGTAGGTGGGGACCCGGTGTGTCCCTTGTGTTCAGAGGTGGCAACATTGAGGCATATTTTGTCAGGATTTAGAACTAGTCTTTTCTCAGGGTCGGTATACTTGGCGGCATAACCAGATATTGAAGTGCACGGCTGCAGCAATTGAGAGGAGGAGAGTACAGGTGCATTCAGTGGGCTTCAGGACTGGGAGTGTAGCGATTTGTTTTGTCCATGGGGGAGAGAAAGGTAGAGGAGGGAAGTTTGCAGATAGGTACGAGTCAGGCCAGTTACGGGGAAGCCAATGATTGGGAGATGCGGGTAGATTTGGGAGGAAAGCTTGGGGAGGGGATGGGGGAGGGCTTGGGTTGGGGGAGGGGGGGGGGTTGTTCTGGGTTGCCAGAACCAACTGTTGAGCCTTCCCGAGGTGTCGTGGGCCTAACTCAACAAAACAACAATGAAGGGAGGTGTCCACTTGAGAACCCCATTGATATACTTGCATCTACAGGGTTAGTTTTTTTTAAGAGAATTAATAGATAGGTATCTGGGTTTTTTTTTGCTTATGGAGTTAGTTATTGTAAGTTGGTGTATTTAGTTAGATAATATTTTGGTTTTGGGCTTGGTTTTCGTAGTTGAACACTGATTCTGGAGACATAGCATACGTACTTTGTGTTTTAATTGTAATTAGGTTCATTGGCTTGGTACAATTGTAAATTTTCCCAAGTCTGTGTAGGTTAGTGTAAGTGTGCAGGGATCGTTAGTCGGAGATGTATCGTTGGGCCGAAGGGCCTGTATCCGCGCTGTATCTCGAAACTACACAAAATTAAACTATCAATCTGGAGGTTTGCATGAAAAGCAAAGCTAGTGATGCAAAGCAGGGATTTGGGGTTCTGCTGAAGTCTATTTCTGGCTGACATGGACACAATGGGCTGAATGGCCTCTGCCCTGGTGAATTTCCATGATGCTCAGTCCCAGTTGGAATATACCGAGCGTTTTCATCCCCTCAGGGTAAAAAATTACTAACATTTCCAAGCCTTCAATTAAAGAAACATTAATCATATATGACTCACTTTGCTCCTAAATGACTAAACCCTTATGCACTTAGCCATAGATGTTTGCTATTTTCCACGCCAAACAAAAAAAAATGGCCCATCTACACTAGTCCCACCTGCCTGCACTTAGCGCATAAGCCTCCAAACCTCTCCTATCCATGCACCTTTCAGTCTGCAGAAGGTTCCCAAACTGAAACATCACCCACCCTTTTTCTCCAGAGCTGCTGCCTGACCTGCTGAGTTATTCCAACACTTTGTGTCTATCTTTGGTAGTAACCAGCATGTGCAGCTCTTTGCTTCCACTATCCTCGTACCTGTCCGACTGTCTCTTAAATTAACTTTGCTCTCACTAAACATGTTCGCATTTTGGCGCAGGGGTAGAGTTGCTGCCTTAAAGCGGATGCAGCGCCGGAGACCCGGGTTCGATCCTGACTACGGGTGCTGTCTGCACGGAGTTTGTACGTTCTCCCTGTGAACTGCGTGGGTTTTCTCCGAGATATTCGGTTTCCTCCCACACTCCAAAGACGTACAGGTTTGTAGGTTAACTGGTTTGGTAAATGTAAAAATTGTCCCTAGTGGGTGTAGCATGGTGTTAATGTGCGGGGATCGCTGGTTGGCGCGGACCCGGTTGGCCGAAGGGCCTGTTTCCGCGCTGCATCTCTAAACTAAACTAAACTAATTTTGTCCTAAAAGTATATCCTAAGGAAAGAACCTCTGACTATCAACCCCAGGAATCTGTTTCAGAGTTTTATGTTTCTTCCTGTGTGTGGCGTGCACAGCCTAAAGTTGTAGGACAACTTGTTCTATTTGATCTTATTTGATTGTGCACGCCGGGTTGATTGCATTCGTCGAAACAGGGCGGACCACGTGAAGGTTGCAATCTCCCACCCCAGAGTTTTATGTTTCAACGAGATTATCTTCTGAACTTCTAAACCCGGAGAACAATCTACAATCTTACCCAATCTCTCTTCAGAGGTCAAACCCATCATTAATTTAGTCAATCCACCTTTCAGTATGTCCAAGGCAAGTATACAAATCCTGGAGTACAGAGACCGTACTTGATCTCAACCTGAAATGCCGTCTGTCCATTTCCCTCCACAGAGGCCACCTGGCCCGCTGAGTTCCTCGAGCAGCTATTTTTCTGCATCAGATTCCAGCATCTGCAGACTTGCATCCCCTGGTATCACGAAAATCTGTCCAACTGCAGCAAGACTTGCTTACTCTTGTATTTTAAGACTCTTGCCGTAAAAGTCAACACATTATTCACCTGACCGGTCATTTGCTGTAATTGCATGTTTATTTGTAGTTTTATGAACAAGTAATTCACGAACAGAAGGCAAAATGCTCCTCACACCATAAAAGCATATTCTGTTCTTCCACACTTCCTACCAAAGTGTACGACCTCATATTTTCCTACAATGTAATCTAAATACGGCTGCTGCTTAATCTGTCTATATCTCTTTACACCCACCACACGGCTTATTTTCCCAGTTTGCTTTCTTACGCCAACTAACATGAATGTATTACATTCTTTCCGTCTATGCAAGCCATTAAAATGAATTGCAAATAAGTAAATCTTCAATGCAGATAATATGGTATCCAATTATTTGCAGACTCGTGGCTGGATTAAGACCCATTTAGTCCTACTCTTTGTTTATTATCCCAATGTACTCTCCATGGCAACATGTTATGGCTGCCCTTGTTGTGTGCTTGTTGCCAGCAGAGTGGCGCAGTGGGAGATTTGCTGCCTTACTGCGCCAGAGACCCGCGTTCGATCCTGACGATGGGTGCTGTCTGTATGGAGTTTGTATGTTCCCTCTGTGACCACGTTGGTTTTCTTCGTGGTGTTCTCCAGTTTGTTCCCAAACTCCACAGATGTGTAGGTCCGTAGGTTAATTGGCCTTGGTAAAAATTGTACATTGTCCCTAGTGTGTAGGATAGTGCTAGTGTGCAGGGTGATCGCTGATCGGCATGGACTCGGCGGGCCGAAGGGCCTGTTTCTACCCTGTATCTCTAAAGTCTAAAGTTCAGCATTCCAACTGGCCTTGTAGCGGCCTGCAGTGGCACAGGGTGGCAGAGCAGCGCTGGAGGACACCAGCAACAGAGCCTGGCCAGGACCATGCAACCCTGCTCCAGTGCAGTCGCCACGGCAACGGGCCTTCATCACCAAGTTTAGTTTAGTTTCGTTTTAGAGATACAGCGCAAGAACAGGCCCATCGGTTCACCGAGTCCGCACCGACCAGCGATCATCGCACATCAACACTATCCTACACACACACTAGGGACAATTTACATTTACCAAGCCAATTAACCTACAACACCTGTATGTCTTTGGAGTGTGGGAGGAAACCGAAGATCTCGGAGAAAATCCCATGCAGGTCACGGGAAGAATGTACAAACTCCGTACAGACAGCACCCGTAGTCAGGATCAAACCCGGGTCTCTGGAGCTGTTAGGCAACAACTCTACCAACGTTTGCACTACCATGGGTTACACAAAAAGCTGGAGAAACTCAGCGGGTGCAGCAGCATCTAAGGAGCGAAGGAGATAGGCAACGTTTCGGGTCGAGACCCTTCTTCAGACTTTGCACTACCATGGACTTGTTTTCTAATTGTGTTTTGCACTAATGTCTCTTTTCTTGCAAAATCTTTTCTAATTTCTCTATGTTACAGAATGTAAGTGCAATTTATGTATAAGTTGTGTTTTTGTGCGTTGTCTGGAGTCTTCGTGCTTGCAGTGCTGCTGCATAATCCGACTGAAAGGTAAATGCCATGCAGTTGGCATCTCCTCTTTCACGCAACAAACGGCCGAGAGTACATTTCATTTCAGTTGTTTCCCTGTTCTTGGGAGGTTACATTTCATTACTACACATGAACCACAGGTAAACACCCTGGAACCTGACCAATATGAAAAGGTTTAGCTGTAACTAGTTTCCCATCTGTCTGTGATGTTGAAGTCGTTAATTTATTTACTGCTTATTGTTGCAAGAGGGAGAAGGATATTGATCAATAAATACAAGGAGATAGCAGTGACAAACTATTCTCTGCGTCTAAGATAGACACAAAAACCTGGAGTAACTCAGCGGGACAGGCAGCTTCTCTGGAGAGAAGGAATGGGCGATGTTTTGGGTCAAGATGCCACCCATTCCTTCTCTCCAGAGATGCTGCCTGTCCCACTGAGTTACTCCAGCATTTTGTGTCTAACTTTGGTTTAAACCAGCACCTGCAGTTCTTTGTGTAGACTCAGACTCAGTCTGAAGAAGGGTCGCAACCCGAAACGTCGCCCATTCCTTCTCTCCAGAGATGCTGCCTGTCCCGCTGAGTTACTCCAGCATTTTGTGTCTACCTGCAGTTCTTTCCTACATATCCTCTGTGTCTGATGTTGTGCTATCTTGAGATCTTTGGTTGTGCTTAACTGAAGCTTAAAGTAGGGACACTATTGTTGATTGGGAGGACTGAAGCAAGAACGGACAATATTCAAGGTGCTTCCTGAAATGCAATAGCCCTTCTTCCTGTTCGGTTCCGGTGATGTGCACTGTATTGCATTGTAATGGAGCAAAAACCCATCTACAAACAAGTCAATAGCTATAGATACATTGCACAATTAGTTTGAATTTTGGAACACTGTATGTTAAGAAAGAACTAGTAATTAGGTAATTGTGGAGAGATGTCCAAACAATGGCAATAATGTTATAAATATTTTTATTTATTTAAAAAAATGAGCCACACCGAGGTGTAACGGAGAGTTGCTGCCTTACAGTGCCAGAACCGGGTTCAATCCTGATCACAGAGATTGTACCTTCTCTCTGTGACCACGTGGGTTTTCTCCGGGTGCTCTGGTTTCATCCCACAATCCAAAGACGTAGAGTTTTGTAATTTAATTGGCTTTGGTAAATTTGTAAATTGTCCCTAGTGTGTAAGATAGTATTTGTGTATGGGGGAATCACTGGTTGGCACGTACTCAGTGGGCCGAAGGGCCTGTTTTCACGTTGTATCCCCAAAGTGTAAAGATGAGACCACAGATAATGCGGATTTCTAAACATGGTTCCAATGTTGAGAAATTAGATGAGACAATAGGACTATTGCCATTAAAACAA
Source organism: Raja brachyura (assembly GCA_963514005.1). Next base: position 62,795,198 of record OY740790.1, on the reverse strand, counting down.
TGAAGGTTAAAATGTTTTAAGTTCATGTACTGCTTTGAAAGGAGGAGGAGCAAAAGGTAACTTTTTTAGATTGTAGTGGTCCCTGGAAGGAAGGAATGGGTGGCGTTACGGGTTGAGACCCTTCTTCAGACATGTAAACATTGGCTTTCCCGAAATATCACCCATTCCTTCTATCCAGAGATGCTGCCTGTCCAGCTGAGTTACTCCAGCATTCTGTGTTTTGCTCAAGATTTAAGCATCTGCAGTTCCTTGTGCCTCCAACATCTTAGCGTGTTTTGTTGACGGATGGTGGAATGCTTTGCTGTGCAGAGAGAAGAAATTCTACTGAATCTTCCGAGGAGCAAACGTGTGGACATTTGTAGCAGGCTACCGGTAGAAAAGAGATCTGTAGGATGTGAATCCAAGGTGGGGGTGGGAGATTGCAACCTTCACCTGGTCCATCCTGTTTCGACGAAAGTAGGCATGCAGGTGCAGCAGGCAGTGAAGAAAGCGAATGGTATGTTAGCGTTCACAGCAAATGGATTTGAGTATAGGAGCAGGGAGGTTCTACTGCAGTTGTACAGGGCCTTGGTGAGACCACACCTGGAGTATTGTGTACAGTTTTGGTCTCCTAATCTGAGGAAAGACATTCTTGCCATACAGAGAAGGTTCACCAGACTGTTTCCTGGGATGGCGGGACTTTCATATGAAAAAAGACAGGATAGACTCGGCTTGTACTCGCTAGAATTTAGAAGATTGAGGGGGAATCTTATAAAAACTTACAAAATTCTTAAGGGTTTGGACAGGCTAGATGCAGGAAGATTGTTCCCGATGTTTGGGAAGTCCAGAGCAAGGGGTCACAGTTTAAGGATAAGGGGGAAGTCTTTTACGACGGAGATGAGAAAAACATATTTCACACAGAGAGTGGTGAATCTCTGGAATTCTCTGTTGAGGCCAGTTCATTGGCTATATTTAAGAGGGAGTTAGATGTGGCCCTTGTGGCTAAAGGGATCAGGGAGTATGGAGAGAAGGCAGGTACAGGATACTGAGTTGGATGATCAGTCATGATCATATTGAATGGCGGTGCAGGCACGAAGGGCCGAATGGCTTACTCCTGCACCTATTTTCTATGTTTCTATGTTTCTATGTTTCTATGAGGGGAGGCAACAGGAAACCATCGGATTTGCAGACTCAAGAGAAGAGATGGGAAGAGTTTGGCCATGGGGGAGGAGGACAACCAGGATTATCCGCGCTGTATGGCAGCAAGCAAATGTGTTCCACATCCCGGCTAAAACACTAAGTGAGGGAGGGGGAAGAACAATGGACAATTGGGACCGGGCGTGGGGCAGAGGGGAGGACAAAGGAGGAACCAGCGTACTGTGTAACTTTGTCAGCGCTGTAGGTGGCCACTATTTGCGTAATTTGGGTGTGCAAGCAAAGAATTTCACAGTGCCTTGCCATGTGTGGCAATAAGGTATTGCATTCCATTCAATTCCAAGTGTTGGAGTAACTCAGCGGGTCAGGCAGCATCTCTGGAGGACATGGATAGATGACTTTTCAGATCGGGATCCTTCTTCTTGAGACTGGAAAGGGTCCGGATTCGAACATCACCAATCCATGTCCTCCGGAGATGCTGCCTGAGCCGCTGAGTTTCTCTGGCACTTTGTGTTTTGCTCAAGATTCCAGCATCTGCAGCTCCTCGTAGACTGCAGAGCCACAAGTTGGTTCCAGGTGGTTTGCAAATGCAATGAGGTTTCTGTCCTTCCTTTTGCGGTTTATTTTCCTTTCCTTCATGTCATCCCAAACCTTTAAACCATTGACTTTAGAGTCATTAGACTTTAGAGACACAGCATGGAAAGAGGCCCTTCGGCCCACTGAGTCCATGCCGTCCAGCAAACACCCCGTATACCAGCACTAGCTCTACACTCTAGGGACAAATTACAATTTTACCCAACCCAATTAACCTACTAACCTGTACATATTTGGAGTGTGGGAGAAAACCGGAACGCCGGGTGAAATTCCACGCGGTCACGGGGAGAACGTACACACCCGTGAAGGTGGTCACTAGTGATGGGCCTGTTGACCAAAGGAACTGACTCCTACATTTACACACTGTCTAGGCCATTCGCAGTTTCACACAGCTTCATTACATATCCCCTTGGCCTCTTATGCCCCTGTCCCACTTAGGAAACCTGAACGGAAACCTCTGGAGACTTTGCGCCCCACCCAAGGTTTCCGTGCGGTTTTCGGAGGTTCCCGGAGGTGTTTGTCAGTCTCCCTAATGGTCGAAAGTGGTTTCCGCTTCCTCGCTGGAACATAGAAAAAGCGCAAACCACTTTCGACCATTAGGGAGACTGACAAAAACCTCCGGGAACCGCACGGAAACCTTGGGTGTTGCGCAAAGTCTCCAGAGGTTTCCGTTCAGGTTTCCTAAGTGGGACAGGGGCATTACATTCTACGTGAAAAAAATGTCAACCCAGGAAATATTTCTTCATAATGAAACTTCCAGATCGCTAATGGTATCCTCACTACTCTGTGCAGTGATATTAAATCTTTCCTATAATATGGTGACCAGAAGTGTATGCATAATTGAGACCTAAGTGGTGTGTATGGGCATAACGGAAGAAGGTTGGAAAATAATCTTGAGTGGGCTATTTGGCTCCTCTGTGCCACTTACTGGTGGTAGCCCCAGATCACTTAATTTCTGCCTCGAATCTATTCAATGACTGAGCCGCCACAGCCTCCTTGGATAGGGAATTCCAAATATCACTTGAATGGCTGACAAATGAACAGCAGATGCTGGTTTACAAAATAAAAGCACAAAGTGCTCAATGGGTCAGACAGCATGTCTGGAGCACATGGATGGGCCCCGACGTTTTGAGTCGGGACCCTTCTTCACACTGATGTATAATGGATGACCCTTCTTCACACTAATGTGTAGTGCGTGATGTATGGTCACTGTTTTACCATTGCCGAGTCCTCATTTTGCATGTAGGATTTTGCCAATGAGTGATGATTCCAATGATCCACCCTGTGTTCGTCGTTTTACTCGTGAGTTAACATGACGACTCGATCACTTTATCATGAATGCAGAAAACACATTAAAGGGATTGCAAGTATGGTTTTGTCTAAATATTTTGCACAGCACTAATTAATGAGCTTTGTAATACATTTGCAGATTTGTGCTTCTATTTGTTTAAAATTGTTAATTGAGGAAAGTTAACTATGAAACAAACCACTCCGTTTAAGTAAGCTGTAGATTTTTTTATGTGAGTTATAATTCACCATGATGAGCGACACAAAGAATTCTTGGCCTTGCTCTGACTGCTCCGACTGTTGTGATTTATTGTTTAATGCAAGGTTTTCATTTACTAGCTTCAGCCTGATTGGACTTACTTCCAGTGGTTGAATCTGAGTGAGTCATGGTCTTGTGGTTATTTTATTAAAGACCAAGCCCAAGCTGGATTCTCGTTCCATAAGCAATTTTACATTTCACTCAATAACGTAAAGGCTTCATGGTTCCTTTTGACTGTTTTACGATCAGTTTTTTGTTGCACTGAGTTGAGCATTTTGCATTTTTTGGTTAGTGGCTGCTGTAAAAAAAAATGGTTGTAGATGTCACAGAGTGATACAGTGTGGAAACAGGCCCTTCGGCCCAACATGCGCGCACTGGCCAACATGTTCTCAGCTACACTAGTCCCACCTGCCAGCATTTGCCAGCATTTGGTCCATATCCCTCCAAATCTGTCCTATCCATGTACCTGTCTAACTGCTTCTTAAATGTTGGGATAGTCCCTGCCTCAACTACCTCCTTGGGCAGCTACCTCCATACATCCACCACCCTTTGTATGAAAAGGTTACCCCTCAAATCTTTTCCCTTTCACCTTAAACCTATGTCCTCTGGTCCCCGATTCACCTTCTATGGGCAGAGACGTCCCAATCTATTCCTCTCATGATCTTATTATGCACCTCTATAAGATCACCCCTCATCCTGCTGCGCTCCAAGGAATCCTGTCGCCCCACATTCTGCTGCGCTCCAAGGAATAGAGTCCCAGCCAAATCAACCTCTGCCTATAGTTCAGACCCTCTGGTTCTGACAACATGTATTTTCAATGCCAGGGAGAGTTATTCCTCAGGAAATTAACTGGAGAGTCAACCATGGAATGGGTTGGACATAGCTATGGAAGGCACCGGCTCGAAAGGGCTTGTCCCTTGTCTGATGAAGTTATCTCAGTCCTACTACGCAAAATAGATTCTAGATTCATTTAATTGTGATTAATACTTGGGTAACTACTGGGCAGTACGGTGGCACAATGGTAGAGTGATTGCCTTACAACGTCAGAGATCCGGGTTTGATCCTGACTACGGGTGCTGTCTGTACCAATTTTGTCCATTCTCCCTGTGACCGTGTGGGTTTCCTCCGGGTGCTCCGGTTTCCTCCCACATGCCAAAGGCGTACAGGTTTGTGGGTTTATTGGCTGGCTTTGGTAAAAATTGTAAATTGTCCCCCGAGTGCAGTATAGTGCAGGCATACGGGAGGATCGCTGGTCGGCGCGGACTCGTTGGGCCAAAGGGCCTGTTTCCATGCTGTATCTCTAATGTCTTAATCATAGAATTTAAGAGTCCACGTCACATTCATATATAGTGTCAATTAACACTTTGTTTCATGAATGGGAATGACAAGTTTAGGATCATTTGGAATGCATCCATTTTTTGAGCCTGAACCAGAAATGAAACCATTTGACGTAGTTTCCACCGGTGAAACTGGAAACACCATCTGCCCAGAATGAGCACAGTAGATGGTTCTGTAACCCTGGCCAATACTCACTACTAAGGAATCTTCCTATCTGTAGCTGGTGGACCCATGGATGTGTTAGAGCACCAGCAGTACCCATGGTATGGTCCAGACGTGGTGCCATTGCACTCGGTTGATTTTAAGCGAGAAATCATCTTGTGCAGCGCAGGTTTATAAGCAGCACGTGATCCAGTATCAATTTTACCCAGAGCTGTTTGAGTTGGGAATAGTTTTAAGGGGCTGTCCCACTGCGGCGACCTAATTGGCGAGTATAGAAGAGTTTAGGAGAGTTTGAAAAATGTCAGGGTTACACAAAAAGCTGGAGAAACTCAGCGGGTGCAGCAGCATCTAAGGAGCGAAGGAGATAGGCGACGTTTCGGGTCGAGACCCTTCTTCAGACAAACAAAAAATACCTTTGTCCCCCTCCGTCCCCACCTCAATGAGTTCCGCGCCCACCAAAAAAAACAAAAAAAAGTACTACACTTTCAAAAATGTCATGTTGAAGACCTCCTTCAACTATGTTGAAGACCTCCTTCAACCTCCTTCGACTATGTTGAAGACTAGCTTTGACTAGCTACGGGAAAATTGGATACCGAATAGTGGAGAGTGAAGACGGCCTCCCATCGACCTCCCCTCGACTATGTTGAAGACTATCTATGAATACCTTTGACTTCCTTCGATCACCTTCGACTACCCTCGATTACCTACGAATAACATGCCGACTTATTACGACCTACTTCGACTAAACCTACGAGTAAACAAAAGTATCGATTTTTTCCATGGCGACCTTTTTTTACTCGCGGGCGTTTTTCAACATGTTGAAAATTACACCGTGACCTAACTGCGGCCTCGAGTACGCGGGGACTAATCTCGAGCATGAAGGAGAGTTACAAAGACCTCCTAGGACCTCAAGTCGACCATGTTGCGAATATGAGTCGAGGGCAAACTCGCCAGAACTCGTAGATTAGGTCTCCGCAGTGGGCTGCCCCTTTAGTTTAGAAATACAGCACGGAAACAGGCCCTTCAGGTCACAGAATCCACGCCAACAACCGATTCTCACTGGTTCTATGTTATTCCACTTTCTTATCCATTCCCTGCACATTCGGGGCAATTTTACGGAGTCCAATTAACCTACAAACCCACACGTCCTTGGGACATGAGAGGAAACCAGAGCACCTGGAGGAAATCCAGGAAGAACATGCAAACTCCGCACAGACAGCACCAAGGTTAGATTGAACCCAAGTCCCTGGAGCTCTACCAGCTGCACCACTGTGCCGCCCTTTCTGCGAGAGTAATTCTGAGTGAGATTGCACCACTTCTATGCAAGGTCCATGTTAGTTTGTAGAAACAAGGAAATGCAGTTGCTGGTTCACGCAAATAAACACAAAGTGCTGGAGTAACTCAGCGCGTCAGGCAGTAACTCTGTAGAACATGGATAGATCTGCATCTCTGGTATGTTCTCCAGAGCTGCTGCCTGACCTGTTGAGTTTCTCCAGCACGTTGTGGCCTTCCAGGTTAGTTTTAGTTTTCCTGATGTGTCCCTGCTATCATTACCTCTGTGCCGCACATTACTGACATAACTTGGATAGTAGAACCACACGTGACAAGTATCATGGGGCTGTCTCTGTAGAACTGGGAATACATGGTGTTTTGTTCTTGCAGCGTCTCGTTGCTGAGATGGAGAGAGTCTGCACCAGCAGGACAATCACTGGCGCAAGGCTGATCACCCCGCGTTCAATGTTCAATTTACAGAGAGGTTTAGCGTACGGGGTGATCGCTGGCCGGCGTCGACTCGGTGGGCCAAAGGGCCTCTTTCCACACCGTATCTCTGCAGTCAAAAGCTTCCTGTACACTCTACAGGGCCTGTCCCACCAGCATGCAACTATGCGATTAGCGCGACCTAATGTGATCGCTTGAGCCGTCCGGCGTCGCGGGGCCGGTCCCACTTCGATCGCCGGAGCCGTGCGGAATTGTGCGGACTATGTCCAAAAATTCCGCACGGCAACGGCTTGTCGGCTCGCAGTCGCCTCGACATTTACACACCGCCCGGACATCGTGCCTCCGTGAAGCTATTTGTAAGTGCCTCCATGACCCTCTATGTGTGTGGCTCCGTGGCCCTGTGTGTGTGTGTGCCTCGGTGCCCCTCTCTGTGTGCCCCGCTCTGTCCTGGCAAACTTACCTTGGACTTCGCTCCAAGTTCGCCTCACTTTGCGCCGTGTTGCGCCACTCACCCGACCTCCGCGCGGCCCCTGCTGCCGGTTTGGTTGCGCTTGCCGCATGCAGGCGCATGCTGGTGGGAACGGCCCTGTACAGGGGATCACCCGACCTCCGCGCGGCCCCCGCTGCCGGTTTGATCGCGTTCATCACATAGAGTTGCATGCTGGTGTGACAGGCCCTTACGGGTATCTCCACTGGTGAAAGGGAGGCCCCACCTGTTTTCCGGTGGCTGGGCTCCTATGTGGCGTTAAATTGTCTTTGGTTTGCGTGTTGTCTCGGCAGCTGTCGGAGAAAATAAATCCCAGTTTTATGACAGGTGTGTCCTTTGTGTACAGGTTGTTGATTCTGTTGTTCCGATGACAGAATCCACAGGGTGGATTCTGTTGCTTTAGGCCTGAGTGCAGACTCATCGCAAGCACAGACGCTGAATTTCACCTGCAATAATGCAATGACACACACTCATTTCCTAGCTTTAGTTTAATTTACAATAGAGGTACAGCGCGGAAACAGGCCCCCTTCACCCCACCGAGTCCGTGCCGGCCAGCGATCCCCGCACACTAACACTGTCCTACACACACTAGGGAAAATGTACAATTTTACCGAAGCCAATTAACCTCCAAACCTGTAGGTCTTTGGAGTGTGGGAGGAAACTCACACGGGTCGCGGGGAGAATGTACAAACTCTGCACAGACAGCGCCCGTAGCCAGGATTGAACGTAGGTCTCTGGTGCTGTGAGGCAGCAAATCGACCTCTGTCCCAATATCTGTCCAGTGCTCAAATGCTTCGATCACAGCCACATCATTACAGTGACTAGGCTCCGAGCGGGATGGGACGGGTCTGGACTGTCTGCTCAATGTTCCAGGGTTTCGATGTTTCAGATGTGACAGAGAGGTACAAAAGGTGGAGGAGTTGCAATACTAATCAGGTAGAATGTCGCAGCTGTGCTCAGGGAGGACATACTGGAGGGTGCATCCATTGAGGCGATATGAGGAGAGCTCAAATAGAAGAAAGGTGCAATCGCCCTGATGGGATTATATTGTCAGTCTCTCAGTAGCCAGCAGGATCTCCATGGGCGGCACGGTGGTGCAGCAGGAGAGACCCTTCTTCAGACTGATGTGGGGGGGGGGGGGGGGCGGGAAGACGAAAGGAAGAGGCGGAGGTGTTGGACGAAGCTTGTGCTTGGTCACAGTTTGCATTAACCAACCGGATCTACCGGTGGCTCAGCACTTCAACTCCCCCTCCCATTCCAAATCCGACCTTTCTGTCCTGGGCCTCCTCCATGGCCAGAATGAGTCCCACCGCAAATTGGAGGAGCAGCGCTTCGGTTTACACCCCTGCGGTATGAACATTGACTTCTCCAATTTCAGGTAGTCCTTGCTTTCTCCCTCCTTCCCCTCCCCTTCCCAGCTCTCCCACAGCCCACTGTCTCCGCCTCTTCCTTTCTTCTGTCCGCCCCCTCCGCCCGCACATCAGTCCGAAGAAGGGTCTCGATCCGAAACGTCACCTATTCCTTCGCTCCATGGACGCTGCCTCACCTGCTGAGTTTCTCCAGCTTTTTTGTCTACCTTCGATTATTCCAGCATCTGCAGTTCTTTTTTAAACATTAGGTCTGTAGGCACGGTATGAATGTAAATTGTCCATAGTGTGTGTCGGATATTGTTAATGTGCGGGCATCGTTGGTCGGTGCGGACTCGGTGGGCCGAAGGGCCTGTATCCGCGCTGTATCTCTAAACTAAACTAAACTAACCTTGATCGTGTTTGTACAAGTGTATGGTGGAGGGCACGGTATGTTTCGGTAATTCTAACGCTCAAGGGCAAAAGAGGTTGCAGAAGGTTCCAAATGAGGTTCACCAGTGATCATTGCCCTGTCCTTCATGTGTACTGGCCACGCCAGCGTTGAAGGCACTGTCCAAGAAGGCAGTTAGCATCAGCAAAGCCACACTCTCTTCTCGTTGCAATCATTGGGAAAAAGATACAAGAGCCTGTAAACTCTTATCCCCTTATGGTTGCAGGGAAGAAATTTTTCTTGAACCATCCTACACATCCTTAAACACGACCCAGATATGTGACTTTATAAAAAATATATACCAAGATTTAAGAATATAACGATAGACCCAGTGGAAGAAGCAATGAATATTAAGGCGGACACAAAAATTAATATCATATCTATATAAAGGTATTCTTAATAGAGAATTGCCATCAACAGAGGCAATTAAAGAAGACTGGGAAAAAGATTTAATGATAAAGATTTCTAAAGAAACATGGGAGAGGTATTTGATATATATAGCAATGTTACAAAATGTTGAGATTTTAAAAATCAAGTCTGCAATTTATCCCATCAGATAAAGCATAAAAAGAAGTTTAATTTGACACCTAATTCGCTTTCATATCTTCAGTATTAAGAAAGTTATGACCATTTTCATACTCGGAAATTAGCATCTTGTTCCCCATTGCCTTTCAATTGACTTAACTCAAAAGCTGTGATCTAGAACAGTTAAAAGCCCATAACTTTCTTAAAAATTAAGAGAACTCAATTAAATTTTCAGTTATTATAGATTGAAGCATTCTGAAACAAATATGAAACAATCTTACTTGGATGACCTGAAATTAAAGCATATAATTAGTTAGTTATCTAATTGTAGCTAATTACAAAATTCAATGACTAGATCTAAGCATCTATCCATTTCTTAAGAAAAGATAAACTTTTTTTGAATTGCCTAAGTGTTCAAATAACATTCACACAATAATCCACAATATAACATAATTTTTAAATCTAATTTTCATGAATTTCTAGGCCAAATGGAAGGAATTTAGTGTTTAATGCCTGTAAATTAATGGCCATTTAAATCAACAAGCGAGTGGGTTTTAGTGGAATGCAGTGGATTGGAACGTTGCGGTTTGCGGTGAAGTCAGGAGGAAAAATACTGTTGATTCATACATTTTTTTGGGCCCCATTTCGCAACATGAAAATGTGATTAAAGCCTCCATAAAAACCAACTTTTAATATAAAAATAAACTGTGTACCTTTTTTTCTCCCCTACGCAAAATCCTTCCCGTTGTCGGCGCTCACGGCTTTTGAAGATGATTTTTAAATTACTCTAGTTAATAAATAATCTAGTGTAATTTAAAAATACCTTCATGAATGAAATGTCGGAGCGATTTTTCTTCCGCAACGAAATCGCCTGACATGGATCGATTTTCCCAGTCTGCAGAAAAACGGCACTTTAAGCCCGCCCCCATCGGAAAGGCGCCAAAGTCACGCACAAGGGGAGCGGCAGAACTGCAGCGCTGCTCAAGGTAAGTTTTCTAACATACCTAATATATATACATAAATGTTCGATTAACACTAGACATAATTTAATTCAATTTAAAATATTACACAGATTATATTATTCAAAAGTTAGGTTGAATAAATTTTATTCAAATATTTCTCCCATCTGTGATAAATGCGTTTCTCAAAATGCCAACTTCACACATTCTTTCGTTTCTTGCACAAAACTTCAAAGATTTTGGTGTGATATATTTGATATATTCACTAGTTTATTTAACATAAAAATGGAACCTAGCATGGAAATGATTCTCTTTGGAGTATTAGGAGATGGAAACAAATTAAATATATCCCAAATCTCATTTATTAATTATGGTTTAATAATAGCGAAAAAACTGATACTCAAATTCTGGAAAAAGGCCACTATACCAACACTCAAAATGTGGATTGGTAATATGTTGGAAACGACCCATTTGGAAGAATGAGACTCCTCCTGATAGAAAAAAAAGACCAATTCTTAACGAGTTGGTCTCCATTTATTGATGTTGTGGATTCATGGGGTGTAATAACATCGTAAAATTAAAAATTCTGGGTTTGAGTGAAAAATGATTAAGAACAAAAAAATATATATATCGACTTGTGGCGTGTGAGAATCTCCATTCTGCTTCACATTCTCACTTATCTCTTTCTTTACACTACACTCACTAGACTATTCTTTACTCTTCGATACTTCTTTCTTTCTAATTCCTTTTTTTAAAAAAAAGGAAGTTGTACAAAGAATGTTTTAATAATTCTGGGAACCTGTAAAAAGGTACCATTAAAATGTAATGTGCTTACTTCTAATAAATAAATTAAATAAAAAATAAAATCAAAATCACGACCCTATCTCAGCACCAAACCACTACCAACTCTCCACTGCTGAAATTGTGCTAGGTACTAGGGGCGGCACAGTGGCGCAGCGGTCAAGTTGCTGCCTCACAGCGCCAGAGACCCAGGTTCGATCCTGACTACGGGTGCTGTCAGTACGGAGTTTATACATTCTCCCCGTGACCGCGTGAGTTTTCTCCGGGTGCTCCGGTTTCCTGGATTATCTCTATTTCCCTTCTTAAACAAAGTAACAGTATTGTCTACTCTCCAGTCCTCTGGTACATCACCTGTGGCGAGAGAGGATAGAAAGATGTTCATCAGGCCCAACAATCTACCATTCTACATTTCCTTGAGCATCTTCCGCTTTGATCTGTGTTTTCACACCTGACCCTTCCATATCTCTCTGTCTCCCTGCAGGTTTGTAGATTAATTGGCTTCGGTAAATTCTAAATTGTCCCTAGTGTGAAAGATAGTGCTGCCATACGGGGTAATACTGATCAGCAGTATTCACCAAGAATAGCATGGACATTGAGGTCAGCATGGGGTATACCAGTATGTCAAGGAATTTTAAGATCAAGATGGAGGTGGTGTTAACATCGGGGATCCCCTTTCCAGGGGTCGCTGGAGAAGCGCACCGACCACTGGCCGCAGGCCTACAACATCTTGGAGCCTCGGTCTGTGGAGCTTCTGGCGGCAGGCGTGGAGCGGACCTTCCATCGTGGAGCGGGCGATCCCTCACCAGGGGTCGCCAGAAAAGAGCTCCGACCGCCCGCCTGCGAACTACAACGTCTAGAAGCCGCGGTCTCCGGTAAGGAGGAGGCCGATTGGGAGCTCCGGGCCGCAGGGTGTGCTCGACCTGTCCTGACGTCGGTGTTCCGACCAACCCTTTTTTAATTGTAATGCTGCATGGTAAATTATATTTATAAATTATAAATAAATAAATTTGAACTTGAACTCCTGAAGAGCATTAATTCCTCATGGCCTGAGGAGATCTATCCCACAATGGAGAGAGGCAAGAGAGGAGATGGACACAAAATACTGGAGTAACTCAGCGGGTAGGCAGCATCTCTGGAGAGAAGGAATGGGTGACGCTTCGTGTCGAGACCCTTCTTCAGACTGAGAGTCAGGGAAGAGGGAGACAGAGATATGGAAGGGTAAGTTGTGAAAACACGGATTAAAGCAGTCGATGATCAAGGAAAGATAGATAGTTGGGCCCGGTGAATACCTCTGGATCCTCACTAGCCAGAGGGCTGGAGAGTAGACAATAGTGTCACTTTAAGAAGGGAAATTGGGATAATCCAGGAAGTGATAAGTTGCTGAGCCCAACATCGGTGAAAGGGAGATAGTTTAACAGAGATGTGTGAGACAAGTTTGTTTACACACACAGTGGGGTCGCCATCTTGAGTGGTGGAAACAGTCACAGTACTGGTCTTTACAAAACACTTAAATAGGCACATGGATATGCAGTGAATGCAGAGATGTGGTTTAATTAGGCATCACATCCGGCATAGACATTGCGGGCCGAAGGGCCTGTTCCTGTTCTGTGTTCCACACCCCATGATTGTAAAGTCTAAATAATTATAAAGTAACAAAGTGAAGCCAGGGACTGTCCCAAAATAATAAAGACAGATGCAGCTGATCAAAATGTTTCAAGTATTTAAACAGGGGACTTTTATGGAACAGAAACGTAATCTCCAGGCGTTACATATTTGACAAGAGAGTCATTCAGAATGTCCTAAACTGCAAATTAGCGGGATTTCAACATATTGTAAGAGGGAATATTGCAGAAGTGTTGATGAGTAGATCATTAATTCACTTCCTGTCTGCATTAAGACACGTTTACTCATGCTAACATGATTGTTGTGAAGTGGGTCACACCCAACAACCCCAAATACAACCAACAACTCTGCCTCAGGCCTGTAGAAAGACAGTTCTCACACTCAGGAAAGGCTTTCCCCCTCTGTTATCAGGTTGCTTAACAGTGCCTCCATAAGCTAGGGTACTGTCAAACTCAAGGCCACGAACACCACGAGTGAACAAAGGAGGAAGACTGACTCAACTTTATCGCCTTCCATCACAGTGAGGAATGTTGATTCCACTGTGGTGGAAGTTTATGTTAAAATGATTGCGTAACGTGTTCCTTTTTTACTTGCATTGCTGCATGGTAATTCAAATACCACTGTACCCAGGGCTGCCAACTCTTACGCATTGAGCATGAGAATCACGCATTTGTCCAAATTCTCACGCTCTAACGCTGATCACATATTTCCCACGCTCTGTCGTGAGAAATTCTGTGATCAACGAGAATTTCCAAAAACTCATATCAACGGCATGGGCCGCGGGTGTTGGAGAGCCAGGGCGGAGGGAGGGATGGGGCGGAGGGGGCAGATGCGGACGGGGAGCCGGGGTTGGCGGGTTTTTGACGGGCTGGCGAGTCGCTCGCTGCAGCTCCAGCCATGGAGCAGCCTCAGCGCAAGTCCCGTGCCGTCGAAGGCATCGGATGTGTTGTGCCTCTGACGTTAGAGTCTCTGTGCCGAATTCGCCCTGGTGACCGGCATGGATCGACCCGAAACCTTTAGAAGGGTCTCGACCCGAAACGTCACCCATTCCTTCTCTCCAGGGATGCTGCCTGTCCCGCTGAGTTGCTCCAGTATTTTGTGTCTCTCTTCGGTTTAAACCAGCATCTGCAGTTCCTTCTCACACAATGAGACCCAACAAGACGACTTTGAAGCCAGTACCACCCGGGTGGGGGAGCGACGGAGAGAGAGGGGATGTTAAAGAATTCGATATTCATACTCAATCGGGGAAATTAGTTGATATTTGTCTAAATTGATATTTGGTTCATCTTTAAATGTAAGTATTGGATTCATGTATCGCGGGAACAAAGAAGCAAAGGCAAGATGGTAAATATAAACTACAAATTAACTTCAGAAAATGAAACTTGCAGAGATAAACTTTGCCCTTCACTTTACAAAGAATAACCTCCAGGGTTATGCAGTAAATGTCATTCAAATACTCTGCAACCTTGGGATAATATTTGTTCATGTTCAAATCCGATAGGCAAGTCTTGATTTGTTCAATATTATATTTAGTTCAAAGATACAGCATGGAAACAGGCCCTTCGGCCCCTCGAGTCCGTGCCGACCATCGATCACCCACTCACACTTTCCCATCCACTCGCTACACACTAGGGGGTAATTTACAGAGGGCCAAATTAACCTACAAACCCGCACGTCTTTGGGATGTGGGAGGAAACCGGAGCACCCGGAAGAAACCCTCGCGGTCACAGGGAGAACATGCAAACTCCACACAGTCAGCACCCGAGACCAGGATCGAACCCGGGTCTCCAGCGCTGTGGCATACTTGAGCCTCTGCTGATATGCCGGGATGATTACCCAATATTACTGATTATTATTCCATTGTATTATTGATTTGATTTGATTTGATTTGATTTGATTTGATTTTATTATTTGTCATTCGAACCTCAAGAGGCTCGAACGAAACTCCGTTTCTACATGCCATACACAATTCATAAAAAAAGACAGACAATTCAATTCACACAAACATCCATCACAGTGAATCTCCTCCTCACTGTGATGGAAGGCAAAGTCTTCTCTCTCCCCCGCACCATCTCTGTCCCGAGGTCCAAGCTGCAGGCGGGCGGTGTTAAGTCCCACGGCCTTTGAGGTAGCGCCGGGCGATGTACGGCCCCGCTCTAGGCCCAAAGGTCACAGTTGGAGCCCCCGGCGGGCGCTGGAATGTCCCACGGCCATGAAAGCCGCGCCGGGCGATGTACGGCCCCGCTCCGGGTCGCTCCAACCCCGCGACACGGGCTGGAGACGCTGTGTTGCGGGAGCTCCGGAGAGCGGTCTCTCACCCGGACCCGCGAGCTCCCGATAGTCCACCGGTCTGCAGCTGGAGCTGGAGCTCAGGGGTCGAGCCACAGCGGCGAGCCACCACCGCCCCCCACGTTCGAGGCCAGCCAGCCCCACGACGGTGAGTCCGCAGCTCCGTGACTGGAGCCCCCAGGTCGTCCCGGTCGGAGGCCGCTCCACGGTGCTAGGCCCCAACGACAACGGAGACCCGACAGGGAAAAAGTCGGGTCTCCCGTGCAGGGAAGAGATTTAAAGTTTCCCCCTCTTCCCCCCCCACCCCCCACATATACACAGTTACAAACAATACAAAAAAAAAACACGAACAACTACATTTAACTAGACAAAAAATAAAAAAAAAGACAGACAGGCTGTAGGGGCCGCTGCAACGTGAGTCGCGCCCGCCCACCAGATTGATTATATATGTTGGCCCGTTCTACTTTATCTGTAGATCGTGAAAAGTTAGCTTGCATTTACTGGATAGCACGCCACGAAAGTTTTTCCCTGTACCTCGCCACAGATGGCAATAGTAAACTAAATCAATCTATTTACATGTATCTGTGTGTTGTTGCTTTAACCGGCCTGTTAAGGTGCAGCAAACTGAGATGTCATTGTTCTGATGTCGTTGCACGCGACAACTAAACACTCTTGTCTTCATTCTACACTTGAAATGACCACAATGACATTTAAACGGCATTTGGACAGGTACACGTGTAGGAAGGAAGTGCAGATGCTGGTTTAAGCCGATAGACACAAAGTGCTGGAGTAACTCAGCGAGTCAGGCAGCATCTCTGAATAGAAGGAAAGGGTGACGTTTTGGGTCGAGACCCTTCTTCAGAAGGTCTGGTTAATTGGCTTGGTACAAGTGTAAATTGTCCCTAGTGTGTGTAGGATAGTGTTAATGTGCAGGGATCGCTGGTTGGTGCGGACTCGGTGGGTCGAAGGGCCTGTTTTCGCGCTGTATCTCTAAACTGAACCCTGTCCGGCTAGCAGGGCTGTGTAGGGCCGAGTGCCGGGACATGGTGACATCTGGCTCTGACCTCCACAAAAGCCAATCACGTATCGAGCAGCGCCGCAGATCAATGGGCCTCTGGTGCTTGGAGTCGGTCCACAGACACAGAGAGGAAATTGGATGTTACTCCGGCTTTTTGTGTCTATCAGTGACTTGGAGAGTGGGCTGGACAATGAGTGATGCAGCTAGTCACAGCTCCCCTGATCTACGCTATTCCCACGCACGTATGGACCTGTCCCACTGAGGCAACTCTTTAGGCAACTGGCAGGGACTAGTTTTACTAGCATTCACCTACGACACCTCCCGACAACCTACGACAACCTCCGACAGTAAAAATTGTTGCCTCTGTCACTTGTAGTCGCCCAAAAGATCGCCGAAGTGGGACAGGCCCTTCAGGCTGCGGGTCGGTGCATCCTGGAGGACAACCAGTGGCTGCTGGAAGTAGGTACCAAGCACTGGGTAGAAGCGGTGGAAGATAGTGGCCTTCAAATGGGGGTGGTTGGGGAAAGCATCCTGCTTGCCTGCTAGATTTTCACTTACTGTAACTGCAGGAAAAATGTTCCCGATGTTGGGGGAGTTCAGAACCAGGGGTCACAGTTTAACAATAAAGGGTAGGCCAGTTAGGACTGAGATGAGGACAAACTTTCTTCATCCAGAGAGTTGTGAATCTGTGGAATTCTCTGCCACAAAAGGCAGTGGAGGCCAATTCACTGGATGTTTTCAAGAGAATTACATTTAGCTCTCGGGGCTCGCGAAATCCAGGGATATGGGGAAAAACAGGAAAGAGGTACTGATTTTAGATGAACAGCCATGATCATTTTGAATGGCAGCGCTGGCTCGAAGGGCCGAATGGCCTATTCCTGCACCTATTTTCTATGTTTCTATGTTTGAGTATATGGCAATAAAACGCAACCACTTGATTGTGAAGATTCATGCTTAGTGGAGGTATAATGTAGTCATAGTGATACAGTATGAAAACAGGCTCTTCTGCGCAACTTGCCCACACCCGCCAACATGTCCCAGCTACACTACCTGCTATTGGTTCAAACCTGTCCTATCCATGTATCAGTCTAACTGTTTCTTAAATATTGGCATATCCCTGCCTCAACTACCTCCTCTGGCAGCTTGTTCCATACACCCACTACCCTTTGTGTGGAAAAAGTTACCCCTTAAAGAGTTACCTCTTAAAAATACTTCAAACAAAAAACATTGATATTATACTTCTACAATGCACTAAAACATGATTTTAATGCAACAAATTTCAAAAAGTCCCTACCATGAGAGAATATCCAGGGGAATGGGATAAGTGTAATATTAAAATAACGTGCAAGGTGTCAGGCTCTCTCCACGCCATACAGCTCCGATAACCCATTATTTCTTCAGTTAAATACTGGGAAGGTAGCACTATTGTCATTTGCCACTCAACTATTATGTTTGTTTACCTCACTGACGATTTCTAACCCACCCCCCCTCCCGGCAAATTCCTTTGAATAGAAATGTCCACAATCTTGTTGTTTTATTAATTGAACACATAGATGAACATCCTCAAGGAGTGTAATCAGATGGGAACTGATTCAGATGTGATGTTTAAGAGCTTGTTCAAAGAAGGGGCATATTGGAGTGACGGAGATGCTTGCGGGGGAATGTGTGAGGAGGTTATTATTTGTCTTTAGTTTTAGATTGAACCAGGACATCTGAAGATTCAAAGTTTAATATACTAATTGTGCTGATACTGACTCCAACCAACCACGTAATGAATATCATCCATTCTGGAGGTTTTATTTTTCTGATGCCATTTAAACTTCACTTGGATTTCAATCACTTCAATGTAAAAGTAATTTAGAATGGGGGGCATTGGAACAAAAAATGCCCTCGGTACATATTAACTGTAATATAATCATGTATGCATGTTGGTAGGTGCAATCAAAACAAAGATCTTTTTATCATTGTGGTGTTATGAATACCACATAAAAAATGATGTACTCTCAAGATCACATGCAATAGAATAATATTGCTTAAAACTATAGTTATTGGACTTTAAATTTTGGAAAAATCCCAGCTGAGAGGAAGACAACAAAATACTGAAAATATTGGGGGTGAAATGACTTCATGACAGTTTGTTAGGAAAATGAAGGAAATGGTAACAGAATACTTATACAGCTGAGTGAGTATAATTTTATGGATGAGAAATGGTGTTCAACCAATTGATGACTTATTTGACAAATAACTAGCATGTTAGATAACAGGAAGCCAATGAATGTAGCAAATTTTGTTATCCGTGAAGTTCCCCATAAAAGATTACCGCATTAGATACGCACCTGTGGACTTGAACGTAATAGGTTAAGTCCAGGGGGTCAGATATGGGGCTTTATGTGTGGGCCAGATATATTGTCAGTGGAAAGGGGCTAGGAGTAAAGCCAAGTGTGCATCCAGAGTCAAGGTCTGAAATAGTGCTAGGTGTGTAGTCAAAGTTGGGACAATGGGGGTGTTCAGCACTGGGAACCTATGCAGGTAAGCAGCTATGATCAGGGTAGAATAGGGGGCCAGGTGTAAGGCTGGACTCAGGGTCAGGAATGAGAGAAGGTATGCAACTGGAGTCAGGGTAAGGAGTAGTACCAGGTGAGCAGTGAGACCCAGGTTGGTCAACATGGGCCAAGTGTTTGATTATAATATGATTTCCATACGTGAATATACTAAGATCATTCTTGTGCTGCATCTGTTGATCAGAGCCTGGCTTTACTGTGGAATGTAATAGGAATGTAATTTAGCCTAACCTTATTCATAGCTAATCCAATTTAAAGCCTAAATATTGCATTCAAGTGTAAGTTAAAAGACTCGCTACAGTATGCACCAGATTGTACAATTTCAAGCTGATAAATGCAAAAGCTCCATACCAATGGGAGGGGGGCACCCCCCACCCCCCCACACACACACACCCTCCCCCCCCCCCCTCACTACGCGCCCTCGGGCTTGGTCTCTTGCAATTTCTCACTCCCAATTCTCACTCAATGTTGGCAGCCCTGCTCTACCTTAATTGATGCATGTGACAATAAATGTGAACATTGGACTTCCTCTATGGAACTAATGTGCTACAATGCTGAGAACTAAATCCTGCACTCTGTATCTTCCCCTATGCTCTACCTATTGTACTTGAGTTTGGCTTGATTCTATTTACGTGTGGTATTATCTGATCGGATTGGATAGCATGCAAAATAAGCATTTCACTGTATCTCGGTACACATGAGGGGCAGCACAGTGGCACAGCAGTAGAGTTGCTGCCTAATTCGCCAGAGACCCAGGTTCAATCCTGACTACAGGTGCTGTGTGGACGTCTGCGTGTGCTTGCACGTTCTCCCTGTGACTGTGTGGGTTTTCCCCAGGTGCTCCGCTTTCCTCCCACACTCCAAAGCCGGACAGGTTGGTTGGTGAATTGGCTTCGGGTAAATTGTTCCCAGTGTGAAGGTTAGTGCTGGTGTACAGGGTGATCGCTAGTCAGCGCGGACCCGGTGGGCCAAACGTTTCCACCCTATGTCTCTACAGTCTAAAGGAATGTCGAAAGCCTAAACCTGTTCTCATCAATCACTCGCACCATGCAAAATAAAGAACCTAATAATAGGAATGAAAACCCGGGGAACTGGTTCCGTGACATCTCTCCCCAATTACTCAATTCAAATGTCAAAATTAAAAGCAATAATACAGGGAGGTTTACCAAATTCAGTCATTTGGAGGGTTTGACAAAAGAAGCTAACATTTAGATAGTGCCTTTGACAAAGTCCGGATATTCTAAAGGGCTGGAGCACCAATGGGAATCCTTTCTAGTGACGCGGGAAAAGCAGCAGCCTAATGATCCCGCAAAAAAGAGAAGGTAGACAAGAATGCTGGAGAAAGTCAGCGGGCGAGGCAGCATCCGTGGAGCGAAGGAAATAGGCAACGTTTCGGGTCGAGACCCTTCTTCAGACTGAAAAGAGAATCTACTTTTGACTGGTGTGAGTCAATCATTGATTGGACATGGCTTCCATGGGCTTCCTTGTCGAACAGGCCCACCGGGTAGGACTTCAACTTAACAGTTCACCTGACAGGGCAACATCTGTGAAAGGTGGACCTCCCTTGTCACTGCATGGAACTGTCTGCCTGGATCCTCTTCAGCTTGTGTGAAGGTATATGGAGGGTAATAAGCACATATAACCCCGAGGCAGAATGAACACCCATGGAACCATGTCTGAGGAGAGTGGGATGCTTGTCCTTCTACCCCCCAAAGGCTTACCACAACCTTCTCCATAAAAACCGCCCACAAAGTGCTGGAGTAGCTCAGCGGGTCAGGCTGCATCTCAGGAGAACATAGACAGGCGACACCCAAAATCAATCCAGAGGTGCTCCCTGACCCGCTGAGTTACTCCAGCACTTGTGTCTTTTTTGTTGTTGTAAATCAGCATCTGCAGTTCCTTGTTTCTACAACCTTCTCGGTGGTTGTCATGTCGAGAATGATAAATTAAGTGAGTTGGTGAGAAACCCATTGCAATAGAGGGCGACACTCACACCCCCAGATCACCACCATGGCTATTGCACATGGGGTGGAGAAACATAGAAAATAGGTGCAGGAGGAGGCCATTTGGCTAGGGAGGACTGGATAATGAAGGGATACAACGATGCGAACAGTAGGACTAGTAGGATGATTTAGGGTGGGGGAGGGGGGGGAGAGAGGGGATTCAAGGGTCACTTGACATTAGAGAAATCAACGTTCATACCGCTGGGTTGTAAGCTGCCCAAGCGAAATATGACCTGCTGTTCCTACAATTGATGTGTAGCCTCACTGGGGGAATTGCAATTTCTCCCTCCCCACTCCAAATCCAGGAGCTAAGAAGGGTCTTGACTGAAATGCCGCCCATTCCTTTTCTTCAGAGATGCTGCCTGTCCCGCTGAGTTACTCCAGCATTCTGTGCCTATCTTCGGTGTAAACCAGCATCTGCAGTTGCTTCCTTCCTACAAAGCTAAGAAGGGATCTTTCATCAAGGCACTGCCTTTATCACAAGGCCTTCAGGGAGTCCAACATGTTTTTCGATAACACTTAGCAGGTAAACAATTATTCCCCTGAAGTAGTGCGTAACAAGCATGTGTTTCTGTTGACAGAGTTTTTGTTTAACCATGAATAGATTTCTTATATTGTGCGATGGAAGTCAGCTCATCTTACAAAGAGCAAATTTCAGATCGCTTGGCCTGCTGCCAATGTTGAACTGGTGCACGGTACAATTACACTCATGTGTGGCATGATTTGCCTGGAGAACAGGCAAAACAAAATGTTACACAGTATCTCAACACACGTAACAATGATAAACCAAATAGCAATGATCATGTGATCACTGTGGTGGATGTTTATGTTAAGTTTTGTCGTTCTTTTTAATTGTGTTGTGTTTCTTTTAATTGTAAGGCTGCATGGTAACTCAAATATCACTGTACCTTAATTGGTGTACGTGACAATAAAAGTGAATCTGAATCTGAATCATTCAGGAATAGCTTCATCCTCGCTATCAAATTATTGGACAGTCCTCCCACCAGTCAGGGTGTAGTTACGATCTTCCAACCTATCTCAGAGTGGATCTGGCACTTTTTTTTGTAACCTGCACTTTCTCTGTATCAGTACTGGATTTTTTTTTGTCACTAACACTATAATGCGGTAACCTTGTTTTCTGCCGTCTGATATTTGAACCTTTGTACCACATGTTGTACGTGCATACTCATGGACAGTATGACACCAAGCAAACGGACTTTTCACTGTATCTCGGTATATGCAACTTCTTCTTCTTTCGTGTGGCGTGCACAACTTAAAGTTGTAGGACAGCTTGTTCCATTGGATCTTCCATTTGTGCACGTCGAGTTGATTGCATTAGTCGAAACAGGGCGGACCACGTGAAGGTTGCAATCTTCCGCCCCGGTATATGTGACAATAATGAACCAATGACAATATTGGCTTCCCATTCAGCAGCATTCGTTCTTCTGGATCATCCTCATCGAGTCAACGGTTTGGTCAGTACGGAGCCCTTCACCTTAGAAACAGGGAACATTGGTGCCTAAATGTCAGTGGTACTGACCCAAGCTGCTCGACGAGAACAGATCTGCTGCTGCAAAGCAATACAGAGCAAGATGATTCTTTATTGTCACGTGTAACTAGGTACAGTGAAATTCTTTGTTTTTCATAAGAGCATAAGCGATAGGAGTGGAATTAGGCCATTCGGCCCATCAAGAGGGAGAGGGAGGGGGGGAGAGAGAGGGGGGGGAGTGAGAGGGGGGGAGAGAGAGGGGGGGAGAGAGGGGGGGAGAGAGGGGGGGAGATGGGGGGAAGAGAGGGGGGGAGAGAGGGGGGAGAGAGAGGGGGGGGAGGGAGAGGGGGGAGAGAGAGGGGGGGAGAGGGGGGAGAGAGAGAGGGGGGAGAGAGAGAGGGGGGAGAGAGAGAGGGGGGAGAGAGAGGGGGGAGAGAGAGGGGGGAGAGAGAGGGGGGAGAGAGAGGGGGGAGGGAGAGGGGGGAGAGAGAGGGGGGAGAGAGAGGGGGGAGAGAGAGAGAGAGGGGGAGAGGGGGGGAGAGAGAGGGGAGAGAGGGGTGGAAGAGGGGGGGGAGAGAGGGGGGAGAGAGAGGGGGGGAGGGAGAGGGGGGGGAGAGAGAGGGGGGGAGAGAGAGGGGGGGAGAGAGAGAGGGGGGAGAGAGAGAGGGGGGAGAGAGAGGGGGGGAGAGAGGGGGGGAGAGGGGGGGAGAGAGAGGGGGGGGAGAGGGGGGGGAGAGCTAGGGGGGGAGAGAGAGGGGGAAGAGGGAGGGGAAGAGAGGGGCGAAAAAGAGTGGAGACACCTTTAAAAAGTATAATAAAGTTTAGCGGGCATTTTACCTACCGGTCAGTTTTCCTTGGTCCTGAAAACTCCAATGAGCCAATTAAAATGCCCGGTCAGCAAAGGAGATTGCCTAAAGCTGCCCTCGAGTGTCTGTAAGTAAATAGCGACCCCACTCCACTGCACTACGAGTCAAAAAGAACCATACCGACCAAATTTTACTTGGGGAAAATTTTTCAACATGCTGAAAATTTTGCGACCTAGCTGAGGCCGCGAGCATTCGGGAACTTCCCTCGAGCATGAAGGAGAGTTCCAGCGACCTCCTAGGACCACGTGTTGACCATGCTGCGAGTTTGAAGGTCGAAGAAACCCTTCCAAACTCGCAGAAGTGGGACAGCACCTTCAGTATTGTTTAGGAAAGAACTGCAGCTGCTGGAAAAATCGAAGGTAGACAGAAATGCTGGAGAAAGTCAACGAGTGAGGCAGCATCTATGGAGCGAAGGATTAGGTGACGTTTTGGGTCGAAACCCTTCTTCCCTGTGGGCAAATGTTTGGCAGATGTAGTATAATGTGGATAAATGTGAGGTTATCCACTTTGGTGGCAAATATAGGAAAGCAGACTATTATCTAAATGGAGGCCGATTAGGAAAAGGGGAGATGCAGCGCAACCTGGGTGTCATGGTACACCAGTCATTGAAAGTAGGCATGCAGGTGCAGCAGGCAGTGAAGAAAGCGAATGGTATGTTAGCTTTCATAGCAAAAGGATTTGAGTATCGGAGCAGGGAGGTTCTACTTCAGTTGTATAGGGTCTTGGTGAGACCACACCTGGAGTATTGCGTACAGTTCTGGTCTCCAAATCTGAGGAAGGACATTATTGCCATAGAGGGAGTGCAGAGAAGGTTCACCAGACTGATTCCTGGGATGTCAGGACTGTCTTATGAAGAAAGACTGGATAGACTCAGTTTATACTCTCTAGAATTTAGGAGATTGAGAGGGGATCTTATAGAAACTTACAAAATTCTTAAGGGGTTGGACAAGCTAGATGCGGGAAGATTGTTCCCGATGTTGGGGAGGTCCAGGACAAGGGGTCACAGCTTAAGGATAAGGGGGAAATCCTTTAGGACCGAGATGAGAAGGACTTTTTTCACACAGAAAGTGGTGGGTCTCTGGAACGCACTGCCACAGAGGGTAGTTGAAGCCAGTTCATTGGCTATATGTAAAAGGGAGTTAGATGTGGATTTAAAGGGATCAGAGGGTATGGAGAGAAGGCAGGTACGGGATACTGAGTTGGATGATCAGCCATGATCATATTGAATGGCGGTGCAGGCTCGAAGGGCCGAATGGCCTACTCCTGCACCTAATTTCTATGTTTCTATGTTTCTATGTTTCTATGTTTCAGACTGTGGAGCAGCAGAACAGGATTAGGCAGGAAAAAGACACAAAGTGCTGGAGTAATTCTATAAGTCAGACAGCATCATTGGAGAACATGGATTGGTGACATTTCAGATCGGGACCCTTCTTCAGACCTGAAGAAATTTCCCAACCCGAGATGTCACTTACCCATGTTCTGCAGAGATGCTGCCTGACCCGCTGAGTTACTCCAGCACTTTGTGTATTTTTGTGTAAACCAGCATCTGTAGTTCTTTGCTGATACGGTTTGGCAGCAATGCGGATTTGGAAGAACTGGGAAGAGGGTTGGGAGATACTTGGAGAAGAAGAGGTCGGAAAATGAAGATAAGGGAGATCTTAAAAGAATGACACTGAGGTGCAGAGCATAAGGGAATCTTTGTAACGAGAAGAGCAATGGAGGTGAAAAACCTTGGCCTCATTGAATGCCCTAGATCTCCACTATTAGACGTGTGGCACGGTGGCACAGCGGTAGAGTTGCTGCCTTACAGCGCCAGAGATCTGGATTCGATCCCGACTACTGGTGCTGTCTGTACGGAGTTTGTACGTTCTCCCTGTGACAGCGTGGGGTTTCTCCGGTTGCTCCGGTTTCCTTCCACGCTCCAAAGACGCACAGGTTTGTGGGTTAATTGGCTTCAGTATAGATTGTAAATTCTCCAGTGTGTGTAGGATGGAGCTCGGGTACAGGGATCGCTGGTCGGTGTGGACTCAGTGGGCCGAATGGCCTGTTTCCGCACTGTACCTATAAACTAAACTAAACTAGATGTGTAACCTTTCACAACAAATTAATAACTTTCCACCAAACCAGACCAGGCGGTTTACAACAACACCATTCAAAACCGGTTTCGGGCAGGGTTAGAGAACAGAAAAAAAAAGAGGCAAATGATCAGAGATATTCTGTTTCCAAGTCCCGACAATAATTCCTGTTTGTGCTTGCTTGTTTCACATATATTTTAATGAACTAACTAGTTTACTCCTGTGTCTGAGCCTTTCTTGCTACAGAAGTGAAAGCCCTATGTTTGGCAACAGGGATTGCATTTTGTTTCTCTCCCTCGGCTCCAATACTTTAAGAAGATTTATTTTGGGAATATCAGGCTTTAGTCATGGATATGGGGAGAAGGTAGGAACGGGGTACTTCCGTATGGCGTGCACAGCCTAAAGTTGTAGGACAACTTGTTCTATTTGATCTTATTAGATTGTGCACGCCAGGTTGATTGCATTCGTCGAAACAGGGCGGACCACGTGAAGGTTGCAATCTCCTGCCCCCGAACGGGGTACTGATTGGGGATGATCAGCCATGATCACATTGAATGGCGGTGCTTGTTCGAAGGGCCGAATGGCCTACTCCTGCACCTATTGTCTATTGTCTATTGACACAAATCCTTACAGTGTGCCCATCTGTGTCCAAGGAGAGGAGGGCGGGATTTAACTTGGGATTCTTTCATCATAATAAAGACAACACAAACCCAAATTGTTGACGTGAGATTTATCTTTCTGCACATTACGTGGCCGTGCTTTACATTCGCCCTTCCTGTCCTGCCTCTGTATGGAGGTAAAGAAGGCGTACTGGATGTAATGGGGTATAAACGGAGGCTGCCCCCTCTTCTCCCCTCTCCCATCAGGCAAGAGGTACAGAAGTTTGAAAATGCACACCTCCAGATTCAGGGACAGTTTCTTACCTGCTGTTATCAGGCAACTGAACCACCCTATCACTAACGAAAAAGCGGTCCTGACCTACCATCTACTTCATTGGAGACCCTCGGACTATCTTTAAATGGACTTTAGTGGACTTAATTTTGCACTGAACGTATTTCAGGTAATTCTTTTTTATCATGTATCTGCAGGCTGTGGATGCCTCGATTGTAACCATGTACATTCTGTCTGCTGACTGGTTAGCATGCAACAAAAGCTTTTACTGTACCTTGGGACACTTGACAATAAACTACACTAAACTAAACTAAATTAAAAAGTGGGGAAGTCATGTGGCAGCTGTGTAAAATTTTGGTTAGCCCACATTTGGAGTATTCCGGTCATCACACTATGGGAAGCGTGTAGAGGCTTTGGAAAGGGTGCAGGCACAATTCCTTGGGATGTTGGAGTGTCCCAGCGAGAGGAAAGGTTGGACAAACTCTGGTTAGAGTCGAGGAGACATAGAGTCATAGGTCCTTCAGCCCAACTTGCCCACATGAGCTAACATGTCCCAGCTACCCTAGTCCCACCTGTAGACAATAGACAATAGGTGCAGGATTAGGCCATACGACCCTTCAAGCCAGCACCGCCATTCAATGTCACCGCCACCACTATCAGTACCCCATTCCTGTCTTCTCCCCATATACCCTGGTTCCACTATCTTCAAGAGCTGCACTCCCTCAACAGCAAGAATGTCCATCCGCAAATTTGGAGACCAAAACTGCACACAATACTCCAGGTGTGGTCTCCCTAGGGTCCTGTACAACTGCAGAAGGATCTCTTGGCTCCTACACTCAACTCCTCTTGTTATAAAGGCTAACACGCCATTTGCTTTCTTCACTGACTGCTGTACCTGCATGCTTACTTTTATTCACTGATGAACAAGGACCCCCAGATCCCGTTGTACTTCCCCTTTTCCCAACTTGACACCATTTAGATAATAATCTGTCTTCCTATTCTCAGGGGTGGAAATCCCAGGGGGGGGGCAGGGGGGACGTCCCCATCTGCTTTGAGAGGTGGGGGACGATCCCCACCATTTTTTGTAATCTGGATTTTAAAACCCGGTGAAATCTCTGCTTTCCGCGAGACAGTGGGTGTGGGACTGATGATCGAGGGAGCCGACTGGACGAGAGAGACGTCAGTCAACAGGCAGGGGGGGGCGGGACATGATTCAGCGTGATGATTGGAGGAGGGAGGTGTTGGTCAGAGGCGGAAGTAGGGGGGGTGAGACTGAGGACAGAGCGCGGTGATTGGAGGAGGGAGACATCTGTGGAGCAAAGATCATGGAGCGGAGCTTGAATTGCATGCCCAGGTCTAGGCTCACAAGGAACAACACTCTCGGCAGCCCTGGACACAGACCTCCACCTCATCCGCAGCCAGTATCGATCCCTGGTCTCCGGCGCTGTAGTCGCCACTGGACCATCTCCGTCCCAACCCGATTGCCATTCCAGATATCAACTACCACGTGCCTGAAAAATGTACGCCTAAAGGGGCTGTCCCACTTGGGCGACCTAATCTGCAAGTTTAGAAGAGTGTCTTCGACATTCAAACTCGCAGCATGGTCGACTCGTGGTCCTAGGAGGTCCTATGAGGTCGCTGGAACTCTCCTTCATGCTGGAGGGAAGTTCCCGAATACTCGTGGCCTCAGCTAGCTCGCGGAAAACGCATGTTGAAAAATTTTCCGCAAGTAAAATTTGGTCAACATGGTTCTTTTGAACTTGTAGTGCAGTGGAGTGGGGTAGCTATTTACTTACAGGCAGTCAAGGGCAGCCGTAGGCAATCTCCTTCGCTGACCGAACATTTTAATTGGCTCATTGGAGTTTTCAGGACCAAGGAAAACCGACCAGTAGGTAAAATGCCCGCTAAACTTTATTATACTTCTTAAAAGTGTCTCCCCCCCCCTTCTCACCCCGCTGGGGCCGGGGAAAGCGCTCCCCCTTTGCGATGTGTTTGTGTGTGCGTGTGCGCGGTTGGTCGATCCAGCACGCGGTTTCGACGCAAATGGTCGATCCAGCTCGAGGCTTTCCAGGCGAGTACCTTCGAGCTTGAAGGTCGAAGACACTCTTCTTAACTCGCGGATTAGGTCGCCCAAGTGGGACAGCCCTTTAAGATTCCCTTCAAATCTCCTTCCACTCACCTTAAAACGATCCCATCTACTTTTAGGCACCTCTACCATAGGATACAGACATTGACTATCTACCCAATCAATGCCTTTCATAATTCTATATATCTCAGTTTGATATATTTTATATATTTTATATATCAAACTCAGCCGATTCAATCTCTCCTGATAACTCAAGCCCTCCGATCCTGGCAACATCCTTGTGAATCTTTTCTGCACCCTCTCTCTAACTGAACCACATCTTTCCTATAGTGTAGTGACCAGAATAGTCCACACTTCAGACATTAGACTACAAGTGTGGTCTGTACAGTGTTTGTGCACTCTCCCTGGGACCATGTGGGTTTTCCGTTTTCCATCCACACTCAAAAACGTGCAGGTTTGTAGATTAATTGGCTTTGGTAGTTTAGTTTAGTTTAGCGATACAGCGTGGAAACAGGCCCTTCAGCCCAACGAGTCAGCACCGACCAGCAATCCCCGCACATTAACACTATCCTACACACTCTAGGGACAATTTACACATACACCTAGCCAATTAATCTACAAACCTGCACGTCTTTGGAGTGTGGGAGGAAACTGAATATCTCGTAGAAAACCCACGCGGTCACGGGGAAAACGTACAAACTCCGTAGACAGGATCGAAACCCGGGTTTACCAAAGTGACCGTGGTAAAATTATAAATTGTCCCTAGTGTGTGTAAGATAGTGTTAGAGTATGTGGTGAACGCTGGCCGGCATGGGCTCGGTGGGCCGAAGGGCCTGTTTCCACACTGTATCTCTCAAGTTAAGTCTAAACTGAAGCAAAGTCCAAAGGTCAGTCTGAAGAAGGGTCTCGTCCCGAAACGTCACCCATTCCTTCTCTCCAGAGATGCTGCCTGTCCCGCTGAGTTACTCCAGCATTTTGTGTCTATCTTCGATTTAAACCGACATCTACAGTTCCTTCCTACACATAAAGTCTAAAGACTTGAAGAAAGGTCCTGATCCGAAAATGTAATTTGTGCATTTTGCTTCACAGATGCTGCCTGGCCCGCTGAGTTTCTCTTGGAGATTGTTCTTTGCATAAAAGGAGAAGTATGCATTGACGCATTTGAAGCACCCAGCCGCAAACCACCTCTGGTGGGTGTTAACCAGTGCTGTCTGGAGGAGTCTCTTCAGCACGCAATGTTCTATTATCTCTTTGATGCAGTGGTTTCCCTCTTAAGTCTGCTGCAGGAAATAGAAAGAAGCTGAATGCAGAGCGGTATAGCACAGGAACAGGCCCGTTGCTATACATGTACTGAACATGATGCTAAGTTAAACTAAGCCCAGCTCCCTACACATGATCTATATCTATATCTAGCATTGTAGAGTCTGTCCTCACCTTCTCCATTGTGGTCTGGTTTGGCTCGGCCACCAAGCACGACATCCGGAGGCTGCAGCGAATCGTCCGATCAGCTGAGAAGGTTGTTGCCTGCAACCTTCCCCCCATTGGCAAACTGTACACTGCAAGGGCCAACAAGCGAGTGGGTACGATCATCTCTGACCCCTCTCACCCTGGCCGCAAACTCTTTGAATCACTTCCCTCTGGAAGGCAGCTCCGGACTGTCAAAGCCGCCACAGCCAGACGAAAAAACAATTTTTTTCCATGAGTAGTAGCTCTACTCAATAACCAAAAATATGTAGCCTCCTTTTGCTCTGGTATTTTATTTAATTGACATGTTTAAACTAAACATGATTTATGATTAATGTTTAATGTTTTATGTGTCATTCTTAGTTGTTACTGTATGTCGTGTTGTTACTTGCGTGCAGAGCACCAAGGCAAATTCCTTGTATGTGTACATACTTGGCCAATAAACTTATTCTTTCTGGAGAAACTCAGCGGGTGAGGCAGCTTCCATGGAGCAAAGGAAATAGGTAACCTTTCGGGCCGAAAACCCTTCTCATTCATTCATCTCTCCCATTTAGGGGCGGCACAGTGGCCTTACAGTTCCAGAGACCCGGGTTCGATCCTGACTATGGGTGCTGTCTGTATGGAGTTTGTTGCTCTCCCTGTGACTGCGTGGGTTTTCTCCGGTTTCCTCCCATATTCCAAAGACGTAAAGGTGCGGAGGCTATTTGGCTGTGGCAAAATTGCAAATTGTTCCTAGAGTGTAGGATAGTGTTAGTGTGCGGGATGATCGCTGGTCGGCGCGGACTCAGTGGGTCGATGGGGGCCATTTCTCAAAAGTCTTAAGTCTAAAGTCATTCCATGCAGGTACCTATCAGGAACCTCTCTAGAAGTCTGTTGGACCCCACTATCCTATCCGCTTCCACCACAACCTCTGGCAGCGAGTTCCAGGTACCCGTTGCTCTCTGTGCAAAAAAAACATGTTCCATAAATCTCTGTTAATCTTTCCACTCTAACTTTAAATCTATGGGGCATCACAGTTGCTCTATGGCAGAGCTGCAGTCCTCACAGTGCAAGACACCCAGATTTGACCCTGGCTACAGGTACTATCCGTACAGAGTTTGTACCTTCTCCCCGTGACCTGCGTGGGTTTCCTTCAGGAGTTCCAGTTTCCTCCCACACCACAATGACCTTCAGGTTTGCAGGTTAATTGGCTTGGGCGAGTTGCAAGTTGTCCCCTGTGTGTGTCGGACAGTGTTAGTGTGCGGGGATCGCTGGTCGACGCGGACTCGGTGGGCCGAGGGTGCTGTTACTCTAAACTAAACTAAACTCCACCAACATTTGTGCCATCTGCCAACGTACGAACCAACCCATCTACAATTTCAGCCAACTGTAGATAGATGTAGATGTATATCGATAGATCTTTATAGATATTTACATATTGATATATCCTTGCAGAAACCCACTAGTCACAGACCTCCAGCCAGAATAATATCATTTCACCACCCCAATGTCCTCCATCTATTGTACGTGGCTTTGATGATTTTATTTAGGTGTGGGTTATCTGATCTGTTTGGATAGCACAAAAAAATTGAAGCTTTTCACTGTATCTCCACTGTAAATTAACACATGCTTTGACCGTGCCGATGAGGAGGAGCAGAGGCGGACGATGTTACATTAAGAAGGAAAATGGGCACCACAGTGGCACAGCTGGTAGAGCTGCTGCCATACAGCACCAGAGACCTGGGTTCGATCCTGACTGTGGAGTTTGCACGCTCTCCCTGTGACCGCGTGGGTTTCGTCTCACATCCCAAAGATGCGCGGATTTGCAGGCAATTAATTGGCCCCTGTGAAATTGCCCCAGTGTGTAGAGAGTGGGCGAGAGTGTGAGATAACATGGAACTACTGTGAACAGGCGATCGATGGTTGGCGTGGACTTGCTGGGCCGATGGGCTTGTCTTTCAGGCCGTATCTCTAAACTGAACTATGGAGTTATGGCTAATGGAACCAAAGGGTATGGGGGAAGAAAGCAGGAACGGGGGTACTGATTTTGGATGATCGGCATGGCGGTGCTGGTTCGAAGGGCCGAATGGCCTACTCCCACACCTATTTTCTACGTTTCTATGTCTATGTTTCTAAAATGGAATCCGATTTTCAACTTGTATTGCATTTGGGAACAAGAGAAGCGAATGCAGAGTAAGTGGTCTAGTAATGAGAAGTGTGAAGGAACAGAAGGGCTCGGAGACCAAACATGCAGATCCCAGCGGGTAATAGGATGAGGCGGCTGCGACGATTTACAGGATTCTTGTCTTCGTTCGCCAAAGCAGAGAGTATAAGAATAAGGGGGACATGCCAGCTTTGGATAAATGACATAACCAGATGATTGCATGCAGTTCTAAATATCACGCTGCAGGAAGGATGTGGTTATATTGGAGAAGCGGCAGAATAAATTTAGAAATATGTTTCCAGGCCTGACGAATTATAGCTGTGAGGAACGATTGGACATTCTGTGGTATTAACCTTTTCAAATGGAGCATGTTCAGGGGAGATTTAACATTGTGAGAGGACTGGAAGTATCTATTTTGTTTAACTGGCTTAAAACAAACAAGCGTGGAATTAATCGATGGAAGGTTTAGAGTAGTTGAGTATTATGTTCATCCTTCAGATTGTGAGGGTATGTAACTTATTGCCATAAAGGATGTTAGAGAGAGAACCCTTCATTGCCATGGCCTAAATGTTAGGATCAGCCATGTTTGGATGATCATCCATGATCACATTGAATGGCGGTGCAGGCTCGAAGGGCCGAATGGCCTACTCCTGCACCTATTTTCTATGTTTCTATGTTAGCAAATGCTGTGGCATTCTAGCTAACGTTTGGCAGATGCAGTATAATGTGGATAAATGTGAGGTTATCCACTTTGGTGGCAAAAATAGGAAAGCAGATTATTATCTAAATGATGGCCGATTAGGAAAAGGGGAGATGCAGCGGGATCTGGGTGTCATGGTACACCAGTCATTGAAAGTAGGCATGCAGGTGCAGCAGGCAGTGAAGAAAGCAAATGGTATGTTAGCTTTCATAGCGAAAGGATTTGAGTATAGGAGCAGGGAGGTTCTACTTCAGTTGTATAGGGTCTTGGTGAGACCGCACCTGGAGTATTGTGTACAGTTCTGGTCTCCAAATCTGAGGAAGGACATTATTGCCATCGAGGGAGTGCAGAGAAGGTTCACCAGACTGATTCCTGGGATGTCAGGATTGTCTTATGAACAAAGACTGCATAGACTCGGTTTATACTCTCTAGAATTTAGGAGATCTTATAGAAACTTACAAAATTCTTAAGGAGTTGGACAGGCTAGATGCAGGAAGATTGTTCCCAATGTTGTGGAGGTCCAGGACAAGGGGTCACAGCTTAAGGATAAGGGGGAAATCCTTTAGGACCGAGATGAGAAGGACTTTTTTCACACAGAGAGTGGTGGGTCTCTGGAACTGTCTGCCACAGAGGGTAGTTGAGGCCAGTTCATTGGCTATATTTAAGAGGGAGTTAGATGTGGTCCTTGTGGCTAAGGGGATCAGAGGGTATGGAGAGAAGGCAGGTACGGGATACTGAGTTGGATGATCAGCCATGATCATATTGAATGGCGGTGCAGGCTCGAAGGGCCGAATGGCCTACTCCTGCACCTAATTTCTATGTTTCTATGTAATAGACAATAGGTGCAGGAGTAGGCCATTCGGCCCTTCGAGCCGGCAAGCCATTCAATGTGATCATGGCTGATCATCCACAATCAGTATCCCGTTCTCCATATCCCTTAACTCCGCTATCCCTAAGAGCTCTAACTCCCTCTTGAAAGTATCCAGAGAACCAGCCTCCACCACCCTCCGAGGCAGAGAATTCCACACACTCACAACTCTCTGTGCGAAAAAGTTTTTCCTCATCACCATTCTGGAAAGTGCTGGGTCTCCCTTCATTCAGCCAGCACGAATATGATGGCTCAAATGGCCTCCTGCTCTGCTGTATTTCTTTGCAATTCTGTGATGAATCAGAGGCTGAAAAACCACTGTCCAAACACTAAACCACCAAAGCTTTGTCACAGGTAGTAGCGTGCCTGCCTTCCAGGGCCAGAGATCCGGTTTCTCACCGGAGTACAGGTGAAAGTCTGTACGGAGTTTGTAAGTTTTACCTGTGACCCACGTGGGATTTCTCCGGGCGCTCCAGCCTCCTGCCACCCTCCAAAAGACGTGCAGGTTTGTAGGTTGTGCAAGAAGGAACTGCAGATGCTGCTTTAAACCAAAGATAGACACAAAAAGCTGGGGTAACTCAGCAGGACGGGCAGCATCACTAGAGAGAAGCAATGGGTGACGTTTCAGGTCGAGACCCTTCTTCAGAATTGGCTTCGGTAAAATTGTAAATTGTTCCTGAGTATGTAGGACAGTGCTAGTGGACGGGGTGACCGCTGATCGCCACGGACTCGGTGGGCTGAAAGGCCTGTTTCCTCGCTGTGTCTCTGAAGTAAAAAAGAGTTCTATTTAACAAGAGCATCAAAAGAAGCAGTCTGCAAATGAATCGAGTTCCTGTGGTGAGGCTGCAGAACATTAATAGACAAGACGTACATTGCAGGGAGCTGTAGCAAAGGGCTTGGAATCTCAAGCATTCAACTCATTCCTCTTTGAAAGCACTTCTATTCCTTAAACCCAACACAGCTTTGGTTTTCAGTCCAGGCCAGATGTATTCTGCTCACAAGCAAAACAAATAAGTTATGGATAAGAAGAAACTGTATTACAAACCACAATGAGCATGTGGCCCATGTGATATGTCTTCACTGGAAAGAACCTAAACCCATGAAATCAGCAATATTCCTGCACAGTGCTGTCAATGTAACATCTTAAAAGCTAGGAAAAGTTTTGGGTCGGGACCCTGCTTCAGACTCCTTTTCAAAGTAAGCATTACTTGAGGAGATTTTGCAGTGGAGCAGTAAAATGTAAACACAACAAACTGCTGGTAAGATCAGAAGTTCACAAGTGAAAGGGGAAGAATTAGGCCATTCGGCCCATCAACTCTACTCCACCATGGCTGATCTATCTTTCCCTCTCAACCCCATTGTCCTGCCCTCTCCACATAACCCCGGACACCTGTAGTACTCAAGAATATATCAATCTCTGCCTTAAAAATATCCATTGACTTGGCCTCCGCAGCTTTCTGCAATATTGCATAGAACACAAGTGCTGGAGTTGACTCATTGATTTACTCAGTACTCTGTGCTCACCACAAGGTTCTAACATCTGCAATTTCTTGTGATTGTACAGAACTTGCTGTGCGGTAGCATAAATTACATACTAAAACACAAAGTACTTGTGCCATAACTCCAGGGTAAGTGCCCAACTGAGAAAACCAAGCCCAAAACCAAAGTATTATCTAACACCAACTTACAATAAATGACTCCATATGCAAAAAACCCCCACAAAACAGCTACCCTCTTATTAATTAGCTCTTTTTAAAGAAAAGCCTAATCCTGTATCTTGTGATTAAGAAGGAACTGCAGATGCTGGAAAATCGAATTTAGACAACAGTGCTGGAGAAACTCAGCGGGTGCAGCAGCATCTATGGACCGAAGGAAATAGGCAGCGTTTCGGGCAGAAACCCTTCTTCAGACTGATGGAGGGTGGAGGGGGGAGGGGCGGGGAGAAGAAAGGAAAAAGGAGGAGGAGCCCGAGGGCTGAGGGAGTGCTAGGAAGGGGAGGAGACAGCAAGGGCTAACGAAATGGGGAGAATTCAATGTTCAGGCCACCGGGATGCAGACTGCCCAAGCGGAATATAAGGTGCTGTTCCTCCAATTTGCGGTGTTGCTCACTCTGGCCATGGAGGAGGGGCAGGACAGAGAGGCCGGATACGGAATGGGAGGGGGAGTTGAAGTGCTGAGCCACCGGGAGGTCAGATTGGTTAATGCGGACCGAGTGGAGGTGTTGGGGGAAACGATCGCCAATCCTACGCTTGGTCTCACTGATGTAGATCAGCTGACATCTAGAGCAGAGGATGCAATAGAGGAGGTTGGAGGAAGTGCAGGCGAACCTCTGTCGGACCTGGAACGACTGCTTGGGTCCTTGAATGGAGTCAAGGGGGGAGGTAAAGCGACAAGTGTAGCATCTCTTGCGGCTGCAAGTATATCATTGGGTTATCAAGTGGGCACCTCCCTTCATTGGTGTTTCATTGAGGTAGGCCCACAACACCTCATGAAGGCTCAACAGTTGATTCTGACATCCCCCTCAATACCTGCTCTCACCACCTATGTTACCAGCGTCCAGTAGATAAAGGAAGTTGCATCCAATTAGCTCACTCCAACAAATGCTAAACACCTGCATGCTATCTTCCACTAATTCTAGCCCATCAAATATCACCCTTGCATAAGACCAGGATACACTTGCACAGTCTACAATTACAAAGAATCACACATACTGCACGACATACTTTTCCTTTCTGCCCCCAACGGACACTCTTTCTTCTCCACCAACTACACCTACTGCCTTGCCCTGCTGCCTCTGACATTTGTTGCAGCGTGACGCAAACTCGGTCCGCGAATTCTCAGCTCTCCAAATAGCGACGTGGTCGATCTCGCTCTGAAACCTCTACAACCCACCTCTTGCTCTCCATCCTCGCAGCTCAACTTCTGCTGCCAACTCTACATATCTAGGCCTTTTCCTTTCATGTGCCTCATCCACTAAGTTCTCCCAAGGCACCGTCAGTTCTATAATATATATACTATCCGCTGACTAACTGACCGCAACACTATATCAGGCCTCAAACTAGTAGTGATTATTTCCTGTGGAACAACAAGCTTTCCTCCCAAATCTACCCAATCATTGGCTCCCCGTAACTGGCCTGACTCATACCTATCTGCAAACTTCCCTCCTCTACCTTTCTCTCCCTCACGGACAAAACAAATCGCTACACTCCCAGTCCTGAAGCCCACTGAATACACCTGTACTCTCCTCCTCTCAATTGCTGCAGCCTTGCACTTCAATACATGGTTACACCGCCAAGTATACCGACCCTGAGGGAGACGAGCCCTACATCCGGATAAAATATGTCTCAACGTTGCCACCTCTGAACACAAGGGACACGCTACCCATTGTGGCACAGATCCAAACGCAAACGCCTTTGCCAGGTCCAAAAACACTACATGCAAATCTCTTCTCTTGAGCTTGGCCGTCTGAATCTGGTGTCATATTACACTAACGTGTTCTAAGCAAACTGCGAAACCTGGAATTCCTGCTTTCTGCACCGTGGTATCTGATAACCTGTTACTTTCCAAATAACTTGCCAGCCTCTGTGCCACTATGTTAAAGGAAATCTTGCCGTCTACATTTAGGAGGCATATAGGCCTCAGTACAAGCTGAGACGAGGAATCAGAGCTGCCAAGGAGCGGTACTCTGAGAAGATGAGGAGCAAGTTCTCAGCTAGTCACTCTTCTTCAGTTTGGCAGGGCTTGCAAGAAATTACCAGCTACAAAAGGAATTACCAGCTACTGAGAGACAGGAAGCAGCATGTGAGGCTGTGAAAGCACATCTCGGACCCGCAAACACTCAGCCTAGGAGCACCGCAAGGCTGCGTACTCTCTCCTCTCCTCTACTCTCTCTACACCAACGACTGTACCTCCACAGACACCTCTATCAAGCTTCTCAAGTTTGCGGACGACACAACCCTGATTGGACTGATCCAGGATGGGGAGGAATCTGCCTACAGACAGGAAGTGTCACAGCTGGCGTCCTGGTGCCATCGCAACAACCTGCAGCTCAATGTTCTTAAGACAGTGGAATTGATTGTAGACTTTAGGAGAGCTCCCCCTCCCCTCACCCCACTCACCATCAACAACACCACAGTCACATCTGTGGAGTCTTTCAAGTTCCTGGGAACCATCATCTCCAAGGACCTTAAGTGGGGGCTACCATCGACTCCAAAGTCATAAAGAAACAACAGAGGATGTACTTCCTACGGCAGCTGAGGAAGCACAATCTGCCACAGGCAATGATGGTCCAATTCTACACGGCCATCGTAGAGTCTGTTCTCTCCTTCTCCATCGTGGTCTGGTTTGGCTCAGCCACCAAGCACGACACCTGGAGGCTGCAGCGAATCGGCCGATCAGCAGAGAAGGTTGTTGGCTGCAACCTTCCCTCCATTGATGAACTGTACACTGCAGGGGCCAGGAAGCGAGCGGGCAAGATCATCTCTGACCCCTCTCACCCTGGCCACAAATTCTTTGAATCACTTCCCTCTGGAAGGCGACTCCGGACTGTCAAAGCTGCCACAGCCAGACATAAAAACAGTTTTGATCCACGAGTAGTTGCTCTACTCAACAGCCAAAAATCTGTAGCCTCCCTTTGATCTGGTACTTTGATCTGGTATTTTGTTGGTTCACGTGCTTGATCAATGGTGTTTTGTCATTAATGTTTTATTATTATTAATGGTTAGTGTTTTCTGAGTCATTCATAACTGTCACTGTATGCCATGTTGTTACTTGTGGGCAGAGCACCAAGGCAAATTCCTTGTATGTGAATACTTGGCCAATAAACTTACTTACTTACTTAACTGACATTAACTCTAAAGGCTCTTTTTCCTTCGGAATGAAAATTCCCCCTGGTCTACGCCAAACCCTTGGTAGGACCAGCTTCTCCCAAACTATACGCAAGAGCCTCCACAAAAATCAGGTGCACTTTTATATACCCAGTAAGGGACTCCATTCGGCCTTTGCCCGCCTTATTACGGCTTCCACTTCCTTCCACTTTGGTGGCAAAACATCTAACATTATCTCTCATCTAACATATAAGGGTGGTACATTATCTAACATATAAGGGTGGTATATCTGGTGGGAAACCCTTTTCCCTTTTCTTTTCTGGATGTCTGAGAAATGACCAATCTGAAAGAAGTGTCCTGACCCGACATATTCTCTGTCCATTCCCCTCCTCAGATGCTGCTTGACCCGTTGAGCTCCTCCAGCACTTGGCATCTTTCGCTGAAAATGCCAGTGGTTAGGTCACACATGTCCCACGTACATTTTTTCATCATTGGCCATTCGCCTCTCGAGTTGAGGCTGATCAGAGAGACCTCAATGAATGGAAATCTGAAAACTGCAGACGCTGGCAATCAATCAAACCTGAAGACGGTGAAACCAGTCAGTGGGTTGGGCAGCTTCTGAGGAAAGTGAATCAAACTTTAGGGCAGCCGAGTGGCACAGAAGTAGAGTTTCCGCTTCACAGCGCAAGTCACCTGGGTTCAATCCTGACTACGGGTACTGTCTGTACGGAGTTTGTAGCTTCTCCCTGTGTCCACTTGGGATTTCTCCAGGTAAGATAGTGCCAGTGTACAGGGTGATCGCTGGTCGGCACGGACTCGGTGGGCTGAAGGGCCTGTTTCTGTGCTGTATCTCTAAACTAAACGAAACCAAACTAAACAAAAAGGGTCTCGACCCGAAATGTCACCCATTCCTTCTCTCCATAGATGCTGCCAGTCTCGCTGAGTTACTCCAGCTTTTTGTGTCTATCTCAGCTAAACTACGCCTTTTCCTATCTTGCCGTGTTGATCGTGGTGAGCCGAGTCATGGGTAGACCCAAAGAGCTGGAGTAACTTCAGCGGGACAGGCAGCATCTCTGGAGAGAAGGAACGGGTGACGTTTTGGGCCCGGACCCTTCTCCAGAGGTAGCCCTGCTACTCCTGGGCAGAGTTGATGTAACTGCCTCAGTGGCAGCACCAACCTCTTGTGCCCCTGTCCCACTTAGGAAACCTGAACGGAAACCTCTGGAGACTTTGCGCCCCACCTAAGGTTTCCGTGTGGTTCCCGGAGTCTCCCGGAGGTTTATGTCCTCCGGCAACCACCTTCAACTAGCATCGCAACCGACTTTGACTTAAAAAATTACCGATTTTTAAAACGGAAACCACTTTCAACCATTAGGGAGACTGACAAAAACCTCCGGGAACTGCACGGAAACCTTGGGTGGGGCGCAAAGTCTCCAGAGGTTTTCCGTTCAGGTTTCCTAAGTGGGACAGGGGCATTACAGTACATACGAATGCACCAAAGCCAGCACTGATTATTTTTAGCACTGCAAGCTGGTTTGCTTTTTGGTCTTTACCAGAGTCGCAGATACAATCAAAAGTGTGGGTTTTAATGGTTTGCGATCGCAGCAACCTAGGCAGCTCTTCTGTGCCAGACAAATGGGCGCATCCTATTTTGTAGGTCAACTTCTTTCTCTCAATCCAAAGCAGTAAGTTAAGTGCTTCTTCCATGAAATAAGAATGTAATAAGTCGGAACAGAAGGAGACCAATCCCCCCTGGTTATAGTGCACAGAGTGAGCACTAAAGTGACTGACACTAACAAAACCGCCGATAGTTCTTCCAGTCTGCAATTCCACCTCAGAGAACCTCTAGTCATTGCTAAATATCTGGTTCTTGCCAAATATTTTCGGTGTGCATTGCGGCAAGAGCACGGCTCCTGTGCAGCTGGTAGAGCTGCTGCTCGCAGCGCCAGAGAGCCGGGGTTGGTCCTGACCTCGGGTGCTGTCGTAGAGTCGTAGAATCACATAGCGTGGGAACAGGCACTTCTGCCCAACTTGCCCACGCCGACCAACATGCCCCATCTACACGAGTCCCACCTGCCTGCGTTTGGCCCATATCCCTCGAAACCTGGCCTATTCATGTACCTGTCCAAATATTTCTTAAAGGTTGCAATAATACCTGCCTCAACTACCTCCTCCGGCAGCCCATTCCATACACCCACCACCCTTTGTGTAAAAAAGTTAACCCTCGGGTTCCTATAAAATCTTTCCCCCCCCTCACCTTAAACCTATATTCTCTGCTTCTCAATTGCCCTACTCTGGGTTAGAGATTCTGTGCGTTTGCCCAATCTATTCCTCTCATGATTTTGTACACCTCTATTTAGCTCACCCCTCATTCTCCTGCGCTCCAAGGAATAAAGTACTGGCCTGTTCAACCTCTCTCTATAGATCAGGCCCTCGAGTCCTAGTAACAACCTTGTAAATCTTCGCTGAGTTCTTTCCAGCTAAACAACATCTTTCCAATAGCATGGCTTCCAAAACTGAGCGCAATACTCTAAATGTGGCCTCATCCGCCTGTGTGGAGTTTGCACGTTCTCCCTGTGATCGCATCAGTTTCCTCTGGGTGCTCTGATTTCCTCCCACATCCCAAAGACGTGCGGGTTTGTGGTTTAAATGGGGGGGGGGGGGTCTGTAAAATTGCCCCCGATGTGCAGAAGTGGATACGAATGTGGGACAACATAGAACTAGTGTCAACAGATGGTTGAATGTCAGCATAGACTCAGTGGGCCGAAGGGCCTGTTTCCATGCTGTCCCTTTTAATCAATCAATTTCAATCAAGAGTAACCTGAAAAGAATGAATTTCGGGTTCTGCAGTTTTCGAGCTTTAAAGGGGAGAGAAGGCAGGAGGGTGGGATCGCAGAGTGAGTTAGTAAAACAGCTAAAGGAGACATCTGTAAAGAAATGGAAGGGGGAAGGTCACACAATGGTTTGTGTTTCATAACAGTACAGCAGAGGAACAGGCCCTTCTGCCCGCAGGGTCTGTACTGAACACGGTGCCAAGTTAAACCATTCTCTTGCCTGCCTGCCTGCCCGCACGTGCTCCATATCCCTCCCCTCCCTGTCCTAAATATCACTATCATATCTGCCACCACTCTCAGTGCAAAAAATAAATTGCCCCTGTACTTCTCCTTTAATCTCACCTATTCCAAAGAGCGAGGAGAGAATCAGGTCGCTAAAGGAAAACCGACAGAGGTCATAAAAACCACTGTTTTACTATTTCCAAAAACCGGAGCTAAAAATCAAAACGGACGGTACGGTCTCACAAATGGGAAAGAAACCACACCTGGGCTCTGAAATATAGTGCTGATTGTTTGATTAATTAGTGGCAAAGTATGTTTAGGATAGCGTGCCATGCTCATGCACGCAGTAAGTCAAGCACTGGGCCTGATTAAAGGATTTAATTACTCCGGGTCAGTTGGCAGGTATCTGCAACACCCAACAATCGTGATTGCCAACAGGCAAATTCTCCCGTTTGTCAACACTCATTATTTTCTCCATGATTACACAGTATCCTCCTTAATCACAGTGATGTGCCCAGGGAAGTGTCTGTACCAGTAAAGGAGTCTGTACCAGTCAGGTGTGGAGCCAGCACAGGAAGAGTTTCCGACCAACGTTCCAAGCCTTCTCTCAATAGATTTTTTAACGGTATAACTCAGTTGGTTGGAATCCAAATTTTATAACTGGCTGGAGAAAGACACAACATGCTGGAGTAACTCAACAGGTCTCAGTAGTATCTCAGCAGACCTTAGATAGGTGACGTTTTAGTTTCAGAAGAGCTAGACTCCTTTATATCCCCCTGATTCAATTCGATGAATTGAGGATTCAATTCAATTCAATGATTCAATTCATGATTCAATCTCTCCAACGAGAGCATGATTCACAGAAGGTTTTGGAAGTTGCCAATTATGTGGAGTTAGAGAGAGCAACCCAAGTGGTTGGTTGGGGGCTGAGGCCTATTGTCCTCTCCTCCCACTCTGTGGTCTTTGTCCATTAGCTGCTATAGATAAAGCTGGTAGGTTGTCGCCACTGTAAGATACTGTGCTGTGTGGCTGTATTCTGCATGGTTGTTTCTTCCCAAGCTTGCAGTTCAGAGCTTGCAGCTT
Organism: Raja brachyura; assembly: GCA_963514005.1. The sequence continues at coordinate 62,753,095 of OY740790.1, read as the reverse complement.
ACAGAGTGTGCGGCACAGTGGCGCAGAGGTAGAGTTGCTGCCTTATTGCGCTTATAGCACCAAAGACCCGGGTTCGATCCTGGCATTGGCTGCTCGGCTGTACGGAGTTTATACATTATCCCCGTGACCTGCGTAGTTTTCTCTGAGAACTTTGGTTTCCTCCCACACTCTAAAGGCATACACGCTTGCAGGTTAACTGGCTTGGTATTTAATGTGAATTGTTCCTAAAGTGTGTAGGATAGTGTTAGTGTGCGGGGATTGCTGATCGGTGCGGACTCGGTGGGGCGAAGGGCCTGTTTCTGCACTGTATCTCTACATTAAACTAAATTAAACTCAGTGGAAGACCACAAGCAAGGATTGTGCTTACTCAATGGTTTGCTTCCAACTGAGCGACACTGATGGAAGCCAGCTCACAAAGCACCACGCATTCCATCTCTACAAAAGCATTCAAATTGTTATTTGTGCCTCTACCCTTTTGTTCCAGTAATCTGCAGATGACTGGTACAAATTCTGTGGATCAGTGCAATCCCATAACATTCCTTTCCCGCCAGCTGACAGCAGGCATTAACTGTGTGACGTTTCGGATCGAGGCCCTTCTTCGGACCAGTCTCGCTAAGTTACCCCAGCATTCTGTGTCTGTCGTCAGTTTAAACCAGCGTCTGCAGTTCCTTCCTACGCAGCAGGCTTTAACTGATTCACTTTCACCGGCAGGGTCAGCAAATAGCGCGGAGAAGAAAAAGAAGGAAAAAAATGGGAAGAAGGAACAAGGAACTGCAAATGATGGTCTACAAAAAGAGCCACAAAGTGCTGGAGTAACTCAGCGGGTCAGCCACCATCTCTGGAGAACACGGATAGGTGATGTTTCGGGTAAGGACCCTTCTTCAGACAACGAGAAGACGTGTAAATGCCTTCTGAGGACTTGTCCACTCACATTATCACCCCTTGAGATAATTTACGTACAGAGAAGATAATGGCTTCCGTGAGATGACTCTTTGGGAGGTCACAATGTGGGCAGATTTGGAGATCTCATGTCCCATTTTGAGTCAGTAATTCCGTCCCTGTCACAGAGGTTGCTTTGGCTGCAGCAATCTTTCCTTCCTCTGCCACGGAGCAGCTAAAGTGTCTTCTGGCTCCAACTTAAGAGAAGCATTGGGTCCACGTTGCCATTATAGGAATGCTACGCTTGTTGCACCCAGTGTCAGCCAGTCAGGCAAAGACAAAAGATTCTTCAAACATAGATCAGCCCCAGGCTTCATAGAGCCAACCCATGTCAATGGCACACCCAGTTCCAAAATGCTTGGGTTCCCAACACTACAGAGCCTGCAGCTTGGATCCTGCATTGATTGAAAATGAAAGCCTGGCCCAGGGCACTGAACACCGCCCAATATACTGCTGGTGCAGCACTGCTCAGTGTGGTAGGACATCGTTCTTGGTGTAAACCAGGGTGGCTGCTAAATGCTCAGAGAGGCTAAAATATAACCACTCAAGAAGGGTCCCGACCCGAATTGTCACCTACATCCATGTTCTCCAAAGATGCTGCCTGACCGGCTGAGTTCCTCCAGCACTTTGTGTGTGTTTTTTTTTTTTGCATCTGCGGTTCCTCGTTTCTAACACATAACCACAATGAGTTGTGGATTCATGTGGAAAGGTGAGCTGTCAACTAATATTTAAACACACTGGAAAGAAATGATAATGTCGTAAAAACACGACTTTGCTTCCAAATAAAACACACGTTTTGGAGGTGTTGGCTGGGAAAATCCAAAATATTCTGCTCCCATCCTCTCCCACAGTGAAAATTCTGGGCTGACACTGGCTAATCCCACAGAGCAGAGTCAACACTTGGACAGTGAATACAGGCTCTTTGGCCCATCAAATCCATGCCGACCATCATGCACCCATTAATCACTGACCATGTACTCCGGAGATGCTGCCTGACCTGCTGAGTTCATATGTTCATAAGATGTAGGAGGAGAATTAGGCCATTCGGCCCATCTACTCCGCCATTTAATAGTAAGAGTAAACGAGAATTTACCAGTTTGAAGTTTGATCTTTATTTTATGAGGAGTTACGATGAGGGATTATGTGAAGAACCCGCCAGCCCGCATGCGCGTCAACCTTCAAAGCAGCAGTGTGAAATCACAGATACCAGTTGTTGAACTGAAGATAGGAAGATTTGAGAACTAGAACTACCAGCTGACTTTTATGAGGAGCGGTTGGGAGCGGAGGTCATGTAATCACTCATCGTAACTCCTCATAAAATAAAGATCAAACTTCAAACTGGTAAATTCTCATTTAATCTTACTATTTTACTTCGGAGTCACGTGAGTGGCTACGTGAAGATTTCAAAGCTCTGTGACTTCAAGCCGTGGAAACGAGTCCATGCGTCACTCACTGTATTAGTTGACCATCTAAAAAACATTGCAAGAATCAAGGGATTTCTGTCCAAAGAAGACACTGAAAAACTTGTTCATGCATATATCTTCAGTAGGTTAGATTATTGTAATGGTATCTTTACAGGTCTCAGTATAAAATCAATTAAACAACTGCAGCTTATCCAGAATGCCGCTGCCAGAGTCTTGACCAACACCAAGAAAATGGACCACATTACACCTGTCCTTAAATCTTTGCACTGGCTCCCTGTGTGTAAAAGGATAGATTTTAAAATTCTGTTACTGGCTTACAAGGCACTGAATGGTCTGGGTCCAAAATACATCTCTGACCTACTTGTTGTATATGAGGCACCTAGACTCCTCAGGTCTTCAGGGACAGGTTTACACTGTGTTCCCAGGGTCAGAACTAAAAAGGCTGAAGCAGCGTTTAGTTTCTATGCTCCACACCTGAGGAACAAGCTCCCGGAACACCTGAGGTGTGTACAGACTGTAACCTCATTTAAATCAGGCCTAAAAACACTGTTGTTTACTGTAGCTTTTTCATAACCCAACATGCAGGTAATCTTAATCTTCAAATCTTAACCCTTTTATGTGCTTTTAAAATCGTTTTAATATTTTAGTGACTTTGTTTTATTGTACATGCAATTGTCTTATTGCTTACTATGTAATTTTTGATTTTGGCTATTTTGTTGTCCTGTGTTGTATTGTGGTTATGCAATGTTTTTAAACTATGTCATTCTTTTGTTTCTTTTGTAAAGCACTATGAATTGCAGCTTGTATGAATGGTGCTATATAAATAAACTTGCCTTGCCTTGCCAAGGAAGAGTGGAGAAGTAAAGTATTCAGACATGACATAAATTTAAACATGCTGATGATTTAATGGACAAAATAACAATAGTAACCTCTCTCACCCGAGAGGAGACTATAAAACTGAACTTAAAATAGAGTTAGGCAAATACACTCGGTCTGGCTAAGGATTTGTTATAGAATGTCTGAAACGTGCGTTTGGAGGACCATCCTGCGCCCGCTAGGATATGGTCCAATGGGACGTCAATGACCCTCGCTGCAGATGTAGCTGCAGCCCTGGTGGAATGAGATTTGAATATTTCAGTATCTACACCAGCATCAGCCAAAACCTGTTCCAACCATCTGGAGATGGTCTGAGCTGAAACCTTTTTATCAAGTTTCTTGTGGCTAACAAATAATGTTAGTTCTGGCCCCCTAAGTGACCTTAATATATTGCTGAATGTGTGTGACCACACATAATCGGGGGTCCATGAATAGCAGTTTAAGGCCGGAAGTACCTGGTCTACTCTGTTTGATTGGATCATACACGAAAAAGGTTATACCAGCAGCGGAAGTGATCATCCTATCCAAACGTAGCTTCTGCAATGACTGGACTCTTTGAGCTGACACTAGTGCCATGAGCATCGCTACCTTGTACGTGAGCCGGAGTAAAGGCAGGGATGTTGCTGGGGCCCATTGGCGAAGCAGTGTGAGAACCATACCTACATCCAATATTTCCGTGTATCTGGGCCTGGGAGGGTTCAAGTGGAAGATACCCCTCATGAATTTGGATATTAACGGGTGAGACACAACAGAGACCCAACAGAGTGGTGTCCCGAGGTCGGCAACAAGTATGACGACAACGCACTTCTAGCAAAATTTAGAGCACTATAGCTCAATCTCTCGTCAAAATGAAGTTTCGAGAGGAATTCCAAAATATTGGTTATGTGCGCTGTGTCATACGAGGTATTAGATTGCAAACAGAACACTTCCCATTTGTTTATGTAGGAGATGTATTGTTTTTTAGTGCTGTCTCTCCAGGCTGCAGTTAGCCTGCAAACCAATAAGTTTAGCCGATCATGTAGAGGATGTTCCTCCCCAATGATGGGGTGAATTAGCAGATTCCTGCATTTGGGAACTGCCATGAAGGGTTCTGTGACCATACCCAGAATGAGCGGATACCATGGCTGTGTGGGCCAGTCAGGGACTATTAGAATGCCCAAGGCAGAGTCTTGCTTAATTTTAAGCAGGCATCAACTGACAAGGCAGAATGGGGGAAATGCATAGAAAAACATTCCTCCCCAATGTAGCGAGAATGCATCTACCGCTACTACCCCTGGGTCTGGTTCCCATGCAACATACTGCGGTAACTGATGATTTAGTCTGGATGCATACAAATCTTTATCCGGTGTTCCATATCTAGAGATAATATCATTAAACACTCTATGATACAATATCCATTCTGTGTTGTCATTGAATTTGCGTGACCTGGTGTCCACCACCATGTTGAACCTACCTGGCAGCTAGGTAGCTGAAACCCAAATATTTCTTGCAATGCACTAGAGCAATGCCGAATATTGGATTTCCACCATTGTAACTCGGCAATGGCTTCAGCCGGCAATTGCCGAGGCCTATCAAAGTGACCTAAAGGGTGTTTAAGTGCCTGCACCTTTGCTCGTTGTAATTGTTGATAATGAAAAGGCCCAAATTTTGCAGCGGGGAAAGTGGCCACTAATTTGCCAATTAAACTGTCGAATAGAAGGCTGCTGCTTCGTTATGAGATAATTACAGATTTCTATTAACTCCAATCTCTTGCCCCAAGGTAGAGTTACAGACATGTGAACAGAGTTAATGGTGAATCCCAAATAATCCATAACTCGGGATGGTGTCAACTTGGATTTAACTGGATGGATGAGAAACCCCAATCGCTCAAACAAGAGCTTGGTGGCTGAGACCGCTGAAATAGCCAATTCTAGAGTCTTGCCTATAATAAGGATATCATCCAAGTATGCCATTACTGTGTGTTTTTGAGCTCATAATAGCGCCAGTACTGGTTTCAATAATTTGGTGAATAATCTGAGGGCTGAAATCAACCCATTAGGCAACGCTTTAAACTGCCATAGCTGCCCCATCCAGTTGAATTTTAAGTATTTTCGGTGATCCTTGTGAATGGGCACCGAATAGTATGCATCTTTAAGATCAATGCATGCCATATAACATCCCTTGGAAATCAATTGTTTGGCAGTAACAAAGGTTTCCATTTTGAAATGTCTGTACTGCACAAAGGTGTTGAGTTGGGTCAAGTCAAGGATGATTCTGAATCCCCCACCCTTCTTTTGCTTTGTAAATATGTTGGACACGAATTGGTGAGATTCATGATTCGACTTCACAATTACCCTTTTTTGAATATAATGACAGAATTTCAGTTTGTACATCCAAACCGTCTTGTTGTGAACGAACAAAAGTTCGGTTTGGAATATGCTGCGTGGGTGGAAGTGAATCAGAAAATTCAATTTGGAACCCATCTATACTGTGCAGTATAAACCAATCTGGTGTTATCCAACACATCCATTAAAAAAAAAATGTAATCTCCCACCAACATGTGATTGACCCACACACTGCATGTTCCATAGAGAACCAGACCCACCTACCTCTGTGGTTACCAGTGGATTTTCGATGTTTATTTCCGCCCACAATGTTTTGGGAGTAGATCTGCCGGAGTGCGCCAATTGTGCATTTTCAATGTCGGGCGGCCTGAGCCGTGTCCTAAAAAAAGGTTCTTACGGTCCTCGAGCTGGCACTGGTAGGTGCTGCCGTCAGAACGACGAAGGTTTGTGCACAAGTGGAGCTCTGAGTAGCCCCACTGCCTTTGACTCGTCGTCCAGCTTCTTGACTTGTTTGGGCAGGACTTCCCCAAGTAAATAATTTGGTGGCTGCACATTGGTGGACCGGCATAATCCCGCAAACTTGCGATTCAGGACAGGACGAATGGCATTTTTACGGAAGCAATTTATCTCAAAATGTGCACTGCACATCAATGCCAATGTGTCCTGTTATGCCTCCGACAGGGAGATTCCGTCTACTGACCTGGCGAATGCCGTGACCCCGGACACCAGTAGGTTCAGGATCCTTTGGTGTTGAACCTCCTGAGTCCTGATGCCTCCACCTATGTAACTCCAGATGGAGCTATTTACGGCCGGGATTCTGAGCGAGGCGCAGTTGCTGGGTGTGTGATATTTCATGGCCATTTCCATCATCACCTGCTCCTGTAGCTGGTGTGAAGCTAGGTAATTGATGCTGGCCACCAATTTTTCGTCCAGTGGCTCGCCGATTTGTGATGGCATTGCAAATTTTGACACCATAGTGGGTACCTCTGCTTCACGCAGGTCTTGTGTCGTGGAACGTTCTCCCGACACTCCACTGAAGTGTGAGTCAGCCCAGGATTGAGGACCTACGCCCCCTCCCTCAGATAGGGAGATATAATGCAGCCCTGCACCAGGCGCTGCCGGGGGCCCCCGAGGCCCACGCTGATATGACTCCTGTCCATGGAGTATACCATGGTGGAGCATCTTCTCCATGAGATGCTCCATCCGGGAAAGACGTCCGAAGACGCTCCCCACTGGAGGAGGCGAACCCTCCCGGCAGGACTCGTCTGAGTCAACTGGCCTGTTGGACTTCTATATGGCCTTCCCCACTCTTGGGGCAGCCAAGGTGCTTTCCATGGGCACCAAGTCCGAAGTCGCTGGCTGCGCCTCAAGTGGCCGTGATGGTGAAACTGACGGCCGCCCGCTAACCGCACTCCCGCGGTCTTCGATAACCGTTCTCCCCGCGGCCCGTCTGATCTTCACCCTCGCCTTGTCCATTGGTGTTTGTTCTTGAAATGCTGCAACAAGAAACAAAGAAACTTTAAGGTCTTTAAACTTACGGCTGAAGAAGCGACACGCCTACCAGCCAATCGCGGCGCAATGCGTTAGACGTAATGACGCGCATGCGGGCTGGCGGGTTCTTCACATAGTCACTCACGTGACTCTGAAGTAAAATCATGGCTGATCTATTTTTCCCTCTCAACCCCGTTCTCCTGCCTTCTCCCCATAACCCCCCGACAAACAATGAATCTATCAATCTCCACCTTAAAAATATCAATTGACTTGGCCTCCACAGTCTTCTGTGGCAAGGAATTCCACAGATTCGCCACACACTGACTGAAGATCACCACCCTCTGACTAAAGAGTTACTCCAGTACTTTGTGTCTTTTTTTTGTAAACCAGCATCTGCATTTCCTTATTTCAACACTGATCCTACAGCAATCCTGTTTTGTTTTCTACACATTCCTATCACTTTCCCCAAGATCCTATCACTTCTATATATCTCTCAATGTGTAACAATAACTGTGTATCTTCAGTAGCAGAAAGGGTTTTCCACGCTGCTGTTTAAAGCATCGCCAAGCATGTTGGATTGGTGCTGCCTGTTGCTATGGATCTACAACGTGTTGCCAAGTGTGTCGGTGCTGAGGGATTTCTAGGTCTTGTTGAATCTGGTTGCTGCCTTACACAAATGCACCGGCTGGTATTCCCCTTAGAATACAGCATGACTGGGAGCACAAACAGAGGGCACGTGGAGAGCAACAAGTTGTTGAAGTGGAGAGAGTGGGGCCCACAACAGGAGGAGACGCCTTGGTCCGAACAGTGTGTGCACTCCAGTCTCATCAACCCCTTGCATCAGTCACTGCCGCAGCCTCAAATCAATGAAGGGTCTTCAATCTAAAACGTTAACTCTGTTCCTCTTCCCACAGGCATGGCCTGACCTGCTGAGTGTTTCTAACATATCCTAGTTCTATTTGAGATTTCCAGCCAATGCGATTAAAAGAAAATTTAAACAAGTCCCAAAATCTGTAGGAGGGAAAGAATACAAAGAACTGCAGATGCTGGTTTTCAGCCGAAGGTAGACACAAAATGCTGGAGTAACTCAGCGGCATCTCTGGAGAGAAGGAATGGGTGACATAGAAACATAGAAAATAGGTGCAGGAGTAGGAGTAGGCCATTCGGCCCTTCGAGCCTGCACCACCATTCAATGTGATCATGGCTGATCATCCAACTCAGTATCCCGTACCTGCCTTCTCTCCATACCCCCTGATCCCTTTAGCCACAAGGGCCACATCTAACGCCCTCTTAAATATAGCCAATGAACTGGCCTCAACTACCTTCTGTGGCAGAGAATTCCAGAGACTCACCACTCTCTGTGTAAAGAATGTTTTCCTCATTTCGGTCCTAAAGGAATTCCCCCTTATCCTTAGACTGTGACCCCTTGTTCTGGACTCCCCCAACATCGGGAACAATCTTCCAGCATCTTGGGTCGTTTTGGGTCGAGACCCTTCTTCAGACTCCAGTCTGAAAATCTTCTCGGACCACTACAGTCTTCCTGAGAATATAGTCCCACAATACAGGAAGGTGGGGACCTCCGACATTTAGACCCAGCGAGGAAGAAGGATTGACCATGATCTTTGAACCTATCTCAGGGCCTCTTCCAGGCTGGAGTTTGAGATATTATCAACATCTCACAGTCCACTGTTGCATTGCTGGTGGCCACTGATGCATTATTCTCCAAGCTGAGTGTATATGATCTTCCTTGCCAGGGACAAGCGGTGGACTGCCCTGGTGTACAGGAGGCCTTTGACTGACTGTCAAAGTCAAGTCAAGTCAAAAGAGTTTATTGTCATGTGTCCCTGACAGGACAATGAAAATCTTTCTTTGCATAGCACAACAGAACATAGAAGGCATTGACTACAATTCTATACATAAATACACCCATGAATTAATAAATTAATAAATTGCAAATAACAGATGGAGGGATATTAATGTTCAGAGTTCCGAGCCAGGTTTAATAGCCTGATGGCTGTGGGGAAGTAGCTATTCCTAAACCGGGTTGTTGCAGTCTTCAGGCTCCTGTACCTTCTACCCGAAGGGAAGATGAGTGTGTGGCCAGGGTGGTGTGGATCCTTGATGATGCTGCCAGCCTTTTTGAGGCAGCGACTGTGGTAGATCCCATCGATGGAAGGAAGGTCAGAGCCGATGATGGACTGGGCAGTGTTTACTACTTTTTGTAGTCTTTTCCTCTCCAGGGCGCTCAAGTTGCTGAACCAAGCCACGATGCAACCAGTCAGCAAGCTCTCTACTGTTCTACTGCTATCAATTCTAAGGCTCATGGTGGTTTGTGGCATTAACCGGGGGTGGTGGCGGTGGTACCAATCGGTGGTGGGCAGTGCCATCTCCTTCGCTGCCGTGTGCTGGGGCAGCTGGGCGAAGGCTGCGGATGCCAACAGAATTAACAAGCTCACCAGGAAGGCTGGCTCCGTCCTGGAAGTGGTGTTGGGTTCTCTGGAGATGGTCTTGGCGGGGAAGAAAGTCGTCAAACTGCGGAGCATCTTGGACAATACAACTCACCCCCTCCGTGACACACTGGTCAACCTGAGGAGCACCTTCAGCAACAGACTGGTTCCACCAAGATGCAGCACAGAATGCCACAGGAGATCATTTTTCCCTGTGGCTATCACACTGTACAACACCTCTCCCTTCTGTCGTGGGGTAGACTGACTCCCCTTCCTCCCCCACCCCCCCCCCCACCCATCCCCCCAATCTTTACACATCCCCAATCCTGGACTTTCCACTCATCATTTTACTTTCATTTTTCATGTACCTTGTTGTGTCTTACGGCTGTTGGTAGACCGATTTCCCTCATATTCTATCATATCATATCGTATCGTATCTAATCTACTTTGTGTACATGATGGGGACGAAGAGATTGAATGTGTAGGAAGGAACTGCAGATGCTGGTTTAAACCAAAGATAGACACAAAAAGCTGGAGTAACTCAGCGGGACAAGCAGCATCCCTGGAGAGAAGGAATTCTGAAGAAGGGTCTCGACCCGAAACGTCACCCATGTCCTTCTCTCCAGAAATGCTGCCAGTCCCGCTGAGTTACTCCAGCTTTTTGTGTCGATCTACGAAGAGATTGAAGGTGTGCCAGCTGAATAGTCTACTCCTGCTCCTAGTTTGTATGTCTGTGTATGTGTGTGCTTTCTGGCCCTGCTAGAGCCCTGGGTATACTTGCCTGCTGGTCTTATGGGAGAATACAGAAGAATGTCTGTGCCAGGGAGAGTCTTGTGATTGGGATCCCGGCTGAAGATACCAGATAGTTATCCAATCCCGCATTTCATTTTCCAGTTTCAATTTGCTTCACTGTGGAAAATAATGTGGTCAATTTATCATTGTGGGATTATAGGCTCTGGACGTTCAAATATGACTGACCTCATGTGTTGAGGCCACCTGGAGAAGTAATAATACAGTAATAATTAAAAAGATCAAAGCTGCAATTCCTTGATGGGAGGGGGGGCACATCGCTTTTCGGCCTTTTGATCATGTACAGTTTCTGCTCTTGTCAGTTCAATGTATCAGTACGTCCCTTATCTCGAATGATACAAAATCATGAGAGGAATAGATCGGGTAAACGCACAGAGTCTTTTGCCTAGACTAGGGGAAATCGAGAACCAGAGGACATAGATTTAAGGTGAGGGGAGAAAGATTTAATGGGGTAGCTTTTTCACACACAGGATGGTGGGTGTATGGAACGAGCTGCCGGAGGAGGTAGTTGAGGCAGGTATTTTCGCAGCATTTAAGAAACATTCATACAGGTACATGGATAGGATAGGTTTAGAGGGATTTGGGCCAAAAGCAGGCAGGTAGCTCTAGTGTTGGGGCATGTTGGTCGGCGTGGGCAATTTGGGCCGAAGGGCCTGTTTACACGCTGTATGACTCTATGACACAGCCAAGTCCAAGGGCAGGCTCAGTATACTCATCGCACACTAGCTCAGTTCCACGTCCATGGAGTCAGGGATGTCTGTAAATATCAATGGCCCCATGCCATCATGGTGGACTTCCAACGTGGATTACTGTTTGCCACTGTACTGTGCATGTGAAAGTAACCTCCACTTGACATAGTTTCACTGGCTCGTTTATGGCTTTCTCTAATAGACAATAGACAATAGACAATAGATGCAGGAGGAGGCCAATCGGCCCTTCGAGCCAGCACTGCCATTCAATGTGATCATGGCTGATCATCCCCAATCAGTACCCCGTTCCTGTCTTCTCCCCATATCCCCTGACTCCGCTATTTTTAAGAGCCCTATCTAGCTCTCTCTTGAAAGCATCCAGAGAACCTGCCTCCACCGCCCTCTGAGGCAGAGAATTCCACAGATTCACCACTCTCTGCGAGAAAAAGTGTTTCCGCGTCTCCGTTCTAAATGGCCTACTCCTTATTCTTAAACTGTGGCCCCTGGTTCTGGACTCCCCCAACATCGGGAACATGTTTCCTGCCTCTACCGTGTCCAGACCCTTAACAATCTTATATGTTTCAATGAGATCCCCTCTCATCCTTCTAAACCAGAGTGTACAAGCTCAGCTGCTCCATTCTCTCAGCATATGACAGTCCCGCCTTCCCGGGAATTAACCTTGTAAACCTACGCCGCAATCCCTCAATAGCAAGAATGTCCTTCCTCAAATTAGGGGACCAAAACTGCACACAATACTCCAGGTGTGGTCTCAGCAGGGCTCTATACAACCGCAGAAGGACCTCTTTGCTCCTATATTCGATTCCTCTTGGTTATAAAGGCCAACATACCATTCGCTTTCTTCACTGCCTGCTGTACCTGCATGCTTACTTTCATAAATTGACGTACAAGGACTTCCAGATCCCGTTGTACTTCCCCTTTTCCCAGCTTGACACCATTTAGATAGTAATCTGCCTTCCTGCTTTTGAGCAGAGGTAACCGTTGACCTCCTCAGAGCCAAGGCAACATTTGTTAGCTGACATAACCCACGCACCGTGCACTCTCTTAAACTGAAAGCATCGTGGATTTAGACACATGTTTCCACTTGGTGCAAAAGGAGAATTGACAACTGGGGAGGAGATAGCTTGGGACTCCCAGCTATAAAATGGACCTGTCAGGTGATAAGATGGGGAAACTCGATAGTGAGTGAGATTCAAATTGTCCAAGTGGGGAGAGTAAGAGAACAGGTGACGTTTCGGGTCGGGACCCTTCTTCAGACTGATTGTGGGAGGAGGGAACTGGAAGCAAGAAAAGACCAGGAGAGATCAGGGCCAGTAACAGATTACCTGATTCGGGGAGGTTCCCTGATAAGCCGATCGCAGGCAGGGAATGGTGTTAGAGGGATACATGGATATGGGCTGTGGAACCGGTTCACTGGCTTTTAATGTAGGATGTGGGGGGGGGAGGAGGGGGAAGGAGAGGAGGGGTAGGAAGGGAGAAGGGGGAAGAGGAAGGGGAGGGGAAAGGGGAGTGTTGGTAGAAGTATTTTCTAGCTTCCACCCCCCCCCCCCCACACCATAATCCGTCTAAAGAAGGGTCCTGACCCGAAACGTCACCTATCTGTTTTCTCCAGAGATGTTGCCTGTCCCGATGAGATACTCCAGCATTTTGTGTCTGTCTTTGGTATAAACCAGCATCTGCAGTTCCTTTTTATTACACAAAGTAAGAGACACATTAGTAGTTCATGAATGTTGTTGCAATAATGAGGGGAGATGAGTGGAAATTGCGCTTGGTATTGCGCAGTGATTGCTCAGTGTGCTTGGAAGTGAGCCAACAATTACAGCAAGTAAATAGAATGTAGAATACAGCTCGATCAGCAGATTACAGCACAGAGAAGGGTTAAACTACGTTGGACCTCTGGTTAAACACTTACGCACTGTTCTTTCGTCTTTCCCATGTCGGCCTCCTTCTAAATTATTTTAAATTTCAAATCTTATTTTATGCAATGACTTTGCACACGCATCAAATGCAGGAAAGAATATGTCGCAATTTTTAGTATGAACCAATGCATCATGTGGAAACAAGGAACTGCAGGTGCTGGTTTGGACCTAAACATACACAAAGTCCAGGAGCAACTAAGTGGGTCAGGCAGCATCTCTGGCAAACATGGATAGGTGACATTTCTGGCCGGTTGGAACCCTTCTACAGACTGAAAGGTCCCAACTTGAAACGTCACCTATCCATGTTCTCCAGGGATGCTGCCTGCGAACAGTACACAGAGCAAAACACACTACCTCTCCTGACATAGGCTGTTCGTCCTACTTGCTCTGTTTGGTTTGAGCTTTCAATCCCATAACTTCCCAGTCACAAGAAAACACAAAGTGCTGGAGTAACTCAGTGGGCCAGGCAGCATCTGTGGAGAACGTGGACAAAAGCACCTTTCAAATCAGGACCATTCTTCAGTTCCCCGTTTACGTGTTCCAGAGTTATCGTCTGACCCGCTGAATTACTCCAACTCCTCGTGTTTTTGTTAAACCAGCATCTGCATTTCCCTGTGTCTCCCTCTCAATCACAAACAGCTGCAAGAAAGTCACAGTCATCGTCTCCATTGTAGGTTATCTGATAACTCTGGCACAAAAATAATAGATAAAATGAAAAATCAGAGAGTTACAACTGCATGGATGGAGGTTATTGGGTCCATTGAATCCGTGCTGGCTTCTGGACAAACAATCTCTCTGTCCTGCACCCACACTTGCTCCCTTTAGCCATTCAAATTATTTTCTCTGTGCCCGACCCGTTTCTAAGCTAAGTTCAGTTTAGTTTAGTTTATTGTCACATGCACGGAGGCACAATGACAAGCGTTTTTGTTAACCATGCGTGCTAACGATTCAGCAGAAAGACATCCGATACTCATCCAACATGTCCAGGCAGCAAAGAGGTTAAAATCCAGAAATAGCTTCCCACATGCAGTTCAGCCCCTGCATGAAAACGCCCGCACCTGTAGCATAGGGTGACACACCTACAATCAAAACCCCACACACTGACACCACACCCTGAGGAGTCCCTTCGCTTGGGAGCGAGGGAGACATGGCCAGTCTGGCTCTGCCTCAATCTCCTCAGAACACGGGTCGGACGGTGCAAAGCCCTCATGCGGAAGTGGCGGTACAACGACAATGGTCCAACTGAATGTGACTGCGGGGAGGCAACCCAAACTATGGAGCACTTTCTCACCTGGCCCCTCCTCCCAGAGCCCTGCACACCAGAAAATCTCAAGGCCTCCAACCCATGTGCCAGAGCCTGCGTTTTTGGAAAAAGAGTGGCTTGGAAAAGTGTAGCGAAGAAAGCCAACACGTGGTTACAATCGAGCCGTCCACAGTGTACAGACACATGATAAAGTGAATAAGCCTGTTCAGTGCAGGATAAAGTCCAGTGATTAATGATGGTCCAGTGAGGAAGAACAGGACCACTCCCGGAAACTTTTAAGAATTTCCTATTTTAAAATTCCCTTTTGAAAGCCCTGATTACTCTGTTTCTAGCGCCATGTGCTTGAATTCCACATCTGGTCTACTCTCTGACTAAAGATATTTTTTCTCTTCCTGCCTCCCCCTTCCCTCCCCACCCCATGTTTTGTTTTCTACCCAAATGTTGAAATCTGAAATAAAAACAAAACCTAATGGTGAGATGTAACGGGTGAGCCAGCAGGCTAGGGTCCTTCTGTCAGTAATGTTTCAGGCTTCATCAGAGCTGGGAAACATAGAGGACAAGTTGGCCTTAGGTAGTGGAGAAGATGAGAGGACAGGGTGGTGCTGCAAATTCAGGCCCACGTCATCTGGAATAACTATCGATGTGATCGGCTTCCCTCTACCAACCATGTCCAAGCCAGCCATGATATTGTCCATCAAGTTCAAAAGAATTTCGGACAGGTACGTGATAAGAAAGACTTAGAGAGATGTGGGACAAACACAGGCAAATGGGACTCGCTGAGGAAGGCAGCTTGGTAAGCATTGATGAGTTCCAAAGGCCAATTCCCCAGCTGCGTAACACCATGTCTCTAACTCTCTTGTGGACCCTCTTTGCTCCAAGGAGCACACATTGCCATTCTAACGTTACACCTGCAATATTTTAAGGATATGAAGAGAAAATGTTTACCTTCCAGGTCGAAACAATGGTCTGACCAGCAATGAACAAAGAGTGGATCAACAATCAAATTGATGCCATTTAAACCAGTCACCGAATTGAATGATTCGTCTAAAATCCTCTCTATCACTGTAGCCCCCAGTCCCACAAATTCCCACCCCAGCTGTTAGTTCCATTGATTGCAGCTGCAAATGCATTTCATCCATCTTGCTTCAGGAGTGTTTGTTTTTTATTTCAAAAAGTCGGTTTCTTCATAAGACAGGTATAAAAAACATTAATGTTTTTACATTCGTGGTGTTGTTCAGTCTAATCAATGTTACCGGTTCAACGCATTGGTGGTGTTTGCACATTCTGTTTAAGTTTAGTAGACACGAGGAACTGCAGATGTTGGAATCCAGTGCAGAAAACAGAAAAGTGCTGGAGTACTTTAACTGAAGGCCCGAAATGTCATCTGTCCATGTCCTCGAGAGATGCTGCCTGACCCGCTGAGTAACTCCGGCTCTTTGTGTTCTATGCAGGATTCCAGCATCTGCAGTTCCTTATAATTGCATAGAACGTGCTGTAAAAGGAGCAGGGAAATAATTCATCTGAAGAATTAATCATGTTACCTCGTGAAATGATGCAAACTTCAAGTGGCTTGAGAGGCTTCTGCATTGGGCTTAGCCCCTCAATGTCTACTAACAGAAGGACCCTAGACTGCTGTACTTCCCCACAACACCCTTGCAGTGGCTTCATTGCATCACTTCATTTGGAGTGTCCCGGGGCGCCGCGCTGGCCTGATCCACCCGCCGAACAACTGCGGCGCTGACGATCAGAACGATGACCGAAGACCGGAACTCGCCCCGGTAGGCCCGACACCCCACAGGCCTCATGGAGGACTGCGGTGAAGCTAGGCGGTGAGGCCTGCCTGGGACGAAGGTGCCACAGTGGTGGCGGCGAAGGGAGCCTCGGAGGCTGCAGTGGGAAACTCGGCAACGGCAGCGGTTGCCTCGGCGGCGGCGGGAGCCTCGGCGGTGGCAGTGGGAGCCTAGGCAGCAGCAGTGGGAGCCTCGGCAGCAGTGGGAGCCTCGGCGGCGGTGGGAGCCTCGGCAGCAGCAGTGGGAGCCTCGGCGGCGGCAGCGCCAGTGGGAGTCTCGGCGGTGGCAGTGGGAGCCTCAGCAGCAGTGGGAGCCTCGGCGGCGGCAGTGGGAGCCTCAGCGACGGCAGTGGGAGCCTCGGCAGCGGCAGGAGCCTCGGCAGCGGCAGCAGCGGTGGAAGCTTCAGCAGCAGCAGTGGGAGCCATGGCAGCAGCAGTGGGAGCCTCAGCAGCGGGAGCCTCGGCGGCAGCAGTGGGAGCTTCAGCAGCAGCAGTGGGAGCCTCGGCGACAATGGGTCTTCGATGGCAGCAGCGTGGGCCTCAGCGGCAACATGGCCCTCAGTGGCAACGGGAGCCTTGGTGGGCAGTGGGGCCTTGTGGTCGATGAGCGTGAGAGGGGAGGGGAAGACAATGGGGATCTGGCATGGGGGGAACTGCTGTGAGGAACGGTGGTTGAAGCAAGGGGGATCCAGTGTGTGTGTGTGTGTGTGTGTGGGGGGCACTCTAGTTTAGAATCCTGTGCCCAGGCGATAAGTCTGTGTTTGTTTGTTTGTTTGTTCATTTGTTCCGGTGAAGGCGATGTGCACACGGCAGCCAACAGTCGCTTGTCTTTTTCTTTTAGTTTTCACTTTTAATTTCAAGTTTTTATGTACATTGTGTGTTGTGAATGTTGGCAGACCAATGTCCCTCCGGGGAGGAATAAAATTTTATCGTTTCGTATCGTCTCTCTCAGCACGCACTCCTGCAACCTGCAAATGTGCCAGTCCCAATGTTGGGCGAGTCCAGAACCAGGGGCCACAGTCTTAGAATAAAGGGGAGGCCATTTAAGACTGAGGTGAGAAAAAACTTTTTCACCTAGAGAGTTGTGAATTTGTGGAATTCCCTGCCACAGAGGGCAGTGGAGGCCAAGTCACTGGAAGGATTTAAGAGAGAGTTAGATAGAGCTCTAGGGGCTAGTGGAATCAAGGGATATGGGGAGAAGACAGGCACAGGGTTATTGATTGGGGACGATCAGCCATGATCACAATGAATGGCGGTGCTGGCTCAAAGGGCTGAATGGCCTCCTCCTGCACCTATTTTCTATTTCTCTGACACCACTCGCTTCAGACATCTCGTTGCATTGGAAAACTGATAGGTTCTGTGCAGGATAAACAGCGCCTTTCACCGAGTTCATAATCTTCCAGTGGCACTTAATGTCCTGTGGGACCAATGCTAAGATCACAGAATCCTCCATTGCACACCTGCTTGGGATAAACTGAGACAGGAAATTGTGTTGCAGCTTAATAGGACTTTGGTTGGGTCGCATTTGGAGCATTGTGTGCAGCCTGGTCACCCCATCACACAAAGGATATGGAGGATTTGGAGAGGTGCAGAAAAGGTTATGGGGAGAAGGCAGGAGAATGGGGTTGAGAGGGAAAGAGAGGTCAGCCATGATTGAATGGCAGAGTAAACTTCATGGGCTGAATGGCCTAATTCTGTTCCTATACCTTATGAACTGTACCAAAATACTGCCTTTGGATTAGACCGTATTATCTATAACGAGAGGTTGGACAAACTTGGCTTGTTTTCTTGGAAACGTCAGAGGTTGAGGGAAGACCTGACAGAAGTCTATCAACTTCTGAGAGCTACAGATAGGGCAGACAGTCAGAACCTTTCACCCAGGGAGGAAATGTTAAAGACAAGAGGCCGCAGCTTCAAGCTGAGAGGGGCAAAGGTTAAGGGAGTTATGCAGGCAAGTTCTTTTAACATTGGCCTTCATTGCGAGAGGATTTGTGTCTTGGAGCAAGGAGATCCTACAGCAGTTGTACAGGGCCCAGGTGAGACTGCATCTGGAGTATTGTACAGTTTTGGCTTCCTAATTTGAGGAAGTACATTATTGCTATTGAGGGAGAACAGCGTGGGTTCGCCAGGTTAATTCCCGGGATGGCGGGACAGACATATGATGAAAGAATGGGTCGGATGGTCTTGTATTCACTAGAATTTAGAAGGATGAGAGGGGATCTTACAGGAACATATAAAATTATTAAAGGATTCGACAGGCTAGATGCAGGAAAAATGTTCCCAATGTTGGGAGAGTCCAGAACTGGGGTTCACAGTTTAAGAATGAATTGTGCATCTGTGGAATTCTCTGCCACAGAGGGCAGTGGAGACCAGTTCACTGGGTGTTTTCAAGAGAGAGTTAGATTTAGCTCTTAGGGCCAAAGGAATCGTGGGATATGGGGGAAAAAGCAGGAACGGGGTACTGATTTTGAATGGTCAACCATGATCATATTGAATGGCTGAATGGCCTACTCCTGCAGCGGTTTTCTATGTTTCTAACATAGTGGGTGCCAGGAACCTGCTGCCAGAGTTGGTGGTGGAGGCAGATACGATAGTGGTGTGTAAGAGGTTTTAGGATAGGCACGTGGATATGCAGGGAATGAGGGGATATGGATCGTATGCAGGTAGAGGACACTGTTTGACTTGGCATCATGTACGGCATGGAAACTGTGGGCTGAAGGGCCTGTGCAAGTACCGTCCAATGTCATAAGTCATCTTACATCCTTTCCTCCACACCTTATTTGAAAATACACAGTCCGCAAACAGATAGGCGATCAGGACCGACTACTGTCTCTGCAGCCCATCCCAGCCTAAATCAAGGCCTTGTGAAGATTGGAGATACAGTGGCCACCGGCCCATCCCGTACACTAGCACTCTCCTACACACTGGGGACGATTTACAATTCTTACCGAAATCAATTAACCTACATATCTGAACGTCTTTGGAGTCTGGGACGAAACCGGAGCACCCGGAGAAAATACCACGCGATCTCGGGGAGAAGGTACAAACATTCTCTTTGTAGTCAGGATCGAACCCGGGTCTCTGGCTCTGTATGGCAGCAGCCCCACCGAGCCGCCCTGCTCTTCCAAAGCTATTTGACTCAGAACCAACAACCTCTTCCATTTAGCATGTTCCCCCCAACATGGTTTACAATTGAATTAAAGAGCAAATAGATCGGGAGCTTTAACATTTCATGGATATTTTTTGTTTTTTTTAATACATATTTGCCCTAGTTCTCGCCGTTTGGACGACGTTTGATGTGAGGACTGGATTCAGGGCTGAGTGACGGGCAACAGGCAGATGTTTTTTTCACAAAAAAAGCTACAGGTTGGCCAATGGGATGGCAGTGCGGTTTCCACTCCCTTCTCGATTAAAAGGCTGAGTGGAGTAAAAGCCCAGTTGTGTGCGAGCAGAATTTAGCATCTGCACTTGATAACGCCACCGGAATCCGACCCAGACCTCGCTTCATTCTTTGTAAGTTTCTACACTTTCCCCTTGCAGTGTCCCCCACCTCCCTCCCCTCCTCGTTGTGCTCTATGTTGCATCGCTTCAAGGGTCCGCTTTTATTCCTCTTTAGCAATGGATCATATCATATCAGCCCTTACGTTTCCGGACAACACCCACTCAAATATCTGGGAAGGACGAGGAGTGAGGGAGGATGAGGGGAAGGGAGAGGGGTGTCCGCATTTGATAAATTAAATCGGACAGCGGGCGAAGTGTTGCAGGGACGAGCGAAATCACCGTTTTGTTGTTTCAAAAAAAGAAGTGTTGCAATTCCTTGCAGACTGCACACACAGCCTTTGTTCAGATGTAACATTCGCAGTACTTGGAAAATGGCTACCTTTGTACTTTTTTTGGTTGCATTTGTCAGCTAACAGCATCTAAAACGTCAACGTGGTGTGGGAGGGTAGGGGGTCGGTTCCAGCTGCGACCGCAACGGGCTGGGATCAATTTCGGTGCAAGTTTGCTACATTTTGAAGGAATTGGGAAGATTTGGGAAATTTCCTGCAGATGCGGAGAGAAACAAACCCAGAGGATTAGTGCCTGGGATTTTTAATAGGGAAGATTGTGTTTAGGTTGCAAACTTTAAAACATAGAATGCATGTAGGTTTTGTAAAATGCAGCTGGCCCTGTCAGAGCGATTGGGACCGGGTTGTCTGTGGATAAGTAGGCATAAGTCTGAAGAAGGGTCTCGACCCGACATGTCGCCTATCTCCTTCACTCCTTAGATGCTGCTGCACCCGCTGAGTTTCTCCAGCTTTTTGTGTAACCCTTGTCTGTGGATAACTTGAGTGAAGATTGTTACATGGTGTACCGCTGGTAGCTGTGACTTGTTTCCTCTGCACCGCTGGTACAAAGTTGCGCAACTGTTCGGGGGGAGCCATTCGGCCCATCCAGGCGGTGGCGGCTCTCGCCATGGGCAATAGGACCAACCTTACGACTCGAACCTGAGATCCTGCCCTGGTTTCTTGTCGTGGCTGATCCAACCCCCAGCTGAAAATCTGCCTCCACCCCCCTGTGCTTGCCTGAGGATTCCTAAGTCATAACAATTAAAACAAAAAAGAACAGTTTGCCTAATATTGTCTGTGTTTCTTTTCGCTATTCGCCTTGAATGTGTCGTTACTTCACGGTCCCTTGTAAGTGTATCTGCGTCGGATGCCCTTGTGATTTCCAGCTCTCCCCCATCGCATCAACTCCGCTAACGAGCCTGTACCTAAACCGCCATCAAAAAAGTAGCCAGAGCGACCCCGATAGCCTCCTGTGCAGATTGTAACAAATTAATCGCTACATTCTTGTAACAGAGTGAACTAGTTAGTGCAAGCCCCCTTCTTCCCAGTCGCGAAGCGCGATCAATCGGTTCCCTCCCTGATTTCTGAAGAAGTCAGAAGTCGTTCACCACGGAGAGACTTGTTGCATTTTTTAGGCAGCAGCGATGAGAAAGCGTTTAGAATCAAAATATGCAGCCGTTTATGAATGTCTACAGTCAAACAGCGGTGGGGCGGGGGGGGGGGGGGGGGGGATAAGACTTAATCTGGAGTAGACACAAAATGCTGGAGTAACTCGATACGATAGGACTTTTATTTATCCCAGGAGGGAAATTAATTAATGTGACGTTTTGGGTCGAGGCCCTTCTTCAGATGTTCGGCTGTCAGGGATTGTGGATAGAAGGCAGGAGAATGGGGTTGGTTGGAGGGATATATAGATCAGTAATGATTGAGTGGCAGTGTAGGCTTGATGGGCCAAATGGCATAATTTTGCTCCTATCACTATGAAGTGATAGGAGCAGAATTAAGCCATTCGCAGATCTATCTTCCCCTCGCAACCCTTATTCTCCTGCCTCCTTCCCGTAAGCCCAGACACCCGCACTAATCAAGAATCTGTCAATCTCCGCCTTTAAAATACCCAATGACTTGGCTTCCACAGCTGCCTGTGGCAATGCATACACCTTTGTGCCTCTGACGACCTCTACCAGGTCATTTGGCATAACATCTCCTGGAGTCCTAGTCATCTGTTCTATACGTAAACCTAAATTTGTAGCAACATCCCAGTGAACCCGCATTGCGATTAAATGGTAATTCCCTGAGGTAATGTGCCCAAAGCAATCTGTTGAGTTAATTTGTTGCTGTTTTGTTTCAAAACTTCCATATACGATGATATGGATTCCATCCGCTTGGAGACACACGGTATTGCAGATGTTGGTTAACAAAAAAAAAACCCACACAGCTCTGGAGTAATTCAGCAGATCCCTCAACATCTAAGTGGAACCTAGATAAAAGGAATCCATGTGACCTAGGCGATATATGGTCATGTTGAAAATATGAATTGAATGTAAAAGGCCCACCGACCTGAAACGTGAACTGTTTCTCCTTCCACAGATGCTGCCTGACTTGTTTGAGTTTTTTTCCAGCTGATGATGTTTTTTTGTTTCAGATTTCCAGCATCTGCAGTTTAGATTTAGATTTTCTTCTAACAATGTGGCCCTGGTTAAAGAATCGTATTGTCTTGTAATAGTACACTGGTGTGTCTACCTCCCCCTTGTCCTGTTTCATTAGCTGAATTTATTTACCTTTAGTGCAAACATACATTTTGGAAAGAAAAACATATGTAAAAAAACTGATAGGTCTAATATAAGACCAACAAAGTTACCTCAATTTTCAACCCCCCCTCCCAAAATTGGATAAATAAAACGTCCAGAATCAGGAACAGCTTCTTCCCAAAAGCCATCACGCTCTAGAACATGACAAACACCAAGTAAATTGTGAACTGTCTTGTCTGTACTCGATACTTCTCAATTTGCTTTGCACTAATTATGTTTTTTTAAATTTATTGAACCTTGTTTACTGTGGTATCTATGAGTACTGTGTTTACAGACCTGTTTTTCCATTCTCGGTACATGTGACAATATAACATATGACACTTAAACGCTCCTGACTCTTGACGCGGATCTATTAATGTTGTTTAATGTACCAGTGTTATGGAGCTTTTTAGCAAAGTCTTACATTTACCAATGGACATGGTTTGGTTTGGTGTTAGAGATACAGCACGGAAGCAGACCCTATGGCTCAGAGTCCACACCAACCATACATCACCCATACTCTCGTTCCATCCTACACACGAGGAACAAATTTTATAGAAGCGAATTGACCTACAAACCCACACGTTTTTAGAATGTGTTAAGGAACAGGTTCACCCGGAGAAAACTCACAGAGAGAACGTACAAACTCCATACAGACAACACCCGTAGTCAGGTTCGAACCCGGGTCTCTGGCGCTATAAGACATCAACTTTACCGCTGTGCCGCTGACTTCCTGGCGAGTTGCCCACCTACTTAAGAGCAGAATATTTAAATTGGGGTCGTCTTATTTCTGATGGCATTCACAGCCCATTGCTTTGTTTTCCCTTACTGTGTGGAGCGCCAGATTTACAATGGTGTGCTGGTAAATGACCTTTCTCCTCATTCCTCACAGAAAACAGTTTCTGAATCCAAGCAGTAAAATATTTATTGCTTGGATTCTACTTGGTGGGAAGCCTTCAACCATTAAAGAGTTTTCTGCAGACATTGAACTCGATTCTAAAATTTGGCAGACCAATGATGGGTGGGGCATTTATTTCGGGAATCAATGTAGAAATTGTGTTCCAACTGTCTGATTCGGTTTTCTGTGCTTGGTGCTGTTGATAAGATCAGTACTTGCCGTTTAATATTGTTCTCAAATCGATGAATCAGCGCGTTTCACGTCAAAGTCGAGAACATACATTTTGCAGAAGTTTCCCGTTTCAGCGGTACTGTTAGTTTCTTCTTGTGGGTGAGTTGCAGTCTTTTACTGAGCACCTGGAATGCATCAGGATGTGCTCAGTCTCCAACGTGGAACGGTTCGTGAGGTAACTGTACAAAATCATGAGAGGAGTAGATCGGGTAAATGCGCAGTGCGTAGGAAGGAACTGCAGATGCTGGTTTAGAACCAAAGATAGGCACAAAAAGCTGGAGTAATGTTACCTCAGCTTTTTGGGTAAATGCACAGTTTTTTTGCCCCGAGTAGGGAAATTGAGAATCAGAGGACATGGGTTGATGTCGTGGGGGGAAAGATTTAATAGCAACCTGATAACCAGACTGATTCCTGGGATGTCAGGACTTTCATATGAGGAAAGATTGGATAGACTCTGCTTGTACTCGCTGGAATTTAGAAGATTGAGGGGGGATCTTATAGAAACTTACAAAATTCTTAAGGGGTTGGACAAGCTAGATGCTGGAAGATTGTTCCCAATGTTGGGGGAGTCCAGAACAAGGGGTCACAGTCTAAGGATAAGGGGGAATTCCTTTAGGACCGAGATGAGGAAAACATTCTTTACACAGAGAGTGGTGAGTCTCTGGAATTCTCTGCCACAGAAGGTAGTTGAGGCCAGTTCATTGGCTATATTTAAGAGGGCGTTAGATGTGGCACTTGTGGCTAAAGGGATCAGGGGGTATGGAGAGAAGGCAGGTATGTGATACTGAGTTGGATGATCAGCCATGATCACATTGAATGGCGGTGCAGGCTCGAAGGGCCGAATGGCCTACTCCTGCACCTATTTTCTATGTTTCTATGTTTCTAACCTGAGGGGTAAGTTGTGTTACACAGAAGGTAGTGGGTGTATGGAATGAGCTGCTGGGGGAGGCAGTTGAGGCAGGTACTATCATAACATTTAAGAAACATTTCAGTAGGTAGATGGATAGGATGGGTTTAGAGGGTTAAGGGCCACGTGCAGGCAAGTGGGACTAGAATAGATTGGGGCATTTTGGTCGGCATGGTCAAATCGGGCCAAAGGGCCTGTTTCCACTCTGTACGACTCTATCAAATATGCTTTAGACATTCATCAGATGCAAATCTGTCCTGTTAAATTACTGATTTTTTGGCTTTGAAACAATCGCTGTTTTTGCAGACGACAAATAAATGAAACTGCAGCTCAGCGTTTTGTTTAATGGTTGTACTAATTGTCTTTTGTCTATCTCCGGCTTCCCATCTACAGACAATGACTGTTCACCCGGCATTTGAAAACGCTGGCAAAAAGCCAGGCCTTGCCATATGGAGGATCGAGAAAATGAACCCCGTGCCAGTCCTTGAAACACTGCACGGGAATTTCTACACTGGTGATGTCTACATCCTACTCCATACCACTCCCGACTTTGCTCATAATATCCATATGTGGCTGGGTATGTCCACATTTATATTTTAAGACGATGCACTTTCCATTTTTAAAAAAATATATATTTTTATTAGAGTAGGTAAGCAGTGAATTAGCAAACACATATTATGAAAGCAATATTTTGTTTACAACAATCATACATTATTAATATTATCAAATGAATCATTTTGTCTTTAATAGTTTTTTTTAATATAAAAAGAGAGAAAAACAGAGAGTAAAATAAAATCAAAATCAAAAAGAACTCATAAAGAATGGAATAATTTACCATTAATACGTCATTGGAGATAAGATCAAGGAATATAGAATATAACTTTTCATCTAATCCCGAGTCCAAGTTTCAGTTAGGGTTCCCTGCTGAACCGATCGACCCTTTTAAGTAATCAATGAAAGAAGACCATATTCTAACGAAAACTTATTGTTTGTGCATTAGGGCAAATCTGATTCTTTCCTGGTGTAGAGTGCACTTTCCATTTTTTGGTGGTCGTTCTTTTGATCCATATTTTCTTTCAGGAAAACATTGCAGTAATGATGAATCTGGATCTGCTGCCATTTTCTGTGTCCAGCTCGATGATAGCCTCGCTGGTGCTCCCGTGCAGCACAGGGAAACACAAGGCAATGAGACGAACAGGTTCCTGGGCTACTTTAAGAATGGAGTTATATACAAGGTAATGTGGACACTAGAAAGGACATTGGTGAACTGGCGGGTGTGGGGATGGTGGGCAGAGTGCCTGTTTCAACGCTGAAAAGGGCCTGTCCCATTTGCGCGTCTCGCAGATGGCACGCAGATATTTTGTACATCCCAACATGCGACATGCGCGATTGCGTGTCACTGCCTACATCACCACGCACAGTGCGCGCGTAATGCGCATCACATGCGCGGCATGACGCATAAATGATGACACCCAAGTGGGACAGGCCCTCTATGGCTCTAAGCTTGGAACTTTACAATATGAATGAATAAGTTTATTGGCCAAGTATTCACATACAAGGAATTTGCCTTGGTGCTCCTCCCGCAAGTGACAATGTGACATACAGTGACAGCTAGAAATGACACATAGAACATTAAACATTAATAATAAAACATTATTGATTAAATATGTGAATTACACGTTTATGAATATGTCCAGGTGTCCGAGGTAATCAATATTGATGAAATCTTGTGGGGCGGACTCGGCGCAACCACGTGCAAACTCCACCCAGACAGAACCCGAGGTCACAATTGAGCCAGGGCCTCTGGAGCCGAGAGACAGCAGCTCTATCAGCTGCACCACTCTGCCATCTGTAGCGTATTTTCTATCGACCCTTTTCTATGAAAAGTGTTGCCCGCTGCCTGAAGCCAAACTAAGCAAATGGGGCCTCACAGGAGTGGTAATGAGGCTGAAACCTGGATTATCCTAACAACATGGGATAAGTGCAGAGCTTTTCCCAATGTGATTTGTTGAGAGAAAGAGGAAATAACTGTACCTGGCGTCCCCATGCACTTTGCCATTTTTGATTGCCATTATTTGCCACGTTGGGAGCTGATTAAATGTTCCATTCCCCTCAAAGGTTCCATGTTGGGAGCTATAATTTGTATTTGGAAAATTAATTAATGTCTGTGTATTTTAGATTTTATTTTTTTTAATATAATTTTTTATTAGAGGCATATGCATATCATAGTCCAAACCACTACAAACTTTGTTAAACGATTACATATTAAGTATCCAAGATTCCAGGGACCCCCCACTATTAAAGTAGCTGGGATCCGCATTTATCGGTTACATATTAACATTGCCTCTAATTATTTATCTATATTTATAGATAGAAAAAATAAAGAGAGAAAAAAAGGGAAATGAGAAAAATAGAATACTGTCAATAATACAACTTAGGAGATAGGTCCGTGGGTCAAAGAACATAACTATTCATCTAGTCCTGGATTCAAGTTTCAGTCAGGCTTCTGTGTCGGCCTAATCTATCCCTTCAAATAATCTATAAATGGAGACCATATTCTAGTAAATAATTCTGATTTGTCAAGTAAGACAAATCTAATGTTTTCCAAATGTAAGGTCTCCGACATCTACATAATCCATACTTTGATTGTGGGGGTTGCTGGGTTTTTCCAAAATTTTAATGTTAATTTTTTCCCAATTATTATACTATAACCAAATACATTTCTTTGGTTTGTTGTAAGTTTTAGGTATTGCTCTGATATGCCTGATATTATTAATTTGGGATCGGGATCCTGTCGGGTATTAACAACTACGGAAATAATTGTAAAAATATCCATCCAGAAATTTTTAATTTTGATGCAATTTACAAAAGCATGGGTTAAATTAGCCGCACAGTATTGACATTTGTATTTTAGATTTTCAAATGTCCCGAGTGTTGTTGCGGCAATCCCCAGGCCTAACTAGCTTTGGGTGAATAAAAGATCAAAGCAGCCCAGATTGCGCAAGTGTGTTGTCTGTACATGGCATCTCTCTGTGAAACTTTCTCTTTGCCTCCAATCTGTGTTGATGCAATTGGGTTGAGTATTGAGAATAGTTTATCTCAAGACCCTGAAAGCCATGAATTTGAATTGGGCTGCATCCCGAATTGGATCCATCTTAAATTCTAATACGGCGGTGGAGGCCAAGTCATAAGGTTGTTTTAAGGCAGAGATTGATAGATTCTTGATTCGTAAGGGATGTCAAGGGTTACGGGGAGAACGGAGGAGAATGGTGTTGAGAGGGAAAGATAGATCAGCCATGATTGAATGATGGAGTAGAATGATGGCTTATGAACATGAAGCTTACAGATGAACATTTTTGCTGGATTATTTGGTTCTCTTTCTGAAAATTTCCATACAATTCAATCTCGGCTCAATCTTTGAAACTCGTGCCAACGGAGCGTGACTGTGGGTTTTGACGAGATATTTTTTGTCTATTTTTAAGTGGGAGTGGTATTTTTGCGTCACGCCATGCATGTTTCCTCTTGCAGGAAGGAGGAGTCGCGTCTGGGTTCAACCATGCCGTCACCAACGACATCAGCGCGAAAAGACTGCTGCACGTGAAAGGCAGACGGAATGTACGAGCCATTGAAGTGGACTTTGCCTGGTCCAGCTTCAACAATGGAGACTGCTTTATCATTGACTCCGGAGCAGTGAGTATTATAGCAATGTTACAAAATTTTGAGATTTTAAAAATCAAGTCTGCAATTTATCCCATCAGATAAAGCATAAAAAGAAGTTTAATTTGACACCTAATTCACTTTCATATCTTCAGTATTAAGAAAGTTATGGCCATTTTCATACTCGGAAATTAGCATCTTGTTCCCTATTGCCTTTCAATTGACTTAACTCAAAAGCTGTGATCTGGATCAGTTAAAAGCCCATAACTTTCTTAAAAATTAATAGAACTCAATGAAATTTTCACTTATTATAGATTGAAGCATTCTGAAATAAATATGAAACAATCTTACTTGGATGACCTGAAATTAAAGCATATAATTAGTTAGTTATCTGATTGTAGCTAATTACAAAATTCAATGAGTAGATCTAAACATCTATCCATTTCTTAAGAAAAGATAAACTTTTTTTAAATTGCCTAAGTGTCCAAATAACATTCACACAATAATCCACAATATAACATAATTTTTAAATCTCATTTTCATGAATTTCTGGGTCAAATGGAAGGAATTTAGTGTTTAATGCCTGTAAATTAATGGCCATTTAAATCAACTAGTGAGTGGGTTTTAGTGGAATGCGAGATTGGAACGTTGCGGTTAGCGGTGAAGTCGGGAGGAAAAATACTGTTTGTCCATACATTTTTTTGGACCCCATTTCGCAACATGAAAATGTTATTAAAGCCTCCCGAAAAACCAACTTTTAATATAAAAATAAACTATTTACCTTTTTTTCTCCCCTACGCAAAATCCTTCCGGTTGTCGGTTCTCACAGCTTTCGAAGGTGATTTTTAAATTACTCTAGTTAACAAATAATTTAGAGTAATTTAAAAATACCTTCATTCATGAAATGTCGGAGCGATTTTTCTTCCACAACGAAATCGCCCGACATTCATCGATTTTTCTTGCCTGTGGAAAAACGGCACTTTAAGCCCGCCCCCCTCTGAAAGGCGCCAAAGTCGCGCACACGGGGAGCGGCAGAACTGCAGCGCTGGTCAAGGTAAGTTTTGTAACATACCTAAGTATTAGAGCTGTGAAGGAGCAGTAGCAGAAGCTAGACACACAATGCTTCAGTATCTCTGCGGGTCAGGCAGCATCTCTGGAGAGGTACAAAAAGGATGGGTGAGGTTTCAGGGCGGGACCCTTCTTCAGACTCTGTCTCAGACTTAACTCTTGTTAAATTTAGATTCGTTTAGAGATACAGCGTGGAAACAGATCCCTTCGGCCCACTGAGTCCACACCGACCAGCGATCACCGCACCTTAAATCTATCCTCCAAGCACTCGGGACAATTTACATTTATACCAAGCAAATTGACCTACGTCTTTGGAGGGTGGGAGGAGCGAAGATCTCGGAGAAAACCCACACAATCACAGGGAGAACGTACAAACTCCCTACAGACAGCACCCATAGTTGGGATCGAACTGGGATATGTGGCACTGTAAGCTGGTTTAAACCATAAGGGGCCACAGCGGTAAAGTTGCTGCCTTGCAGTGCCAAAGTCCTGGGTTCGATCCTGACTATGGGTGCTGTCTGTATGAAGTTTGTACTTTCTCTCTGGGAAGCTCTGGTTTCCTCCCACACCACAAAGACACAGGTTTGTCGGCGAATTGGCTTGGAATACATGTAGGATAGTGCCTCTGAGCAGGGATCGCTGGTCAGCGTCGGTGGGCCGAAGGGCCTGTTTCTGTGCTGTACCTCTCAACTAAACTCGACTAAATTCACCCTCCCGATCCATATCAAAATTTAAGGTTCCAGGACCATTTTAATACACCACAACGCTTTGACTTGGTTCAGAAACCTCTGCAAAACCTTGTTCGCGAGGGGGTAGAATGAAGGTCAAAACTCTGATCCAGATTAGTAGAGGGTCCTTTATAAGGTCGTAAGGGATAGGAGTATCTCTGCCCCCTGACTCCATTCTCATGCCCTCTTCCCATAACCTCAGCCGCCTGAACTAATCGAGAATCTATCTATGCGAGGAAAGGGGAGCACTCGGTTAAACCCCACAAGGTCACTGGGAAAACATACAAATTCCATACAGACAGCAGCCGTAGTCGGGTTCGAACCTGGGTCTCTGGCACTGTAAGGCAGCAACTCTGCCTCTGCACCACTGCATTTAGCATGGAAATAATGTGCCGTCTGTAGTGCTGAAATGATCCTATCAGAACAACGGAGTCCTCACTCTTTAGTAGCATGGGCTTGGCGGGATGAAGGGCCTCAGTTCTGCTTCACCCATCTCTCCACGAGAGATGAACAGATTATTCTCTGTGTGGTGGGGAGGCAATTCTGTTTCCATTTTCGTTTCGAAGCTTAAACCGAAGATCAAATTATGGTCTGTAGGAATTGATAGTGTACCAGTTATGCTCAATATGGCAAGTAATCTGCTCAATGCTGTACAGAGTTTAATTCAGACCATGTTGATTACATTTGCAATTGCAGATCATCTATCAGTGGAATGGATCAAAATGCAATGGTCAGGAAAAGATTAAATGCTGTCAGCTTGCTACAGGTATCCGTGATACTGAGAGGGCAGGACGATCCAAGGTGCAAGTGGTGGAAGAAGGATGTGAGCCTCCGGAGCTCATCCAGGTACGTTTGAGGAAGACATGTGAAGATACATTGTAACGTTTATTTTGCTCTGGAAGGATGGTCTTTGATTTAACACTTCCTCTTTTTAAACGCCAGTTACTGGGCCCCAAGCCAGACATTCCACCTTCAAAGAGAGACGACACCATTGCTGATGACATCAGCTCAAAAAAAGCCAAACTCCACATGGTAACAATTTTCTTTTTAAGATGATGTGTGAATTAATTGTTCAGCCTTAATAATGCAGTACAGTAAACCCTCGTTATTACTGACCTCTTTATAATGGATTTTGGTTGAAACGGCTGTCTCTTTAAGAACACAAGCTGATAGTTAACAGACTGGCAAGGCGTTGAAATTGACAAGGCATTGAAATTGACAAGGCACTGACATTGACAAGACATTTGCTTCCATTGGCACTTAACTCTGTTAAACAATGTAACAAACAGCCTTTACATAGAAACATAGAAATTAGGTGCAGGAGTAGGCCATTCGGCCCTTCGAGCCTGCACCGCCATTCAATATGATCGTGGCTGATCATCCAACTCAGTATCCCGTACCTGCCTTCTCTCCATACCCTCTGATCCCCTTAGCCACAAGGGCCACATTAACTCCCTCTTAAATATAGCCAATGAACTGGCCTCAACTACCCTCTGTGGCAGAGAGTTCCAGAGACCCACCACTCTCTGTGTGAAAAAAGTCCTTCTCATCTCGGTCCTAAAGGATTTCCCCCTTATCCTTAAGCTGTGACCCCTTGTCCTGGACCTCCCCAACATCGGGAACAATCTTCCTGCATCTAGCCTGTCCAACCCCTTAAGAATTTTGTAAGTTTCTATAAGATCGCTTCTCAATCTCCTAAATTCGAGAGAGTATAAACCGAGTCTATGCAGTCTTTGTTCATAAGACAGTCCTGACATCCCAGGAATCAGTCTGGTGAACCTTCTCTGCACTCCCTCTATGGCAATAATGTCCTTCCTCAGATTTGGAGACCAGAACTGTACGCAATACTCCAGGTGTGGTCTCACCAAGACCCTATACAACTGAAGTAGAACCTCCCTGCTCCTATACTCAAATCCTTTTGCTATGAAAGCTAACATACCATTCGCTTTCTTCACTGCCTGCTGCACCTGCATGCCTACTTTCAATGACTGGTGTACCATGACACCCAGGTCGCGCTGCATCTCCCCTTTTCCTAATCGGCCTCCATTTAGATAATAGTCTGTTTTCCTATTTTTGCTGCCAAAGTGGATAACCTCACATTTATCCACATTATACTGTTTACGGGCCACATTTACGGGCCAGTCCCACTGCGGCGACCTAATCGGCGAGTTCTGGCGAGTTTGCCCTCGACTCATACTTGCAGCATGGTTGACACAAGGTCCTAGGAGGTCTTTGTAACTCTCCTTCATGCTCGAGGGTAGTCCCTGCATACTCGAGGCCTCAGGTATTTCGCAAGTAAAACAAGGCTGCCATGTAGGTTGTAGGTTTAGTCTTAGTAGGTCGGCACGTTAGTCGTAGGTAATCGAGGGTAGTCGTAGATAGTCTTCAACATCGTCAAAGGGAGGTCGAAGTAGATCGTCTTCACTCTCCACTATTCGGTGTCCAATTTTCCTGAAGCTAGTCGTAGCTAGTCTTCAACATAGTCGAAGGAGGTCTTCAACATGACATTTTTTCAAGCTCTTCTAAACTCACCAATTAGGTCGCCGCAGTAGGGCAGCCCCTTTAGCATTTTTAGCTTGCAGTAATAAAAACACAAATTTAACTGTTAAAAATAACTTTGTATTTGAAAGCAAGTCATTGTGTTACAGAGTGACCACGAGGCGATTAAAGCGAACCTCGGACTCGGTTATAGCACACAATCTCCAATAACAGATGCCATTTCCCCCCCACCCTCCCATGGTTCGTTATAACGAGGGTTTATTGTGGTTGTCGATCGACTGTGCTGCTTTCCTCAATAAAATGCAATACCTGGCAGCCAACCTGGTTGTTATGATTACTCTTAGATCTCTGACGCTTCCGGGGAGTTGACTTTGACCGAGGTGGCTTCCGAAAACCCGTTTAAAATGGCCATGCTGTCCACTGATGAATGTTACCTCCTGGACCATGTATTAGGTGGATATATATTTCTGTGGAAAGGTGAGAGAGCTGGAGTTTATCTGAGTGGATGCTTCTACATGTGTGAGTTCTTGTTTTCCTTAATCATAGTGGCACAGCGGTAGAGTTGCAGGCTTACAGCGCCAGAGACCCAGGTTTGATCAATTCAATTCAATTCAATCTTTAGTTGTCATTGTGCAGTGTACAGTACAGAGACAATGAAATGCAGTTAGCATCTCCCCAGAAGTGCGAACTTAGAATAATGAACAGTAAAATATATATATATATGTTCATACAGTATCAGTAGTGCAATTATACTGGGGGGAGGAGTGTCCGGGGGGGGGGTGACTGGCAATCACCGAGGTGCAGAGTTAAGTATTGTAACAGCCGCTGGGAAGAAGCTGTTCCTGAACCTGCTGGTCCGGCAACGGAGGGACCTGTAGCGCCTCCCGGATGGGAGGAGGGTAAACAGTCTGTGGCTGGGGTGAGAGCAGTCCTTGACGATGCTGCGCGCCCTTCGCAGACATCGCAGACTCAATGGAGGGGAGTGAGGAACCGGTGAAGCGTTGGGCAGTTTTCACCACTCTCTGCAGCGCTTTCCGGTCGACGACAGAGCAGTTACCACACCATACTGTGATGCAGTTGATAAGGATGCTCTCGATGGTGCAGCGGTAGAAGTTCACCAGAATCTGAGGAGACAGATGGCCCTTCTTTAGTCTCCTCAGGAAGAAGAGACGCTGGTGAGCCTACTTGACCAGTGTAGAGGTATTGTGGGTCCAAGAGAGGTCATCAGAGATGTTGACCCCCCAGAAACCTGAAGCTGGAAACACGTTTCACCTCCTTCCCATTAATATGGATGGGGGTGTGCGTGCAGCCCCTTGACCTTCTATAGTCCACAATGAGCTCCTTGGTCTTCTTGGAGTTAAGGGCCAGGTTAATGTCGGCACACCATGCTGTTAGGAGCTGAACCTCCTCCCTATAGGCCGACTCATCATTGCCGCTGATGAGGCCAATCACCGTTGTATCATCTGCATACTTGATGATGGTGTTAGAACCATGTTCAGGTGTGCAGTCGTAGGTGAAGAGGGAGTAGAGGAGGGGGCTCAGTACACAGCCCTGTGGAACGCCGGTGTTCAGGGTGAGGGTTGAAGAGGTGTGGTTGTCCAACCTAACAGACTGGGATCTGTTAGTCGGGAAGTCCAGTATGCAGTTGCAGAGGGAGGGGATAATGCCCAGGTCGCTGAGTTTGGTGATCAATTTTGAGGGGATAAAGGTGTTAAATGCTGAGCTAAAGTCAGCGAACAGCATTCTCACATAGGTGTCTCTGTTATCGAGGTGGGAGAGGGCGGAGTGGAGTGCCGTTGAGATGGCATCCTCCGTACTCCTATTCTTGCGGTAGGCAAACTGAAAGGGGGTCCAGTGTGGTAGGCAGCCTTTGAGGTGTGCCAGGACCAGCCTCTCGAAGCACTTGGCGATTATAGGGGTGAGTGCAACTGGGCGGAAGTCGTTGAGGCTCGCCGCAGTGGAGTGTTTTAGCACTGGCACTATGGAGGTGGTTTTAAGGCACGTGGGGACAACTGCCTGGGCAAGTGACAGATTGAAGATGTCAGTCCAGACATCTGTCAGCTGTGCAGCACAGGTCCTGAGGACGCGCCCGCGGATGCCGTCAGGCAGCCTTACGTGCATTAATCCTACTCAATGCTAGATACACGTCGTGAATGTGAGGGGCTGGTTATCAGCAGGGATCAGCATATCCGTGATGGCCATCTCTGACTATTGGTGCTGTCTGTTCGGAGTTTGTACAAAGTTTTCCCCGTGATGTGAGTGGGGAGTCTTTCAGCTCCGGTTTCCTCCTGTACTCCAAAGATGTACAGATCTGCGGACCAATTGGCTTCGGTAAAAATTGAAAATTATCCCTAATGTGTGATGGATAGTGTTAGTGTATGGGGATCGCTGGTTGGCGCTGACTTGATGGGCCGAAGGGCCTTTTGCCTGGCTGTATCGCTAAACTAAACATAGACATAAGCCGACAGTTTATCTATTGCTTTGATCATAACATTTGCTGCCACATCCAGTCCTTGAGCTATCTGTGGTTCATTCCTTTCATGGAGCTAATCTATCTATACATAACTAAAAATCTGATTTTGTCCTCTTCTTGTTTGCGCGGTTTTTCTATTTGCTCAAAATGGTACTTGTTAGCGTTGTAATTTTTCTGCCGCTTACTCACCTTTCTCCTGTGCTGCGAGTGCAACACATTTCATTCCGATCAATGGTATTCCACCACTCACCCATTCCCCCTTTGTTAAAGGCATTAAGGTAAAAACCACTCATGCACAGAATGTTGTCAGTCACCGCCACGCAGATTGGTCTCCTCTCCTGTCAGTCAGGTAGGGGCGTCGCCGGGACCATCGCACCATTGATTGGCCGCGACTGCTGTCTGGGCGTGGATTGGATCCCAGGTAGTGGCCGAGCTGATGGCTGGAGTCGGGCCCAAGCACGGGGCCTGGGTCAAGGTACCAGCACTCGGGGGGCCGCCGGGCTGCCGCCATTCTGCAGCACAACCTTCGCTTCCTGCTCTGCGGGCAGCTCTGGCTCGGCTGCCCGCAACCCTCACCCCGTCCCCGGCACAGCGAGCCCGGCTCCGTCGAGGCCCATGTCCTTGAGTGCTTCTGCCGCCTACAGCCAGGGCCGGGCAGATTACCAGAACCAGACCGAGCTCCAGGCCCTGGCGCTGCTCTACGACCTGGGTGGTTGCTGCGGCATGGAATGGGAGTGAGGTGAGGAGGATGCGGGAAATGGGGAGGAGGGAGATGGGGTGGTAGAGAGAGATGGGGGGGGGGGGGGACAGCGCCGAGCCCCGCTGTCTGCCCGCTGGCGAGGGACACCGTGGGTTCCGGGACGGGCGGCGCCTCAGCGGTTCCTGCCTGCCGGCGCGGACACCAGGAGCGGCCCTAATGCACCGCAGCTTTACAGAGAGAGAGAGAGAGAGGGCGTGCCGCAGCCCGACCCACAGCACGGGGCGGAGAGAAGACAGAGGGAGGGGGGAGTGATGGGAGTGGGGAGAGAGGGATGAGGGGGGCAGGGAGAGAGGGATGAAGGTGGAGAGAGAGAGGGAGGGAGGGGGGAAAGAGAAAAAGGTAGTGGGGTAGACGGGTGGTGGAGTGCAGGGGGGTAGGGAGGGGGGTAGAAGGGAGAGAGGGACAGGGAGGGGTGGATTTGATGGGAGGGGGAATGGGTGAGTGGTGGAACATTGCGTTTGGAAATGGGCTGCGTTGGGGACCAGGCCTCCCATGTGACAGGGACCCAAAGGGTCCCACTTAGTCTAGTATTTATTATTCTGCAATCAGTCGCAAATTAAAAAGAATATTGTGGCAGATAAAACAAACTCAATGTAACTAAAATAATTTAAAAAATAGTCTTTTTACTTCCTCAATCAAGGTACA
The DNA here is from genome assembly GCA_963514005.1 of Raja brachyura. The sequence continues at coordinate 62,717,124 of OY740790.1, read as the reverse complement.
TTCTCTTAAACAGACAGTTCTAACTTTTTTTAAACCAGCCCTGACATTTCCTGTCTTCACCTGGGACCAGGGTAGCAGACACAAGGAACTGCAGATCCTGGAACCTTGAGTAAAACACAAAGTGCTGGAGTAACTCGGTGGGTCAGGCAGCATGGTAGATTAGAAACCTTTGCCTCAAGGGCATTGTTGGCACAAGATTGCCAGGGCCAATTAGAGAGGAGTATCACAGTAAACGCCAGCCAGCTACTCCTGCATCCTATAGATGAATGACAACGAAGATGGTGGCCCAGTGATGCAGCTGGCAGAGTTAGTGCCATACACATGGGGTTCAATTCTGACCCTGGGTGTTGTCTGTGTGGAGTCTCCCTGTGACTGTGTGGATTTCCACCAGTAGCCTCCCACATCCCAAAGACGTGCGGGTTTGCAAATTGATTGGCCTTTGTAAATTGCCTGGAGTGTGTAGGGAGTGGATGCGAAAATGGGGAAAGCATCGAGCTAGTGTGAACGGGAGACCGATGGTTGGCATGGACACTGGGCTGCAACGGCCGCAGTTTCCATGCTGTGTCTCTGAACTCAAATAAAAGCTGATGGGTCACCACTCCTGTGGTTGGGCATTAGTTTAGTTGAGTTCATTGTCATGTCGTACATCCTCAGTTATCTCCTTTCCCATTTTAATTTTTTTTATCAGAATGGAAACGGGTTTTTGGATGAAAGCAAGAATAATTTTGCAACGTCCGCAATGCGAGTTGCCGTGGGCACTGTACCAATCAGTCCCAAGTATTTAACCCTTGGTTCTTGTGTTACACAAAAGCCCCAGGGGCTGCTCACGTATCAGTTCACCATTCTTCAAGGCTTGCACTCTGGTTTCCCAGCGGGGCAACTCCATTCAGTGTGATTCTCGGCTCCTTTACAGGTGATGTTTCTAATCGCCTCTGTTTAATGGTGTTAGCTGACATGCTCAATCCCAAGGGTCTGCCTAAGGAAAGCTGAGAATGAGTGCTTTTCACCCCTTGCTGTAATTTATATGGGTTAACTGCGTTCAGGCAGCCTCCACTCCAGTGCAACCTTGCAGCATAATTGTCTCTCTCCAGGCACAGTGCAAGTGAAAAGTTTTATTTGCTTACACACATTTGATAAGACGCTCTCCTTGTTGATCCCTTCTGAAGTGCAAGTGTAAAATGATACTGTGGTTAAACACTGAAGATGAGGAGCGATCACCTAGTTAGAATCACACAGCGCGGAAACAAACTCTTCTGTCCAACTTGTCCACGCTGACCAAGATCTACACTAGTCCCACCGGCTTGCATTTGGCCCATATCCCTCTAAACCAAGGGTTCCCAACATGGGGTGAAGTTACCCCGAGTGGGTACATTTTGCCGACCCAGGATTCTGTATTGATGTGTTCTCATTGACTGACTGTGTTTGGTCCTGGTATATCGGTATCTGTTCATCATTAGTTGTTCATAAATAAGTGAAAGAACATTGGATAGAACATTTTAAGGATAAGGGGGAAGTCTTTTCGGACCGAGATGAGAAAATCATTTTTCACACAGAGTGGTGAGTCTGTGGAATTCTCTGCCACAGAAGGTAGTTGAGGCCAGTTCATTGGCTATATTTAAGAGGGTTAGATGTGGCCCTTGTGGCTAAAGGGATCAGAGGGTATGGAGAGAAGGCAGGTACGGGATACTGAGTTGGATGTTCAGCCATGATCATATTGAATAGCGGTGCAGGCTCGAAGGACCGAATGGCCTACTCCTGCACCTATTTTCTATGTTTCTATGATTGTTAAGTGCTATCATTATTGCCATTTGAACTTAAATAATAATGTTAAAAACAGTATTTTAAAATGTCCCCTTTGTCGGATGCTTTATTGGGGTAGATGCGTAAACTCAAATCACTGAATAAAACAGGGTGGGGGTAAATTTACTTTCGGAAAGTTGCCAGGGGTAAACGGGATGGGAAAGGTTGGGAACCCCTGCTCTAAACCTACCCTATCCATGTACTTATCCAAATTCTTTTTAAACATTGTAATAATACCTGCCTCAACTACCTCCTCCAGCAGCTCGTTCCATATATCTCCCATCCTTTGTCTGTTAAAAAAAAAGTTGCACCTCAGGTTCCCATTACATTTTTTTTTCCCCCTCACCTTAAACCTATGTCCTCTTGTTCTTGTCCCTCCAGCTATTTGTTCCTACTCTGGTTATATGATGTGCAATGTCTATATAACCATATAACAATTACAGCACGGAAACGGGCCTTCTCGGCCCTTCCAGTCCATGCCGACCATTTATTTTCCCCTAGTCCCATCTACCTGCACTCAGACCATACCCCTCCAATCACTTCCCGTCCATATACCTATCCACTTTACTTTTAAATGTTAAAATCGATCCTGCCTCCACCACTTCTGCTGGAAGATCATTCCACACAGCCACCACTCTCTGAGTAAAGAAGATCCCCCTCATGTTACCCCTAAACTTCTGTCCCTTAATTTTCATGTCATGCCCTCTTGTTTGAATCTTCCCTACCCTCAATGGGAAAAGCTTATCCACGTCAACTCTGTCTATCCCTTTCATCATTTTAAAGACCTCAATCAAGTCCCCCCTTGACCTCCTGCGCTCCAAAGAATAAAGACCTAACTTGTTCAACCTTTCTCTGTAACTTAGTTGCTGGAACCCAGGCAATATTCTAGTAAATCTCCTCTGTGCTCTCTCTATTTTGTTGACTGACAAGATCTAACAAGGTGCAGTAAAAGAAATTTTAACTCGCATTCATTTTCACTGATTTAATTCTGATCTGTTCTTGCAAAATATGTGGAGGTTCCTTTTTGACTTCTTTGGCTCATGCTTGAGCAAGAGATGTTGGAGGGATGCGTTGTGCTGGTCCTCACGGGTGCAAGATTGCTCACGTCTAGATGTCTGATAGCGTTAATTACTGCCTCTGTGGGATTGAGTGATCAAAGTTTCGAAACAAATATTTATTATTATCCCTTCAGGAAAAGGTGCCAGCAAGAACGAAAGGAAGTACGGATTTACAACGTGCGAATTCTTCATAAACACATACAATTATTCCAAAGATGTAAAGGTAAAATGACAACCTTCCAGCATTTCACTGGTCAACATGAAGGGACTACAAATGGGTAGCAGAGGGCATGGAAATGTACCCTTGCATGTCTGGTGTCAATCAACAAGAAGCCTCTTATGAATTGCAAGAGAATTGTTGGCGTATAATTTCAAACAAAAGCAGAATCCTAGCCGAGTTTAGAGATACAGCGTGGAAACAGGCCCTTGGGCCCATCAAATCCTTGCCCACCCGGCAATCGCCCAAGCACTAGAGACAATTTACATCTAGGAGCCAATCAATCTATAAACCTGTGTGTCTTTGCAGTGTGGGAGGAACCTGGAGCACTCAGATAAAACCCTCTGATCACAGGGAGAACGTACAAGCTCCGTACAGACAGCACCTGTAGTCAGGATCGAACCCGGGTCTCTGGTGCTGTAAGGCAGCAACTCTACCGCTGCGCTGTTGTGCCGCCCCTTGTCTTAACTAGTTTTTGATCAGGTTTCTGTGGCTTTAGATCAGCGACTCTAATTCAATTTTAGAAAAACACACATTTGATTAGAAAATCGGCACATTTTTTATAAATGACATTTTTTCCTTATTTGAATGCCTAACAGGACAATAAGAATTGATTAAACTGATTGAAAGATATACCTTGGAAACGGGCCCATCAGCCCACCAATAGACAATAGGTGCAGGAGTAGACCATTCGGCCCTTCGAGCCAGCACTGCCATTCAATGTGACCATGGCTGAACGTCCTTGATCAGTACCCCGTTCCTGCCTTCTCCCCATATCCCCTGACTCCGCTAATTTTAAGAGCCCTCTCTAGGGCTCCGTGTCACCAGGTCCATGCTGACCATCAATCATCCATTCGCATTGGTTCTATGTTATCCCACTTTTGCATCCATTCCCTACACAGGAGGGGACATTTGCAGTGGTTAATTAATCTTCGGACCCACGCGTATTTGCGATGTGGGAAGAAATCAGAGCCCCGGAGGAAACCCACGCAGCCACAGGGAGAACGTGCAGACTCCACACAGAGACAGCACCCGAGGTCAGGATTGAATCCGGGTCTCGCACTGTGAGGCAGGCGGTGGCTCCACCAGCTGCAGCACTGTGCTGCATTGTTGATGGAGGAATTTCCTTGCAAGTTTTCCCTGCTCATCTGCAATTAGTCCCGTGGTGATGCTGTGGATATGACTGGGAAAGTAATAGCAATGTTAGTGTGCCTTTCCTTCCCTCACTCATATCACCATATAACAATTACAGCACGGAAACAGGCCATCTCGGCCCTTCAAGTCCGTGCCGAACAACTTTTTTCCCTTAGTCCCACCTGCCTGCACTCATACCATAACCCTCCATACCCTTCTTATCCATATGCCTATCCAATTTATTTTTAAATGATACCAACGAACCTGCCGCCACCACTTCCACTGGAAGCTCATTCCACACCGCTACCACTCTCTTGAGTAAAGAAGTTCCCCCTCATGTTACCCCTAAACTTCTGTCCCTTAATTCTAAAGTCATGTCTCTTGTTTGAATCTTCCCTATTCTCAAAGGGAAAAGCTTGTCCACATCAACTCTGCCTATCCCTCTCATCATTTTAAGGACCTCTATCAATTCCCCCCTTAACCTTCTGCGCTCCAGAGAATAAAGACCTAACTTATTCAACCTATCTCTGTAACTTAGCTGTTGAAACCCAGGCAACATTCTAATAAACTCCCTCAGGTTTTCTGTGCCATTTTCTACCAAAGTTTCAGTTTAGATTATTGTCGTGTGCGCTGAGGTGCAGTGAGTGACAAGCTTTTATTGTGTGCTAACCAGTCAGTGGAAAGACAATACACGATTGCAATTGGGCAATTTACAGCATATAGATACCAGATCAGGGAATAACGTTTAGTGCAAGGTAAAGTCCGATCAAAGATTGTCCAAGGGTCACCAATAAGGTAGATAGTAGTCCAGGACTGCTCTCTAGTTGTGATAGGATGATTTACTCGCCTGATAAGTGGTGGTGGGTGGCCAAGAGAACCCTTTGGAAAATTTGCACTGTGAACTTTCAAACGCTTCGAGATGGGCAGGCTTTATTCAGCCGTTGCTGGTTTAGATTACTTGGGTGGGCAGAGGGTGGGGCAAATCTGTCCTCTCCCATGTCGAGTCCCTGCATTCTTGTCCATTGGGTTTATATCGAAAATCTGGTGACTCCCAAGTTGAATCTTGCAGTCTCACTTCCTAATGCTGAATTTGTTGTGGTCATCGTTTGCAGTCCAGTTTCCCATTTCTCCCTGCATTGGAACTCTGCAAGGGCCCAATTCCTCTTTCATTGGAAACTGAAGTGCTCAATTTCCGTATAGCTGTGGTTACCTGATGGGATGTGAGCGTCAGTGAGCACGATATTAGACCGCACGTGAAGTTTTGAGTGCTTACTGATTGCATTATTCCAGAGTTTATGACATTGAGCAGATATGCAGACCTCGTAGGAACTGTGTCTTCCATTGCTTCCGTGTTGTGTTAAGACATGTAGTTCTTGAGATGGTCAGAGATGCATCACTGGCCATATTAGCCCAGTGAAGGAACCATTATACACACTTGAAACAGTGCCCGGGGCCTTTGCATAGAAGCGGCACAGTGGTGAGTCTGGTAGAAATGCTGCCTCACAGCACCGGAAACTGAGGTACGATCTGACGTCGGGCGCTGGCGTTGTGGAGTTTGCATGTTCTCGCTGCGGATGTCCTCCATGTGCCCCTGTCCCCTCCCACATTGCAGCGATCTGCAAGTTTAGATCAATTGCCATTGAAAATTGCCCGTGGTGTCTCTGGTGGTGGGGGCGATTGGATGATGATGAAATAGAATTGATCTGAATGGGACCGATGGTTGGCCTGGATTCGATGGGCCAAAGGGCCTGTTACCACTCTGTATCTTTCAATGATTTTATAACGATGCCCAACTGCGAGACTGCAGACACAAAATGCTGGAGTAACTCAGCGGGTGGGTCATTATCTCTGGAGAGAAGGAATGGGCGGCGTTTGGGGTCTCGAGATTTGCTTGAGGCAGCCGATACCACCGCAATGCAAACAGTGGCACGAGTTCTTCTCGATCAACCTCCATCATTGCAAGAGGATTTGAGGTTAGGAGCAAGGAGGTCCTACTGCAGTCGTACAGAGAGTCCTGGTGAGGCCGCACCTGGAGCATTGTGTGCAGTTTTGGTCTCCTAATTTGAGGAAGGATAGTATTGCTATTGAGGAAGTGCAGCGTAGGTTCACCAGAATGGCGGGACTGACACATAATGAAAGAATGAGTCGACTGGGGTTATATTCACTGGAATTTGGAAGGATGAGAGGGAATCTTCTAGAAACATATAAAATTCTTAAGGGATTGGACAGGCTAGATGCAGGAAAAATGTTCCCGATGTTGGGGGGAGTCTAGAACCAGGGGTCACAGTTTAAGAATAAGGGGTAGGCCATTTCGGATTGAGATGAGAAAAACCTTTTCACCCAGAGAGTTGTGAATCTGTGGAATTTTCTGCCACAGTGGAGTGGAGGCCAACTGATTGGATGTTTTCAAGAGAGAGTTAGATTTAGCTAAAGGAATCCAGGGAAATGCAGGAACGGGGTGCTGATTTTAGATGATCAGCCATTATCATATTGAATGGCGGTGCTGGCTCGAAAGGCCAAATGGCCTACTCCTGCACCTATTTTTCTGTTTTCTATTTATAACTCGGGACCTGATTCAGTATTGGAGAGAGTGAGAGTTGAACATTGTCCTTCCCTGTGTAGTGTGTGCTCTATGTCTCCCTTGAGTTGAAGGTCACCAGTATAACCCACATCTCTGCTGTGATGTGTGTAAATGATAGGGGCAGCAATGATTCTACCCTTGGGATGGTCAGCTCCAAACACGGTTCTGCAGGGTGTGGGAGGACAAGCTGTCAGTACCTGATGCACCTCCTCTGTCCCAGTGGAAGAGTCACTTGCTTGTGTCATTTTTTGGTGTTGGGAAGGACGGAAACGTGACTCTTGCCTCATTTTACAGATTCAAATCTTTGCAGAAAATGGCGAGTCGTCAATGTTCACTCAGTTCTTTTCGGACTGGAAGACTGTTGGCCAAACCGAAGGCCTTGGACGGGTATACACCATTGGCAGTGTTGCCAAAATCGAATACGTTCCCTTCGATGTCACAGCGCTGCACAAGACCCCGGCCATGGCGGCACAACACAACATGGTGGATGATGGGTCGGGCGATGTCAAGGTAGGCGAGCCACTAGCTGTCAGTGCACAATTCCATCGTCTCCACTTGCCAGGTTGTGAATGGTGGATGAGCCTGTCTTCCAATGTCTCCCTGCAGATCTGGCGGATTGAGGGGGGCAAGAAAGTGCCGGTTGACTCGTCATCCTACGGCCAGTTCTATGGTGGAGACTGCTACATTATCCTGTACTCCTACAAATTGGGTGGTAAACAGCAGCATGTCATTTACACTTGGTAAACCTCTTCTCACCTACATTTTAAAAAAAAAACCAGTAACGTTGGCCAGGCTGTGAAAAGCAAGCAAGGATTCAAAAAATAATAATAATGCATTGTTTGTTTACTATCTAAGGCAAGGCACCAAAGCTACACAAGACGAGCTGGGAACATCGGCCATCCTCACAGTTGACCTCGACAATGATATGAGCGGTTTGCCTGTCCAGGTACACGTTGACCCTTATTGTTTCAAGCAATCACTTCCAGCACTGTTCGGTTCAGTTTGATTTGGAGATACTGCACGGAAACAGGCCCTTCGGCCGACTCAGTCCGCGCAGATCAGCCATCCCCGCAAAGCCACCGCTACCTTACACTGGGGACAATTTACATTTCCAGCAAGCCAATTAAACTACACACTTGTACTTCTTTGGAGTGTGGGAGGAACCCAAATACCTTGGAGGAAAGCAATGTGGTCACGGGGAGAACGTACAAACCCCGTCCAGACAGCACCCATAGTCGGGATCGAACCCGGGTCTCTGGAGCCGTAAGCACTGTAAGGCAGCAACTCTTCTGTTGTGCCAATCATGCCGCCCTTCTGCGTTCAATTATAGATTTATAGAGGGGGGATAGCACGGAAACAGGCCCTTCACCCCAACTCGTCCGACCAAGGTATCTAAGCGAGTCCCATTTGCCCTACAAGTGTAGATGAGGCGCTTTGGTTGGCATGGGCAGGTTAGGTCGAATTTTCCATGCTGTGTGACTATGACTCATCTCCTCGGTGCCATGGAGCTGTGCAACGCTACAACTGGGCAAAGATCAATCAAGTGCCTTCTCATTGACAATGTCTGTTTGCTTCCTTTAGCTTTTTCCCCTTAGTTTAGTTTTTAGAGACACAGTGTGGAAACAGGCCCTTCGGCCCACCAAGTCCGCACTGACCAGCGATCCCCGCACATTAACAGTATCCTCACACACGCTAGGGGCAATTTACACATACACCAAGCCCAATCAACCTACAAACCTGTAACTGGCAACTGAAACTATTTTTTTGTGACTGGAAAGGGCTTGCTCTGTCTCTTGTAGGTGCGGGTCAGTCAGGGTCAGGAGCCTCCTCATCTGATGAGCCTGTTTAAAGACAAACCACTAATTGTGCACCTTGGAGGGACCTCCAGGAAGGGAAGCCAGACCCCAGCTGCAGACATTCGGCTTTTCCACACCAGGATTAGCTCATCAGGGGCTACCAGAGCCGTCGAGGTAAGTGAAGCCAAAAGAACGACTTCCTGGCATTGCTGTGGGAAGGAACGTGAGGAATTTGAGGAAGGAGATCCTTGTGATTGAGGCAGTGCAGTGTAGGTTCACCAGATTGATCCCTGGGATGGCGGGACTGTCATATGAGGAAAGATTGAAAAGACTAGGCTTGTATCACTGGAGTTTAGAAGGATAAGGGGGGATCTTATGGAAACATATAGAATTATAAAAGGACTGGTCAAGCTAGATGCAGGAAAAATGTTCCCAATGTGGGGCGAGTCCAGAACCAGGGGCCACAGTCTTAGAATAAAGGGGAGGCCATTTAAGACTGAGGTGAGAAAAACCTTTTCACCCAGAGAGTTGTTAATTTTTGGAATTCCCTGCCACAGAGGGCAGTGGAGGCCAAGTCACTGGATGGATTTAAGAAAGAGTTAAGGGCCTGTCCCACTAGCGCGCGATTAGACGCAACAAGCGCGACAAATTCGGACGCGGGGGTCGCGTGGGGGTCAGGCGATCCCGGTGCGAGTGAAGGGCCTGTCCCACTAGCGCGCGATTACACGCGCGACGTCCGAAGGAAGGACGTTATTTTTCATCACGTGACGATGCGCATGAGCATGCGCGTTGCACGACGTCGGGCAGTGACGTCATCACGCAACGGAACGCTGAAGACGCACAACGTCAAAACGTCATCACGTTAATCACGTTCTGCGCGACAGGATTTTGCCGCGCGTAATTTTTTAAGCAGTGTCGGTTTTTGGACACTACGCGCGATGTCGACACCAGCTACACACAACTCGACGAGACTCCGGCGATCGCAGTGGGACAGGGTCACGCGAGGCCGGGCGACTAAAGCGACCACGGTAGGTCGCGCTTGTCGCGTCTAATCGCGCGCTAGTGGGACAGGCCCTTTAGATAGAGCTCTAGGGGCTAGTGGAGTCAAGGGATATAGGGAGAAGGCGGGCACGAGTTATTGATATGGGACAATCAGCCATGATCACAATGAATGGCGGTGCTGGCTCGAAGGGCCGAATGGCCTCCTCCTGCACCTATTTTCTATGTTTCTATGAACTGCAGATGCTGGTTTCAACCAAAGACCCTTGAGTCTGAAGAAGGGTCTCGACCTGAAACGTCACCCATTTCTTCTCTCCAGAGATGCTGCCTGTCCTGCTGAGTTACTCCAGCTTTTTGTGTCTATTACTGGTATTTGCTGTTGGTTTAAATATTGTCACGTGCCCAGAGATACACTTGTTGTGCCCTGCCTTGGATTGGCAGCCTGCAGCTGGTGTTGCTTGTCCTAAGTGGGTTGACTGGTTGGCACCCACCGTAAACTTCCCATTTGGCAGGTGACGTTGGCTTGCTGTCAGAGCTGGCAAAGGTGGTGAGGCAACAAACCTGGCAGCTTGCTGCCTTCTGAACCAAAGCTGCCCCCGGGCTGTTCAGAATAGCAATCAAACCCTGCTGGATCTATGGTGGTGTGACGACCTGTCCCATCAAATCATGTAGTACATGAGCACAGTTAAACCGCAGACAATTCCAACGGGTTGTGCAGAGAAAAATACCAGCGTGCAGATCATAGCGTAACACCATTCTAGCATTGCAGTTCCAACAGAAATGTCCAGCGCCTGCACTGTGGTAGCTTGGAAGATCAGGACTACTCTAGTTTATGGGGGGGACAATCTAGTAGTCTGCAAACAGCAGGGAATATAAGCTGTGTAGGAAGGAACTGCAGACGCTGGTTTAAACCGAAGATAGACACAAAAAGTTGGAGTAACTCAGTGGGACAGGCAGCATCTCTGGAGCGAAGGAATGGGTGACGTTTTAGGTCGAGACCCTTCGTCAGAATAAGCTGTTCCTGATTCTGGTGCTTATGTGCTTTCAAACATTCGTATCTTCTCCCTAACAATGAGATATTAGCTGTCCCCTAATGGTCTGTACAGTGTTGAATGTCTGAAGGTAGTAAGAATGATTCGACAGAAATAAAACACCACAGCCGCTGTAAGTCTGCAGTGAATTGTGGTTTAGCTGGTGTTTGCTGGTTATGCACTGATGGGTGGGGCAGGGAGGAAGGGAGGGAGATTGACTGACATGTTGGAGGTCTTGTAGAACAGCACTTGTTCGGCAAACAAAAAAAGTACTGGAGGATAGACGCAAAGAACTGGCGTAATTCAGCGGGTCAGGGAGCATCCCTGGAGAGAAGGAGTGGGTGACGTTCGGGTCGAGACCCTTCTTCAGCACTGGAAGAACTCGGCGGGGTCAGGCAGCAGGTGTGGAGGGAACGGACAGGAGATGCATTGGGTTGGGATTCGCCTTTGGACCCTACTCGGAATTCCAGCAACGGCAGTTTCTTGTGTCTCCTGCATTGGATCGGCAGCCTGTGGCTGGTGCGTTTGTCCTAAGGGGGTTGACTGGTGAAGTTGCATGGTGGGTGCCAACCAGTCAACTCCCTCGAGACAAGCACACCAGCTACAGGTTGCCGATCCAATGAGGTTGGCGGGTGAGGTTGAGTTGCTTGCTGTCAGAACTGGCAGAAAGTTGGTGAGGCAACACACCTTGCTGCCTTCTGAACAGATGCTGCCCCCCCCCTCCCCTTAGGCTGCTCAGACTAGCAATCAAACCCTGGTGTGACCACCTATCCCAGTAACCAAATAGACACTGGCAAGGGCCAATGACCCCGGATCAAGATGGTGACAAAGTGTATGATGCATGCCATGCTGCAGTTCCAGCAGCGCAGTCCACCACTGTGGCTTCTGCCACTTTGCAGTCCCATGCAACTGTGAGAGGATAGGACTGAAGGGATTTCTCTTAAGATTCAGCGAATATCCAATGGGCCTCCTTCTATGTCGGGTGGTGAATCTATGGAATTCATGGCCACAGAAGGCGGTGGAGGCCAAGTCAATGGATATTTTTAAGGCAGAGATTGATAGATTCTTGATTAATACACAGGTGACAGGGAGAAGGCAGGAAAATGGGATTCAGAGGGAAAGATAGATCAGCCAAGATTGAATGGCGGAGTAGACTTGATGGGCCAAATGGCCTAATTCTACTTCGAGAGCTTATGAAAAATGTAAAGGCCAGTGCAGTACACCTTTACTAAGTCCAGAGTCAGGGTTGACATATGCGTTGTGCTTGGGTAGTATCCGGGACATTGCTCCTTTCAATAGACAACTGACAATAGGTGCAGGAGTAGGCCATTTGGCCCTGCGAGGCAGCACCGTCATTCAATGTGATCATGGCACTTTCACCTGCGAACATGAAGAAATATGTGAATGTTTCAATCTATTTAAAAAGGTTGATTTCTTCATTTGGAGAAAAGGGAAGTTATGGTACAATGACTGGATTGCTGATGGATGGTGTTTGCGGGTCTACCTTTGTGTGGTGTACAGGTGATCAGCAGCGCCCAGTCCCTGAACACCAACGATACCTTTGTGCTGAAGACCACAAAGGAGACCTACGTCTGGAAAGGCGTGGGTGCTAGTGATGCTGAACTGAAGACCGCCAAGTACGTGGTCGGAGTTCTGGGGGGCAAGCCGACGGAGATCGAAGAAGGCAAAGAACCAGGTGACTGAGTCTTCAATTTGTTTTAAATCAAAGAATTACTTTTCATTAATGTGGGCGCGGTTGGAGTGTGGACCACATTACCAAAGAGTAATTGAGGTGGTAGAACCTGAGCCGCAGGGAGAATGACAGTGGAGGCCAAGACATTGGGTATTTTTTTTAAGTGGAGGTTGATGGGTTCTTCGTTAGTAAGGGTACAAGATGATCAACCACGATCATATTGAATGGCGGTGCAGGCTCGAAGGGCCGAATGGCCTACTCCTGCACCTATTTTCTATGTTTCTATGTCTCTAAGAGGAAAGGTAGGAGAATGTGGTTGGGAGGGAAAAATAAATTGGCCACGATCAAATGGAAGACTAGACTCCATGGCCTAAACCTGCACCTATAACCATATAACAATTACAGCACGGAAACAGGCCTTCTCGGCCCTTTCAGTCCGTGCCGACCATTTATTTTCCCCTAGTCCCATCTACCTGCACTCAGACCATACCCCTCCATTCCCTTCCCGTCCATATACCTATCCACTTTACTTTTAAATGTTAAAATCGATCCTGCCTCCACCACTTCTGCAGGAAGATCATTCCACACAGCCACCACTCTCTGAGTAAAGAAGTTCCCCCTCATGTTACCCCTGAACTTCTGTCCCTTAATTCTCATGTCATGCCCTCTTGTTTGAATCTTTCCCTACCCTCAATGGGAAAAGCTTATCCACGTCAACTCTGTCTATCCCTTTCATCATTTTTAAGACCTCAATCAAGTCCCCCCTTAACCTTCTGCGCTCCAAAGAATAAAGACCTATGTCTTATGGACTTATGAATGGACGGTTGGATTAATGGCATCTGGTGAAGTATTGGCTTTGGGTAAAGCAGGAAGAAAGTAAACCTGACGGGCCAAATGGCTGAAGAAGGGTCCCAACATGAAACCTCATCTATCCATGTTCTCCAGTGAGTTTGCCTGACCCACTGAGTTACTCCAGCACTCGTATTGTTATTTTGGGCGTGCTGTGTGAAACTCCACGCAGTGCCGACTGGATACTTGGCCCATCTTTGTACCTCTGCCCGCGGTCCAATTATTATTAATAATAATAATAACATATTTTATTGTCATTACACATAAGTGCAACGAGATTTGGTTTGCAACTTCCATCCGATGTCGTAACTTAATCGACAAATAAAATTTAGGTTTAAATACCCCGAGAACAAGGTTTGTAAAAAACGAACATTAGACCAGTAAAATCAACACAGACTAAAGTGCGAGGCCGGGGGAGACAGTCCATGGGGGGGGGGGGTTACTCAGCAGGGCCGGTTCAGAACCGCTATAGCTCTGGGAATGAAGCTGTCCCTGAGTCTGTAGGTGCGGGCTTAGAAGGCCTTGTAACGTCTGCCGGAAGGGAGTAGTTCGAACAGTCCATTACAAGGGTGAGAGGAGTCTTTATGGATGCTGACGGCCTTCCTGAGACACCGTGTGTGGTAGATGCCCTCCAAGGCTGGTAGCGGTGTCCCAATAATCTTTTGCGCTCTGTTGACGATGCGCTGAAGAGCTCTCCTCTCCGCCTCCATGCAGCTGAGATACCACACAGAGATGCCATCCCATTCCCCTGTTCTTTCCCCATAGCCTTGTGATGTCTTCTGCCTCGAGTAATGTACAGCAGCTGCACTGTAAATATAAAGTAAGGATGGAGTATGATCGGGTAGAGACGTGGAGTTTACGACCACTGTCCTTGTACATCACGTTCAGACTGAATCCCCTCTTGTTTCCATGCAGTGATAGTAGGCTACTAGGGTCACAGTCTAAGGATAAGGGGGAATTCCTTTAGGACCGAAATGAGGAAAACATTCTTTACACAGAGAGTGGTGAGTCTCTGGAATTCTCTGCCACAGAAGGTAGTTGAGGCCAGTTCATTGGCTATATTTAAGAGGGCGTTAGATGTGGCACTTGTGGCTAAAGGGATCAGGGGGTATGGAGAGAAGGCAGGTACGGGATACTGAGTTGGATGATCAGCCATGATCACATTGAATGGCGGTGCAGGCTCGAAGGGCCGAATGGCCTACTCCTGCACCTATTTTCTATGTTTCTATGTTACTTGCCCGCCTGCTAATATATATTGCCATTGGTGTGGCATAGGCTCTTCAGAATTACTTTGACACAACTTAGAGTCATAAAGCAGCACAGCACAGAAGCAGGCCCTTCTGCCCAACTCATCCATGCTGCCCCTTTGTGTCTATAAACACTAGTCCCACTTGCTTGCCTTTGTTTTTTGTTCCAATTCTCCCTCCCTTCCAAACCGAGTACCTGTCCAAAATGTATTTTAAAGGTTGTGATTGTCTCTGCCTCCACAACCTCCTCCGGCAGCTCGTTCCACATGAACTGGTTAAGGTAGGAAACGGGAGCAGGAATGGGCTAGACATGCTCCACATTCAGTCTGAGCACAGCTGGGCTGCTCTTGGCCACCGCCCACTTACTGCCCATAACTCGTGATTCTCCCAGTGTTTTTATGTCTGCCTTCTTCGCAACTAGTGCGATTTCCCTGCAGGCACCGGGTGCAATTTCTGCAGCGTCAGAAAGCAGGGACTGTGAAGAGATGTTGTGAAGGGACGGAGAGGGGTGTCGGATACAGGGAGGCGGAGAGAGCCCATTTGCAAGGGTCCGTCCAAGGGTGACCACTCACTCTCTTGCTTCCTCCAAAAATGCAGATAACTTCTGGAAGGCTCTTGGTGGCAAGAAGGAATACCAGACCTCCAAGTTGCTGCAAAGTGAAGTCGCTGCCCACCCTATTCGCTTGTTTGGCTGCTCCAACAAATCTGGGTTGTTTAGGGTGAGTTGAAGCCCTGTGGAATTGTGGCATTCACTGCCAGAAACAAAACCCGTCGCATTTCTAAAGATGTACCCGCTTGCATCTTTACGGCTGCGCTGCTGATGTGCGCTGTTTAATTTTTCCACGTAGATTGAGGAAGTACCAGGGGACTTCACGCAGAGCGATCTGGCAGTCGATGATGTGATGCTGTTGGACGCCTGGGATCAAGTAAGTTGGGGGCTCGTTTTAACTTGCGGTGCGCTGTCGTGAGATGTCCCCTCTGGCATCAAGCATGATGTCCCCTCTGGCATTAACTTGCGGTGCGTTGTCGTGAGATGTCCCTTCTGGCATCAAGCAACGCAAACTAGAGCTCGTGGCTTTGGTTCCGCCACCGTGACCATGACACATCATCCGTGCAGGCGTCAAAAAACAAGAGTGGGGGGGGGGGGGGGAGTGATTATTTATTTACATTTTCTCACGTAAATTATTATGCTTCAAATTATTCTGTATCTTAAAAGTTTGGGCTAGGTGATTTATAAATTTGGTAAGGGCAAATTTCCATTACCTGAATGATTGTAGCTCAGGTTGCCAGTAGAGTCAGGTTTTAATTTTTTTTAATTTAAACACTTAAAAAATTTTAAAAACATTTTAAAATCGTTGTTTGTAATTTTATAGCTCTTTCTTTGGCTTGGCAAGGAAGCCAATGACGTGGAGAAGACAGAAGCGACAAAATGCGGTGAGTAGCTGGGGAGGGACATCCAATATGAGTCATTGTCAAACGATGTAGAAAACTACTGGTTGACACAACCTGCAGAGTTCCTGTTCTCTGTCTCTCTCTCTCTCTGTCTCTCTCTCTCTGTCTCTGTCTCTCTCTGTCTCTGTCTCTCTCTGTCTCTCTCTGTCTCTCTCTGTCTCTCTGTCTCTCTGTCTCTCTGTCTCTCTCTGTCTCTCTGTCTCTCTCTGTCTCTCTGTCTCTCTGTCTCTCTGTCTCTCTCTGTCTCTCTGTCTCTCTGTCTCTCTCTGTCTCTCTCTGTCTCTGTCTCTGACTCTCTCTGTCTCTCTCTCTGTCTCTCTCTCTGTCTCTCTGTCTCTCTCTCTCTGTGCGTCTGTCTGTCTCTGTCTGTCTGTCTCTGTCTGTCTGTCTCTCTCCCGCTCTCTCTCTGTCTCTGCCTCTCTCTCGCTCTCTCTCTCTCTCTGTCTGTCTGTCTCTCTCCTGCTCTCTCTCTGTCTCTGCCTCTCTCTCGCTCTCTCTGTCTGTCTGTCTGTCTCTCTCCCTCTCTCTGTCTCTGTCTGTCCCTTTCCCTGACTCTCAATCTGAAGAGGGTCTCGATCCGAAATGCCACCCATTCCTTGTCTCCAGAGATACTGCCTTTCCCGCTGAGTTACTCCAACATTGTGTGCTAAATCCAGATTGGCCAGTTGACCAGCTATAATTACTGATGAAAGCCTGTGTGCCAAATGCCTTTTTTTGCCACCGTGTCAACATGTGATGCCAGTTTCAGGAAGTTATGTATTAGTGCACCTAGGTCCCTCTATTTTGCAACACGCCTCAGGTCCCCACCGTTCACTATGAATGACCTACCCTGGTTTCATTTCACAAAATGCAACCACTCACATCTAAATTAAACTCCATTTGCCATTCCTCAGCCCAATTGCTTAGCTGATCTCTCAGGCACATTAAACGCTTCAACACGACAAATTAATATACAGTAAAATCTATCTGTAACTGTTGAAGATACCACCTATTTTAGTGTAATCTGCAGCCCCATTGAGGACATTGGAATTTGTCAATGGAACTGATGCGCTAGTAAGCTGGGAACCAGTCTGCACGGTATCTTCCCCTTTGCTCTACCTATGGTACAAGTTTGTACTGATTGCATCTGTATATGGTATATCTGATCTGTTTTGATAGCTTGCAAAACACTAAACTAAACTCGACTATCTCCTCTGGCAGCTCATTACATCTACCCATCACCATCTGAGGGAAAAGGTTGCCCCTCAGGTTTCTAATAAATCTTGCTTCTCTCACCCTCAACCTATGTTCTTTGGTTCTTGATTCCCATACCCTAAGTAAAAGACTCTGTGCATTTACTCTATCAATTCCATTCATGATTTTATGCGTCTAGAAAAGATCACTCTGAGGTACAGAGTCCTAGCTTGCCCAACCTCTCCCCGTAGCTCAGGGCCTTGCAGCATCCTGGTGAATCTTGTCTGCACTCTCTCCAGCTTCCAGACTTGCTGGAGTTGCTGTGCCCATGATCTGCACGAGGCCAGCGTGCTCTCTCCAGAGTGAAACGTTTGGGCAACAGGCTTCTATGTTTCCCGTGCTGTGAAGGCCCTCTCTCACACATCCTTACGGGTCTTCACCAAGAGAATGACACGGTTGGTTCACCTCATTGCAAAATCAACTGCAGGTTTTCATCAAATCATTTTTTCTCTTGCCAACTGAACTTTGGGAGCAAAGCAAAAGAAGAAATATCAAAGGGTGGCTGCAAAGCAAAATTGCAAATAAATCTTTCCTATCCATGTACCCACCCAAGTGATCCAAGATGGTGCCCAAGTCAGGTGACTCCTTGTGTGCTGATCCCTGAAGTGGATCTGCAATCACGCATTACATTTGTTCCACTCTTTTAAACCTCTACTCCAACACCAGCATTTCTTATCAGACTTTGACATTATTCTCTTTATCAAGTATCCGTACACTGTGTATGGCTCGATTGTAATCATGTATTACCTTTCCGCCGACTGGTTAGCAAGCAACAAAACTAAACTATCCCCTCTGGCAACTGTGCATTTACTCTATCAATTCCATTCATGATTTTATGCGCCTCTAAAAGTTCACTCTAAGGAACACTATACCTCGGTACATGTGGCAATAAAGTAAACTTCAACTTCAACTGTCTTTTAAATATTGTGTTATCTAGTTTTCAAGAGCAAGTGTGTTTACTTGACGTGAGTACCAGGCCTGGGACAATGAAATTCTAAAGTTGCAGCTTTGCAGGCACATTAAATGCTTCAACACGACAAAGGAGAATATACAGTAAATCATCATTTAGTCGAGGTGAGCAATGCTCCCCATCATAGAGTGTTGGCCGTGGAGAAGCCCGACTCTTGTTCAGCTGTTGCCTGTTGCAGGCTACACCTCCCAGGAGGCACCGCAGCTCCACTGCTGACTTAGTGAAGAGCATAGAAACATAGAAATTAGGTGCAGGAGTAGGCCATTCGGTCCTTCGAGCCTGCACCGCCATTCAATATGATCATGGCTGATCATCCAACTCAATATCCCGTACCTGCCTTCTCTCCATACCCTCTGATCCCTTAGCCACAAGGGCCACATCTAACTCCCTCTTAAATATAGCCAATGAACTGGCCTCAACTACACTCTGTGGCAGAGAGTTCCAGAGACCCACCACTCTCTGTGTGAAAAAAGTCCTTCTCATCTCGGTCCTAAAGGATTTCCCCCTGATCCTTAAGCTGTGACCCCTTGTCCTGGACCTCCCCAACATCAGGAAAAATCTTCCTGCATCTAGCTTGTCCAACCCCTTAAGAATTTTGTACGTTTCTATAAGATCGCCTCTCAATCTCCTAAATTCGAGAGAGTATAAACCGAGTCTATGCAGTCTTTGTTCATAAGACAGTCCTGACATCCCAGGAATCAGTCTGGTGAACCTTCTCTGCACTCCCTCTATGGCAATAATGTCCTTCCTCAGATTTGGAGACCAGAACTGTACGCAATACTCCAGGTGTGGTCTCACCAAGACCCTATACAACTGAAGTAGAACCTTCTTGCTCCTATACTCAAGTCCTTTTGCTATGAAAGCTAACATACCATTCGCTTTCTTCACTGCCTGCTGCACCTGCATGCCTACTTTCAATGACTGGTGTACCATGACACCCAGGTCACGCTGCATCTCCCCTTTTCCTAATCGGCCTCCATTTAGATAATAGTCTGTTTTCCTGTTTTTGCCACCAAAGTGGATAACCTCACATTTATCCACATTATACTGCATCTGCCAAACATTTGCCCACTTACCCAGCCTATCCAAGTCACCTTGCAGTCTCCTAGCATCCTCCTCACAGCTAACACTGCCCCCCAGCGTAGTGTCATCCGCAAACTTGGAGATATTGCCTTCAATTCCCTCATCCAGATCATTAATGAAGCTGGTTTCGACTCGGCAAAGGGCAGACGGTGTGGACCAGTGTTTCCACTATGAAGGAAATTACCCGAAATTCGGAAAATTCCGGTTGCCCTTCGGGTTATTTTAAGGAAATGAAATAATTTCGGGAAATTTCCCGGCCTGGTAGGCCTTCCCCAACTGCGCATGAGCGACTGCCGCCCCAACTTCGCCCGCGCGGTTACCGGGCCCACCACTCGTGCACGGGGAGACGCGAAGGGGTCCAATCTGGCCCGCGGGGTGATTGGCTAGTATGTACATGTATATTTACGACCATCTGCGCCTATGCAGTTGGGGAGACCTTTGCCGAGTCGAAACCAGCTTCATTAATGGTATCCGTGCATGCATAGTTGGAGCGGCAGTCGCACATGCGCGGTTGGGGAGGCTTTTACCGGGCCGGGAAATACCATCAAATTCCAGGTCATTTGGAATTCTATTTCGGGAAAACAAATGTTGAGGTGTGGAGTGATGAGAGACTTGATCCTCCTTCGAGACAGTACTTTGGCTGCACCTGTGAAATGGCCACTGGATCGCCCTGCCCTCTCCGAACAGATCGAGCCCACTACCCTCTCAACATCAACCTGACCATGTTAGTGCCAGCCAAAGTACCCACGTAACCTCAGTCGTGTAAAGTGCAGAGTAGTGTGGTGTTGAGATAGGGTTGTGCAAGATGGTGCAAGAGTCTGAATGTTGGAGAATTTCTGATTCTACAACATGACCCAACCTCAGCTCACTTTCAAACATTTTTCTTTTAATTTAGTTTAGTTTAGAGATACAGAGCGGAAACGGGCCTTTCGGCCCACCGAGTCTGCACCGACCAGCGATCCCTGCACATTAACACTATCCTACACACACTGGGTAGCAATGTTACAATATTTTGAGATTTTAAAAATCAAGTCTGCAATTTATCCCATCAGATAAAGCACAAAAAGGAGTTTAATTTGACACCTAATTCACTTTCATATCTTCAGTATTAAGAAAGTTATGGCCATTTTTCATGCTCGGAAATTAGCATCTTGTTCCCCATTGCCTTTCAATTGACTTAACTCAAAAGCTGTGATCTGGAACAGTTAAAAGCCCATAACTGTCTTAAAAATTAAGAGAACTCAATGAAATTTTCAGTTATTATAGATTGAAGCATTCTGAAACAAATATGAAACAATCTTACTTAGATGACCTGAAATTAAAGCATATAATTAGTTAGTTATCTAATTGTAGCTAATTACAAAATTCAATGAGTAGATCTAAACATCTATCCATTTCTTAAGAAAATATAAACTTTTTTTTAATTGCCTAAGTGTCCAAATAACATTCACACAATAATCCACAATATAACATAATTTTTAAATCTAATTTTCATGAAATTCTGGGCCAAATGGAAGGAATTTAGTGTTTTATGCCTGTAAATTAATGGCCATTTAAATCAACTAGCAAATGGGTTTTAGTGGAATGCGGTGGATTAGAACGTTGCCGTTAGCGGTGAAGTCGGGAAGAAAAATACTGTTTGTTCATACATTTTTTTGGACCCCATTTCGCAACATGAAAATGTTATTAAAGCCTCCCGAAAAACAACTTTTAATATAAAAATAAACTATTTACCTTTTTTTCTCCCCTACGCAAAATCCTTCCGGTTGTCGGTGCTCACGGCTTTTGAAGGTGATTTTTAAATTACTCTAGTTAATAAATAATTTAGAGTAATTTAAAAATACCTTCATTCATGAAATGTCGGAGCGATTTTTCTTCCGCAACGAAATCGCCCGACATGGATCGATTTTCCCTGCCTGTGGAAAAACGGCACTTTAAGCCCGCCCCCCTCTGAAAGGCGCCAAAGTCGCGCACGGGGAGCGGCAGAACTGCAGCGCTGCTCAAGGTAAGTTTTGTAACATACCTACACTGGGGGCAATTGACACTTATACCGAGCCAATTTACCTACATACCTGTACTTCTTTGGAGTGTGGGAGGAAACCGAAGATCTCTGAGAAAACCCACGTTGGTCACTGGGAGAACGCATAAACTCCGTACAGACTCCGTAGTCGGGATCGAAGCCGGGTCTCCAGCGCTGTGAGGCAGCAACTCTACCGCTGCGCCACCGTGCCGCCAATTATCAGACAGGGGAAACATGAATGTAAAACTGAATGACTGCGGCTGCTCACATCGATTTCCCAAATGATTACTTTCATTTGCTTTCTTTACAGCAACAAAATACTTGGAAGCTGATCCAGCGGGAAGAGCCACCGGGACTCCCATTGTTACGGTGAAACAAGGAAGCGAGCCGCCAACATTCACCGGCTGGTTCCTCGCTTGGGACCCAAACATGTGGGCCCTGAGCCCTATGCAAAAGGCTATGGCTAAGTTCCAGGTGCAGTGATGAGAGGCATTTACACTGACCCTCACACATTTTTTTAAATTTTTATTCGCATGTCCTAGCTGCACCGCATTGAAGCGTTGGGTTTTCTAGTGCCAGTAGAAATTCTGCAACTTATTCCGCAAATTCAGGATACGTGGGTGAACTCATATTTGTTCACTCGATTCAGCTTCAACACAATTTTGAATAATGTTGACAATACTCACAATAATGCACTTTTACATTGCCCCTGTTGTTGGTTGGAGCTTGTTTTAAAATCTACGCCATGCATACCAAAAATCATCTGCTGAAGAACTAGCAACTGATTAATCCAGCACACTCGATCTTTCCAGCGTTGCTGTATGTTTAACTATGTCCTTTATGGGATGAAGTCCCTTTAGATTCACCTTCATAAGTCATAGGAGCAGGATTAGGCCCATCAGCAAATCAAGTCTACTCTGCCATTCAATCATGGCTGATCTATCTTTCCCTCTCAATACCATTCTCCTGCCTCCTCCCCATAATGTTTGAAAGCCTTACTAAACGAGAATCTGTCACGCTCCGCTTTAAAAAAAAAAAAAAATACCCCAATGACTTGGCCCCCACAGCCACCTGTGGCAATGATGTCCACAGATTCACCACCCACTGGCTATTAACTGGGTGTACCTGAGATGCAGTCGAGCACTTGGTGTCAGGTGCAAGTTTGTGGGTGGCTTGGTTGCATGCTAAATATTGAAGTTGGAGGGGCTGCAACATTGACAAATAGTTGCTTTTGCACAAATGAACACAATTTTGCACTGCATTATAAAATCCCAAAGACTATTCTGAACCCAGAATTGTGGCCTTGTGTGTTGAAACCAAATGTCTTACCTTATTTGGGAGGGAGGGGCGTGCTCGAGTGATGAGATGGCGTTGGAGTGTCTGGTGCCTCCTTCACTGAGGTGATGTTACGGCCAGCTGGCTTTTCCGTTTTTGTTGCATTTTCAGTTTTTTTGCAGAAAGCAGGAACATTTTCGGGGTGAATTTTTGCAAGGCTTCTGTGAAAATGCTTGGCTCAGATAAAATACTTGGTTTATTCTTGCATTGGAGTCTTAATAAAATCTTTTTATTTGGAACATTTTGAACGATTTTTGTCTCTCGTTTTGTACAACGTGCTCTGTTCAGTTGCGAAACTGAAGTCTTGGATCTTCCAGGGTGCTGCTAATCGAAATACGTTTATAGAGAAAAGCAATAGGTGACGTTTTAGGTCGAGACCCTCCTTCTGTCTCTACCCGGAAAATTCACCTATTCCTTTACTCCAGAGATGCTGTCTGACCCACTGAGTTACTCCAGCTTTTTGTGTCTATCTTTGGTTTAAACCAGCATCTGTAGTTCCATCCCACACAATATACATTTATAGTTTACCGATGTGTGTCTGCTGTTTTGTAGTAAAATGTCATGAATGAGCACAATTTCTAAAGATTTTCCTGCTGATTTGCATCTTTTTCTCTCTCGCACCAGTACAAAAGAACCAAGTGTCTTCACAGTTAACCAGAATTACATGGTGTTCGTAAGTGACAACTTATAATATAGGTGCAGGAGTAGACCATTTGGCCCTTTGAGCCAGCACTGACATTCATTAAAAATCAGTACCCTGTTCCTGCTTTCTCCCCAAGCTCCACAGCTTTTGATAGCGGGGAGAGACGTATTGGATACTGTGTCCCCTCTCCTCTGTTGTGGAGAAGGGGGGGGGGGCACTGAAGTCTGAAGAAGGGTCTCGACCCGAAACGTCATCCATTCCGTCCCTCCAAAGATGCTGCCTGAGTTACTCCAGCATTTTGTGTCTATCTCCGGGGCAACTGATCATTCAATCAATCTGTCTTACATATGTTACTAAATGGTGAAAATTGAACTAATGGGGATCCAGCTACATAGAGAACTCTACTGAGTCATAAACGCAATTTTAAAGGATCTTCCAGATTTTTATTGCATCCAGTATGTGCGAAGAATGTTTGAAAGAGTGGAATAGATAATAAACACTACTCTCCGCTTGGCTAATCCCAGTCCATTGTTAATCAGAATCATTAGGTCTACTTTGATGAGATAAATGAATTTAAATAAGTAATTCAACAACAGTGGAAGGCCTGGATAGAGCTGATGTGGAGAGGATGTTTCCACTAGTGGGAGAGTCTAGGACCAGAAGCCATGGCCTCAGAATGAAAGGATTTACCTTTTGCAAGGAGATGAGGAGGTATTTCTTTAGTCAGAGGGTGGTGAATCTGTGGAATGCATTACCACAGAAGGCTATGGAGGCCAAGACAATGGATATCTTTATGGTGGAGATTCACAGGTTCTTAATTTGTACGGGTGTTGGGGGTTATGGGGAGAAGGCAGGAGAATGGGGTTAAGATGGGAAGATAGATCAGACATGATCGAATGGCGGAGTGGACTTTGTGGGCCTAATTCTGCTCCTATATGAACATTCCACAGCATGTTTGGTTGATTTATATGATCTGCATTGAAACTCACAGAACAAACACTTTGAACAAACATGTGCAGATAATCCTGACGAAAGCAGTTTTAATTTACAATGTTACATTACCTGAAATGAGTTAAAAGAACACGTCCTGAATTTGAATGACAAAAGAAACAAATGGAACATGGATATGCAGGGAATGGAGGGATGTGGATTAAGTGCAGATGATTAGTTTAACTTGGGATTATGTGTGGCACATATATTGTGGGCCAAAGGGCCTGTTCCTATGCTGGACTTTTCTATGTTCAACATTAACATACAATGGATTGATTAGTACGAGTGTCAGAGGTTATGGGGAGAAGGCAGGAGAATGGGGTTAGGAGCCATGATTGAATGGCAGAGTAGACTTGATGGGCTGAATGGCCTAGTTCTACTCCTATCATATCCTATGATAATTCTGCTAGCCTGACGATTGCCCTTGCAGAGCTTCAATTCAAGGTTAAAGTTCTTTGTCAAAACCTTTGTTTAAGCTCACTTTAATAAACTTTTGTCTACTGCACTAGATCTTAGAAGTCATGTCAGATTTTCTTCAATTGTTTGCCAGCTTTTCAGTAAATGCTTGGAGCAATTCATGGAATCTTACGGCAGAGTGAGTGGCATCCGTGCCTCTGTCATCCCTATGATAGAGTTGCTCACTCCCGCCCCTTTGCTACAGGGTGACAAAGGTTTTCTTCAAAGTCACTTGGTTAAAGTTACACTGAACCTGCTCCCACCATCTCCTCAGGCAGCATCTTCCCAGATCATAAACTGTGTGGAAATATTCTCTCGTTGACGGCACGGAAAGACGGCACCCGGGAAAGGCTGGGTTAGCACCCCAGTCTGTGTCTTTCATGAGAAAGACACCCAATAGAGCTACGGAAAGGCCTAATGAACCACCGTGGCCTACAAAATCCATCAGGCGAGAATGAAATGCTCGGAGAAGGAGAAAGAGGTGCAGCGCACAGGCCATGAACCTGGTGAGACGCAGGAGGAGCCCGGCCGGGACTCACCCCACAGAGCCCAGTCCCTCCACCCACTAGAGTCTCCCAGCCCCTGCAGAGTGGTTGTTAAGATGGCTGATCCGTGGGTGGTTGCTGCTGGGATGCAAGTCGGGGCCTGATCAACCCCGGCTGGCTCGCCTGGGCGAGGGTGTCTGATGTTGTGAGACCCGAAACACCCGATGACCCCAGGTCACATCACTGAGGATGCGTCCCAGCTCATCTAGAAGATGTATATTTTTCACACTGCGTTTAAAAAATCTATACTCATGCCTGACCACATTAAATAAGAGATCCTCACTCCATCCCTTGGAGCTGGGGTATAAATGACGCTTGCAGAATCCCAGCATTGATTAACCTTAACAGTTTTCCTGGCTCAGCCTTGTGATAAGCAACTTGCCTCCATCTCCAGAACACTATTCTCTCCACCTATTGAACTGCCTAAATCAATTCAGCAAAAGGGCAGCACGGTGGCGCAACGGTAGAGTTGCTGCCTTACAGCGCTTGCATTGCCGAGGAGACCCGGGTACGATCCCGATTAAGGGTGCTGTCTGTACGGAGTTTGTACGGTCTCCCCATGACCACGTGGAATTACTCCGTGATCTTCGGTTTCCTCCCCCACTCCAAAGACGTGCAGGTTTGTAGGTGAGTTGGCTTGGTATAAGTGTAAATTGTCCCGAGTGCGTGTAGGATAGTGTTAATATGCGGGGATCGCTGGTCGATGCAGACTCGGTGGGCAGAAGAGCCTGTTTCTGTGCAAAGGGACGCATGGAGAAGCACATGGATTGGAAAGGTTGAGAGGGATATGAACCAAATACGGGTAAAGTATGGAAGTGGAGACGTTGCCCCAGCAGCTGCGGCTCGCCTGCAGTCCGTCTGTTTTTTTCCTTTTTGTTGTTGTCCTTGTCCTGTTTTGACCCGTTAATTTGAGTTATTAGGGTGTGTGTGGGTGGGGGAGAAACGTGTCTTTGTCTCTTCCTTCGAGGGGGATGCGACTTTTTTTTTTGTCGTATCCCCCCCGTCTCCGTCTGCGCTGAGGCCTAATGGTGGAGCTGGCGGCCTCCAACTTCGACCGACCCGAGGCTCCGGAGGCAGAGCCAGCCAGGACTTACCAGCGCGAGGCTGGCCCAACTCGGGGCTGTGGCGGGCTCCGGCGGCGGTGATGGCCTGACTCGCGGCTGAGGAGGTGTCCCGGTGGCAGTGACGGCGGCCCGACCTCGGAGGTTCGGCCGCGGGCCCAGCAGACGACATCGTCGGGAGCTCGCAGGTCACAGGTTGGTGACCTGTTTTTCCGGAGCTCCCGCGGCAACAGCTTCGTCCGCTGGACTGGAGGGCGGCAGCTTCGGCAGCTTCGACCACCCCGGGCCGCGGAGTTTGAACCGGCCCGTTCGCGGAGCTCGGATTCAGCCGCGGGTCTGACTTACCAACACCCGGCGGTGGGGTCACAACATCGGAGGCCTGGATCGCCTCAGCGCAGAGGGAGAGCAAGGAGGGAAGACACAAAGACTTAAGACTTTTCCTTCCATCACAGTGAGGAGGTGACTGGTGAACTCACTGTGGTGGATGTTAATTTGTGTTTATTGTGTGTTTTGTTATTTTATTAAATGTATGACTGCAAGGACCGAAATTTCGTTCAGACCGAAAGGTCTGAATGGCAATAAAGGATACTTTACTTTACTTGACTTTACTTAAAATGGGGCTAGTTTAGATGGGGCATCTTGATCGGCATGGACAAATTGGGCCAAAGAGTCTGTTTCTGTGCTGTCGGACTCGCTGCCTGTGGCTATCAATGACGGTAGGGTGCTGCTGGATACTAACGTCGCAAGAGTGAAAACATTCTTCGTGAGCATGAAATCACAATGGAGCTCTGCCTCGTTGCACGGAGGCTGGGGGGCATGGAGATAGAAGGTGCTGACAATACTGGAAGATGCATGATTGATGGTGAAGAGTGTGGAAGGTCTCAAGGATGTTGTCTGCACTGCAACAATTGTGCCTGTGAATGTCCAGAGTCTGGAGGAATCAAAGGCAAGAATCAGCAAAGCCAATAGATTAGCTTTTTCTTTGCCAGATATATGCACCACAATGAGGTTGCACAACACAAACTTATTTGAAGGGCCGAGTATTTAAGTAAAAGCTGCATAAACACGAGATAA
This sequence comes from Raja brachyura, assembly GCA_963514005.1. Next base: position 62,689,857 of record OY740790.1, on the reverse strand, counting down.
ACAGGAATAGACGATATTCGTGTATAGAGTCATTGAGGTACAGTCTGGAATTAGGCCCTTCAGCCCAGTGTCCATGATGACCATCAACCACTCATCCTCTACTAATCCCATTTTTTATTATTTCCACATTTTCAATAACCTCCCCCTCGCCTACACACTAATGGCACTCATTTTAAGATCCCAGAGAATACATGCAAACTCCTCACAGGCAGCACCCGAGGTCGGGAGTGTGAAGCAGCAGCTGTGTCACTGTGTCACTGCCTAGTTTATGGATCCCAGTGAAGAGAGGTGGGAGCTTATGTACAGGACGTCCAGGAAGAGTTTATAGGACTGAAAGTAACTTGATCTTGGCAGAACCGCCATCTCGGTTTGGGGTAAGAACAGTTCTAGTTAAGGAACCAGAGCTGCTTTGGTTGGGCACTCGGCAGTGGCTGCTGCTTAAGCTCAAATAAACTCGGTGAAAGTACTAAATAGGTCACTATTTTCCAATGTATATGAGCAAATGCCCTCAACCTCAGTCATCACCTCACTCATTGCAGTGTACAGCACAGCCCGTCTGAAAGCCACAGAGTGGCTCCTGTTTCACCAGAACACTTCCCAGTGATGTCGTTGTCCACCTGTAAAACAGCATTTTAAAATTCAAATAATATGCTTGCCAAACATCAGCTTTCAAAAGCAAGATATATTTTATAAGAAGGAATAGGTGACATTTAGGGTCGAGACCCTTCTTCAGTCTGAATCTCCAAATCTGAGGAAGGACATTATTGCCATAGAGGGAGTGCAGAGAAGGTTCACCAGACTAATTCCTGGGATGTCAGGACTGTCTTATGAACAAAGACTGCAGAGACTCGGTTTATACTCTCTCGAATTTAGGAGATTGAGAGGCGATCTTATAGAAACTTATAAAATTCTTAAGGGGTTGGACAGGCTAGATGCAGGAAGATTGTTCCCGATGTTGGGGAGGTCCAGGACAAGGGGTCACAGCTTAAGGATAAGGGGGAAATCCTTTAGGACCGAGATGAGAATGACCTTTTTCACACAGAGAGTGGTGGGTTTCTGGAACTCCCTGCCACAGAGGGTAGTTGAGGCCAGTTCATTGGCTATATTTAAGAGGGAGTTAGATGTGGCCCTTGTGGCTAAGGGGATCAGAGGGTATGGATAGAAGGCAGGTACGGGATACTGAGTTGGATGATCAGCCATGATCATATTGAATGGCGGTGCAGGCTCGAAGGGCCGAATGGCCTACTCCTGCACCTAATTTCTATGTTTCTATGAAGAAGGCATTCGACCAGAAACGTCACCTATTCCTTTTCTCCAGAGATGCTGCCTGATTCACTGAGTTACTCCAGCATTTCGTGTCTATCTTTGGTGTAAACCAGCATCTGAGCTTCCTCCCGACACATATATTTTATGATATTAATTAACTGAATGGTCCACAGGACAAAGATGTGTGTGTGTATAGTCAGTGTGCTGGAGTAACTCAGTGGGTCAGGTAGCATCTCCAGAGGACATGGATAGGTGACGTTTCGATCTGGAACCCTTCTTCAGTCTGCAGGGAGGTGCAAGGACAATCCATGTCCTTCATGGATGATGCCTGACCTGCTGAGTTGCTCCAGCACATTGTGTTTTTTTTTGTGGTAAAGCTGCACCTGCTGTTCCTGGTGTATATTCCGTTATTGACAAGTTGTGTTCTATTTAATGTGCTAAGCCCAGCCACGTTTACTGTCACATGCACAAGTATGGCGAGGTATAAGTGCAATGAAAATCTTGCTTGCAGCAGCATCACTGGGACCTGGACACAAACAAACACACAAAAACAGAAATTCCACGTACGTGTTACAAGACAGTGAAAAAAAGACATTAGTGCACAATTACAAAACAAGTCCCCGGTAGTGCAAGAGATAGCCCACAGAGCCCCGTAGCTGAGGTAGGATTAGGATTGTGCTGGAGATTTCTGCCGACTGCATGTGCCATGCTTATGTAGTTAAGCTGTCTGTGCCGGCCATCTGTCCATGAGAGATTATCCCTCTGATCCGAGGGATGTGAATTTCGGGAAGCGCAGAGTCAATCCTGCTGTCGATAAATGGGTGGTGGGCTGTCTCGAAGCCGCATCATTTCTCTTCAGCGAGCAACTTCGACCTGCAGGATGGCCCAGAAAACGGTCTTGGTCACCGGCTGTTCCTCTGGGATTGGCCTGGCCATCGCAAACAGGCTGGCCAAGGACCACGAGAAACGATTTATGGGTGAGTTGCAAACGGGAACGTCTTGTTCCCTGAGGGGGAGATTGTCACTGGGATGTGAACAGGGAAATAGGGATGAGGGAAAATTGTAAAGCATCAATGCACCGACCTTAACAGAAGGAGTTCATAATGAACTTATCCCTAACCAGTCTGAGGAAGGGTCTCGACCTGAAACGTCACCCATTCCTTCTCTCCAGAGATGCTGCCTGTCCCGCTGAGTTACTCCAGCTTTTTGCGTCTATCTCTGGCCTCATGTTGAAGGTGTGATGGAGGCACAGTGGCTGCCAGGGTTGGTGCATGGGGCGTAATTAAAGACAAGCATGGTCTTTGGAGGGTAGAGATGGTGACAGTGGGTGGAGCGGTGGAAAAAAAATGACAGAAATAAAATATGATTAGATAATCACGTTAAGCAAAGAGGGAAAAACGTGAACTAGAGCGGGAGAAAGAAGGGAGATAAAGACGAGACAACATGGAGCAGAAGTAAGATGAAAACGAAGGAGAGAGGAAAACGAAGATCAGAAAGACAAGGAGATAGACACAAAAAGCTGGAGTAACTCAGCGGGACAGGCAGCATCTAGGGGAGAGAAGGAATGGGTGACGTTTCGGATTGAGACCCTTCTTCAGACTGGTTAGGGATAAGGGAAAGAGAGATATAGACGGTGATGCGGCGAGATACAGAACAATGAATGAAAGATAAGCAAAAATGTGACGTGATAAAGGAAACAGGCCATCGTTAGCTGTTTGTTGGGTGAAAACGAGAAGCTGGTGCGACTTAGGTGGGGGAGGGATAGAGAGAGAGGGAATGCCGGGGATACCTGAAGTGAGAGAAATCAAAATTCACACTACTGGGCTGTAAGCTGCCCTAGCAAAATATGAGATGCTGTTCCTCCAATTAGCGTTTGGCCTCACTCTGACATGGGAAAGACAATGTCATTTGACTGAAGCTGAATAGAAAATAAATGAAGAACAAAAGGATAAACACTGGATGGATGCAGTGAAAAATCTTTCCAGTGCTGCTCAACAGTATCTGCAACGTGGTGACACAAAAAACCCAAATGCAATTGAATAACATTTTGGGAATTAGATTTTTCCTGCCACATTTTGAAATTCGTACAAAATTAATAACTACAATTAAATCTGGGATATTCCCTTTTATGGTATAACATAAAAGATCAGTGGATACTAATGTGGACCTAAAAAAATAAAATTGCTGCTGCTGGAAGCAAACAAAACAAAAATATTGGAAACACTCATCAGGTCAGGCAGTATCAGTGAAAAGAGACTGGGTGTCAATGTTTCAGGTAGCTAATGTTTCAGATCTTTCATCAGAACTAACCTGAATGTAATGATTTTAAATGTGAAAATCGTGCATGTCGAGAGCTAATATAGATTTATTGCCCTTGATTTGAATAAATATTGTTAATACAATTTAGTAATTATTTTCGGTAAATGGGAATGTGTTACAGGAGATGTGTCTTGTATCAATATTGGCAGCTTTGAGCAAAAAAAGCCAGTGAAACACAAAACAGCTGCAGATGCTGGAAACCTGAGATAAAAACAGTAGACGCTGCTAATACTCAGCAGATCAGGCCGCATCTGTAGAAAGAGAAACAGGACTAATATTTTAGATTGAAGACCTTTTATCAGATAACGCATTTTCAGCCTGAAACATTAGCTCTGCAGACACAAAATGCTGGAGTAACACAGCGGGTCAGGCAGCATCCCTGGAGAGAAGGAATGGGTGAAGTTTCGGGTCGGGACCCTTCTTCCGACTAAGCCCTGTTCCTCTTTTCGCAGATGCTGCTTGGCATGTTGCCTGGGTTCCAGCAACTAAGTTGCAGAGAAAGGTTGAACAAGTTAGGTCTTTATTCTTTGGAGCGCAGAAGGTTAAGGGGGGACTTGATTGAGGTCTTCAAAATGATGAAAGGGATAGACAGAGTTGACGTGGATAAGCTTTTCCCATTGAGGGTAGGGAAGATTCAAACAAGAGGGCTGACATGAAAATTAAGGGACAGAAGTTTAGGGGTAACATGAGGGGGGGGACTTCTTTACTCAGAGAGTGGTGGCTGTGTGGAAAGATCTTCCAGCAGAAGTGGTGGAGGCAGGATCGATTTTAACATTTAAAAGTAAAGTGGATAGGTATATGGACGGGAAGGGAATGGAGGGGTATGGTCTGAGTGCAGGTAGATGGGACTAGGGGAAAATAAATGGTCGGCACGGACTGCAAGGGCCGAGAGGGCCTGTTTCCATGCTGTAATTGTTATATGGTTGTTATATGCTGAGTGATCCCAGGATTTTCTAATTTATTTACAAGTAGCTGTTTTATTCAACTTTTCAATGTTAAAGCACATTAATTGTGCAGGATGTTGGTGAACTCAGAGTTTTGGACCCTTATCTAAAAAATGGATTTACGCTGCATTCCCTCAATAGCAATAATGTTCTTCCTAAAATTAGGGGAGCAAAACTGCACATAATACTCCAGGTGTGGTCTCACTAGGTCCCTATACAACTGCAGAAGGACCTTTTTGTACCTATACTTAACTCTTCTTGTTATAAAGACCAACATGTCATTCGCTTTCTTCACTGCCTGCTGTACCTGCATGCTTACTTTCATTGATTGATGAACAAGGACCCCCAGATCCCATTGTACTTCCCCTTTTCCCAACTTGACACCATTTAGATAGTAATCTGCCTTCTTGTTTTTGCTACCAAAGTGGATAACCTCACATTTATCCACATTAAACTTCATCTGCCATGCATCTGCCCACTCACCCAACCTGTCCAAGTCACCCTGCATTCTCATAGCATCCTCCTCACAGTTCACACTGCCACCCAGCTTTGTGTCATCTGCAAATTTGCTAATGTTACTTTGAACCCCTTCATCTAAATCAGTGATGTATATTGTAAATAGCTGCGGTCCCAGCACCGAGCATTGCGGCACCCCACTAGTCTCTGCCTGCCATTCTGATTACAACCTAGTTATCCACAGTGTACAGATACCTGATAAAGGGAATGACATGAATGACATTTAGTGCAAGATCAAGTCCAGTAAAGTCTGATTAAAGATAGTCCGAGAGTCTCTAATGAGTTTATTAGTAGCTCAGGACTGCTTTCTGGTTGTTGGTAGGGTGGTTCAGTTGCCTAATAACTATCTTTCAGATGGAGATGGATAAACACTTTACAGATCAAGGAATTGAGGTTATGTGGAACGGGCAGAGACAATGAGTCCAGCAGAATTCAGCCACGATCATGTTAAATGCCAGGGCCAGCCTGAAAGACACCTATTCTCTGGAGTAATTGTTAATGTTCTGGTACTTGTCAGAATTTCTGGGATATTTGACTGTGGGGAAAGCTATGATAATTCAGCTGTCATTCTGAACATCTTGTCTCCTCCGTAGTCATTGCCACCATGCGGAATTTGGACAAAAGGAGAGACCTTGTGGATATTGCAGGGAATGCGCTGGGAAAAACACTGGAAATTAAACAGCTGGATGTTTGCAGTGAAAAGTCAATCCACGACTGCATCAACAGCATTCCCAACAGGAGGATCGACATACTCAGTAAGGTTATAGAAACATAGAAGCATAGAAAATAGGTGCAGGATGAGGCCATTCGGCCCTTCGAGCCAGCACCGCCATTCATTGCGATCTTGGCTAATCGTCCCCAATCAATAACCCGTGCCTGCCTTCTTCCCATATACCATGATTCCACTAGCCCCTAGAGCTCTATCTAACTCTCTCGTAAATCCATCCGGTGATTTGGCCTCCACTGCCCTCTGTGGCAGGGAATTCCACAAATTCACAACTCTCTGGGTGAAAATGTTTTTTCTCACCTCAGTCTTAAATGGCCTCCTCTTTATTCTAAGACTGTGGCCCCTGGTTCTGAACTCGCCCAACATTGGGAATATTTTTCCTGCATCTAGCTTGTCCAGTCCTTTTATCATTTTATATGTTTCTATAACATCCCCCCTTCTAAACTCCAGTGAATACAAGCCTAGTCTTTTCAATCTTTCCTCATATGACAGTCCTGCCATCCCAGGGATCAATCTCGTGAACCTACGCTGTATGCCTCAATCACAAGGATGTCCTTCCTCAAATTAGGAGACCAAAACTGTACGCAATACTCCAGATGTGTTCTTACCAGAGCCCTGTACAACTGCAGAAGAACCTCTTTACTCCTGTACTGAAATCCTCTTGTTATGAAGGCCAACATTCCATTAGCATTCTTCACTGCCTGCTGTACCTGCACGCCAAATTTCAGTGACTGGTGTACAAGGACACCCAGGTCTCGCTGTACCTCCCCCTTACCTAACCTAACCCCATTGAGATAATAATCTGCCCCCTTGTTTTTGCCACCTAAGTGGATAACCTCACATTTATCTATATTATACTGCATCTGCCATGCATCTGCCCACTCACTCAACCTATCCAGGTCTCCCTGCAACCTCCTACCATCCTCTTCACAGTTCACACTGCCACCCAGCTTTGTGCCATCCGCAAACTTGCCTCTTCCTAATTCCCTCTTCCAAATCATTAAAATATATGGTAAACAGTTGCGGCCCCAACACCGAGCCTTGCGGCACTCCACTCGCCACTGCCTGCCATTCTGAAAAGGACCCGTTCACTCCTACTCTTTGCTTCCTGTCTGCCAACCAATTTTCTATCCACGTCAACACCCTACCCCCCAATACCACGTGCTCTAATTTTAGCCAGCACAAAAATTAGTTTGCTCATAAATGTAATGTTTTGCAACCTATCGAGAAAACCAGGAGCAGGCTATTCTCCCGCTATCCCATTGTTTTACATCTGGACCATTACGAATACGAACCTTAACACTACTTGTGTAGGAATGAACTGCAGATGCTAGTTTACACCAAAGATAGGCACAACATGCTGGAGTAACTCAGCGGGACAGGCAGCATCTCTGGAGAGAAGGAATGGGTGACGTTTCGGGTCGACACCCTTCTTCGGACTGGTTTTCGGAAACGTCACCCGAGTTACTCCAGCATTTTGTGTCCACCTTAACACTACTTTCATTTGCTTGGTTCCACATTCCTTTACCTCACTCAAACCTTAGATTTGAAATTTTCAGTGGACACCACGCCTGTCCAGCTGGAGAGATTCCCATCCTCTTTTCCACCAGCCTCATGAGAAGGCATGTTTCCTGAATGTGCCCCTGAAAGGAATGGCTCCAATTTGAGTTACTTAATCTTTTCCTGGTAGATTTCCCCCACGGAGAAGAATGTTTTTCTCTCTAAATAGACTATCAAATCCTTTAATCGTCTTAACTATCTCGAATTATAATCATCATTTAATCTTCCACTGTCAGAGGAATACAAACCGAGACAGTCCAGTCTGTCCCCACAATTTAACCCTTGTGGCCTTGGTTGTGCCAGTGTTGCTGTCTCACTTTTTCATGAATTTTGGTAGATGATTCCTTACCACACGTGGGTCAGCTGTAGAGTTTCTGCCTTCCTACGCCAGAAATCCAGGTTCGATCCTGACTACGGGTGTTTTCTGAGCGGAGTTTGTACGTTCTCCCTGTGACCTGTGTGAGTTTTCTCTGAGATCTTCGGTTTCCTCCCACACTCAAAGGCCTACAGGTTTATAGGTTAATTGCCTTGGTATAAATGTAGATTGTCCCTAGTGTGTGTAGGTTTGTGTTAATGTGCGGGGATCGCTGGTCGGTGCGGACACGGTGGGCCAAAGGGCCTGTTTCCAATCTAAACTAAACTCTTAACTAACCTAAACTAAGCTAGTTCCCAACTCATGATCTAGAACCTCTACCCTGCACCTTCAAGCATGGTTTCTCTCTCCCTCTCCCTCTCCCTCTCCCTCTCCCTCTCTCTCTCTCTCTTTCTCTCTCATATACTTACCAATTTTTGTAGCCTTGAATAAAAAACTAGCAGAAGACATCTGTGAGTTAATGGGGAATTATGTTCCATTGAACCTCCCAGTTTTACAACAGAGCACTGCCACGCCTATCATTTTACCTCAAGGCTAGCTCTATATAATACGTAGACCATAGGCTAACATTCAGACCTTTGGTCTTCAAACTGATCCATTTATAGTGAATCCACGCAGTGGACAGAATAGAATAATTTATGCAATAAGGTTCCTTCAATGCAATGGCGAATTGTAAAATATGTGTTATGGTTATGTATCTTTAAACAAAATAAAAACAAAGGCTTAAGCATTACAGCTCCAAAAGCTGTAAAGGATTTAACCACTGATCCAATTATAAAGTAGGGTCAAAGGTTTCCTTGATATTTCTGTCATGGTTAAGGACCTGTCCCACTTTCACGACCTAATTCACGACCTCTGCCGAGTTTGCCCTTGACTCATACTCGCAGCATGGTCGTCACAAGGTCGTGGGAGGTCGTGGGTAGCTGGTCGTAGGTACTTGTGGCATCAAGTAGGTCGGGGCTTTTTTCTAGCATGATGTAAAATGTCCATGAGTAAAGAAGGTTGTGCATTAGGTCGTGAAAGTGGGACAGGCCCATTAATTTAAGCTGCAAGATGCAGAGGGCACTTCAGGATCCGGCAACCCCTGTGCCCACCAATAAAGACAAATTAACATTTTAAGGTAAATTAATTCCAATGTGGGAGGGAACCAGAGAAACCTTGGGCCTTGAGCATAATTGAAACCAAGCATAGCTTTCATTCATTTGCTCTCTGTACCTTTTCATATCTCTCGTTACCCCCTCCTCTGACTCTCAATCTGAAGAAGGGTCACCTATTCCTTTTCTCTGGAGATGCTCAGTTACTCCAGCTTTTTGTGCCTATCAATAAGGACTAGCAATAAGAACACATCCGAATATTCAGGGATACAATACTAAGGACTCTAATAACAAAATATCATTATAAGCGGATGATATACTTTTATATATTAGAAATTCAGAAACGAGTATCCCAAATTTATTAAATGCAATAGAGAAATTTGACTCCTTTTCTGGATATAGAATAAATTGGAATAAAAGTGAAATTACGTCATTACAGCCCCAGAAAGCGAATCATCTATTAAAATTTCCATTTAAAATTGCAACGGAAAAATGTAAGTATTCAAGTTACCAGAAGATATAAATCATTATTTAACACTAATTTTAGTCCTTTGTTAAATAAATTGAACACTGATTAAATTTTGGAAAACGCTACCACTATCATTAACTGGCAGAATAAATGCTATAAAAATGATAGTGCTACCACAAATAATATATTTATTTCAATCCATACCAATATATATACCAAAATGTTTTATTTTAAAACTAGACTCTAATATTACTAATTTTATATGGGACTACAAAGCACATAGAATTAAAAGAAATCATTTGTGTAAACCTAAAGATGTAGGGGGACTTGCACTGCCTCATTTTTTATATTATTATTGGGCAATGCATATTAAGAATATTATTTATTGGTTGGATTGTCCATCTCAACAGATGGAATGGATAAGAATGGAGAAAGAGGATTGTTTTCCTTACGATTTAGGAGCGATCCTCTTCTCCCCGATAAAATTGAATAATATATTATATAATAGAAATAATCCAATCATACACAATATAATTCGAATTTGGAAACAAATAAAATTAACTTTAAAATTAAGAAACTTATCATCAACTTATCATCATTAACACTAATCTAGTATTTAACCCATCTTTTATGGATAAAACATATAGACAATGGGAAAGATTGGGAATTAAAAAGTTGGGTGACATGTATGAAATGGGAAATTTATTATCATTTCAACAATTAAAATCAAAATTTAATCTGAATAATAACCAATATGTTAAATATTTACAGATATGTGACTTTATAAAAAAATATATACTGAGATTACAAAATATAACGATAGACCCACTGAAAGAAGCAATGAATATTAAGGTGGACTCACAAAAATTAATATAATATCTATATAACAGTATTCTTAATAGAGAATTGCCATCAACAGAGGCAATTAGAGAAGACTGGGAAAACGATTTAATGATATTATACAGATTATATTATTCAAAAGTTAGGTTGAATAAATTTTATTCAAATATTTCTCCCATCTGTGATAAATGTCTTTCTCAAAATGCCAACTTCACATTCTTTTGTTTCTTGCACAAAACCTCAAAGATTTTGGTGTGATATATTTGATATATTCACTAGTTTATTTAAGATAAAAATTGAACCTAGCATGGAAATAATTATCTTTGGAGTATTAGGAGATGGAAACAAATTAAATATATCCCAAATCTCATTTTTTTAAATTATGGTTTAATAATAGTGAAAAAATTCATACTCAAATTCTGGAAAAAGGCTACTATACCAACACTCAAAATGTGGATTGGTAATATGTTGGAAACGGCCCATTTGGAAGAAATGAGACTCCTCCTGATAGAAAAAAAGACCAATTCTTAATGAGTTGGTCTCCATTTATTGATGTTGTGGATTCATGGGGTGTAATAACAGTAAAATTAAAAATTCTGGGTTTGAGTGAAAAATGATTAAGAACAAAAAAATATATATATCGACTTGTGGCGTGTGAGAATCTCCATTCTGCTTCACTTTCTCATTTATTTATTTCTTTACACTACACGCACTAGACTATTCTTTACTCTTCGATCTTTCTTTCTAATTTCTTTCTAAAAAAGAAGGAAGTTGTACAAAGAATGTTTTAATAATTCTGGGAACCTGTAAAAAGGTACCATTAAAATGTAATGTACTTACTTCTAATAAATTTTTTTTTTTTTTTAAATAAATAAATAAATAAGGACTAGCTGCTGAAATCAATAGGATTTAATTCAGGGTTAGGATCTAGTTTTAAGCATCACTTCAAATGGTGGGAATTGTACTTTTGTTTTCGAATTTGGGCTCAGCAAAAACAAACCCGGTTCAATCCTACATTTGACCTCAGGTACCATCTGTTTGGAGTTTGCACGTTCTCCCTGTGACCACGTGGGTTTCCTCCGAGTGCTCCGGTTTCCTCCCACATCACAAAGATATGAGAGGCATAGAGACGGTAGACAGTCAGAACCTTTTCCCCAGGATGGAAATGCCCAACACCGGACGGCATAGATGAAAGGGGGAAAGTTTAATGGATATGTGCTGGGCAGGTTTTTAACACAGAAAGTGGTGGGAGCCTGAAACACGCTGTCTGGCGTGGGATAGAGGCAGAAACGATAGTGTCATTTAAGAGGCTTTTGGATAGGCACATGGAAGCAACTGAAATAGAGGGATATGGATCATTTACAGGGAGATAAGATCAGTTTAACTTGGCATCATGTTTGGCACAAACATCGTGGGCCGAAGGGCCCGTTCCTGTGCTGTACTGTCCTTCCTTCTATGTTTTATGACGTGTGGGTTTGTAGGTTAATTGGCCTCTATAAATTGCCCCCAGTGAGTAGGGAGTGGCAGAAAGTGATGTATAAGATAGAACTAGTGTTGATGGGTGATTGATAGTTGCCGTGGACTTGATAGGCAGAAGGGCCTGTTTCCATGCTGTATCTCTCTAATAACTCTTCCATCTTCTTTGGCAACGTATCCACATCACCACACGCTACATATGAAAAAAATGCCTCTTTGCTCCCCTTTAATTCTTTACCCTCTCACCTTAAACCTATGTCATTTACTTTTAGACTCCCCTACCATGGACAAAGGCTGTGAATATTTACCCTATCTCTGCCCATTAATAAACCTTTATTAGGTCACACCCTCAACCTCCTTAACACCAGGGAAAACGGTCCTAGTCTATCCAATGCACACAAAAACAAACAAAGTGCTGGAGGTACTCATCCGGTCAGGCAGCATCTGTGGAGGAAATGGACAGGCGACATTTCAGGTTGGGACCCTTCTTCAGATTGGATTTTTGCTTTATTTGTGTATCTTTAGTTCCCGTTCGAACCATGGTGTCACTGGGGAAAGTAGTCAATTTCCACTGGGTTAAGAGAAGAAAGACTTGGCAAATTGGTTGTCAAACCCACTCCCACCATCTCTCCACAATGCCTACCACAGTGGAATTTAAATAGACTGTTTCAATCGACTTCGGGCAAATTAGTTGGTGCACTACAATTCGCAGAATTAGGGGAATACTGCCAATGAGTTTATGAGTTGAATTTCATCATGGGCTTGGAGTCATCCAGAAATGGGAATACAGATGGTATATTATTATTTTTGAAAGTGCAAATTCATGTTTCTTGAATCATGCAAATACATTTCTAGATACCTGGAGGGGAATATTCTGGAGGGGAATATTTGATATCTTCTCTAAAATACTTAAAATTAACCAGTTATAAAACTGATCACATTAGGTATGTCAAAGGCCTGTTCTAAGCTAACGATATTTCAAAGACGTTTCCTTGACTACGGCCTAATAACTGCAAAAAAACTCATACTCAAATTCTGGAAAAAGACAACAGTTCCCACGTGAAGATGTGGATTACTGATATGTCCGAGACACTACATTTAGAAAACATTAGGCTTGTTTTGGCTGAAAAAGCAGATTTCACTGAATTTCTGCAACAACAGAATGGTTAATCACAAATTTAAAACTGATGCTAGGGATGGGTGAGGGGGGTGGAAGGCAGTGGGGGGGGGGGGGGGGGGGGGAAGGTATATCTCCATCTTCCTTTTTCTTATTTCTCTTCTTTCCTCTTGCACCTGTTTGGTAGTGTAGGGGTCTTTTCCTTTCTTTCTTTTATTTTACTTATTTTTATTTATTCTCTCCTTTTTTCTCTTTTTTTATTTTTTTAAATTTAGGTTTCAATGTTAAAAATGCTGTACAATAATTGTATAACTATAACCATATAACCAAATAACCATATAACAATTACAGCACGGAAACAGGCCATCTCGGCCCTTCAAGTCCGTGCCGAACAACTTTTTTCCCTTAGTCCCACCTGCCTGCACTCATACCATAACCCTCCATACCCTTCTCATCCATATGCCTATCCAATTTATTTTTAAATGATACCAACGAACCTGCCGCCACCACTTCCACTGGAAGCTCATTCCACACCGCTACCACTCTCTGAGTAAAGAAGTTCCCCCTCATGTTACCCCTAAACCTCTGTCCCTTAATTCTAAAGTCATGTCCTCGTGTTTGAATCCTCCCTATTCTCAAAGGGAAAAGCTTGTCCACATTAACTCTGTCTATCCCTCTCATCATTTTAAAGACCTCTATCAAGTCCCCCCTTAACCTTCTGCGCTCCAGAGAATAAAGACCTAACTTATTTAACCTATCTCTGTAACTTAGCTGTTGAAACCCAGGCAACATTCTAGTAAATCTCCTCTGTATCCTCTCTATTTTGTTGACATCCTTCCTATAATTGGGCGACCAAAATTGTACACCATACTCCAGATTTGGTCTCACCAACGCCTTGTACAATTTTAACATTACATCCCAGCTTCTATACTCAATGCTCTGATTTATAAAGGCTAGCATACCAAAAGCTTTCTTTACCACCCTATCTATATGAGATTCCACCTTCAAGGAACTATGCACGGTTATTCCCAGATCCCTCTGTTCAACTGTATTCTTCAATTCCCTACCGTTTACCATGTACGTCCTATTTTGATTTGTCCTGCCAAGGTGTAGCACCTCACATTTATCAGCATTAAACTCCATCTGCCATCTTTCAGCCCATTTTTCCAACTGGCCTAAATCACTCTGTAGACTTTGGAAATCCTCTTCATTATCCACAACACCCCCTATCTTGGTATCATCTGCATACTTACTAATCCAATTTACCACCCCTTCATCCAGATCATTGATGTACATGACAAACAACAAAGGACCCAACACAGATCCCTGAGGCACCCCACTAGTCACCTGCCTCCAACCCGACAAACAGCCATCCACCATTACCCTCTGGCTTCTCCTATTCAGCCACTGTTGAATCCATCTTGCTATTCCTGCATTTATACCCAACAGTTGAACCTTCTTAACCAACCTTCCATGAGGAACCTTGTCAAAGGCCTTGCTGAAGTCCATATAGACAACATCCACTGCTTTACCCTCGTCAGTTTCCCTAGTAACCTCTTCAAAAAATTCAAGAAGATTAGTCAAACATGACCTTCCAGGCATAAATCCATGTTGACTGTTCCTAATTAGACCCTCTTTATCCAGATACTTATATATATTATCTCTAAGTATCTTTTCCATTAATTTGCCCACCACTGAAGTCAAACTAACCGGTCTATAATTGCTAGGTTTACTTTTAGAACCCTTTTTAAACAATGGAACAACATGCGCAGTACGCCAATCCTCGGGGACTATTCCCGTTTCTAATGACATTTGAAATATTTCTGTCATAGCCCCGGCTATTTCTACACTAACTTCCCTCAATGTCCTAGGGAATATCCTGTCAGGACCTGGAGACTTATCCACTTTTATATTTTTCAAAAATGCCAGTACTTCTTTTACTTTGAAACTCATAGTATCCATAGCCACTCTACTAGTTTCCCTTACGTCACATAATTCAATATCCTTCTCCTTGGTGAATACCGAAGAAAAGAAATTGTTCAATATCTCCCCCATCTCTTTTGGCTCTGCAGATAGCTGTCCACTCGGTCTCTCCAATGGACCAATTTTATCCCTTGTTATCCTTTTGCTATTAATATAGCTGTAGAAACCCTTTGGATTTACTTTCACCTTACTTGCCAAAGCAACCTCATATCTTCTTTTAGCTTTTCTAATTTCTTTCTTAAGATTCTTTTTACATTCCTTATACTCCTCAAGCACCTCATTTACTTCATGCTGCTTATAATTATTGCAGATCTCCCTCTTTTTCCGAACAAGATGTCCAATTTCCCTTGAAAACCAGGGCTCTTTCCAATTTTTACTGGTTCCTTTCAACCGAACAGGAACATAAAGATTTTGTACTCTTAAAATTTCCCCTTTAAATGTCCTCCATTTCTCCTCTACATCTTTCCCATAAAACAAAATGTCCCAGTTCACTCCTTTTAAATCATCTCGCATCTCGTTAAAGTTAGCCTTTCTCCAATCAAAAATCTCAACCCTAGGCCCAGTTCTGTCCTTCTCCATAATTATATTGAAACTAATGGTATTGTGATCACTGGACCCGAAGTGCTCCCCTACGCATACCTCCGCCACCTGTCCCGTCTCATTTCCTAACAGGAG
Organism: Raja brachyura; assembly: GCA_963514005.1. Next base: position 62,674,498 of record OY740790.1, on the reverse strand, counting down.
GTCCAGCACTGCCCCTTCTCTAGTAGGCACCTCTATGTATTGCTGCAAAAAACTATCCTGCACACATTTTACAAACTCCAAACCATCCAGCCCATTTACAGAATGTGTTTCCCAGTCTATGTGTGGAAAGTTGAAATCTCCCACAATCACTACCTTATGCTTACTACTAATATCTGCTATCTCTTTACATATTTGCTCTTCCAATTCTCGTTCCCCATTTGGCGGTCTATAATATACCCCTATAAGTGTTGCTACACCTTTCCCACTTCTCAGTTCCACCCAAATAGCCTCCCAAGATGAGCACTCCAATCTATCCTGCCAAAGCACTGCTGTAATATCTTCCCTGACTAGCAATGCAACACCTCCACCTCTTGCCCCTCCAATTCTATCACACCTGAAGCAACAAAATCCTGGAATATTTAGTTTCCAATCACAGCCCTCCTGCAACCATGTTTCACTGATCGCCACAACATCATACTTCCAGGTGTCTATCCAGACTCTAAGCTCATCCACGTTTCTTACAATGCTCCTAGCATTAAAATATGCACATTTAAGAAACCCCCCAACTCTTATTCTCTGTTTATTTCCTTTTTTTTCTTTCTCCTCTTGTGTCCGAGTGCTTCCCTTTTCTGCTTCCTGCCTCCCATTCTGTCTACTAGCTTTTGCTATTTGCATCCCTGTCATGTCGTGTCATGTCGATTGTTCTATTCCTGTACAATTGCTTCTAATAAAATAAATTTTAAAAAAAATTAAAATTCTAGGTACCTAACCATGGTCTTGGTCTTCCTATTCCTAGAATATAGAACTGTACAGCACAAGAACAGGCCCCTCAGCCCACAATGTCTGTGCCGAACATGACATCAAGACCAACCCTTATTGGCCTGCACATAATCCACATCCCTCCATTCTCTGAATATCCATATAACCATATAACCATATAACAATTACAGCACGGAAACAGGCCTTCTCGGCCCTTCCAGTCCGTGCCGACCAGTCATTTTCCCCTAGTCCCATCTACCTGCACTCAGACCATACCCCTCCATTCCCTTCCCGTCCATATACCTATCCACTTTACTTTTAAATGTTAAAATCGATCTTGCCTCCACCACTTCTGCAGGAAGATCATTCCACACAGCCACCACTCTCTGAGTAAAGAAGTTCCCCCTCATGTTAACCCTAAACGTCTGTCCCTTAATTCTCATGTCATGCCCTCTTGTTTGAATCTTCCCTACCCTCAATGGGAAAAGCTTATCCACGTCAACTCTGTCTATCCCTTTCATCATTTTAAAGAGCTCAATCAAGTCCCCCCTTAACCTGCTGCGCTCCAAAGAATAAAGACCTAAGACCTAACTTGTTCAAATATGTCTATCCAAAAGTCTCTTAAATGCCACTATTGTATTTGCTTCAAACTTTACCCCTGAAAATGGGGAAAACTCACCACCTTCTTTGTAAAAAACCTGATCCAAACATCTCCTATAAACGTTACCTCTCTCACCTTAAAGCTCTGCCATCTAGTATTTGATGTTTCCATCCTCAGAGAAAGGTTCTGACTATCTGCCCTAACTATGCCTCTCATAATTTTATATACTTCCATCAGGTCTCCCTACAACTTCCGGCTTTCCAGAGAAAACAATCCAAGTCTGTCCAATCTCTCCCTGTAGCTTATATTCTTTCATACAGGCATGATTCTAGTAAACCTCCTCGGCATCATTTCCAAAGCTTCCACGTCATCTGCATAAAGGTGTGACCAGAAATGTAAACAATACTCCAACTGTAGCCAAACCTACTGATGCAGAGTAAAGCTTGATACCAAAGATGATCGAAACTGCTGAAGTAATTCAGTGAGTCAGGCAGTATTACTGGAGAACATGGAGAACTCATAGTCTGAAGAAAAGCTCCTACTTAAAACCTCACCTACCCATGTTCTCCAGGGATGCTGCCTGACCTGCTGAGTTACTACAGCACTTTGTGTCTTTTTTGATAAACCAGCACCTGCAGTTTCTTGTTTCTCCATTGAAGCTCGATACCAAATAAGCCGCATCTGACCAAAGAAACAAAGAGAAAGGTGCCTGTAAATATATAGTGACATCTGCAAGCATATGCTGCTAACTAATAGTTGTCTGAAAATAGAGCAATGTCATATTAAATTTGTGGTTTTCTTTGATGGCTTGGTGAAGTACAGTAACATTTTGATAGTCCACTATGGGTTTAGTTTAGTTGAATTTAGTTTAGTTTAGTTTAGAGATACAGCACGGAGATACAGGCCCTTCGGCCCACGGGGTCCATGCCGACCAGCAATCCCCGCACATTAACAGTATCCCACGCACACTAGGGACAAATTTGTACATATACCAAGCCAATTCTCTTACAAACCTGTAAGTCTTTGGAATGTGGGAGGAAACCGAAGATCTCGGAGAAAACCCACGTAGGTCACGGGGAGAACGTACAAACTCCGTACAGACAGTACCCGTAGTCGGGATCGAACCCGGGTCTCCGGCGCTGCATTCGCTCTAAGGCAACAGCTCTACCGCTGCACCACCGAGACTGCTGTTTGATGTTACAGCGGAAACACAAAAAATGAAAGGGTTCACACATGGAAGGAAGATTATCGAGCTGGGTTGTCCAAGAAAATCGAGTGCTAATTTTGTGAGATTTGGGTGTAATAAGTACATTAAAATATAGATAATCACCGTCAGAGACGTAACCATTCCGTAGAATTAAAAACGAGGAGACATTCTGTATTTGTCTAAAATCTGTGTCCATTTTATGTATCCAGTTAGCAATGCTGGGATGGGAATGATTGGACCCATCGAATGCCAGTCGTTGGATGAGATGCAGAGAGTTATGGACACTAATTTCTTTGGACTTGTTCGACTGCTTAAAGAAATCTTGCCAGACATGAAGAGGAGGAAGAGAGGCCACATTGTGGTGATCAGCAGTGTCATGGGTATTCAAGGTACGGCTTACATTCAATCTTGTTGCTATGTGATGATCCATGTGCACATGTTTACATTTGTTCACAAACTGTTCGGGTTCACTTTGAAGAAAGCGGTGAATAAATTACTCTCTCTGCGACCACGTAGATATTATCTTATGTGGGAAATTCCAACTATTTGCCTACTGCTGTCTTTTTCAGGGATATTATTCAACGACGTATATGCCGCTTCGAAATTTGCGGTGGAGGGATTTTGTGAAAGTTTGGCGATCCAGGCCATAAAATTCAAGTTAAAGTAAGTAACAAGTTTGTTTACGTTGGAAACAATATCTTGTGTTAAAGAAGGAACTGCAGATGCTGGAGAATCGAGGGGCACACAAAAGGCTGGAGAAACTCAGCGGGTGCAGCAGCATCTAAGGAGCGAAGGAGATAGGCGACGTTTCGGGTCGAGACCCTTCTTCAGACTGGTCAGGGATCCAGGAAACGAGAGATATAGACGGTGATGTGGAGAGATAAAGAACAATGAATGAAAGATATGCAAAAAAGTATCGATGATCAAGGAAACAGGCCATTGTAAGCTGTTTGTAGTGTGAAAATGAGAAGCTAGTGCAACTTGGGTGGGGGAGAGATAGAGAGAGAGGGAATGCCAGGACCCGAGGGCTGAGGGAGAGGTGGGAAGGGGAGGAGGCAGCAAGGGCTAACAGAATTGAGAAAATTCAATGTTTTAACCCAGAGGATGCAGACTCCCCAAGCGGAATATGAGGTGCTGTTCCTCCAACTTGCGGTGTTGCTCACTCTGGCCGTGGAGGAGGCCCAGGACCGAGAGGTCGGATACGGAATGGGAGGGGGAGTTGAAGTGCTGAGCCACCGGGAGGTCGGGTTGTTTATTGCGGACCGAGCGGAGGTGTTCGGCGAAACGATCGCCAAGCCTCTGCTTGGTCTCACCGATGTAGATCAGCTGGCATCTGGAGCAATGGATGCAGTAGCCGAGGTTGGAGGAGGTGCAGGTAAACCTCTGTCGGACCTGGGAGGACTGCTTGGATCCCTGAAAGGAGTGGAGGGGGGAGGTGAAGGGACAACAATATCTTGTGTTGTTTCTTGTGCAATTCAGTTGATTATGTTGTCTCCAACGATCTGTGTGTAGGAAAGAACTGCAGACGCTTGTTTACACTAAAGGTAGTAACAAAGTGCTGGAGTAACTCAGCAAGTCAGGCAACATCTCTGGAGAGAAGGGACTATGTTGGAATACCTCCAATTATTGCACAATAACAAGTGGTGTGCATCTTTCGTGATTAATATCGTGGATCACAAATATTTATTCAAGAAAGATTATGATGCAACACATGAATTTAATCAGTTGTCTGTTCGTGTCTTGCTTGCTAATGTAAGTCCAGTTGACCGAACAGTTTGGACGTGATCCGACTGTGCTGATTTCTATCTGAGCTCTGGTTCAAGGTGTCCAAGTGACTACACGCAGAGTCCAACCGTGGGTAGACTGAGTGCCCCACATGGCCACCGACATGGAACGTGTCAGCTGGAGGAGCTCCTGATCAGAACACCAGAGCAGCAAGGAATTCACTGCATGAATAGGCCACTCGGCCCCTTACGGCTCTCCCGACATTCAATGCAGGATCACAGCTGGTCTGCCCGAGGACTCATCTCCGTTGATGTGCCAGGTCCATTGAGGGTGGCACAGGGGCGCAGTGGTAGAGTTGCTGCCTTACAGCGCCAGAGATCCAGGTTTGATCCTGGCTACGAGTGGCAGAGTGTGTACGTTCTCTCTGTGACCATGTGGGTTTTTTGTGGGGTTTTTCCGGGTTCCTCCCACATTCCAAAGACATGCCGGTCTATAGGATAATTGGTTTCTGTAATACCCCCCCCCCCAGTGTGTAGGGAGCGGATACGAAAGTGGGATAACATAACACAAGTGTACAAGTGACCAATGGTTGGCGCAGACACGGCGGGCCAAAAGGCCTATTGCCACACTGTATCTTTAAAATAAATTAAATACAAGTTGACCATGTCCCTGGAGAAAACATACTTACTCTTCTTCATAACTGTGGCAGGATATCCCTAAAGTCTACTTGAGGCAGAAGACAGGGCCTTGGTACGCCGTCTCTTCCAAAAGATCGAATTGTACGGCACTCTCTTGGCCTACGCTGGAATATCAACCTGGTTGTGTAGGAAGGAACTGCAGATGCTGGTTTACGCTGAAGATAGACACAAAATTCTGGAGTAACTTAGCTGGGCAGGCAGCATCTCTGGAGAGAAGGAATGGGTAACCTTTCGGGTCGAGACCCTTCTCCAGACTGGAGACGTTGTCGTTTGAAGAAGAGTCCCATCTTAAAACGTCCTCCTGATTAAATTTACTGTTTGTCTGTCACCTTCCCCTCAGCCAACAATGAAATCGTTCTACACTTCCTTGCCCATTGTGTCTTCTTTGATCTATCGTTTTCACGCCTTACATTCTCTTTGTACCCATCCATGTCTCTAGTTTCCCTCTCCCCCGACTCTGTCTGAAGGAGGATCTCGACCCGAAACGTCACCCATTCCTTCTCCCCAGAGATGTCATTTATTGAGTCTTAAAATCGTACAACTTCATGAACCAACCAGTGCACCCCTCATCAACCTCAACAACGGAGCACGACAGTCCACTTCTTGCACTACCAGTTTTGTTTTATCCTCAATGTATGTTTTTGCACTGATGATCGTTTTTTGCAGTCTTTCTTTTAAAACTATTTTTGCGTGATTTATGGACAATTTATTTCTGTGTGTTTGTCTGGGCCTATGTATAGTTTAGTTTAGTTTATTATTCTCACGTGTACCCAGGTACAGTGAAAAGCTTTTATTTGCATGCAATCCAGTCATAGAAATGATTACAATGAAGGCGTCCACAGTGCACGGATAAAAGAGTGGAGTGATTGTATTGGATGATTGCAGAGCCCCTTCTGGGACCAGCACACAAAGAGTCCCCTAGCTCTGGTGCCATCTTTGAGAATGATGTGATGCTGTTGCAGGCTCTTGTACTCGTACAAGTACCACTGCGCTTGTGCACGTACACTGTACTTGTGCAGATAACAATAAAACGAGATAGTCATAGCTAAAACAGAGCAAATGAGCAAATGGCTATGGAATGGAGGGGTGGGGACTTAAGACTGTGGTGAGCTGGTTGTGAAATACGCCTTGGTAGACAACAGATCTTGTACTGGATTGCAGCATTGGTACTGTGAGATGGACATTGTTACGGCAAGCTGAAAATCAATGCCTTATCATTGTTTCCAAAAATAAGTTAAGGTAGTAACATAATCAGATGTGACAGCTAGGTTACCTACAGCGGATAGAAAATGATTGACTGGCGAGGTAATCTGATGTTGGTGATTATCAGGAGTGTCTCCAAAGTAAAAGATGAACAGTTTCTCTAAACACGGATACTGCCCGACCTGCTGAGTGTTTCCAGCATGTTGTGGATTCTCAATGATGGGAAATTGATGCAGGCACTGTCAGGGTTCCCCCATGGCCATTTTTGCAATGAGGCCACTTGGCAGTCTGTTGAATCTTCATTCTATATGTAATCTGTCATCCCTGGCAATGCTCCAATCTCTTTGTAGAGAACTGAAATATCAGCCCAGAATTTTTTTTAATGCAGTACATAGTCCACGATGCAATTAAACCACGACCTTCTTACTGAGAGTGTGTAAACAGACGTTATTTGGAATGAAAGATTAAAACAATGAATACTTTTTTTTCTGCTGTGCGGGAGATGATGGGGAATGCATTTGCAACAAAAGAGATCTTTTTTTTCTCAGCAAACTCATTTTTGCACCTTATTTACACATGAGTCGTTTAAAATAGACACCTTAAAATAATGATGTGCGTGTTCGTAACAGGATGTTATGAAGAACTTTACTTAGAATTTGATTTCAAAGAGAACGCTGATCAGGCTGCATGGTCAGTGGGCATGGTTAATAATGATAAGTTGATTCAATGAGAAAACTTCCTGTGGCAATTGCAGCCAAAATTAACCACGCATCTGATAAATAAACTGTCCTTTTTAATTCAACAGCTTAACTCTAATTGAACCTGGCCCTGTTGTCACTGAGTTTGAAAAGAAGGTTTACGAAGAAGGAACAAAAATTGATTTGTCTGCTGCAGACCAGGAAACAAGAGACATTTTCACAAACATTTACTTGCGCAACTATAAGGAAATCTTCTCAAGCCTGGGACAAAGTGCAGATGAAGTGGCCGAGGTACAAATATTAAAGAGGATTTATTGCATTTTAGAGTGCATGGCAACAGCAATTAAGTCAAACAGATGCAAATCTATTCAAAAGAAATGGGTTTGGTGAATGTAAACAGAAGTTTAACTCTTCCAGCTTCAATCTGTTAGGTTACCATCTGTTAGATTATTCTTAATTACTCGTTCAGGAGATGTGGGTGACATTCCCAGTCGCCCTTGAGCAGGCGAAGATGGGACAACTTCTTAACCTGCTGCATTTCATGTGGTGAAGCAGGATGTTCCAGGATTATGAGCCAGCAAAAATCAATATTTCCAGAATCAGAATGGTCTGGGTGATATTACTGAAAAGGATAGTTGTTTAAACCAAATGGAGACATGGAGGTATAGGTGCACAGTTCCCTCAAAGTCAAGTAATAGGAGCAGAATTAGGCCATTCAGCCCATCAAGTCTACTCCGCCATTCAATCATGGCTATCTATCTCTCTCTCCTAACCCCATTCTCCTGCCTTCTTCCCATAACCCCTGACACCTGTACTAATCAAAAGTCTATCTATCTCCGCCTTGACGGCCTCTCTGCCCTATCGCTATCTATCTCTGCCAATTGACGGCCTCGACAGCTTTTTGTAGAAAAGAATTCCACAGAATCACCAACAAAGTGTCAACACAAGTAGACACTTCATGATAAAGGTATGGGCACACGTGCCTTCTTTGGTCAGGGCACCGAGTACAGGAGTTGGGGCATCATCTTTCAACCACATAAATTGTTAGTGAGACCACGCTTGGAGTATCGTGAGCGTTCTTGTTACCTGGCTAAAGGAAGCATGTCGTTAAGCAGGAAAGTGTGCAGAGAGGATTCACAAGGATGCTACCAGGACAGGAGGGCTTGTGTTAGAAGGAAAGACTGAACAGACTGTGTTTTTTTTCCTGGAGTGTATAGGTAGCTGAAGGATGACCTTTTATAAAATCACTAAGAGCCAAATGAAAAGGTGAATGTCACAATGTTTTTTCCCAGGGTAGGAGAGTCCAAATCTAAAGGACATATATTTATGGTGAGATGGGAAAGATTTACAAGGGACGTGAGGGACAATTTTTTCATTCAGATGATGATGCGTGTGGAATGAGCTGCCAGAAGCAAGTGGAATTACAATGTTTAGAAGATATTTAAAGGGGTATATGGATTTAAACAGGTTCCTGCATAGAAAAGGTTTAGAGGGTTAACAGCAAAACACAGGCAAATGTGAGTAGCTCAGATAACCACCTTGGTCAGCATGGACGAATTGGGCTGAAGGGCCTGTTTCTGTGCTGTATAACTCTATGACTTCAAGCATTCCTGCACGATTTTTGCTTTTTTTAATCCTAATTTTTATTTCCTGCTCACTGCTTCCACTGTCTGGTTGAAATAGGGGGAACTGTTAAAATCTAATAAAGATCTTGGCTTTAAATGGCAGTTTTTTCCAATGTACTCGAGCTGGCCCAGTACTTAGACTAGACTTTAGCGATTCAGAGTGGAAACAGGCCCTTCGGCCCACCGAGTCCATGCTGACCAGCCATCACCCAGTACATTAACACTGTCCTCCGCACTAGGGAGAATTTACAATTTACAGAAGCCAATTAACCTACAAACCTATATGTCTTTGGAGTGTGGGCGGAAACCGGGGCACATGGAGAAAACCCACGCGTCACATGAAGACGTACAAACTCCGTACAGACCCCAGTACCTGAGGTCAGGATCGAACCAGGGTCTCTGGGACTGTAAGGCAGCAACTCTAGCACTACACCACTGTGCCGCCCCAAAGTTCTGAACAAAATATCTGTGAGGGTTAATCTTGTCCAAAGAAGGACACTATTTTTATTTTTCGGTGTAGGTTTGTGAGAACAGAACCTGTCCACTGGGATGGACAAAATCTTGGCTATCTGTATAAAATCATGAGATAAATAGATCGGGTAGATGCACAGAGTCTCTTGCCCAGAGTAGGTGAATCGAGGGCAAGAGAACATAGATTTAAGGTGAAGGGGAAAAGAGGTAATAAGAATCTGAGGGGTAACTTTTTCATACAAAGGGTGGTGGGTATATGGAACAAGCTGCCAGAGGAGGTAGTTGAAGCTGGGACTATCCCAACGTTTAAGAAACAGTTAGACAGGTATGTGGAGAGGACAGGTTTGGAGGGATATGGACCAAATCCGGGCAGATGGGATCAAGTTAGCTGGGACATGATGGCTGGTGTGGGCAAGGGCCTTTTTTCCATGCTGTACCACTCTATGACTCTATCTGCCACCAATCTCCACCATTTGGATTTCTCCAGCCGGTCTACACTGTTGGACAGCATTCTCGTTCTCTCCGAGTGCCATAATTGTAATGCCTGGGCATCAGAAACCAAATCCACTAAGCCCGTGTAGAATTTGGGGAATGGGGGGGGGGGGGGGGGGGGGGGTGGAGGAATGTATCACTGGGGAAAATTCCACGGCTAATTCTTTAGGACTCTAAACTCAATTTGTTGCTGCAATCTTACTTGATTTTCTCTTTGCTCTTATAATTAGCATACAATGAAGATCATCCTGTCAGACAACCCTCCATTCCGTCATCAAACAAACATGCTTTACACTCCCATGACTACACTGAAGTACGTGGATCCTAATGGAGATCTTCCCATTGACACCTTCTACAAGATGGTCTTCCATCACGACAAAGTCTTCCATGCCAGCCTCAATTTTATCAAATTGCTAAGATGGAGAAGCAGGAAGAATTTTAATCTAGGGAGGCCAAACAGTAAGGAGTAGCTTTATTCATCACAACAGTGGGAAAACGAGTAGTCATCTCTTGTTAATCTTATTTCTTAATGGACTGTTGTTATGATTTCTTTTGAAGCATCTCTCATCGTTTCTCATGATCTAAAACATCTGATGCCGCTCTTTAAAGGTATTCAAATAAGTAGTAAATTTTAAAAAGGGGGGCAAATTGAGAAAAGCCTTTTGGATCCTCACCTGCACTGTTAGAAGTCCTGCACCTCAATTAAGAAGAAGCCCTGAATTAAGAGGTTTGGATCTAATCATGATGTGGATGGTATTGAGGAATAAGCCCAGAGAAATGGGCGCTCCATTGTCTAAGTGGTTATTTGAATGGGATCACAGAGTTTTGGGAAGGAACCTAATGCACCCCAAATCATTACAGCTCTTCATTTAAAGGAATTAGCAGGCCTTGGGGATGCCCTGGTGCAGGTTTAGGAATGAAGTGCACAAGGTTTCGGAACCTTGAATTGGAATGATTATTGTACATGCCCAATCCCCTCTTCACCTGCATGGAGTTTTTTTTTTGCCAGAGGTCAACTGGCACTGGAATTGGCTGCCCCAAGGCAAACCAAAATGGTAGCCAGGACTCAAACCATGCATGAGTCCTTTTAGTTGCAAATTCAGATACACTAAAAGCATGCAACTACTATGGATAAAATGTGCCTCTTCATAACACTTCACCAAATATGGGACATAGACAAAAAATGCTGGAGAAACTCAGCAGGTGAGGCAGCATCTGTGGAGAAAAGGAGTAGGCGACGTTTCGGGTTGAAACCTTTCTTCTGAAGAAGTGTCTCGACCTGAAACGTCGCCTACTCCTTTCCTCCGTAGATGCTGCCTTACCCGCGGAGTTTCTCCAGAACTTTTGTCTACGACCCACATTGAGTCTGAAACCAGAAAACATGCAAGATGCAAGGATAATCGGTCACTTACAAATGCAATGTTAGGTGTTCCCTACCATGATGGCATCGTTTTACAATTGACCTTAGTAACAAAGAATATTGACAGTGTACATCTAATATCACTATTTGTAAAAAAAAAAAATTTAAAGAAGGAGCCTTTGCTGAAAATGTCATGTTTTTTTGATGATTTAATCTGCTGATCACATATTTTCCCTGAATTAGTATCTGGAACTAGGTCTGAGTTATCAGAATAATGAATGGGATTGTCCATTTCATGGAGATGGGAAGGAATTTCTCCTCTGAAATGGATGTGAACCTTGGGAATTTCCTAGCCCAGGGATTATTGAGGCGGAATCACTGAAGATGTTTAAGGCTGAGAAAGACAGATGTTTGGTCAAGGGGAAGGGTTAGACAGGGAAATGGAGCTGGGGACAAGATCAGACCAGCCATGGCGTTACTGAATAGTTCAAGTTCAAGTGAGTTTATTGTCATGTGTCCCTGATAGGACAATGAAATTCTTGCTTTGCATCAGCACACAGAACATAGAAGGCATTTACTACAAAACAGATCAGTGTGTCCATATACCATATGGAATAGTGGACTAGTTTGCGGGGCCAAATAGCTTACTCATGCTCCTCCTCTCATGTTTTTACATTATTGTGTTGTTATTGCCTGGTTGTATTTTGGCTTTATTAAATGGTGACTCGTTGATGATAATTCCTACATATTGTAAATGTGAGACATTGTATTTATGTTCTGTAATATTCAAAATATATTCGATAAAATAAATGTTCACTTGAATCCACTTAACTTGAACAAGGATTGAGGATTGAGGATTGAGAAGCCTTTTAAGGCAGAGATAGACACATTTTTTGTTAGGACGGGTCTCAAGGGTTATGGGGAGAAGGGAGGAATATGGGATTAGGAAGCAGAGATCAGCCATGATTGAAAGGCGGAGTAGAATCGATGGGCCGAATGGTCTAGTTCTACTCCTATAACTTGTGAACTATTCTGTGTCAGGTGTCAGAGGTTATGGGGAGAAGGCAGGTGAATGGATTTAGGAGGGAGAGATAGATCAGCCATGATCGAATGACAGAGTACACTTGATGGGCCGAATCGCCTAATTCTACTCCTATCTCTTATGATCTTATTCTGAAGGACTGCTCCAAAGATCTTCTCGTTCATTTGGGTGAGTGGCACAAGCTCCAGTTCTCTTTTGTTTCTTTAGAGATGTGTTTTTCTGTCAATCTGGGCACTTTTTGGTGCATTCAGATACAAATGTTCAGTATATTTCCGTTGTGAATGAGAATTGCAAAAACATAAAATATATATAATTTCAGTTTTAAATCGTACAAAAATGTGGTAAAAATTAAAAAAAATCAATAATTAATTAAAGTTTTTATCTTTCTTTTATATCTTTTAATTATCTAATTTAATTCAACCAGATTAGCAACCAATGCCCCACATCTCTATACTTACAATGTAGACACACAACCCTGATTTTAACTCCTCCTATCTCCTTTCTGGTGAATGGGCCTTGTGAGAGATTAGTTATAACTCTGCCCTTTGCTCGTATACACTTTGATCTGGCTCCACCAGTATTTTCATTTGGGGTTTCTCTACATGAAGGAGAGGGTGTTATAAACATAAACAAGTTTAGGTCCAAGAATGTAACTCAGATCTCTACGTGATTTTCCCAAGATGGCGCCCAACCCAGGCTACTATTTGCGTGCTGACCACAGAAGCAGATCGAAACTGAACTGAAGATAGACACAAAAAGCTGGACTTCCTCATCAGGACAGGCAGCATCTCTGGAGAGAAGGAATGGTTGACGTTTCAGGTCGAGACCCTTCTCCAGACTGGTTAGCAGGGCTGCCAACATTGGGTGAGAGTTGGGAGTGAGAAATTGCGAGAGACCAAACCCGAGGAAGCGGAGCAACGGGGGGGGGGGGGGGGGGGGGGGGGGGAGGAGGATGCAAAAGTTCCGTACCAATGGGAGGGGGGGCACCCTCCTTCCCCCCCCCCCCCCCATTGGTACGGAACTTTTGCATTTTGCTTGAAATTTTGCAATATGGTGCATACTGTATTCATATGGTGCATATTAGTGTATTCATGTATGGGTATCAGGTTATAATCAAACACTTGGCCCATGCTGACCAACCTGGGTCTCACTGCACACCTGGTACTACTCCTGGCCCTGACTCCAGTTGCACACCTTCTCTCATTCCTGTCCCCGAGTCCAGCCTTACCCTGATCATAGCTGATTACCTGCTTAGGTTCCCATTGCTGAACACACCCCTGGTCCCAGCTTTGACTGCACACCTAGTACTATTCCAGACCTTGACTCTGGATGCACACTTGGCCTTGCTCCTAGCCCCTTTGCACTGACAATATATCTGGCCCACACATAAAGCCCCATATCTGACCCCCTGGACTTAACCTATTACGTTCAAGTCCATAGGTGCTTATCTAATGCAGTAATCCTTTATGGGGCACTTCACAGACCAAATTATGGATAACAAAATTTGCTACATTCATTGGCTTCCTTGTTATCTATCATGCTAGTTATCAATTGGTTGAACACAATTTCTCATCCATAAAATTATACTCACTCAGTATTCTGTTACCATATGTTAAGGGCTTGGACACGCTGGCGGCAGGAAATATGTTCCCGGTGTTGGGGGAGTCCAGAACCAGGGGCTCTCCCCCTCTCTCCCGCAGTCTCTTTCTCTCCCCCTCTCTCTCCCCCCTCCACCCCTATCTCTCCCCCTCTCTCTCCCCTCCCCCCTCTCTCCCCTCCCCCCTCTCTCTCTCCTTCCCACCTCACTCTCCCCCTTGCTCTCTCCCCTCTTTCTCCTCTGTCTCTATCTCCTCTTTCTCTTTGCTCCCCCTCTCTTTCCCCATTTCTCTCTTTCCCCCTCTCTCTTCCCTCTTTCTTCCCTCTCTTCCTCTTTCCCCTCTCCCTATCTCTCTCCTCTCTCTCTCCCCCTATCTCTTCCCTACCTCTCCCTCCCCTCTCTCTCTTCTGTCTCCCCCCCTCCCTCTTCTCTCTCCCCATTCTCTCTCCCCATTCTCTCCCCCCGCTCTCCCTCTCTCCCTCCTCCATGTCTCCTTCCCCTCTCTCTCTCCGCCTCCCTTGGAGAATCTCTGTCTCTTCGGCACAGAGACTCTCGCGGCAGCGGCGCAACGCTTCCGACGCCTCCGACGGCCCGGGACTCTTGAACTGAAGCTGCTCCATGGCCGGAGCTGCAGCGAGCGACTCGCCAGCCCCAGCAAACACTCGCCAGCGCCGGCAACCCGCATCTGTCCCCGCCGCTACATCTGCTTCCATCCCTCCCTCAGCCCCGGCTCTCAAACACCCGCGGCCCATGCAGTTTATCTGAGTTTTGAAATTTTCGTTGATCACAGAATTTCTCATCAAGGAGCGTGAGAAATTTGTGATCAGCGTGAGGGTTTCTTCAAATGCGTGAATCTCACGCTCAAAGCGTAAGAGTTGGCAGCCCTGGGTTAGGGATAAGGGAAACGAGAGATATAGACAGTGATGTGGAGAGATAAAGAACAATGAATGAAAGATATGCAAAAAAGTAACAGTGATAAATAGAGCCAGGGTATTTAGGCACTAAAAAACTGAAATAGGCAGGCAAAAAGGCATAATAAAATTACAAAAAAGGCACGAAAAAGCATTTATGACAAAAAAAAGGCATAAAGACATTTATTTCTACCACCAAAATATGGTTAAAAATAATAATTATAAAAGCATATTTCATTAAATGACCAAAGTTGCCTGGTTACACATGATTACTAACATATTTTTTTCAAATTATCTGGTGTTAAACTATGCCGTCTGTCAGACAGAATATGCTTCAGTTGTGAAAAACTTGTTTCTACCCCAGCTGAGGTCACTGGTGCATACTCGAAACAAGCTACCAACTCTATATTCATGTTATCTTGTGTATTACAACTACCTTTGAGAACTTCAGCTATGTTTTGTATTTCTTCAAGATCTTTGTTACCTAAAATCACTCTTTCACATTTTCCGTGTATGTCTTTACCTACATCACCAAGAACTTTACGAATATTGTCAGTTACTTTGTTGAAAACCAGCAAGTTATTCACTAATGTTTTGTCACGTTTCTGAAGGGAAGTGATAGCTTGTGGGAAGTTTGCAAATTTGGAAGCAATAAGCACACGATCGCAGTGGAGGGACTTTTTCTGCAAGATTTCACTGACGATCCTGACTGCAGCAGATTCTTCTTCTTCAAAACAGTTGACGATTTATTTTATCTGTTCAAAATTTGCAGCATAGTAGAGTACAGCAGAGAGCCATGTGCCCCACCTAGTCAAAACGGGCTGAGGAGGTAGCGGAATCTCGGGAGCCATTTACTTGAACAACTGCACACGTGACGGTATTCTGAGGATTTTCTTGACATTTGAAACTAGGCAACTAACATTTGGAAACAAGCTATGTATGTGCTTGGCAATTCTATGAAGTCCTTAAGCTAAGCGAATGCAACATTTTGGGGAATAACATTTTAAGTCACCAACAGAAGAATATTCTCGTGTTTTATACCTTCTGGCCAAAGTACAGCAAGTGAAGATGTAAACAACTGAGCAATAGTTGAGCTGTTTGATTTCTCCAATGCTTCCGATGTCAACAAATACTCCTTTGATGGTGTACAATTTTGGTCGCCTAATTATAGGAAGGATGTCAACAAAATAGAGAGAGTACAGAGGAGATTTACTAGAATGTTGCCTGGGTTCCAGCAACTAAGTTACAGAGAAAGGTTGAACAAGTTAGGTCTTTATTCTTTGGAGCGCAGAAGGTTAAGGGGGGATTGAGGTCTTTAAAATTATGAAAGGGATAGACAGAGTTGACGTGGATAAGCTTTTCCCATTGAGGGTAGGAAAGATTCAAACAAGATGGCATGACATGAGAATTAAGGGACAGAAGTTTAGGGGTAACATGAGGGGGAAATTCTTTACTCAGAGAGTGGTGGCTGTGTGGAATGATCTTCCTGCAGAAGTGGTGGAGGCAGGATCGATTTTAACATTTAAAAGTAAAGTGGATAGGTATATGGACGGGAAGGGAATGGAGGGGTATGGTCTGAGTGCAGGTAGATGGGACTAGAGGAAAATAAATGGTCGGCACGGACTGGAAGGGCCGAGAAGGCCTGTTTCCGTGCTGTAATTGTTATATGGTTATATGATGGTTGACCTGTCTCCAGTGCACCGATGACCACATTGGCAACATAACGCCCCACCGCATCGGTTGTCTCGCCTATTGAGATCCATATTTTGTTGCATGCAACTTCATCTGTAATTTTCTGCACAACAATGTTGAAGTTGCTGTCAACATAATTTTTCCATAATGATGACTCGCTTTGTATATGTTCCTTTGTCTATTTCTCCAAAAAACCTCAGAGAGATTTGTTTTCCAATTTCCACAGTGGAATTTCAGCATCAATGACTGCCTTGGACAAATCACTCGAAAACTCAGATTTACGACTGGAGCCAGCAGTAAATGCAGTGAGGAGACAAGCTTGGGTATTTCGCTTGGGTAATCTACACCCCAGCGGTATCAACATTGACTTCTCTAATTTTACATAGCCCTTGTCTTCTCCCTCCTCCCCCTTCCCAGCTCTCCTTCTAGTCCTACTGTCTCTGCTTCTTCCATTTTGTTTCTCGACCCCCCCCCCCCACATCAGTCTGAAGAAGGGTCTCAACCCGAAACGTCACCTATTCATTCTCTCCATATATGCTGTCTCACCCGCTGAGTTTCTCCAGCATTTTTTGTCTACCTTCGATTTTTCCAGCATCCGCTTGGAAAGTTCTTTCTTAAATAGATCTTGGAGAAAAGTGAACCAGCGGGCAGAGGCACGAACGAATCAACGACCGTCAGTGGCGCCCTGGTTTTGCACCAGTAGTGGAAGTTTTCTTGTATGTTATACTATGATAACACGTTAATAACATTAATATTAGCGTTAACATAGAAAACGGCATTGTACTCACGGAACAACAAGAGAAAATAGCACAACCCTTTAGTAAAACGGCAGAAAAAGGCTGATTTGGGCACGATCGTGAAAAAGGCGTTATCCTGGTGAAATCATCAAAAAGGCATGAAAAGGCACATGGCATATATGGCAAAATCCTGGCTCTAGTGGTAAATGATAACAGGCCATTGTAAAAGCCCTGTTCCACTGTACCAGCTCATTCAAGAGCTCTCCCGAGTTTGCCCTGATTCGAACTCGAAGATTTACGGTAATGGTCGCCCGTAGGTACTTGAGGCTCTCGTGGACATTTTTCAACATGTTGAAAAATCTTCACAAGTCTTCCCGAGCTTACTGCTTTTCCCGAGTACCTGCCGTTAGCGTTACGAACCACTAAGAGTCCCCGAGCTCTGACGTACCCGCTACGTACATTCTACGTGCTTCCACGAGTTTGATTTTTTTTTCTAACTCGGGAGGGCTCTTGAATTAACACGTACAGTGGGACAGGGCTTTATGTTGTTTAGGGATGAAAATGAGAAGCTAGTGCAACTTGGGTGGGGAGGGATAGAGGGGGAGGGAATGCTGGGGTTACCTGAAGTGAGAAAAATAACATATTCATACCACTGGGCTGTTAGCTGCCCAAGCAAAATATGAGATGCTGTTCCTCCAATTTGCACTTAGCCTCACTCTGACAATGGAGGAGACCGAGGGCAGAAAGGTCTGTGTGTGAATGGGAAGGAGAATTAACGTGTCCAGTACATGGGAGATCAGGTTGGTTCACGCGGGCTGAGCGAAGGTGTTCTGCGAAACGATCGCCCAGTTTGAAACTGACCTGAATACGTACAATGTGTATGCCATGGTCTCTCATGCAATGGAACTAAGCCACTCGGAGGCTGAAGCTGATTGATATAAAAGTCTTTATTCATTAAGAGAAATAGATATTCTCTTGCAGAACCGCTTAATAGAGTCTCTCAAACTTAAAGTGCATCACATTTTATACTGAGATCAAAGATAACAGCAGGTGATTTGATACAATTTCAATAGCTACAACATTGATTAGGTTGATACTTTGAGTCTGATAAAAGGATTCATTGATTTACACATTTACAATGTCAGCACACTGCAGCAGACAAGACAACTCTGAATGTTCAAATGTCTTTGTTGGGTCAAAGTAATTAATATGTGTGGTCTCAGAGCTTCTGAGGACAGGGAACCCAAACACTCAAAATGAGTGTTGTGAGAGCTGACTCTGTTGATGACTTCAATTATTGATGTGTATACAAATATGCCTATGACCATGCTTGATGTGCCAAGTTACAAACTAACTCTGGCCTGGAAGCTTCCTTCATCTCAAGTTTAGCTTATGGATGCAGCATGGAAAAGGGCTCTTCAACCTACAGGTGGTGGTTAATGTTGAGGAAACAGGCACTTCAGTCCAACCCTTCCATGCTGACCAAGATGCCCATGTAAGCTGGTCCTATTTGCCAGCATTTAGCTCATACCCTTCTATTCCTATTGCACTTCCTCAAGGATGATCATTGTTCCAACACAGATGTCATGCTTCCTGTAATAACCTCCGGAATGCTGACGGAAATTTATTTTTAAGATCTGGATTACCTAGGATAGTGACCATGGGTTGTAAATGTGAATAGATTATTGCATCAGGCATGTTATTCAAAGGATCAAATCAGGGATATGATGTCCTTTAATCCTTTCATGGTTACAAATGCATTTTTTATGGCAGAAACAAAAATAATGTTTTTGTTTGCCTGCTTGGGGATGGCAGAGCAGGTTATATAAATATTCAGGTATAGAAACTGAAATTCATTACTGAACATTTATCAGAGTGAAGTGAATCCCACATCCTCTCGTGTGAATGAATTGTAACAGGCACCAACTAAAATCCGTCAAATTATATTGGCGATTCTAAAAGAAAACGAGTGGAAACAGTTAAGACGGGCAGACAGTTGCAGGGAAATTAGACTTTGTTGAAATCCACTCCATTTTGAAAAGCAAAAGAACCGCCAATTTTACTTCTGAGTCACGTGAGTGACTACGTGAAGAAGACCCCGCCTGGCGCTGGAACGGCATTACGTCGTCGCTGTCGGCAGCGAAAGAGCTGCAGAGCGCAGCTCCACACAGCGGTACGGAACCGGCCCGCAGGTAAGAAAGTTTTACAAAATTTAGGGCAAGGTTTCAGAACTCCGTAGCCTGGTGGGAAAACCAGGAGGAGTTAGTAAAAAACAAAATGGAGAAGGCCAAAAGACAGCGGGTAAAACGTGCGTCCCGGGGTGCAGAAGAGTCGGGACAGCAGATTATTGCGGAGCGGTTCCGATACCGGTGGCCGTTGAAACACCCGTTAGTGAGGCTTTGATTGCTCCACAAACAGAAACTGTAGAGGAAATCCCAGTGCCTAAAAAAAGTAAAAGAAAAGCTGAAAGGCCTGGGGTTTCTGTGGACTCTGATTCTGAAGGTCCAGAAAGGAAAGCCTTATGGCTCAGAATGGACCAAATGGAGAAAATGCTCCAGACTATTATCAACCAAGGGTCTGAGAACCCAGAATATTCCCAGGCAGCCCCTGAGGGGGTTCCACATCGTGAATATGGTGCCAATTCGAATTGGGAATTTGAAACCCCAGTGCCTGGGTATGGACTGGAGGAAGTCTCCTTTGAACAAGTTTCAGGAGTACCAGGGCTGTATGAGACAGACCCTGAAAGTGGTGATTGTGGTCCGGAGTACACACCACAATACAAATATATGGATCCAGGTGTGCCTGATGTGGCACAAGATTTTGCTATACCTGGAGGAGGCGGTGAGGCCATGGAAGAAAACCTGGCGGCCAATATTAATTATATGGTCTCTCACCCGCTTCAAGATGCTGTTATGGTTGAGACAGCAGAAATGTATAAAACACCTATCAATTGTGCCTCATTGAAGGTACCTACGGTGAATCCAGTTCTTTGGGCGCCAATGTCATCAATTATGCGGGCGCAGGAAATTCGATTTCAAAGAATCCTCAAGCTGATTTCAGCTGGCATTACTGCACTTGGCAGACAAGTGGAAGGTTGTGGAATGACCAAAGTGCAGAAACATATGTTGGCCTTATTTTGCAACTCATTTTTTGAGATTAATTGCATGAGGAAGATTGCCATTCGACCTCTGTTACATCCAAGATTTGCAGGATTGTGTAAACCAAGCAATGTTCAAACTCCTGGGTTTTTGTTCGGAGAGGATTTGTCTAAACAAATTAAAGAAATAGATGAAGAAGCAAAAACTTTTGGTCGTATGAAACCCTTCAACTTTGGCCAGAGATGGACTGGCTATTCGAGGAAGAGATTTGATTTTGGAGCTGGTACAAGCCGAGGCAGGAGTATGATAAGGAAAAATTTCCAGCCAACACAGCCGAATGTACACCCATTCATTGGGAAAAGGAGATCATTTTGTCCAGTGGGAGAGGTACATAAACATTATCCTGTTAAAGAGGAATGCTGGGATGAGCCACAGATTGGTGGTAGACTCCAAATATTTTATAAGGAATGGGACAATATTACAGTTGATCGTGTGGTATTAGACACTGTACTAGGATCTACCATTGATTTTGTGGAAGGTATGGTTCCATTGGGACAGAATGAGCCTAGTCATCCTTTGAGGTTCTCAGAGTTTGAGATTAATCAAATGGACAAAGAGATTAAGAATTTGAGTAAAAAAGGAGTTATCGAGAAAACAGGAGAGGATCCACAACAAATTATATCAAATATTTTCCCCAGACCAAAGAAAGATGGGGGTTGTAGGATCATTTTAGATCTCACATTTTTTGAATACATTTGTCCAGTATAAACATTTTAAAATGGACACTTTCTACACTGCAATGCAGTTGGTATCAACAGGTTGTTATATGGCTACAATAGACTTGAAGGATGCATATTATTCGGTCCCAATTCATCATGATTTTCGCAGGTATTTAAAGTTTAAATGGATGGGACAGCTGTGGCAATACAAAGCTTTGCCTAATGGATTAAGTTCAGCACCTAGATTGTTCACTAAATTGTTAAAGCCAGCACTTGCACTGCTAAGGGCACAAAAACACATTGTTATGGCTTATCTAGATGACATTTTAATTGTCAATGCTAATCAGGAATCAGCTGGGAAATCAGTCTCAGCAACTATTAGCTTGTTTGAGAAGTTGGGGTTTCTGATCCATCCAACAAAGTCTAAGTTACAGCCATCCCAAACCATTGAATATCTGGGGTTTGTGATTAACTCAGTCACCATGTTGGTAACTTTACCAATGGATAAGGAGTTAGATTTGACAAATGTGTGTCAAAACCTGATTAACAAATCTTATCCCTCCATCCGAGAGGTTGCCAAGGGTATTGGTAAATTGGTAGCAGCATTTCCAGCAATAGAATTTGGTCGTTTACATTACCAAAATCTTCAAAGGGAAAAAACTAAAGCGCTAGTTCAGCGAGCAGGCCATTTTGATAGGCCAATGCAATTGCCTAAGGAAGCTTTATCGGAATTACATTGGTGGATTGAGAATGTTCCACAAGCTGCTAAGAACATTTTGGTTCATCAGCCAGTCGTGTTTTTACAAACTGACGCAAGTTCTCTCGGATGGGGTGCTACGGATAATGATACCAGCTGTGGAGGCAGATGGGCTGTCCAAGAGGATTTATTGCTCCAAACATATGGTATTAATTATTTGGAGCTACTGGGAGCATTTTATGGATTAAAAGCTTATTGCTCTTCATTAAAGGATTTGCATGTCCAAGTACAAATAGATAATACCACAGCTGTGGCATATATCAATCACATGGGTGGTGTCAGATCAATTTCATGTGATCATCTGGTAAACCAGATATGGCAGTGGTGTATTGCAAAAAATATTTGGCTTTCAGCTATTTATCTCCCGGGGAGAGACAATGTTGTGGCAGACAAAAGATCACGAATATTTAAAGACAATACAGAATGGATGTTAAATCCACAAATTTTCAAAAATATTGTCAGTCGGTATGGAGTACCGGACATTGATCTGTTTGCATCTAGATTGAATCACCAATTGCCGAAATACGTGTCTTGGGAACACGATCCGGGGGCAGTAGCGGTGGATGCTTTCTCGCTACACTAGGGGAATATGTTCTTTTATGCTTTTCCCCCATTCTGTCTCATTGGGCAATGTCTCAAGAAAATAGCGCAAGACGCTGCCAAAGGCATTTTGGTGGTGCCAAATTGGCCCACACAGTCATGGTTCCCATTGATGCTTAAAATGATTATTGAACCATGTATGGTAATTCCCAGTTGCGACAATCTGTTGACACAACCAGTAACAAAAGAAATTCATCCATTGCATGATCATATGTATTTGTTAATCTGCAGGTTCTGACCAGACCATTGCAAGAGTTTGAACTGTCGGACAGGACCATGGATGTTATAGATGCAGCTTGGAGGACTAGCACTAAAAAACAATATATGTCGCATATAAGAAAATGGGAAGCCTTTTGTACACAGTCAAAGATATCTTATCATTCTGCAAACATTTCAAATGTATTGGAGTTCCTTGCTGGGTTACACTTTGATGAGCATTTGAGTTATAGTGCCATTAATTGTACTCGGAGTGCATTGTCATCCTATTTAGGACAAATTTCAGATCGGGATTCAGTTGGGTCTCACCCATTAGTATCCCGATTCATGAAAGGTATTTTTAATAAAAATCCTCCCAAGCCCAGATATACAGAAATTTGGGATGTTAGCATTGTTCTCACTTTACTTAAACAATGGACTCCAATTAATTAAATGTCTTTGCAGAACTTAACATTCAAGGTGGTTATGTTAATGGCATTGGTATCAGCTCAAAGAGTACAGACTTTGCAATTGTTAAGGTTGGATTGCATGCATGTGACTTCAGATAACATTGTGTTTTATGTTTACGACTTGATCAAACAAAGCAGACCAGGGAGAACTGGAATGAAGGTAATGTTTAAAGCATATCCTATTGATGAAACATTGTGTGTAGTTAAGCATTTAACTCAATACATGGAGGTAACCAAAAATCTCAGGGGTTCTGAGAAAGCGTTATTGATAACACACAAAAAACCACATACAAAAGTTTCAGTTCAAACCATTTCTAGATGGTTAAAACAGGTTTTGGGTCTAGCAGGAATAGACACTGATGTGTTTAAATCTCACTCCACTAGGGCGGCAGCTACGTCCGCGGCGAAGATACAGGACGCACCACTCGATCAAATTTTAGAGGCTGCAGGGTGGTCTAGAGAAGAAACTTTTTCAAAGTTCTACAATAAACCTGTTGTCACGGTGCCAGGATTTGGACACGCAGTTAAATGCTTGCTTTGTTTATATTATCGATTTATTTTATCGATTTATGTTACCATTGACATCATTTATCAATTATTTTGTAATTTTCCCCTGCAATAGAGGGGTTATTATTAAAAAAGTTGTTCTTTTTATAATTAAAGGACTTATTACATAAATTATAACAATGTGTTAAAATACTTTTTACTCACTACTATTTTGACCAAACAGAGAGTCGTATGAAATGAGTTTACGACATGGAAAACACAGGGCTTTAAAATCTTCACGTAATCACTCACGTGACTCCGAAGTAAAATAGTGAGATTAAACGAGAACTTACCTGTTCGAAGTTTGATCTTTATTTTATGAGGAGTTACGATGAGGGATTACGTGCCCTCCACTCCCAACCCTCATAATATAAATGATCATCTGGTAGTTCTAGTCTATTTTGAGCCTTACTATTTTACTCCGGCTATTGGTTCTGTGTTTTTCATGCCGCTGCTTTGAAGTATGCCGTTCCAGCGCCAGGCGGGGTCTTCTTCACGTAATCCCTCATCGTAACTCCTCATAAAATAAAGATCAAACTTCGAACAGGTAAGTTCTCGTTTAATCTCACTATTTTACTGGAAATCTGTTGCAAACGCAGAAAATGATGGGGATACTCAAACAGGTTAGGCAGCATCTGTGGAGGGAGAAATAGAATTAATATTTCATGTCAATGAAGCTTCACCAAAGCTAGAAAGGTGAGAAAGCAAGTGAGAATTAATTTCCAGCGATGGGGAAGGATTGAGACACCAGATGGAATACCTGTGATGGGATAGAGACTAAGCTGGTCCAGGTGACGTAATTGCTTTTGGTGTAGTCTAAGAGGTGGCTTTAATGATAGCCGCAAAAGAAATAGAAATTGTAACAACTGTAGGATTTTTGCTAATCTTCCCCAATCCGTCAGTCCTTGACATCATTGTCAAGACGGAAGGACATTATTGCCATAGAGGGAGTGCAGAGAAGGTTCACCAGACTGATTCCTGGGATGTCAGGACTGTCTTATGAACAAAGACTGCATAGACTCGGTTTATACTGTCTAGAATTTAGGAGATTGAGAGGGGATCTTATAGAAACTTACAAAATTCTTAAGGGGTTGGACAGGCTAGATGCAGGAAGATTGTTCCCGATGTTGGGGAGGTCCAGGACAAGGGGTCACAGCTTAAGGATAAAGGGGAAATCCTTTAGGACCGAGATGAGAAGGAATTTTTTCACACAGAGAGTGGTGGGTCTCTGGAACTCTCTGCCGCAGAGGGTAGTTGAGGCCAGTTCATTGGCTATATTTAAGAGGGAGTTAGATGTGGCCCTTGTGGCTAAGGGGATCAGAGAGTATGGAGAGAAGGCAGGTACAGGATACTGAGTTGGATGATCAGCCATGATCATATTGAATGGCGGTGCAGGCTCGAAGGGCCGAATGGCCTACTCCTGCACCTAATTTCTATGTTTCTATCATGGCTGCCATTTTACCTCAGCACCACCTTCCTGCAATAACTCCATCACCCATGATCTCCTTGATTCCCTGTACATCTCCCCATCTCTACCTTAAATATACCCGGTGAATGACTCTCCATGGACGCTTGGGTAGATAATTACAAAGGTTCATCCTTTGCGAGAAGAAACTCCTTCACACTTTTGTCCTGAATGGCCAAGTCCTAATGATCCCTGATTTATGATCCCTAGTCCCAGAACTTGAGCCTGGGGAAACATTACTCTTGTATCTGCCTCGTCAAGCACTCTTAAGAATTTTAAGAAGGATCTCGACCTGAAACATCACCTCTTCCTTCTCTGCAGTGATGCTGCTTGACCTGCAGTTACTCCAGCTTTTTGTGCCAGTCTTCGGTTTAAACCAGCATCCGCGGTTCCCCCTACACTCTAAGAATTCTATACGTTCCAGTGAGATCACACCTGATTCTTGTAAATACAAGGCTACAGAGGCCCAAACTGGTTAACCTCCTCATACAACAAACCGGCCACCTCATGTGCCAATCTGGTGAACTCTCACTGCACCCGTTTAATAGTACTGTAGTCATTAGCAGTGGTGGCTACAATACCACCAGACGTAAAATCCCACTCTGAAGGAAATCTGTTATTCTCACCTATTACATGACTATATTACTCCTTGTGACTCTAGACCCACTAATGTGGTTGACTCTAAAACCACTCCGTTCAAACAAAGAGTAATAAATGTTTACCTTGTTAAGATAAATAAAACCTCATTGAAAGCATTCTCAGTGTCTAAATATAGCAAATCAACAGGTACCCCATATCTATTCCACTAGTTATAGCCTCAAAAAACATGTTAAATTATTTCCCATTTACAAAACAATGCTGAATGCTATCAATTCTTCTAAGTTCCCTGTTAATACTTAGTTTTTTAGTTTAGTTTAGAGAAACAGCACGGAAAAAGGTTCTTTTAGCCCCCCGACACGAGACAAGACAGATAGACAGCCTTAAAAAACGCTGCCCTATATCGCCAGGGTTACTCGCCACCTTACTCACCGTTCTCCTCTGCTACAAGCTCCCAAGTCTTGTTCCGATCGGCGAAAGTTTACAAAAGTTATGAAGGTTTAAAAAATTGTGAGATCAACAGATTGGTCTTCTCGCCTGTCATTCACCATGAAGGTAACACCCCTTCCGGCACCCGCTGGAGAATAAAGTCCCGGAGGCGGGGCTGAGTCTATGAGCTCGTCCAGAAGCCACCCATTCAGAAGCCACCGAGAATAAAGCTGAAGCAGCGGAGTGTGGGCTGTGTTCCGCGGGCGGGGTCGGGCTGTGTTCCGCGGGTGGCAGCGGGCTGTGAGCGTGACAGGCGCTGGGGACGGGAGCAGATGAGTGAATCCGGAGCCGGGTCCTGGAACCAGGAGTGTGGTCAGAGCTGGGGCCAGGAACAGGTGAGCCCACACCCCTCCCCGCTACACCGACCCGCCCTCACACATACCCCTCCTCCCCCTCCCCCACACACACCCCCCACCAGCGCCCGACAGGCCCCTCCTGAAGTTGTCCCCCTCCCCTGGATGCAGGATGCTCCCGCCCTTGCGTAGGGGGAACAGGTGAGTGGTGGAATATTGCATTGGGGAATGGGTTGCGTTGGGGGACCAGGCCTCCCGTGTGACTGGGACCCAACGGGTCGCACTTAGTCCAGTTAACACTCTTCCCCGCATAGTAACATTATCCTATACTCACTAAGGACAATTTTTACATTTGCCAAGCCAATTAACCTACAAACCTGTATGTCTTTGGAGTGTGGGAGGAAACCGAAGATCTTGGGGAAAACCCACGCAGGTCACGGGGAGAACGTACAAACTCCGTACAGACAGCACCCGTAGTCAGGATCGAACCCGGGTCTCTGGCGCTGCATTCGCCGTAAGGCAGCAACTCTACTGCTGCGCCACCGTGCTGCCAATAATAGACACTAACATGATTGATGCAAGGCCGTCTGATCTATACTTCCTTGTTTTCTTTATCCTTTAGAAATACAGCGCAGAAACAGGCCCTTTGGCCCACCAAATTTGCGCCAACCAGCACTATCCTATACACGAAGGACAATTTACAATTTTACCAAAGCCAATTAACCTATAAAGCTGTATGTCTTTGACGTGTGGGATGAAACCGGAGCACCCGGAGAAAACCCACGCGGTCACAGGGAGAATGTACAAACGCTGTGCAGACAGCATTTGTCATCAGTATTGAACCCAGGTCTCTACTGCTGTAAGGCAGCAACTCCACCACTGTGCCGCCCCGTTCTCTTTTCTTTCTTGATCATCTTGCATCGGGGAAGCATCTGATGTCTCTCGGTAGCTTAAGGCAGGGACCCAGCTCTGCATTTGAGGAACTGAAAGTGGAAACTCCACCATCTGAGCAAAGCAGGATTCTGTGTGATGCTGGTTACTCCATCCACGCAATGAATTCGGCCACATCAGTAGTGTGTGAATCTGAAGAGAGCACATGACTTGCTGTAATTTTCGGTTTATAGGCTAAACCATTTGTTGCTGAAAGTCATTTGCCTGCATTCGGATCTGCTCAGAAATTGCCTCAGAGGATATTTTTAGGCATAATTGTGCTGGCTGGACATGAAATGGCACGGCATCTGGCAGGTGCATAAATGAACAGTTTATCAGACGTCTGGCACCCTCTCCCTACTGGTAATTATCTAGAAATAATAATTGGTTGTGCACTAGATGACTGACTACTGATGAGCCATGTTGTCACATGTGTGGCCATTTAAACAAATGCATATTGAACATCATCGGGGGGGGTGGGGGGGGGGGGTCACATGTGGACAGGTATACTTTCAAGATGAACAAAAACTATGATTAAAGGGCAAAATAGCTGCTTTATATTAAACGATTTCACCTGTCATTCACCCCTGTCAATATTAATTCATGATTCAGTTACAGTTTCCCTATCATTATTCTTCCAAATAATATGCTTGCCACTGTTGACTACTCAAAGCTCACAGCAAAATGTCATCGCCAAGCGGTGAGATTTCTATGTTGTTGGGCTCAGGCCATTATCCGATTCCTAGACTGGATTTACACAACTACATTCTGGATTTACACAACTACATTCTGGATTTACACCACTGCAAAGTTGAAGAATGTGCTGAAGATCAGATGCAGGGACATCAACAATCTTGCTCTTGTAAACGGTCCCTAGAGTGTAGGCTAGAACTAGTGTTTGGGCTGATTGTTGGTGGGCACTGACTTGGTGGTCCGATGGACCTGTATCGCTGAACTAAAGAAAAGTCCTTTTAAAAAAAATCTTAAAGAAGTTAAGTTTTTAACTCCCGCTGCTGACCCTGGAATCTCCAAAGCCACTCCCAAGGGCTTGGGAGCTGAAGCCACAACCTGCTCACCAGCACCAATCCACCCCTGTCCACTGCTGCCACCGCTATCTGGAAGGTCAATTTCTCTTATTACCCCCGTCACCCTGTTCCTTTCCTGCCTCCATCAGCTCAACTCCCACTCCTCCTTGCTCAAAGCCCCCTTTGTACCTTTTTATACCCCTCTTTCATCTCCCACCCACATTCCTTCCTCCCTCTGGCTTTACATTTCACTCCTCCTCACCTTTCCTTATTTAATCACAATAAGATATAAAACACAAATGAAAAAAAGAGTAAAAACTCTTATCTTAAAATGGCAATAGTTTCTTTCTGTGGAAAATTGCCACATGAAATAAGCAAAGAATGGTATCTATGAGGGAAGCAATTTGAATTACAATGGTCCCTCAGCGCCACACACTGGTGACTGGAAGCACAACAAATGCTTCTCAAAATTGCACATGCGCAGATAACAAAGCAGAAACCTTCATTGCCAGATATCTGAAAAACAAATCTAGTGAATTACAGAAAAGGTAAAAATAAAATTCTGGGGAAGCTTCAACAGGGTCGGTGCGGTGAGCCATGTTTTTGTATGAAGAAGTGTTTAACAAGAATTACTCCAGCACTTATGCAGCCTAATCGGCTGAGTGAGACATAAAAAGCTGGAGAAACATCTTACAATATACTTGGTGCCACCTTGAAGAATCCAAACAAACCAAGTATCTTGGCATCAAATTGCAGAATGATCTGCGTTGGAATGGTCAGAGTCATCATGCAACGGTGAAAGCAACAGGTGTCCTAAATTTTCTGAGGCGCAACTTTCATCATTGTTCAACTTCTGTCAAGGAGAAGCTATACTTCACCCTCGTTAGACCTCAGATTCAGATTCAGATTCAATTTTAATTGTCATTGTCAGTGTACAGTACAGAGACAACGAAATGCATTTAGCATCTCCCTGGAAGAGCGACACAGCAAATGATTTGAATAAATAACAATAAGTGTCCGTTGGGGGGGGGTGGGGTGGGGTGGGGGTGGTGGTGATTGGCAGTCACCGAGGTACGTTGTTGACCTCATCTGGACTACGCAGTTGCAGCATGGAACTCATACACAAATAAAAATATTTCTCCCATCGAACGTGACCAAAGACAGGCAGCACGATTTGTTACTAACACCTATGAGAGAGAAGCGAGTGTCACCAAACTTCTGAATTCTCTGGGGTGGAACCCTCTCCAAGACAGACGTGAAGTACCCCGATTGACCTGTTTTCACAAAATGTCAAATGGCCAGCTCGACATAGATTACAAGACCTACACCAAACCCAAACCAATTAGGAGCAGACGAGGGCATTCGATCCAATTTGTGATTCCAACTACCAAGACAAATGTGTACAGCAATTCGTTCTTCCCCCACACAATTAAAGCATGGAATAATCTGCACCCTACTATAGTTACCCAACCAGATGCAACTAAATGTAAGGTAGCTCTTTCTTCCCAAAAACCCTTTCTGGCTTAAGTCCTCCCTCCACCACCTCCAGTTTAAATTCCATTTGGAATATTTTGGAGGACCAAGAAACCAAGAAGAACCAAGAGTAACTCGGTGAGACAGGCAGCATCTCTGGAGAGAAGGAATGGGAGACGTTTTGAGTCGAGACCCTTCTTCAGTCTGAAGAAGCGTCTCCAACCGAAACGTCACCCATTTCTTCTCTCCAGAGATGCTGCCTGTCCCGATGAGTTGCTCTAGCATTTTCGATTTAAACCAACATCTGCAGCCCCTTTCTACACATAACCTGCTGAGTTGCTCTAGCACTTTGTGTCATTTTTTGTCCAGCTAGGGCGTGTAGTCTCAGGTTAAATGATTGTCTGTGAAAGACAGAATTTTTCTCTCAAATGGCTCAGAATCTTTGGAATTCTCCACCTCAAAGAGCTGTGTATGCTGAACCATTGCATATTCGAGGCCCATGCAGATTTCTGCACAACAGAGGAATCAAGGGTTTAGTTTTAGTGATACAGCGCGGAAACAGGACTTTCGGCCCACCGAGTCCACACGGACCAGCAATCCCTACATATTAAAACTATCCTACATACATTAGGGACAATTTACACATACACCAAGCCAATTAACCTACATTCCTGTAAGTCTTCGGAGTATGGGAGGAAAACGAAATGGGGGAGAGAGCGGAGGGGGAAAGAGAGGAGGGGGAAAAAGAGGGGGGAGAGAGGGGGGGGGAGAGAGGGGGGGGGGAGAGAGGGGGGGGGAGAGAGGGGGGGGGGGAGAGGGGGGGGGGAGAGGGGGGGGGGAGAGGGGGGGGGAGAGGGGGGGGGGAGAGGGGGGGGGGAGAGGGGGGGGGGAGAGAGGGGGGGGGAGAGAGGGGGGGGGAGAGAGGGGGGGGGAGAGAGGGGGGGGGAGAGAGGGGGGGGGAGAGAGGGGGGGGGGAGAGGGGGGGGGAGAGAGGGGGGGGGAGAGAGGGGGGGGGAGAGAGGGGGGGGGAGAGAGGGGGGGGGAGAGAGGGGGGGGGAGAGAGGGGGGGGGGAGAGAGGGGGGGGGGGAGAGAGGGGGGGGGAGAGAGGGGGGGGGGGGAGAGGGGGGGGGGGGGGAGAGAGGGGGGGGGGGGGAGAGGGGGGGGGGGGGGAGAGGGGGGGGGGGGAGAGGGGGGGGGGGGGAGAGGGGGGGGGGGGGGAGAGGGGGGGGGGGGGAGAGGGGGGGGGAGGGGAGAGGGGGGGGGAGAGAGGGGGGGGGAGAGAGGGGGGGGGAGAGAGGGGGGGGGAGAGAGGGGGGGGGAGAGAGGGGGGGGAGAGAGGGGGGGGGAGAGAGGGGGGGGGAGAGAGGGGGGGGGAGAGAGGGGGGGGGAGAGAGGGGGGGGGAGAGAGGGGGGGGGAGAGAGAGAGGAGGGGGGAGAGAGAGAGAGGAGGGGGGAGAGAGAG
The DNA here is from genome assembly GCA_963514005.1 of Raja brachyura. Next base: position 62,643,560 of record OY740790.1, on the reverse strand, counting down.
AGAGGAGGGGGGAGAGAGAGAGAGGAGGGGGAGAGAGAGAGAGGAGGGGGAGAGGGGAGGGGGGGGAGGGGAGAGGGGGGGAGGGGAGAGGGGGAGGAGGGGAGAGGGGGAGGGAGGGGAGAGGGGGAGGGAGGGGGATGAGAGGGAGGGAGGGTGATGAGAGGGAGAGGGAGGGAGGGAGGGAGGGAGGGGGGGAAGAGGAGGAGGGGGGAAGAGGAGGAGGGGGGAGGGAGGGGGGGAGGGGGGGAAGAGGGAGGGGGAAGAGGGGAGGAAGAGGGGGGGAGGGGGGAAGAGAAGAGGGGGGGGAAGAAGGGGGGGGAAGAAGAGGGGGGGGAAAGAGGGGGGGGAAGAGGGGGGGAGAGGGGGGGGAGAGGGGGGAAGAGGAGGAGGGGAGAGGAGGAGGGGAGAGGAGGAGGGGAGAGGAGGAGGGGAGAGGAGGAGGGGAGAGGAGGAGGGGGGGAGAGGAGGAGAGGGAGGAGAGGAGGAGAGGGAGGAGAGGAGGGGAGGGGAGGAGGGGAGGAGAGGAGGAGAGGAGGCGAGGGGGGAGGATTACTTGGTTAGATAAACCTAAATCATACCACAGGGCTGTAAGTTGCCCAAGCGAAATGTGAAGTACTGTTCCTCCGAGGGGGGGGGGGGGGAGAGAAGAGAGATGGGGGAGAGAAGAGAGGGGGGGAGAGAGGGGGAGAGAGATAGAGAGAGGAGGAAGGGGGGAGAGAGAGGAGGAAGGGGGAGAGAGAGAGAGAGGAGGAAGGGGGAGAGAGGGGGGAAGAGGAATGGGAGGGGGATGAGAGAGAGGGGAGGGAGAGCGATGAGAGGGAGAGGGATGAGAGGGAGGGAGGAGGAGGGGAGGGGGATGAGGAGGGGAGGGGGAGGAGGAGGGAAGGATTACTTGGTTAGATAAACCTAAATCATACCACAGGGCTGTAAGTTGCCCAAGCGAAATATGAAGTGCTGTTCCTCCGAGAAAGGGGGGGGGGGAGAGAAGAGAGGGGGGGAAGAGAAGAGAGGGGGGAGAGAAGAGAGGGGGGGGAGAGAAGAGAGGGGGGGGAGAGAAGAGAGGGGGGGGAGAGAAGAGAGGGGGGGAGAGAAGAGAGGGGGGGAGAGAAGAGGGGGGGGAGAGAAGAGAGGGGGGGAGAGAAGAGAGGGGGGTGAGAGAAGAGAGGGGGGTGAGAGAAGAGAGGGGGGAGAGGGGGGGAGAGAGAGAGAGAGGAGGGGGGAGAGAGAGAGAGGAGGGGGGAGAGAGAGAGGGGGGGAGAGAGGAGGGGGGAGAGAGAGGAGGGGGGAGAGAGAGAGAGGAGGGGGGAGAGAGAGGAGGGGGGAGAGAGAGGAGGGGGAGAGAGAGGAGGGGGAGAGAGAGGAGGGGGGAGAGAGAGAGAGAGAGGAGGGGGGAGAGAGAGAGAGGAGGGGGGAGAGAGAGAGAGAGGAGGGGGGAGACAGGAGGGGGGAGAGAGAGAGAGGAGGGGGGAGAGAGAGGAGGGGGGAGAGAGAGGAGGGGGGAGAGGGGGGGAGGGGAGAGGAGGAGGGAGGGGAGAGGGGGAGGGAGGGGAGAGGGGGAGGGAGGGGAGAGGGGGAGGGAGGGGAGAGGGGGAGGGAGGGGAGAGGGGGAGGGAGGGGAGGGGGAGGGAGGGGAGGGGGAGGGAGGGGAGAGGGGGAGGGAGGGGAGAGGGGGAGGGAGGGGGATGAGAGGGAGGGTGATGAGAGGGAGAGGGAGGAAGGGAGAGGGAGGAAGGGGGGGAGGGAGGGAGGGGAGGAAGAGGAGGAGGGGGGGAGGGAGGGTGGAGGGAGGGGGGGGAAGAGGGGGGGGGAAGAGGGGGGGGGAAGAGGGGGGGAAGAGGGGGGGGGAGAGGGGGGGGGAAAGAGGGGGGGGGAAAGAGGGGGGGGGAAGAGGGGGGGGAAGAGGGGGGGGAAGAGGGGGGAAGAGGAGGAGGAGGGGAGAGGAGGAGGAGGGGAGAGGAGGAGGGGGGGAGAGGAGGAGAGGGAGGAGAGGAGGGGAGGGGAGGAGGGGAGGGGGGAGGAGAGGAGGCCAGGGGGGAGGATTACTTGGTTAGATAAACCTAAATCATACCACAGGGCTGTAAGTTGCCCAAGCGAAATGTGAAGTACTGTTCCTCCGAGGGGGGGGGGGGAGAGAAGAGAGATGGGGGGAGAGAGAGAGGGGGGGGAAGAGAAGAGAGGAGGGGGGAGAGAAGAGAGGGGGGAGAGAAGAGAGGGGGGGAGAGAAGAGAGGGGGGGAGAGAAGAGAGGGGGGGAGAGAAGAGAGGGGGGAGAGAAGAGAGGAGGGGGGAGAGAAGAGAGGAGGGGGGAGAGAAGAGAGGGGGGGAGAGAAGAGAGGGGGGGAGAGAAGAGAGGGGGGGAGAGAAGAGAGGAGGGGGGAGAGAAGAGAGCAGGGGGAGAGAAGAGAGGAGGGGGGAGAGAAGAGAGGAGGGGGGAGAGAAGAGAGGGGGGGGGGAGAAGAGAGGGGGGGAGAGAAGAGAGGAGGGGGGAGAGAAGAGAGGAGGGGGGAGAGAAGAGAGGAGGGGGGAGAGAGAAGGGAGGGGGGAGAGAAGAGAGGGGGGAGAGAAGAGAGGGGGGGGAGAGAAGAGAGGAGGGGGGAGAGAAGAGGGGAGAGGGGGGAGAGAAGAGGGGGGAGAGAAGAGGGAAGAGGGGGGAGAGGGGGGAGAGAAGAGGGGAGAGGGGAGAGGGGAGAGGGGGGGAGAGAAGAGGGGAGAGGGGAGAGGGGGGGAGAGAAGAGGGGAGAGGGGAGAGGGGGGAGAGAAGAGGGGAGAGGGGGGGAGAGAAGAGAGGAGAGGGGGGGAGAGAAGAGAGGAGAGGGGGGGAGAGAAGAGGGGAGAGGGGGGGAGAGAAGAGGGGAGAAGGGAGAGGGGGGAGATGGGGGAGAGAAGAGGGGAGGGGGGGAGAGAAGAGGGGAGAGGGGGAGAGAAGAGGGGAGAGGGGGGAGAGAAGAGGGGAGAGGGGGGAGAGGGGGGAGAGAAGGGGGAAGAGGGGAGAGGGGGGAGAGAGAAGAGAGGGGGGGGAGAGAAGAGGGGAGAGGGGGGAGAGAAGAGGGGAGAGGGGGGAGAGAAGAGGGGAGAGGGGGGAGAGAAGAGGGGAGAGGGGGGAGAGAAGAGGGAAGAGGGGAGAGTGGGGAGAGAGAAGAGAGGGGGGAGAGGGGGGGAGAGAAGAGGGGGGGAGAGAAGAGGGGGGGAGAGAAGAGGGGGGGAGAGAAGAGAGGGGGGGAAGAGAAGAGAGGGTGGGAAGAGAAGAGAGGGGGGGAGAGAGAAGAGAGGGGGGGAGAGAGAGAAGAGGAGGGGGGGAGAGAGAGAAGAGGAGGGGGGGAGAGAGAGAAGAGGAGGGGGGGGAGAGAAGAGGAGGGGGGGGGTGAGAAGAGGAGGGGGGGGAGAGAGAGAAGAGGAGGGGGGGGAGAGAAGAGGAGGGGGGGGGAGAGAGAGAAGAGGAGGGGGGGGAGAGAGAGAAGAGGAGGGGGGGGAGAGAAGAGGAGGGGGGGAGAGAAGAGGAGGGGGGGGAGAGAGAGAGAGGAGGGGGGGGAGAGAAGAGGAGGGGGGGGAGAGAAGAGTAGGGGGGAGAGAGAGGGGGGGGGGAGAGAGAGAGAGGGGGGGGGTGAGAGGTGGGGGGGGAGAGAAGAGGAGGGGGGGGAGAGAGGAGTGGGGGGGGGGGGAGAGAGAGAAGAGGAGGGGGGGGAGAGATGAGGAGGGGGGGGGGAGAGTGAGTGGGAGGGGGGGGAGAGAGAGAAGAGGAGGGGGGGGAGAGAAGAGGAGGGGGGGAGAGAAGAGGAGGGGGGGAGAGAAGAGGAGGGGGGGAGAGAAGAGGAGGGGGGGGAGAGAAGAGGAGGGGGGGGAGAGAAGAGGAGGGGGGGGAGAGAAGAGGAGGGGGGGGAGAGAAGAGGAGGGGGGGAGAGAGAGAAGAGAGGGGGAGAGAGAGAAGAGGAGGGGGGGAGAGAGAGAAGAGGAGGGGGGGAGAGAGAAGAGGGGGGGGAGAGAGAGAAGAGGAGGGGGGGGAGAGAGAGAAGAGGAGGAGGGGGGGGAGAGAGAAGAGGAGGGGGGGAGAGAGAGAAGAGGGGGGGGAGAGAGAGAAGAGGAGGGGGGGAGAGAGAGAAGAGGGGGGGGAGAGAAGAGTTGGGGGGGGGGGAAGGGGGACCCGCTGGGCCGCAGGTTCGGTGCGCGGGTCCGGGTCCGGGTCCGGCCCCAGGGGGGGGTTGGGTGAGGGAGGGGGACGCGCCGGAAGCGCGGACAGTTTCCGGCGAGCGATTGAAGATGGCGCCGCGGCCGGGAGCGGGGGAATGAGGGAGGGAGACGAGCGGACGGACGGGGCTCGGCGAGCGGCTCGAAACCCTCCTCCCGCTCGGAGATTTCATGCGAGTTAACGGACCCCTGAAAGACCCCAAGCGAGTGGAGAGAAGGATAGAGCGGGGTTTAAGCCACAAAGGAGCCGCTGCTTCACCCCCTTGAAGAGTGTGCGGGGGCGCTTTCTCAAGGGGGTGGGAGGGAGGGAGGTTTTATTGTTTTTAGTTTCTTATTGAAAGTACACCGAGCCCAGTCATGGCTTCGGCGTCCGGCAACGACGACGACCTGACCATCCCCCGGGCGGCCATCAACAAAATGATCAAGGAGACGCTGCCCAACGTGCGGGTGGCCAACGAAGCCCGGGAGCTGGTGGTGAGCTGCTGCACCGAGTTCATTCACCTCATCTCATCCGAGGCCAACGAGATCTGCAACAAGTCGGAGAAGAAGACCATCTCTCCGGAGCACGTTATCCAAGGTGAGGGGAACCTGGGGCCCGGCCTGGGTAGAAGAAGAGAGCTTTAACATCCTGTGTTCCCCCCCCCCCCCCCCCCCACTGGATCTCTTTACCTCTCAGTTAGCAGCTGCTCAAATCCACTCGCATAAGTTGGGATGGGAACTGTTTTAGGAAGAAGGGTTTCGGCCCGAAACGTTGCCTATTTCCTTCGCTCCACAGATGCTGCTGCTGCTGCAACCGCTGAGTTTCTCCAGCACTTTTGTCTACCAACTGTTTTAGGAAGTTAGTTTCTATACCAGCCCGAAAGCAGCGTGCTCGAATTCATATTGAAAGCAGTTCTGAGGTTTCTGTTTCCCCCACTGGTGATACATTGGGCAATGTCAGCCTCTGGCTGAGTTATTAAAGTATTTTCTTCGTGATTTACTGAGTCGTTATATTTTTAGTTATCGCGTGTGGCACCAAGACATTTGCTTAAATAAATAATAATATTTATCAGCATGAATAAAGAAAATCGTAACTATTTGTATTAGAATATGATGCTTAAGAACTTAAGCATCATATTCATAGGATGCTTAAGCACTTAAATAATGAAATTATTAAATTACATCAACATACCGTTGACGTAATTTAATAATGTCATTATGTAAGTGCTGCTGTAAATGAACACGATAAAATTGATTTGATGTGTCAAACATGTTTAAACGATAACTAGTATCTTCCACGTTTTCATTAGCAGCACGAGTAAATATTTAGTACATGAACTGGGTATTTTGTTGAAGTAGAACCAAAAAATATCACTGGTTTGATAGATGAGAATGAAAATGTATTTTGTAGAAACCATTTAAGTGACTTGTTGGTCCAGTGAATTATAAGGATGTATGTACATATTTCAAATTGGCCAGGTGCAGGAGTTAGTGCCTCTAGTTTAATGTAAAATATGAGCTATTTGCTTGGAGATAAATACGCAGTTCGGTGCTCTTTGATCTGACTAGAAAATTAATTCCACATTCAGTAAATCGTTTGAAGATTTTAGCAATGGGTTGATACTTTTCTTCCTAAGTAGGCCATCGCTGTGTCACTTTGCGTGGTGGTAATTACCTTGCAGGTATGACTTTTGTGACGGACCAGATATTAGTCTTTACAGAACTACTTTAATAAATGACTTTTGTTAATTATATTGGTGGCTGGGCTCGTCATATTTTTTTGAAGTACTTTCTTAGATTGTAGGTTGTAACAAAATATGCAAATAGGACAAATTTAATCACACAGAAGTTAGTCTCATTAAAATATATGGCAGTTCTTAAAAATATTTAGCAACATTCAGTTCTCTACCATTTGTATTGATCACATTTTATCCTATACACATGGTATGGGTTTTGCTGCTGGATATGCTCTGCGCATGTTGGTTAGTGATCGGAGACTTAAAATAACCTGCTAACCATTTCTGCTCTTTCGTCAGCTTATAATACTGTTTTGGAAGTGGCAACGTTTACTGTTGGCCAAGACCTTTGATGTGTACCTAAATGCTGGTCCTGTTTTCTAGAGTTGTCAGGGTGTTCCTGGCATAGGTTGTATCCATCTTTTACAAACTTCCACGTAAGAAAGTAAATCATTGAACATCTTTTGTAGTTTCTGAAAAAAATCATTTGCAAATCGTTTGTATTTAGACATCTTAAGTATTTAAACATTGAAGGTGGTTTCAGGTTTCCGGTGGACATATGAGCACAGCTGAAGAGCAAATGACATGATTTTCACAGATTGTTTCTTTTTCAGCTGCTTTTAAGCTGAAAGTTGTTGAATATACCAAAGACCATGGAAATCGTCCTATAAAAAGACACGGTGTGAGCAAATGCAGCGTTCGTTTGTGATGAAAACAGAAAGTTTGGGTAGGTTTTAAGAAAAACTGCCAAATTGTTTGGTTCTAGAAGGCAAGGTTTTAAGGAAATGTTTGACTGGTAAAATGCAGGCTTTCATTTGTTTATAAATATTAGTGATTCAACTAATATGTTGATGGCGAATGCATCAGAAACAACATTGTTACTAAGATACAACTGTTTTCTGAGCAGAAAATGAACAATATAATTGAGATTTTTCAATCTTGACTGCCATGTAAAAATTGCAGTTTTGAATTAGTGTGACAATGATTGTCTACAAAATGAAAGTCAGTCCTGCAGTAGCTTGAAGTCAGCATTCACCTTTTTGACTAAAATGCCAGATATTGCTAAGCACAGTTTATGTTGCTTGTTTGAAATCCATTTTTTTTTTTTGCAATTTGGCTAAATGCTCAAAACTTCTCTGCCTCTATGTGCAATGGCACATTTAACAAATCAATTTATGTAATTGCATGAAATGTTGCAAGACCAATGGCCTTGCATACATTCTTTTAATCACTTGGTACCGATGATTTTTTGGGAGTAGTTCTAGTAAGCTGAACAGTAATAGATGGCCTTCCAGTAGAAATATGTTGTTAAATCTCTGCAAATGTCCCCAGAAGTCTGACACACCAACTACATGTATAGCAGGTTTGAGCTTGCCTGCTTTTGAATGAATTGATAATACTTTTCATTGTGAAAGCTTATGGGGGAAATTAAATACTTTCATCCACGTCCATGTTCCTGTAATGCCTCAGATCAGAAACTATTCATAAGTATGTTATATTTTAACAGATCTATGATCAGTTTTCTCATCTGGATTTACTGTTATTGAATATGTGACTGAATTTTCTGATATTGAGCTTGATAGATGATGACAGGCCCCCTCCACCTTACAAACACTCTACTTATGTACAGCCCTTGCATAAGAGTAAGCGTTTGGGAGACGGGTAAGTTGGTTCCTTGCAGACGTATTATAAGGTTATGGCCCACTGAGTCCACATCAACCATCGATCACTCGTACTGGTTCCATGTTATCCCACTTTTGCATCCTGCACAGTTGGGCGAATCTACAGAAGCCAATTAATCTACAAATCTGCATTTCTTTGATGTGGGGGGAAAACTGAGCACCCGGAGGAAAACCACACAGTCACAGGGAGAATGCACAAACAGCATCCGTAGTCGGGATCAAACCCAAATCTCTGGCACTGTGAGACGATGGACAATAGGTGCAGTAGTAGGCCATTCGGCCCTTCGAGCCCGCACCGTCATTCACTGTGATCATAGCTGATCATCCACAATCCTGCCTTTTCTCCCCATATCCTCTGCTATCTTTAAGAGCTCTAATTAACTCTCTCTTGAAAGCATCCAGAGAATTGGCCTCCACTGCCTTCTGAGGCAGAGAATTCCACTGATTCACAACTCTCTGGGTGAAAAAGTTTTTCCTCATCTCTGTTCTAAATGGCATACCCCTTATTCTTAAACTGTGACCCCCTTGTTCAGGACTCCCCCGACATTGGGAACATGTTTCCTGCCTCTAGCGTGTCCAATCCCTTAATTACCTTATGTATCAATAAGATTTCCTCTCATCCTTCTAAATTCCAGTGTATAGATGCCCAGTCGATCTATTCTTTCAAATATGACAGTCCTGCCATCCCGGGAATTAACCTCGTGAGTCTACACTGCACTCCATCACTAGCAAGAATGCCCTTCCTCAAATTTGGAGACCAAAACTGCACACAATACTCCAAGTGTGGTCTCACTTGAGCCCTGTAGAAGGACCTCTTTGCTCTTACTCAACTCCTCTTGTTATGAAGGTCAACATGCCATTAGCTTTCTTCACTGCCTGCTGCTCCTGCATGCTTACATTCAGTGACTAATAAACAAGGGCATCGAGATCTTGTTGTACTTCCCCTTTTCCTAACATGACACCATTCAGATAATAATCTGCCTTTCCATCTTGGCACGAAAGTGGATAACCTCACATTTATCCACATTAAACTGCATCTGCCTACTCACCCTACCTGTCCAAGTCACCCTCACAGTTCACACTATCACACAGCTTTGTGTCATCTGCAAATTTGCTAATGCTACTCTTAATCCCTTCATCTAAATCATTAATATATATTGTTAATAGCTGCGGTCCCAGTACCGAGCCTTGCGGTACCCCACTAGTCACTGCCTGCCATTCTGAAAGGGACCCGTTAATCCTTACTCTTTGTTTCCTGTCTGCCGACCAATTTTCTATCCATGTCAGCACTCTACCCCCAATACCATGTGCCCTAATTTTTCCCATTAATCTCCAATGTGGGACCTTATCAAAGGCTTTCTGAAAGTCCAGGTAGACTACATCCACTGGCTTTCCCTTGTCCATTTTCCTAGTTACATCCTCAAAAAAATTCCAGAAGATTAGTCAAACATGATTCCCCATCGTAAATCCATGCTGACATGGACCAATCATGTTACTGCTATCCAATTGTGCCGCTATTTCATCTTTTATAATTGACTCCAGAATCTTCCCCACCACCGATGTCAGGCTAACTGGTCTATAATTCCAAGATCCAAAGTACCTGTTCAACTCATCTGCCATTTCCTTGTTCCCCATAATAAATTCACCTGTTTCTGTCTTCAAGGGACCCAAACTTTTTTTCCTCTTCACATATCTAAATAAGCTTTTACTATCCTTTATATTCTTGGCTAGCTTACCTTCGTACCTCATCTTTTCTCCCCGTATTGCCTTTTTAGTTATCTTCTGTTGCTCTTTAAAAGTTTCCCAATCCTCTGGCTTTCCGCTCATCTTTGTTATGTTATACTTCTCTTTTATTTTTATACTATCCTTGACTTCCCTCGTCAGCCATGGTCGCCTCTTACTCCCCTTAGAATCTTTCTTCCTCTTTTGGAATGAACTGAACATGCACCTTCTGTGTATGAATGGCAGGTATTCCCAGAAATACCAGCCATTGTGGTTCCACTGTCATCCCTGCGAGGGTCTCTTTCCAGTCAACTTTGGCCAGCTCCTTCCCTCATGCCACTATAGTCCCCTTTGCTCAACTATAATACTGACACTTCAGATTTTCCTTTCTCCCTCTCAAATTGTAGATTAAAACTTATCATTATTATGGTCACTACCTCCTAATGGCTCCTGTTCCGTAAGCTCTGCCGCTGCTCCACTGTGCCACCTATGTTGGTGTTATAGCGTTATAGTTACAGAGAGTGCAGATAAAGAGAGTGCGGGTGTCAGTGGTTACAGGGAGAAGGCAGGAGAATGGGGTTGAGAGGGAAAGATTGATCTGTCATGATTGAATGGTGGAGTAGACTTAATGGGCCGAATGACCAAATTCTACTCGTAGAACTTATGAACTTGAGTGCAATGGGCCAAGTTGGGAGATCACAACTACACCATTTGTTTATGAGAGGGCCGCTCAGTAGTCTGATAACAGAGGAGATGATCTGTTGCTGAATCTGTCAGCATGTGTTTTCAAGCTTTTTATCTTTTGCCTGATGGGAGAAGGGAGAAGAGGATATGCTCCTTGATAATGTTGGCTGCTTTTTCAAAGTAGCTCAAAGTGTAGATGATGGGAGAGGAGGCTGGTTTGTATGATAGACTGGAATACATCCACAACTTGCTGCAATTTCCTGCAGTCCTGAACAAAGCTGTTGCCAATCTGAGCTGTGATGGTGCAGATGTTTGTGAGAGCTGTTGGAGATGCACCAAACTTCCTTTGTCTTAAAAAGTTGAGGCATCAGTGTGTTTACTTGGCTGCAAAGAGACATTGTTGGTGATATTTACGTCCAGGTGCCGGAAGCTCTTGACCATCTCCACCTCAACACCATTGATACCGACCTGCGACGTGCACACCACCTTGTTTCCTGAAGATTCATTCTGCCGTGGGAACTTGGTGCATAACCGCATTTCCGATTTGTGAATTGGTTATGTTACAATAGTCCTGAGCCACGGAACCCAGCAGTGATGTGGGGAGGACCTGTATTTGTTTATGATGGGGGATGGCGACTTGTGTTAGCTGCACCGCCCAGAATAGAAGCTAAGTTTGTTCATAGTCTCCTACTTAGAATTCTTATTTTGTCCAAACTGTTACTTAGAAACTATTATTCCTTTAATAGGCATGCACAGTAGGAAAATATTTTGCCATATTAAGGGTTTCAAAGGGTGTTGTGAAAGCTGGATAGTTTAATATATTCAAGACATAGCTGATCTGTACAGTGCAAAACCACTCGAAAGGCCTTGCTTTTGTCAATTTACTGTAGAATACATTTAGTTTCTAATGTAGAGAGAAGTTTGGCATCCAAGGAAAAATACATATGAGTGCAGGTGTATGTTGAAAATTTGGTGTTGATTTCTAGCTGCAGGAAAGCTCCACGGAAAGCTCAACGGACACGAAGTGCAATGCAGGGCAATGAATGCGGAACTGGTGGTTGTCAGAATAAGCATTGTCAGCAGCTAATTGTGTTCTGTACCAGCTCCTGGTTATGGAACCGACTAAAAATTCATCTTGTCTTCAATTGGGTTGCATAGAATTATTTAATCCTTGGTTACATGGCATTGAGGGCGATGGAGCTGGCTTGCAGAGAACTGTAATGGGGGATTAGGTGGAACTGAAGACTTTAAGAATGTTTTGTTTATCCATATTAGATGAATCTTCTGAATATGATAATTTAGACACTGGATTGTTCAGAGAGACGGGGAAGTGATTATCATTAGTGAACAGGTACAATGACTTTAGAAACATAGAAAATAGGTGCCAGCTCTGCCATTCAATATGATCATGACTGATCATCCAAAGTCAGTATCCCTGTTCCTGCTTTTTCCCCATATACCTTGATTCTGTTAGCCCTAAGAGCTAAATCTAACACTCTCTTGAAAACATCCAGTGAATTGGCCTTTACTGCCTTCTGTGGCAGAGAATTCCACAGATTCACAATTCTCTGGGTGAAAACGTTTTTTGTCATCTCAGTCCTAAATGACCTACCCCTTATTCTTAAACTGTGACCCCTGGTTCTGGACTCCCTAAACATCGGGAACATTTCCCTGCAATATTCCTGCAACTTTACTGAAATATGTGTATGTTTTAATGGCAAGACAATTGAAGTCTTCTAACAAGACTTGCTGTACCTCCATATTAGAACAACAGACAGCAAAGAAGAACCAAGGCATTGATTCCCTCGTATTTACACGAGTACTTTAGGCTTATCTGTATATTTCAATCAGCATCAAAGTATATTATGGAAGAGAGACGCAAAGTGCTGCATTAACTCAGTGGGTCTGGCAGCATCTCTGGAGAAAAAGTGTAGGTGACGTTTCGGGTCAGGACGCTTCACAGAAGTGTCCCGACCCGAAATGTCACCCTTTTTCTCCAGGGATGCTGCCTGACCCGTTGAGTTGTTCCAGCACTTTGTGTCTATCTTCAGTATATACCAGCATCTGTTCCGTTCGACACCGTATATTATGTAAGTGTGTGACTCTACGCGCAACCACAACCAGCATCAGCAACATAGGACAGGAACCTGCTGTGGGAGCTTAGCATCTGAAACCCTTAATTATATTTGTTGATGGCAAATATTCTGGGCTCATTCTGAATCCTATCACTGAATCTGGTTCTATCAGCATTGGAGAATAGTGCAGTCAACAGTTCAATTGGAAACAGTAGGCCTTTGGTGCCAGCGATAGATACTTGAAATGGAATGTGTTCATTTTTTCTTCAGTAAAAAGTTATGAATCTTGAAAATATCAGTTAAATCTGCATCTGCATCCTTTGGAAGAATACGGGCAGTTGCAGAATTCCACTAATTTGCGAGGGGGGGAAGTATATTTTGCTATTTCCCGCCTAACTGGCCCAGGAATAATTCTTGAATTGAAAAGCAAAACCACCTGTGTGATGATCCCCAGATTACATGGACCGTGAGCAGCTTGACAAAAGTTGAATAGAGTTTAGAGATAAATGTGTGGCTCAAATTGTGATGTGGTCTAAGCAGGTTTCATTTTGTGGGACACTGGCACCAGTGCTGATGAAGAAGCTGGTCCTTTGGGATAGTCAGGATAGAGATAGATTGTGCAATTGAGATAAAATATAGCCATTTGAGTTGAATGTAGGGAAGTGGATTATCTAAATGGAGAAACACAAAGTGAGTAAAGTTCAGAGGGATCTCGATGTTCTGGTGCACGAATCACAAAAATCAGCAGTTGGCTCCAATAAATATTGGTGATGGCACGTGGCACATTGGCCCTATCGGGAAGGGCATGGGTTTGATTAGGTAGGTTTTGTTACAGCTGCACGGGGTCATGGGGAAGATGTACATAAGATGTTTCAGAGGTTAAGCTTCTTCCATTAACTTCTCTATCTCTTTTAACATATGGACATGGTAAATGCCAATACGGGCAGCCCTCTTTCTTGGCACGTCTATCCAGGTATTAGAAATTCGCTCTCATGGAATTTGTTGCGGGGGGGGAGATAAGTACAATTTGTTGTTTTGGAATGCTAATTTCTTGCGCATGAGCAAATAATGGAACTTCATGTCACAGAAATCATGATATGGATTGTTTTCTATGAATGCAACCCCTTGTTATGCAGGGATCAACTGTATGTATTCATCGTCAAAACTTTGTATTAATATGTTACATTCTAGATTGCCCAAGGGCACCTTTCAGGCATTCTCAAGTAACATTTGACAAGTGTTACATGTAGAGATATAAGATTTTAAAAATAAACGAACCAAGAGATCAATTGCATAGAGCATCTTACTAAAGGAAAGAATCACAAACAGGCTTAAAGAAGCCTTCTTTGTTTGGTGTCAATTACATTTCGCTTTTTGGTGGTGGGGGGAAGAATTGGGCATTGATGGCAAGGGCAACATTATTGCCATCCTTAAGTATACCTGAGGAAGTGGTTTGCCATTCTGATTGTTGCAGTCCTTTGGGGTCCTTCATTTAACACAATGAACCTGCTCCTTCACTGCTGTTAGGGATAGGGAGTTCTTGGATTTAGAGCCAGTGATGAAGGAACAGTGATATATTTCCAGGTCGGACTGGAGTTTGAATTTGCGTTGGGTGGAGGGGTTTGCAGGTGATTGAGTTTCCTTATGTATGCTCAACTTGTTCTTGGTGGCAGAGCTTACTGGTAAGGCAGATACTGTCAGATCAGCTTGGGTATGTAACCACCATTACATTTGTACAGGGCACTGACTGTAACCATTTGCACTGATGTGGAGGAGGGAGGATAAAAGAATGTCTAGGGTGGATGGAGTGGCAGTCAACTGGTCTGCTTTATCCTAACTAGCGTTGCACTGGTGTTTTGTTGAAGCTGTGCCATTTCAGGCAGTTGGAGAATGTTCTTTCACCCTTCTGACATATGACTTGTAGATGGTGGATTGGCTCTGGGGAGTTGGGTAAGTTTGTCAATAATGCTGACTCCTCAGAATGTTAATGACCAGTAACATGACAAAGGCACTTCCATTGAGTGTTGTGTTGTAGGTTGACTCTAGTTTGTTGCAGATGGTCATTGCTCAGCATCTTAGTTGGAAAAACCTAACGTCATCCAAATCTTGTTGAATGCAGGCATGGCTTGCTTTATTTTCTGATGAATGGAGTATTGTTCAAACACACCAACTTCTGACCTTGTGATGGAGGGTGAAAGTCTTTAAGCCTAAAGCTGCGTTGTCTCATCCGAAAGGATTTGTTGCATCCTGTGTTTGCAACCCTTTCTTGATATTGCATGGAAAGCATTCAATTGACTGGTTTCCATGAGGGTTGGGATCTTGGGAAGAAGCCGCATTGGGGTAACCAGCTCTGTATCCCCTGACATCACCCTAGCGGTTAGCACTCAAATTCACCTGGACCATCTCTGACATCTCTATTATTTACTGTGAAATCACTTGACTTAACATGACTAAATGTTTTAGCCTTTAGCACCCAAATGCTAGCTAGGTCCTGCTATCATTGGCAATAGCTTGTTTGAGTCAGTCCAATAAATATGTAACAATAACTTTGTACTGATTTCAATACACAGATATATTTGTAAGTGTATCTAGTAGTCTGTTCGAATTGGCAGAAATGCTTCATCCTCCGTAACAATCAGTACGGGAGCGCCTCAAGGCTGCGTGCTCAGCCCCCTGCACTACTCACTCTATACTCATGACTGTGTAGCCGGACACAGTGTGAACTTCATCTTTAAGTTCGCCGACGACACCACCGTTGTGGGACGACTTGCAGATGGTGATGAGTCAGAGCATAGAAGTGAGATCGATTATTGACCAAATGGTGCCAGCACAACAACCTGGCTCTCAATATCAGTAAAACCAAATAACTGATTGTGGACTTTGGAAGAGGAAGGTTGAGGACCCACAATCCTGTTTTTATCAATGGGACGATGGTGGAGAGAATCAAAAACTTCAACTTCCTGGGCGTGCATATTTCCGATCTTTCCTGGACCCAGCACACTGATGCAATTATAAAGAAAGCACATCAGCGCCTCTACTTCCTGAGAAGATTACGGAGATTCGGTATGTCAAAAAGGATTCTCTTGAACTTCTACAGGCACTCGGTAGAGAGCATATTGACTGGTTGCTTCATGGCCTGGTTTGGTAACTTGAACGTCCAGGAGCGGAAAAGACTGCAAAAGGTTGTGACCACTGCCCAGTCCATCAATGGCTCTGACCTCCCCACCATCGAAGGGACCTATCGAAATCGCTGCCTCAAAAAGGCAGCCAACATCATCAGAGACCCACACCATCCTGGCCACACACTCATCTCACCACTGCCATTGGGAAGAAGGCACAGGAGCCTGAGGACTGTAACGTCAAGGTTCAGGAACAGCTTCTTCCCTACAGCCATCAGGCTACTAAACACTACAACCTCATGTAAGCTCTGAACTACAATAGACTATTATTATTTTTTGCACTATTGTTTGTTTTTTTGAATATGTGTGTGTATATATACACTGCACTTTTTCTCTCTCTCGTTTATCATATTTACAGTGTACTATCTTTACATATTCTGTGCTGCAGCAAGTAATAATTTCATTGTTCTATCTGGGACCTATGACAATAAACCACTCTTGACTAGCCAGGATTAATATTCTTTAATCCAACCATTGATTTGATATTATAAATGCTTTTGTTCTGTCATCCCCAGGCAGAATAAGAAGTGCTTTCAGTAGTACTAATCATTTATTTTAAAAGTCTGTGACCTGTGAAGCTTGCTGGTATCTTTTTGAAGTATCAACCTGTTTTGATTTGATGTACTATAACATATTAGCAGTGATAAGCATCCAAAACATATTTGACTCGTTTCAATTGTATGGAAAGCTGGCGTCAATCTGCGGGCTTTAAACGGGTCTACTGAAACCTAACTGGTCTTTGCTCAGCATAAGCCTGTTTAGAATAATTCCCAACCAACTGTGCCCAACAAATATACTTAGAGAATCCATGTTCTATCTTTCAAATCGCTCCATGGCCTCTGTACCATCATTTTTCGTCAGCCATCCATACAAATTCCAACATATGTAGTTCCTTGTGTGTACATTATGCTATTTAGATAAAAGCAAGGGAATTTCCAATTGACCTTGAAGCAACACTGCTTAATAAAGGCTAATTAGTTAATTATCTAGTTGTTATCACATTGTTGGGCAAATTAGTTGTCATGTTTGTCAACAAACAAAACTGCTGTTAATTAACTGAGTGCTTGGAATGTCCTATGGGTACATAGGCCTCCCTTAGTCCCTTTGGAGGCTGATCATTTAGTCACTACATTCTTTGCCTGAGTTCATTCCAAGCTCTTCACTTCGTACCTTTGCTTTCAGAAACTTCCTAAATCAACCATTTTTGCTATCCCTTTCACCACTCATTTCATATTGTATTTTCTTTAACATCCGTTCAGTCTTAACAGACAAATGTCCCAACTTACCTGCAAAATTTAGCACTATGAAAAAATATCTGGTGCCAGACCAAACATCTTGAAGAAGATCTAGAGTTGGAGAATGAATTTTAGTTCCAAATCCAGGCACTTTAAGACAATACAATGCTGGAATGATTGAAACTGGGAAATTGCTGAGGTCAGAAATTGAGAGTTATAGGGATGGGTTGAAAACAAAGATTAAGAATTTTGAAATGTATACATTAGACCAGGGGTCGGCAACCTTTTCTGCCAAGGGGCCAGGGCATATGATTGTGTGCAGACGGCGGGCCACATCTATCACATGTACACATGGATCCCGCCCCGGATGGCAGGCAACAAATCGCGTGTTCACATTGATCCCGCCCCTTCGGGGACGCCACGTGGAGCACTGAGCTCAAATAGCACACTCACTCGCCCCCCCGGCCTACTGACAACCCCGATCCCCACAGTGAAGACCAGACACAGAAGGTGCGTGGCCGTGCCAGCGGCTTTGCGCAGGATGCGGTACAGCCAAATCACCTTCCAGGTATCGGAGGCAGAAATAAAATGCTGGGGAAACTCACTCCAGCATTTTTTTTCTACCTTCGATTTTTCCAGCATCTGCAGTTCTTTCTTAAACATTCCAGGTACTGGAGATGACAGAAGTCTGCGGGCCGGAAGATTGAGAGATAAAATATACTTGTATGCTGGATGATTTTGTGTTACGGGCCGGGTTCGGCCCGGGGGCCATAGGTTGCCAACCTCTGCGTTAGACTGTGAGCGCGTGTAGGTCAGCACGCATAAGTGAGCACGATGGTGAGAGTTAAGATGTGGCTGCAGAGTGTTTATGATGGATGATGGTATCAGTAGTATAATCTGTTTCACCAGTAGCTTTGCTGAGGCTGGTGTGAAACACTCATTACTGCTTAGTTGACACTATTTGGTTTTAGTGACTTTATAGTGAAATATATTTTGCAAATCAATTTGTGGTCATAAAGGATGGCATGAAGCAGGCCCATAGAGCTTTAGAATGTGATCAAGGAATAGGCGAAGGAACTAAACATGGTAACTTTGGACCTCTTGGTGTTTAGTTAATGAAATTCTGTTCATTCAGCAGCAATGATATGTGAGGAAGTTAAGGGCCTGTCCCACTTGGCTGTCATTTGCGCGCCATTTACGCGTCCTGCTAGCGTGTGGGTAGCGCGGGACGGGTGCACGGAGGAGTGTGGACTTCGTCCTGAACGAAATCTTCGCGCGCCACCGGCCTGTCGCGTAACTGACGGCCATTTGTTAGTTGTGGAACCTGACGTACTAGATATTGCCTGTACTTATGCACTAAAATGTTGCAATGTTTTCCCAATTGTTGCAAATGAAAATCATTACATTCTAATTCTTTGAATGTCAATGT
This sequence comes from Raja brachyura, assembly GCA_963514005.1. The sequence continues at coordinate 62,625,658 of OY740790.1, read as the reverse complement.
TCAAATTCCTTTCACTTTTTCAAGAATCTGATTCTGAGCATTCCTCCAGTATCAGAACCATATTATAATGCTATTTGTTCTTGGTTCAATGATCCATGGCAGCCAATCTAACAATTTCATTCTGAAATAGTATGATAGGGAGTTTTGAAACTTGACTTAAATTGCTGATCCTTTAGGGTATTGAAGGCCAATTTTATTTGAGGGTAAGATTTTTTTAACTTTACAGGCACCTTTTGTAAATTATAGCCTTTTTGGGCACTGAAGTTGTGTAATGTAGTTTTATCACAAACTAGAAAAATGGTCACCTGGTTGTGCCTGATGCAGTCATGCCCATCCTTTGACTTGGTCTGAATTGTCTGGGATGACATATGTTAGGGCTAGTTCTACATATAGTATGATGATTTCTCATGCCCTAGAGCAAGAACTGGGACATTCAAGAAACAGGTAAGTGAGGTATTGTGATAATAACTGTTAGAAATGTTAAGATGCAAACAAAAAGTCGTGAAATGTACATGAACCATTTTTTGTTTTCTGTGTTCTTGCATGATTGATACAGGGACTTACTGGGATTTAATTAAGTACTTTATTATTTTTAACCTTGAATGTTTTAAATGGATTCCACCAAATACCTGAAGCTAAAGCTGCCAGCAAGAGCTGGTTTTAAGAGGGTGTGGCATTTTACCATTGTGTGGCTCGAATACAAATGTATTTTTATTTCCATCTCAACACCCCCATACCCAGTCTAGTACCATAGAACCTTTAAAACAAAAACCTGAGTGTGAGACCAAGTGATTATTCTGGTCTTTACAGAGTGCTTTTAGAAAAATATATACAGCCACAGAATCATGAAATTTTCACTATAATATTACTTGGGCTGATTTCCCATTGCTCAAGCTGCCTGTTCGTGCTTGGGAGGGGAAGTATTTGGTGTTTAATCCTCATATGTGCCCCATAACAGTAGAAATGGTATTGTTCTTATTGAGCCCTATGTTCAACTATTTTAAATGGCTCAATTGCATCAATGCATTATTGTCTATTAGTCAAGTACTGAAGCCCATGGCTGATTTGCTTTCTGGCCCTGTCCCACGATGCAAGTTAATTCAAGATCTTTCCCGAGTTTTTAAAAAAAAGCAAAACTCGTGGTAAGCACGGAGAATGAACGTAGCGGGTACGTCGGAGCTCGGGGACATCTCTTAGCAGCTCGTAACGCTAACGGCAGGTACTCGGGAAGACTCGCTAACGGCAGGTAAGCACGGAAAGACTCGTGAAGATTTTTCAACGTGTTGAAAAATGGCACGAGAGCCCCGAGTACCGACGAGTGGCCATTACCGTAAATCTCCGACTTCGAATCGGGGCAAACTCGGGAGAGCTCTTTGAATGAACTTGTACAGTGGGACAGGGCTTTAACTTTCTGTTTGTCCTGTCAACCAGATCACTCATCTGTTGAATTATCTCCAGTTTTGTTGCAGTTGAGAACTTGTGAGGATTTCAATTTGATGTGCATGGTGTCCAATCCAGTGGGTCATGATTGTTTCGATCATGTTTCCTTGCAGCAGTGGTGAAGGCTTTTGGCATATTGGCATTCATCAGTCGGGGAATTGAGCATAGAAGTTGGGACATTATGTTACAGTAATGTACCAGTGAGGCTGCACTTGGAGTATTGTGTTCGATTTTGGTCACCCTGCCATTGGAAAGATGCTATTAAGCTGGAAAGAATAGTGAAGAGAAGTTTTATGAGGATGTTGCCAGGACTTGAGGGCTGAGCTAGAGGAAGGGGATGGGCAGGCTAGAACCTTATTCGGGGTAATCTTAAGAATGTCTGTACAATCATTGGGGGAATAGATATGGTGCATGCACAGTCATTCCCTGAGTCGGGTCAAGAACTGTAGAGGGCTTGGATTTAAAGTGAGAGGGGAAAGATTTAATAGGAACCTGAGGGACAACTTTTTCCACACAGGGGATGGTGGGTATATGGAACGAGCTGTCAGTGGCTGGTACAATGACATTGAAACAATATATTTGGACAAGTAGGAAAGGTTGAGGGAAATGGCCAATTGCAGGGAAATGGGAGTACCTTAGAATGGGCATATTGGCTGGCATCGATGAGTTGAGCCAAAGTGCTTGTTTGCATGCTGTATGATTCTATGACTAAGTGTTGCCAATGAATCATCAGAGCCCATAACATTTAAATCCATTATTGTTTTATCTACATAGATTAGATATTATTGTTTATGGAATAGTGATTTATTCCAATGAGATATAATCTCAGAGTGGTCCTCCCTGAATCTTCGTCAACTAGAAAAAGAGACATTGTTTCCGTCTATTGTAATATGGGAACTTAGAGCAATGTTGACCAAGAGAGCAAGACCTTCAGGTGAATGACATGATTGCTGAGAAACAGTTTTGATTAAAAAATGGAAGTGTTTTATATCTGTAAGGATATCGTCCATAAGGTAGCATTCACATGAACTTTGTGTTATAGAGTGATACAGTGTGGAACCGGGCTGTTCGGCCGAACTTGCCCACACCGGCCAACAATGTATCAGCTACACTAGTCCCACTTGCCCGTGCTTGGTCCATATTCCTCAACCTGTCCTATCCATGTACCTGTCTAAATGTTTCTTAAACGATGGGATAGTCCCAGCCTCAACTACCTCATCAGGCAGCTTATTCCATACACCCACCACCCTTTGTGTGAAAAAGTTGCCCCTCGATTCCTATTAAATCTTTTCCCCTTCACGGTGAACCTATGTCTGGTCCTTTGATTCCCCCTACTCTGGGCAAAATAATCTGTGCATTTACCCGATCTATTCCTCTCATGATTTAGAATCTATGATATCTTCCCTCTTTCTCCTGCCCACATTATCTACCTGCAACTTGACCTTCAAGGACCCATGCACCTGTACTCCTAGATTCCTCTACTCTACAACACTACCCAGAGGCCTACCATTTATTGTGTAAGTCCTGCTCTTGTCCGACATCCCAAAATGCAACGCCTCACGCTTTTCTGTATTAAATTCCATCAACCATTCCTCTGCCCACCTGGCTAATCGATCCAGATCCTGCTGCAATCGTTCACAACCATCTTAACTATCTGCAAAACCACTAACTTTTGTAGCATCAGCAAACTTGCTAATCATGCCCTGCATGTTCTCATCCAAATCATTGATGTTCTTGCATGTATTGTGTTTGTGGCAATGTGTTTGTGGCAGATATATTTTTATTTGGCTGATAGCTTGTATAAATATCATTTTTTAATTGAAATGCAAATGTTCTTTGCTTGCATTTCTTGTCACGTTGTAAATATATTGCATTCACATTTTATTTTGTGACTTTAATGTTTGGGAGAAAGAAGCAATTTGTAATTTGTAATTTGTAATGAGAAACAGATTTATGAACTGGAAGTGTTTGCATCTTTTCATAAGTCTGTTTTGGAACTGATTGGATAGCCATGCACCAAGAAAGGTACAGGTAGAGACAACATTATGAAATGAGTAGGAAGGAACTGCAGATGCACATCTGAAGAAGGGTCTTGACCGAAAACGTCGCCCATTTCTTCTCTCCAGAGATGCTGCCCGTCCCGCTGAGTTACTCCACCATTTTGTGTCTATCTTCATTATAAAATAAGTACTAGTGCATGAAATCCACATTTACGAATGTGAGGTTTACTGACTAGTAAAAATTGTTCTCAAACATTTGGCCGAAATAAGAATGCTAAGCAGGATGGAAAACATAAAAAGATGCAACTTTATTATAGATCCCTTCTCATTGCTGTATATTTCTTATTTCAGATTTCAATTCTTCTGCCGTTTACATTTTAATTTTGATTGCACAAAAACTAATATAATTGTTTAACTTTCTCTTTAGCCCTGGACAGTCTCGGCTTTTGCTCGTACATTAGTGAAGTAAAGGAAGTCTTGCAAGAATGCAAAACAGTAGCACTAAAGAGGAGAAAAGCAAGTTCACGACTAGAGAACCTTGGCATACCAGAAGAAGAATTATTGAGGCAGCAACAGGAGCTATTTGCAAAAGTAAGTGACTTATATGAGCATTTAGATGTTGTCATTTATAAAGGGTTATTACTATATTTTGGTTTTAGATCAAGTGTGTGAGTTTTATTGTGATCTTTTAGTAAAGTTATAATAAAATTATATTAAATCCAATAGGGATAGGGCCTTGGGCTTCCCACAGACAGCAAAAAATGCAGATACCTCAAAGGCCCTCTTCTTTGAACCCACGTAAATATAAGTATACCCCATAATGCTCAAAAAGCAATTACATGTGTTAATAAGCACATTATGGGTAAATACCTAAAGGCAATTGATATTAACAAACAGCTTTCATTGAAACTCAAACATGAATCCGTTTTGAAATTTCAAGGTACTGCTGTGTAAATAGATTGCTTTCTATTAGAGCAGTACACAATAAGGAGCCGTTTGACACAAGTGGTCTCAAAACTGCTTGTATACTGTATTTATGCCACACTAATTGGTTCCCCAATGTGCATGTATGTAGATTAGCTGTGGGGAAAAATTAGGATGGGGCTTGTGGCCAACTTCATGAGTGCAAGGATCACAAGTCAGCGGAGGACGAGGCTTGGCATGTATAGCTCAAGGATGAGTTTAGCGATACAGTGCGGAAACGGGCCTGTTGCCCCACCAGTGATCTCCACACACTAACATTATCCCACACACACTAGGGTCAATGTACAATTTTACCAATTAGCCTACAAACCTTTATGTCTTTGGAGTTTGGGAGGAAACCGGAGCACCCGGAGAAAGCCCATGCAGGCCACAGGTAGAACATACAAACACCATTCAGACAGTACCGTAGGCAGGGTCAAACCCGGATCTCTGGCGCTGTGAGGCAACAACTCTACTGCTGCGCCACTGTGCCGCCATGTGAATCTACTGCGGAGCATTATTCTGATTTGAGGTTATTTTTGGTCATGTTTCATTTCACACCACAATGTGAGGTTTTCCACTTTGGTAGCAAAAATAGGATGGAAGATTAATATCTAAATGGTGTCAAGTTGGGGGAAAAGGGAATGGGATCTGGGGGTCCTTGTTCATCAGTCAATGAAAGTAAGCATGCAGGTACAGCAGGCAGTGAAAGCGAATGGCATTTTGGCCTTCATAACAAGAGCAGTTGAGTATAGGAGCAAAGAGGTCCTTCTACAGTTGTACAGGGCCCTAGTGAGACCACACCTGGATAATTGTGTGCAGTTTTGATCTCCAAATTTGAGGAAGGACATTCTTGCTATTGAGGGAGTGCAGCGTAGGTTCACAAGGTTAATCGGGGCTCCCGCTTAATTTTCTTCCCCTGTTGCCAGCCGGGCAACCTTGACAGCTTTTTAGGTTGCCAAATGACAGTTTAGGTGGTCATTGAAGACTGTTTGCATGACACTTGCGATAATGTGCTTGGATGAAGTGCGTAGTTATCAGTCGGAATTATGCTCAATGAAGCATTCACATATTATGTTCAAGAAGGAACTGCAGATGCTGGAAAATCGAAGGTAGACAAAAGTGCTGGAGAAACTTAGCGGGTGCAGCAGCATCTATGGAGCGAAGAAAATAGGCAACGTTTCAGGTTGAACCCCATCCGTCTGAAGAAGGGTTTCGGCCCGAAACGTTGCCTATTTCCTTCGCTCCATAGATGCTGCCGCATCCGCTGAGTTTCTCCAACACTTTTGTCTACATTCACATATTATTTCTGCTTCAAATAACTCACAAACTAAACATATTCACCAATCAAGACATGACATGCAGCAAAATTATAATACAATATCTCAACTCTTTTTACACATTGCAATTAATGCAATTTCTATTAGTTCTTTCTACTTCCAAACAAAAATGTGGTTGGATTATTCAGTGTAGGATCAACCTGTGTCAATAAATCCTGGACCGTGGTAATATATATGCTTTACCATGCACACTACAGTTTGATGCATGTTTTCTGTGAAGGACCGAAAATTACCATGACAAGGCCATAGCATGGGTCGTTATTGCTATTGGCACAGAAACACTCTGGCTTCGCACATAATTTATCCATGCCAAAATATACAGGTTGCAAGGAAATTTCTAAAGGCATTTTATGATAATAGCTGTTAAAACCGACTACACCCATCTGACAAACATTACACTAATTGACAAGACATGACCAAAGGACATAACTACAGCAAATGTTCTTTTGGTAATATGTTTAAAGGTGTCAAAACAAATAATAACATTGGGAATTAAAACACATTTGATTACATAGAAAATAGGTGCAAGAGTAGGCCCTTCGAGCCTGCACCGCCATTCAATATGATCATGGCTGATCATTACATTCCGTTATCAAACATAATCAATGTTCACTCTGAAGACCATGAAGCACAATAGGGTCAGGTGGTGTGTGAATCTGTGTGGCGTGGATAGATGGTGGGGGGGGGGGGGGGGGTGTTGAGAAGGCAATCGGTGTGGAATGATTGGAGTATGTGTTGATTGGAGTATGTAAAATCGTGAGGGTAGAACACGGGGGATGTCAGTGGTGTTGAATGGGGGGGATCAGTACAGGATGGATGGGGGGGGATCAGTATAGGAAGAATGGAGTTTCAGTACAGGATGAATGGGGGTAGACAATGCTGGAGACATTCAGCGGGTGAGGCAGCATCTATGGAGCTAAGGAAATAGGCAACGTTTCGTGTCAAGACCCTTCTTCAGACAGTTCCCCCCATGCTTCTTGAATGGGGGGGGGGGGGGATCAGTATAGGATGAATGGGGAATCAGTACGCAATGAATGGGGGATCAGTACGGGATGAATGAGGGGATCAGTACAAGATGAATAGGGAAACAGTAAAAGATGAATGGGAAGATCACTACAGGATGGATGGGGGGGTTTGGTGCAGGAATGGAAGGTGGGTCAGTACAGGATGAATGGGTGAATCAGTGCAGTATGAATGCGGGGAGCAGTGCAGGATGGATGGGGGGGGGGGGTCAGTACAGGATGAATTGGGGGACCAGTGTAGGATGGGGGGGGGGGGGCAGGAAAATCAATGCGAGGTGGGTAGGGTGATGAATAGATTGGGGGGGGGGCACAGGGGATGTAAATGAGGACTGAATGGGGGTCAGTGCGGGGTGGAGAGGAGGGATCCCAGGATAAGAGAGATGGAAGGGGGGCGTATGAGAGAGAGGGGGGGGGGTGGGGGAGAGGGGGAAGGGACAGAGGAGGTGGGGAGGAAGGAATGTCAGCGCTCCTCGGACAACATCGCCTGCTGCCTTGGCCGTCCCTGTCCAACGCCAAAGTACCGCCGACTCCTCGCCACCGCCTCCCCTCCTCCAGCCAACAGCAAGGTGCGGGGCCGAGCGGTGCCCTATAGATCCTATAGGATCTGTCGTGCAGCTGCTTCATACGGCGGAAGGAGACCTCCCTCCCGGCCTCGGCCCGCGACACGGGTTGATTTGAAAGTGCTGTTCGCGGAATTGCAAGCAGCGATCAGGGCGATAGCAGCCGCTGATGGCAAATCCGCAAAAAGGAGCTTTTAAACAACCCGTCTCGCACGCGGAGGCCGGGAGGGGGTGAGGGAGAGGGAGGCCTCTTTCCACTGGGCGGGGTAAGGGAGGAGGAGGCGGTGGAGCTGGTGTCGTGGCTCATCATTTGCTCCGACCCTTCGTCACCCTGCTCCTAACAAAGATATCTTTGGCTCCTAGTATCTTTGCCTCACAATTAAAGATGCTAGAGGAATACAGCTGCCGCCCACATGAAACGTCAGTTCCTATGCTCCAGAGATGCTGCCTGACCGCGGAGTTACTCCAGTTTTTTGCATCTACCGGTATAAACCAGTATTTGCGTGCCAAGCCAGGCAAAATTACTCGCCGTTTAGGTTGCCCGGGGACACTTTGGGTGGTCAATGGCACCCAGGCAACCGCTAAATTCGAGCCCTGTTAATTCCTGGGATGGCGGGACTGTCATATGCTGAGAGAGTGGAGCGGATGGGCTGTATACTCTGGAATTTAGATGGACGAGTGGGGATCTTATTGAAACATATAAGATTATTAAGGGTTTGGACATGCTAGAGGCAGGAAACATGTTCCCAATGTTGGGGGAGTCCAGAAGCAGGGGCCACAGCTAAAGAATAAGGGGTAAGCTATTTAGAACGGAGTTGAGGAAATACTTTTTCACACTGAGTTGTGAGTGTGGAATTCTCTGCCTCAGAGGGTGGTGGAGGCCGGTTCTCTGGAGACTTGAGAGAGCTAGATAGGGCTCTTGAAGATAGCGGAGTAAGGGGATATGAGGAGAAGGCAGGATCGGGGTACTGATTGTGGATGATCACATTGAATGGCGGTGCTGGCTTGAAGGGCTGAATGACCTACTCCTGCACCTATTGTCTATTGTCACTCAAGATGTTCTAATAGTTCAGACCTTCTGCTTATAATTATTGAGAGCAATGGTGAGCACGGGTGATCGGATCAGTTGTTCCCAATTAGCATGGCAGCTGTAACCAATTAGATGGTTGTACAAAATAGCTAGAACTATAGAGAAAAGGAGCCAGGTAATTAACTTCCATGGACATTCAGATTAATAATGTAATTCTGGAAATGTAATCTGATAAGATTTTGGAGAATTAAATGAAAGAAGCCAATTAATTCAGTTATGGATTTTCTATGAATAGATAGAAAGGAACTCGAGAATTACAAATTTACTTGACTCTACCATCGTTTGGACAGTGTGGTTATGCACTTAATAAAAACTGATTTAAGTTGAGCTCTGCTTGGTTTGCACTTGCCAAACCATTCAATTTTCACACAACACCATGAAGATGACACGGCTACATTGGAGAGATAAGCATCAAAATTGTACTGTGCGCAAATAATTACTGTAACGGGGGATGAGAGAAGATAAAAGCTCTACAATCTAGTCAGAAAGGAAAAACAAATTTGAGTTGTACAAAATGTATTGAAGCCATATCATTTTACTGAACAGTAAATGTCTGAATTATTTTTACTTCTAATAAACACAATAAATCAAATACAGTAAGGAAGCTAGAAGTTAGTTGGATGCATGACCAAAAGCATGTGAGCAATAAATGAAATCTCCTGTGTTCCCAGTGGCCTTCCCCCCCCCCCCCCCCCCTGTAAGAAGTCTGTACCTTTGGCTTAATATATTGAGATAGAATCCCCATGTGCGAGACCTTGGATCACACTTTTAGTGTGTTTTTTTTTATCAGTCTTGCTTCCAATGTGTATCCTGCTTAAAGTAATGTTTTAGTCTTTTAATAGGCGCACCTAGTATCTGTCGCAACATTCCTTGCGTGAATGTATTTCAAGGTACGGTCAGAATTGCTGTTAATTAGCCATAAGAAACCAGGGGAAATCTTGAGTCATCTTGTCCAAACATAAAATGAAAGAATGCTACTCGGGTTGCTTCAATATACCATTGAATCACAAGTGTAGCTATTACCAAAATAAATGTAAACCATAAAACCACATGGGATAGGCCAGGTTTAGAGAGATATGGGCCAAACGCAGGCAGGTGGCACTGGTGTAGATAGGACATATAACCATATAACAATTACAGCACGGAAACAGGCCCTCTCGGCCCTTCCAGTCCGTGCCGACCATTTATTTTCCTCTAGTCCCATCTACCTGCACTCAGACCATACCCCTCCATTCCCTTCCCGTCCATATACCTATCCACTTTACTTTTAAATGTTAAAATCGATCCTGCCTCCACCACTTCTGCTGGAAGCTAATTCCACACAGCCACCACTCTGAGTAAAGAAGTTCCCCCACATGTTACCCCTAAACTTCTGTCCCTTAATTCTCATGTCATGCCCTCTTGTTTGAACCTTCCCTACCCTCAATGGGAAAAGCTTATCCACATCAACTCTGTCTATCCCTTTCATCATTTTAAAGACCTCAATCAAGTCCCCCCCTTAACCTTCTGCGCTCCAAAGAATAAAGACCTAACTTGTTCAACCTTTCTCTGTAACTTAGTTGCTGGAAACCAGGTAACATTGTAGTAAATCTCCTCTGTACTCTCTCTATTTTGTTGACATCCTTCCTATAATTAGGCGACCAAAATTGTACACCATACTCCAGAATTGGTCTCACCAATGCCGTGTACAATTTTAACATTACTTCCCCACTCCTATATTCAATGCTCTGATTTATAAAGGCCAGCACACCAAAAGCTTTCTTTACCACCCTATCTACGTAGCTTTCTTTACCACCCTATCATGTAGGTCGATGTGGGCAAGATGGGCTGGAGGGCCTGTTTCCACGCTGTATGACTCTATGGGTGTGGCAGTCTTGTGGTTAAATTACTCATTTAGCAACCCAAAAGTCAGGATAATCTAACAACATCAGTTAAAATCCTACCATCAAAGTGATTCAACCACTATCCTGCTAACACATCCAAGATTCTTGAAATAAGCTGTTGTTTGTGATGATAGTTGTTTGTAGTGCTTTTAAGGATTTAAAACCTTTTAAGGCCAGAGTTCTGAATCATTAATCTAGAGCCACTGGGATCGTGGGATTTCAATGCATGTAACCTAAAGTTAATCCAGTTTCCGTATTAGTAACCACAAAACTGCTAGATTTATATGAAAACCCAGCTGGTTAATTGATGTTCTTCTGTGAAGGAAATTTGGCTTTTTTAATGCTTTATTTTTTATTTTACTTTTTATTTAATTCTTTATTTCGAACAGAATAAAAGAATAAAAAGCAAGTGTGAAACAGCATACAAAAAACAAAACAATATTTATAAAGTGTCATAAACAATATCTATAAATAAATGAAATCATATGTGTCCGAAACGGAGAAGGAAGAAGCCAAAGCTTATTAATGCCCATCTTATTCAACTGCTTATAATTATGTTATACACATTTAGCAGCTATAAACACCTATTTCCATATGTACAGCAAATTATTTACATTAATACACTAATCAAATATTTACAAAGCCATACAAAAAAGAGAGGGGAAAAAAAAAACCCTCATATACTATACCATACAGTATACTATTTTCATACGGGTCATGTTTGGATTGCCATTTTTATGCTTGATTTTTCTTGCTTCTCAATCTCTGAATTTGGCTGATATATGTAGTTTTCATCCACCTTCTCAAGGCTTCCCCAGAAAGTTGTCCTCCTTTACCAAGTCATGGTTGCACAGAGGTAGAGTGGCCAGACACCCAGGTTCGATCGTGTCTGTACAAAATTTGTACGTTCTTCCTGTGACTGAGTTTTTTTGGCTGATTGATTGGCGTGGCCGCAGGGCCTATTTCTGCACTGTATCTCTAAAGTCTGAGCTGCTTTGGCAAGTTGCATTGAAAGCTTACTTTCAAGCTGCTTTGACAGCCAGGGCAAGGACACAGTGATTTCAGTAAATTGCTTTTCATGCTTTGATTAATTATGGAAAATCCATTCTTTATTAACCCACAAAAGATTTCTTTCCCTGTTTCTTGCTCTTTTCCCCCACGCCACTTTCAAACTTGTCGATCTTGAGTGCTTGTTGGGACTTGCATTTGTATTCATCTGGGTCTCTGTGATGGGCAATAGCCCAAACGACATGACCTTCATACTTGCTCGGTGTGTTCAATGGCCTCCTGTTTCTGCGTTTCTATGAGTCTTTGACCCAGATCATGTAACGAATGGGGCAGTTTTCTAAAAGTACACATTTCTGGTACATAGAAACATAGAAAATAGGTGCAGGAGTAGGCCATTCGGCCCTTTGAGCCTGCATCGCCATTCAATATGATCATGGCTGATCATTCAACTCAGTATCCTGTACCTGCCTTCTCTCCATATCTCCCGATTCCTTTAGCCACAAGAGCCACATCTAACTCCCTCTTAAATATAGCTTATGAACTGGCCTCAACTACCTTATGTGGCAGAGAATTCCAGAGACTCACCATTCTCTGTGTGAAATTTTTTTTCCTCATCTCGGCCCCAAAGGAATTCCTCCTTATCCTTAAACTGTGACCCCTTGTTCTGGACCTCCTCAACATCGGGAACAATCTTCCTGCGTCTAGCCTGTCCAACCCCTTAAGAATTTTGTACGTTTCTATACCTCAATCTTCTTAATTCTAGCGAGTACAAGCCGAGTCTATCCAATCTTTCCTCATATGAAAGTCCTGACATCCCAGGAATCAGTCTGGTGAACCTTCTCTATATCCCCTCTATGGCAAGAATGTCTTTCCTCAGATTTGGAGACCAAAACTGTACGCAATACACCAGGTGTGGTCTCACCAAAACCCTGTACAACTGCAGTACAACCTCCCTGCTCCTATACTCAAATCCTTTTGCTATGAATGCTAACATACCATTCGCTTTCTTCACTGCCTGCTGCACCTGCATGCCTACTTTCAATGACTGGTGTACCATGACACCCAGGTCTCGTTGCATCTCCCCTTTTCCTACTATTCAGATAACAGTCTACCCTCTTGTTTTTGCCACCAAAGTGGATAACCTCACATTTATCCACATTATACTGCATCTGCCATGCATTTGCCCACTCACCCAGCCTATCCAAGTCGCCTTGCAGCCTCCTAGCATCGTCCTCACACCTAACACTGCCCCCCAGCTTCGTGTCATCCGCAAACTTGGAGATGTTGCATTCAATTCCCTCGTCCAAATCATTAATATTGCATTGCAGAGACTTTCTTTAAACCATTCTCGATTCTTGCCAGACAGTTTCCACCTGCAGATGAAATTAAATTTGAAGCAAAATTGAAGAGCAAGTTATATACAGGTGTTTGTAAACATTGCCCTAATATTCATAAATGTAGTTCCCCAATCCCTATTTTGTGCATTTTCCTATCCTGGCCCCTTCTGCCGCCCCATTTCTGCCTGACTGCCCTTGTTGCTTTGTTCCCATATGTATTGAAATCTGATCAGCTGGATCATTGTGGGATTATTACGTTGTCCTTCTGTCAGTGTGACCTTCAGAGTCATTTGGCAGATCACCAGGTTTCTACGACAAGTATTTACAGATGTCCTTTAATCTTCTGGAATTTTTTGAGTATGTGACAAGTAAAAAGGATGAAGGAGAGCCAGTGGATGTAGTGTATCTGGACTTTCAGAAAGCCTTTGATAAGGTCCCACACAGGGGATTAGTGGGCAATATTAGAGTATGTGGTATTGGGGGTAGGGTATTGACAAGGATAGAGAATTGGCTGGCACACAGGGAACAGGAATAAACGGGTCCCTGTCAGAATAGCAGGCAGTGGCGAGTGGAGTGCTGCAAGGCTCGGTGCTGGGGCCGCAACTATTTGCAATATACATTAATGATTTAGATGATGGGATTAAACGTAACACTGGCAAATTTGCAGATGACGAAGCTGGGTGGAGGTTGCAGGGTGACTTGAACAGGTTGAGTGAGTGGGCAGATGCAGTATAATGCAGATACATGTGAGGTGATCCACTTTGGCGGCAAGAACAAGGAGGCAGATTATTATCTCAATGGTGTCAGATTAGGAAAAAGGGAAGTGCAACGAGACCTGTGCAAGACCTGGGTGTCCTTGTACACCAGTCACTGAAAGTAAACATGCAGGTACAGCAGGCAGTGAAGAAAGCTAATGTTGGCCTTCATAACAAGAGGATTTGAGTGCAGGAGTAAAAAGATCCGTCTGCAGTTGTGCAGGGCCCTGGTGAGACCACAGCTGGAGTATTGTGTTTAGTTGTGCTCTCCTAATTTGAGGAAGGACATCCTTGCTATTGAGGCAGTTCAGCGTAGGTTCAGGAGGTTAATTCCCAGGATGGCGGGACTGTCATATGGGGAAAGATTGGAAAGACTAGGCCAGTATTCACTGGAATTTAGAATGAGAAGGACCTTATAGAAACTTATAAAAGGACTGGACAAGCTAAATAGGCTGTGGGCCGAGGTGCTTTTCCGTTTAAATTCGTGACCCAAATCACGTAACTACCTGAATTTTTAACATATTGTGTAAAAATATTATAGAAATCATACCTGAAACTGGTCAAGACCAAAATTTGCACATATTTGAAAAATATGAGAAAAACCTCCAATTTTCTGAGTAGTAATTGTCCTATCAATGCACGTTTGACATTGCGTCGGACGCCAATTGACCAATCACGTGCTTTGTTTCATGGTAGCTAGACAGCGAGCACTCTGGGATCATGGCTGCCTCCTAATTACATCAAAATAATAGCAAGGTTTCGGGAAAAAAAGGGTAATGCTAACCTTGCTGATAATTTTGTTTTACAATTGATTTATCTTTGTAAAGTTATGATGTGAACTGTTAAATAAAAATGTTGAGCTAGGGTTAGGGTCGGTCCATCAGTCGATCAGGCTGGCGGGAGGCCGGTGAGTGCTGTGAAGGGTCAGTCGGGCTGTCAGTAGGCCGGTGGATGCTGTGAAGGGTTGGGGGAAGTCCAGAACCATGGGCCACAGTCTAAGAATAAAGGGGAGGCCATTTAAAACTGAGATGAGAACAACCTTTTCACCCAGAGTTGTGAATTTGTAGAATTCTCAGCCACCGAAGGCAGTGGAGGCCAATTCACTGGATGAATTTAAAAGAGTTAGATAGAGCTCGAGGGGCTAGCGGAATCAAAGAATATGGGGAGAAGGCAGGCACGAGTTGTTGATTGTGGATTAGCCATGAATACAATGAATGGCAGTGAAGGGCCAATTGGCCGCCTCCTGCACCTATTTTCTATGTTTATGTTTCCATGTAATTTTCTTTATTACAGGCCAGACAGCAGCAGGCAGAATTAGCCCAGCAGGAGTGGTTACAGATGCAGCAAGCTGCCCATCAAGCACAGTTAGCAGCATCAGCCACATCCAATCCACTCAATAAAGCAGGATCATCACAAGATGAAGATGAAGAGGATGATGTTTAAATTTAACCAGCAAATTTACTTTTACACAGATGTCCTTTTACCGCACATTAACAGTGACCTGGCCCGTCTGCAACTTTCAGCTTCATTCACAACTTTGCAGGCTGGCTATTGGTGTCAGGGGGTCATTGGGCAAGTTAAAACTGTCATGAGTTTTCATGTGTAACAACCAATCACTTATATGTGGAAATGCAGGGGATTGGAAGTTATTAGAATATTACATTTATACAACGGGCAGCCAGAGATGGGAGCATCAAATCAATGCAGTACTTTAACGCTCCACAGCCTGTTTCTTGCATCTTTCTGAAAATCAGTATTGTTAATGCTCGTGAATCTGAGAATTAATGCTTCAGTTTGTGTAACCGTTTGCTCCCTTACTGTTTAATACCGAAAGCGAATTTATTGTGGCTTATTTAAGTTTGCAATTGAAATGGGTTTTTTTTAATGAGCAACTTGTAACAAGGGTGCAACTGACTTTAAAAAAAAGTTAACCTGCCCTCACAGAATTTTAAAGAGTAACATTATTATTAACTTTGATAAAACCAGATAGCCAGATCTATAGTTGGCTATTTAGTCTTAATTTTACATGGCATATGTCCTTGCTTCATGGTTAGTTTTAACCCCTAGGTGTAATGTAAGTCTATTTCCAGAAGTAAGGGTTGAAAGCAAAACACATTTTTGTTAGCAGTTACAGTACCAAAGAGTGAATTCAGCATTGGAAAAATTGGCACATGAAGTGGGCTCTTCAGGACACCTGTTAACTGCTGCTTAGATGTTTTTGTACTGTAAAGTTTCATGTTCTTTAACAAATATGCATTACTGTTGATGATTTGGGGATTGGCAAATGTCATCTGTGGAAGATTTCATTGTGGAGCAAATGTTTTTTTTTTAAATCTGCATTGCCGGGTTGATTGTGCTGGTTAATACATAACTCTTCCATGGTGCTTATTGTTCTTACATTTTTCATGTGCTGGTTCTCTTAGCAATAAAAAGACAGTTTTTTATTAAAAAAAGTGAAATATTTTGTATTTATTTTGTCTACTTCAAAACTCGGAGGTTATTGTGGAGTGATGTAAAGCGGATGCTTGATGGTCAACATAGACTTGGGCCGATGGTCCTGTTTCTACACAGTATGGCTTTTGCTTTGTCTTCTTCTGAGAGAGCCAACTTATAGTTTAGTGATTTTTGGCCGCTGGAGAAACATAACCAATGGCATACAAATCCTGATTGCTTCTGTAATATTAGCAAAGCATTGATAGAATCGTGTAAAATGTTTTGTACTTTCCTCCTTTACCGTTTATTAGTTAATGTTCAGATTTGTATCCATTTGCACATTTGTTCATTTAGAGCTCTAGTATTTGTGGTGTTTACAACAGGGTTACTGGTGTGGTTGCAAACAATTGCTCCCTTTTATTTTTGTGAAATAATAATTTCAGTTCAAGGATGTAATTTTGTGATTTTTATTTTGTTTCAATATTACCTATACGAACATTTAAAGGCAATCCAATCCCCTTTTTAACATGTGGAATATATTTTGGCGGAGATAGATCTTGCCTCTTGTTGCAGTGAGTTTTGTCAGTTAGTTTCAGTTTTGGAGATACAGCACGGAAACGGGCCCTTTGGCCCACTGAGACCGGACCGCCAGCGATCACTGGTCCAGCAGTTTGATCCTTAGCTCATCCAATGCCATTTCTGACATCCCTTATAAGATACCACTACTCCTCTGGGTATTGAGGAAAGAACTATACCTTTAGACTTGCAGAAAGGATTACGGAAAAATGTAGATACAAGGAACTGCAGATGCTGGTTTATAAAAGACAGTGCTGGAGTAACTCAGCGAGTGAGGCAAGATGACAAGATGGATAGGTTTAAGAAGGAACTGCAGATGCTGTAAAATCGAAGGTAGACAAAAATGCTGGAGAAACACTGCGGGTGAGGCGGCATCTATGGAGCGATGGAAATGGGCAATGTTTCGAGTCGTGACCCTTCTTCAGACCTGAAGATGGATAGGTGATATTTTGGGTTGGAGCCCTTCTTCAGAAGAAGTGATTCTGCCTGACCTGCTGCGTTACTCCAGCACTTTGTCTTTTTTTGTAAGCCGGGACCTGCAGTTCCTTGTATCTACTTCCTCTTCCCTCTGACAAGGGCGGCCACGGTGGCGCAGCGGTAGAGTTGCTGCCTTACAGCGCTTGCAGCGCCAGAGACCTGGGTTCAATCCCGACTACGGGTGCTGTCTGTACGGAGTTTGTACGTTCTCTCCGAGACCTGCGTGGGTTTTCTCCGAGACCTTCGGTTTCCTCCCACACTCCAAAGACCTGCAAGGTCTCTATAGGTTAATTGACTTGGTAAATGTGAAAATTGTCCCGAGAGGGTGCAAGATAGTTTTAATATGCGGGGATCGCAGGTTAGCGGGGACCCGGTGGGCTGAAGGGCCTGTTTCCGTACTGTATCTCTAAAAGTAAAAACTAAAACTTCTTTGTGGATGCAGCACCTGCCCTTTGTCTTCTCCCCATATATCAGGTCTCCAAACCAGTCTTTTTGGTTGAAGTTACAATTTTCTTCTATTATTTATTTGTGAAAGCACTACTTTCAGTTTGGTATGTTCTTTGCTGTTCGTCATGCAGCCGTTACCACACTGGGGAGACCAACTGCATAATGGTAATAGTCTGGTGAAATACCTCCGTTTAATCCATATGCATGCCGGCAAGTTTTTAATTCTGCCTTTAATTTTCTGTGCTTGCCTCTTCACTCACTCAGCGCCAGCGACATCTCCCCAATGGAAGGTTATTGACATGAAAAGGTAATTATATTTCTCCCTCTGTAGATGCTGCCAGACCTGTTGTAATTACATTTTGAAACCTGTTTTTAATTTGAAGAAAAATGTTAAACATTTTGTTTCAGTATGTGATGGAAAGATTTTTAATGGCTATATATTTATGCCATTAACAGGTCTATGGTTAAGTGTTGGAAGGAACTGCAGATGCAGGTTTACACCGAAGATAGACACAAAATGCTGGACTAACTGAGTTAATCCAGCATTTTGTGTCTCTATGGTTAAGTACTTCACTCTGATCTCTCGCACACTGCTTCAATATAGAAAGCTTTGTATCTTTGGTAAAACTCTTTATTTACCAATGCACATGTAAGCTAAAACTAAACCAAATGATTAATTTAATATCTGGACTACACTTCTTCCCACCCTGCTTCCTGTAAGGACTCCATTCCCCTACTCCCATTTCCTCCGTCTACGCCGCATCTGCACCCAGGATGAGGTGTTGCAAACCAGGGCATCGGAGATGTCCTCATTCGTTGGGGAACGGGGGTTCCCCTCTTCTACTATAGATGAGGCTCTCTATACAACACCTCTGCCAGAGTGAGGCCCACCGTAAATTGGAGGAGCAGCAACTCGTACTTCGTTTGGGTAGTTTACACCCCAGCGGTATGCACATTGACTTCTCCAATTTCAAGTAGTCCCTGCTTTCTCCTTCTTTCCCTTCCCCTTCCCAGCTCTCCCTCAGCCCACTGTCTCCGCCTCTTCCTTTCTTCTTCCCGCCCCCCTCACCGCCACATCTGTCTGAAGAAGGCTCTCGACCTGAAACGTCGCCTATTTCCTTCACTCAATAGATGTTGCCTCACCTGCTGTGTTTCTCCAGCACTTTTGTCTACCTTTGATTTTCCATCATCGGCAGTTCCTTCTTAAAAATGTAATAGCCGGGTTCTTTAAGTTGCATTTTAACTTTCAGTTTATTTATATATTTCAGAAGCATGGAGACAACCCTTTAAGAACCCGCTCTCTACCCATGCAAACAATTATCCTTCATACAAACTCTTTTTGGTCTTTAAACCTGAATTTGTTTCCAAATTACATTCTTCTCTCTCTTGCAACATGTTTGTCAGATTTGAACAGTAACCGATTCCCTTCAACTGCCAATGGATCATTGCCACCCTACTAACTCTGCAACCTTTTGATATGGTTCAACCATAGTCAACTGGTGCTTCTCGTTCACCGTTTGACTCGACCATCGCTTGATTTTCCTATTAACAATCAAATTTGCTTAACAATCTAATTCACACACTTTGAAGCTATCCCATCCCAAACACAACCCTTTGTTATCCTCTCAATTGTTGGTTTCCATGTTTCCAACCAAAACCTTGTCATCCTATATTGGCATTTCCATCAACTAAGACCATGTCAGTGGGCATTGGAATAACCTCATCTATCCTAATGTTTTCCTGAATATGTGCGTGTCCACTGAACCATTACAACTGGCTTTGTTTACATTTGGGACACTAGCTTCAGCCTCACGTTTTTCAACCTCTAACCAAATGTGAAATTCTTCCAATGCCACAACCAATCTTTGCTACAATGTCCTTCACTAAAGAGCTCATTATTTCTGTCTCGTTACACAATACCAGATCGGACATAGCCTGCTCCTTGACGGGTTTCTCTACATTGCAGTGGGAAGCAGCCCAGACCACTTTTAACCTGGTCTTGAGATTAATAGAGCAGGGAACAGTACAGCACAGGAAAAGGCTCCTCGCTCTTTGGCCCACAATGTCTGTGCCGCACATGATACCAAGACCAACTCTTACCTGCCTGCACATAATCCATATCCCTCCATTCCATGCATATCCACATGCCTATCGAACATTCTCTTAAATGCCACTCTGGTATCTGTCCGGCAGCATGTAGGTGTTTCAGGTGTACACCCACCTCAGTGTAGTTTTTAAAAAAAAGAAAAGACATGCCCTGTACATCTCCTTCAAAGTTTGTTCCTTCCCCCTTAAAGCTATGCCCTCTAGTATTTGATATTTCCATCCATCTTGGGAAAAAGATTCTGATTGTCTACCCTATCTATGCCAACTCTGCCAATGTTAGCAATCTGATTTGTGTAGTTATAATCGCCCATTATTATTGCAGTACTTTCTTGCATCTTGTCATTAGTCTTGATTTACATTTTGGCCTAGATACAGCAACTAAGACGACCTTTATACCAATCCCACTCGCATCTTCTTGCTCTTACTATTTTGTTTTTCCACCAAAACTGATTCTACATCTTGAGTTTCTGAGTCAATATCCTGAAGATGTTGTGACCTCATTCTTTATTAACAGAACTACTCCACCTTTTCCTGTCCGAAACACCAAATGCCCCCTAATTGTTCGGATCCTGACCATGGTCACCATGTATTTGTTATGGCTGCCAGACTATGCCTATTTGTTTCTAATTTTGCCATCACCTTGTCTATCTTGATATGAATTCCGCATGCATTCAGATAAAAGACGTTTACTTCTATTGTATAATTTTCCTTACTCTGACTGTTTGCTGGGATACCGTTATGCTTGTGTGATCTGCCCATTAGGGTGGTGCAGTGGTAGAGTTACTGCCTCGCAGCACTAGAAAGCCAAGTTTGATCCTTGAGTTTGTTCGTTATCCCTGTCTCCGCATGGATTTGCTCTGGGTGCTTTGGTTTCTTTCCACAATCCAAACATGTATAGGTTTGTAGGTTAATCGGTTTCAGTAAAATTGTAAATTGGCACAAGAGTGTAGGATAGTGCTACTGCATGGGGATGTCTGGTTGGTGCTGACACGGTGGGCCGAAGGGCCTGTTTCCATGCTGTATCTCTAAAGTCATTCTCAAAGTACTTTATCAATACCCCATGTCAATGCTCTTAATGCCATAGTCTTTTTCTTTCATTTTGCCTTCCTCCTTGCCTTTCATGTGTACCCCTTCTTCAACTTCCATTTTGGCTTATTTCCTGATTCTTCCTTTGGGTTCCCATCTCCCTGCCATGCTTGTTTAGAAACATAGAAATTAGGTGCAGGAGTAGGCCATTCGGCCCTTCGAGCCTGCACCGCCATTCAATATGATCATGGCTGATCATCCAACTCAGTATCCCGTACCTGCCGTCTCTCCATACCCTCTGATCCCCTTAGCCACAAGGGCCACATCTAACTCCCTCTTAAATATAGCCAATGAACTGGCCTCAACTACCCTCTGTGGCAGGGAGTTCCAGAGACCCACCACTCTCTGTGTGAAAAAAGTCCTTCTCATCTCGGTCCTAAAGGATTTCCCCCTTATCCTTAAGCTGTGACCCCTTGTCCTGGACCTCCCCAACATCGGGAACAATTTTCCTGCATCTAGCCTGTCCAACCCCTTAAGAATTTTGTGAGTTTCTATAAGATCGCCTCTCAATCTCCTAAATTCGAGAGAGTATAAACCGAGTCTATGCAGTCTTTGTTCATAAGACAGTCCTGACATCCCAGGAATTAGTCTGGTGAACCTTCTCTGCACTCCCTCTATGGCAATAATGTCCTTCCTCAGATTTGGAGACCAGAACTGTACGCAATCCTTCCAATAAGCCCTTCCAATATCCCTATGGTGGATATTGGTCCTTTTCCTGTCATGGTGCAATGCGTCTGGCTTCTAGAAGTCCCACTGACTTGGGAATCGGAAGCCTTCCTTCCCACACTATCTCTTCAGCTATCCCGCACCAATACATTGTTCCCTGAAAGTGGCAACGCAGATAGACAGGGATGCGTCTCGCTGGCTTGCCTTCATCGGTCAGGACACCGAGTACAAAGGTTGTGACATTGTGTTACAACTATTCAAGACATCGATTAGATCACATTTGCAATCTTGTGTGCAGTTCTAGTTGCCTCGCTGTCATGCTGAATAGGGTGCTGTACAAAATTTACAAGGATGTTACTGGATTTGGATGGCATGAGTCAAAAGGAGACTGGATAGGCTGGGACTTTTTTCCTGTGAGTGTATAAGGCTGAGTGATGATCTGATAAATCTATAAAATCATGAGGGGCAGAGATAAGGTGATGGTCACAGTCTTCATCACAGGCTAGGGTAGTCTAAAGCTAGACGGCATGGATTGCAGGTGAGATGAAAAAGATTGAAAGGGTTCCTAAGGGGAAACTTTATCCAGGCAGAAGGTGGTGGGTAGGGGTTTCAAGCTGCCAGAGGAAATGGGAGAGGCAGTTGAATTTATAATGTTTAAAAGACTTTTGGACAAGTACATAGATAGGAATGGTTTGGAGGATGTGGGCCAAATGCAGGCAACTGGGACTGGCTCAGGTGGGCAAATTAATGGTATGAACAGGTTGAGCTAAAGGACCTGTTTCCATGCTGTATCATGCTGTGCGTTCATCTGTTCCATTTTCCTATTTCTATATTCACTGGCACATGGAAGATAGACAGACACAAAAAGCCTTGAAGAAGGGTCTCGACCCGAAACATCACCTATACCTTTTCTCCAGAGATGCTGTCTGACCTGCTGAGTTACTCCAGCTTTTTTGTGTCTGTCTTTGGTTTAATCCAGCATCTGCAGTTCCTTCCTACACATTTCACTGGCACATGGCACCGGTAGTGGTCTGGAGAATGCTACTTTTGAAGAATGGGGAGGTGCGTGAGAGAAGCAGAAAAAAAAAAGTTGCATGAATCCATGTGAGCGGAGGGAAGACGAAGAACATGCTGGAAGTGTTTGACAGGTTGAGCAGCATGTGTGGAAAGAGAAAGTTAACATTTCGGGTGGAAGACCGTTTATTGGAACACACTTCCACTGATCCTGCCTGGTCTGTTATGTGTTTCCAGCATTTTCAGTTTTGGTTTCATTTTCTCTTTTGTTTTTAATCTTTTTTTAAATTATGCAAAATCGATCAACTTCATTGCTTTACCTGCTCCAATTTGTCACATAATCTGTCTCTCTGTCTCTCTGTCTCTCTGTCTCTCTGTCTCTCTGTCTCTCTGTCTCTCTGTCTCTCTGTCTCTCTGTCTCTCTGTCTCTCTGTCTCTCTGTCTCTCTGTCTCTCTGTCTCTCTGTCTCTCTGTCTCTCTGTCTCTCTGTCTCTCTGTCTCTCTGTCTCTCTGTCTCTCTGTCTCTCTGTCTCTCTGTCTCTAGAGAGAGCGCTTCTTAAGTGTCAATTAATGCCTCTTTTGTCTATGCATCTCTAAAATGTGGTTGTTTTTTTATTCAGTGCATTTGTTTTGTTAAATTCACTACGCTCATTGTTATTGCTGCTTTTGTTGGTGAGTTGCTAAAGGCATCAGTTAATCTTTTACTCACTACAAATGCTTCTTTTGCTCAATCTCTAAAGCTCACTGTGCTCTCTGCTCATGGCTAATCCTCAAACAGAGTTCTTTGTTAAAGCCTTCCTACCATTTAAATAGTTGTTAATCAAGCTAAATGTATCACATGTATAACCGTCCGATTAAATGTTAAATATTTTACAACAATTTTCTTGTTATTTCCATTATTAAAGATGATTATCAATCTGTTAAAGAAGGAACTGCAGATGCTGGAGAATCGAGGGTTACACAAAAAGCTGGAGAAACTCAGCGGGTGCAGCAGCATCTAAGGAGCGAAGGAGATAGGCGACGTTTCGGGTCGAGACCCTTCTTCAGACTGAAGAAGGGTCTCGACCCGAAACGTCGCCTATCTCCTTCGCTCCTTAGATGCTGCTGCACCCGCTGAGTTTCTCCAGCTTTTTGTGTAACCCATGATTATCAATCTACCTGGTACTTTCAAACAAACAAATGCCCAAGCATTTTCACCCAGCTAAAAGATTGTGGGTGTTCTAGTCATGGAGTCTTACAGCAGGAAAACGGGCACTTCAGCCCAACTTGCCCACACTGGCCAACTTGTCCCATCTACACTAGTCCCACCTGCCTGTGTTTGGTTCATATCCATCTAAAATCGTACCTGCCTAAATGTTTCGCAACTAAACCTTTAAGTTGCGATATCACCTGCCTCGGCTACCTCCTCCAGCAGCTCATTCCATATATCCATCACCCCTTGTGTGAAACAATTACCCCCCCCCCCCCCTCACCTTAAACCTATGTCCTCTGGTTCTTGATTCCCCTACTCTGGGCAAGAGACCCTGTGCCTCTCTGATATATTCCACTCATGATTTTGTTCTGTGAGCTTGCTCCATATGCTTACCTACTCGTATCTATGATCACCAAAACAATTATTTAAAATATCAAATGATCTACCAAGAAATTATGTTTGTGGAAGAACATTCCAACCTAATCTGCCATTTACTTGCAAATACTACGCATTTGTTAACTACTTGGATCTGGCTCTAATTCTGGGCAATATCTCCTAGGTCAAAGATGGACACGTACTGTTGGTACACAAAAATACTGGAGAAACTCAGCGGGTGAGGCAGCATCTATGGAGCGAAGGAATAGGTGACGTTTCGGATCGAGACCCTTCTTCAGACTGATAAGGGGTGGGGAGTGGGAAGAAGAAAGGAAGAGGCGGAGACAGTAGGTTGTGGGAGAGCTGGGGAGGGGAAGGAGGGAGAAAGCAAGGACTACTTGAAATTGAAGAGAATGTTCATACCGTTGGGGTGTAAACTACCCAAGCGAAATATGGGGAGGTGCTCCTCCAATTTGCAGTGGGACTCACTCTGGCCATGGAGGAAGCCCAGGACAGAAAGGTCGGATTCGGAATGGGAGGGGGAGTTGAAGTGCTGAGCCACCGGGAGATCAGGTTGGTTAATGCGAATGTGAAGAGGTGTTGGGCGAAGCAATCGCCAAGCCTGCGCTTGGTCTCACCGATGTAAAGCAGTTGACACCTAGAGCAGCGGATGCAATAGATGAGGCTGGAGGTGGTGCAGGTGAACCTCTGCCTCGCCTGGAAAGACTGCTTGGGTCCTTGGATGGAGTCGAGGGGGAAAAGTAAAGCGACAAGTGTAACGTTTCCTGGAGGGGGTGGTTTAGGTTGGAAGGGACGAATTGACCAGGGGGTTACGGAGGGAGCGGTCTCTGCGGAAAGCCGAAAGGGGAGGAGATGGGAAGATGTGGCCAGTGGTGGGATCCCGTTGGAGGTGGCGAAAATGGTGGAGGATTAATTGTTGTATGTGACGGCTGGTAGGGTGGAAGGTGTGAACAAGGGGGACTCTGTCCTTGTTTCGCACAGTTCGCATTAACCAACCTGCTCTCCCGGTGGCTCCAACCTTTCTGTCCTGGGCCTCCTCCATGGCCAGAGTGAGTCCCACTGCAAATTGGAGGATCAGCACCTCCTATTTCGCTTGGATAGTTTTTACCCCAGTGGTATGAACATTGACTTTTCCAATTTCAGGTAGTCCTTGCTTTCTCCCTCCTTCCCCTCCCTTTCCCAGCTCTCCCACAGCCCACTGTCCCCGCCTCTTCCTTTCTTCTTCCCACCCCCCCTGCTCCCACATCAGTCTGAAGAAGGGTCTTGTCCCGAAACGTCACCTATTCCTTCGCTCCATAGACGCTGCCTCACCCGCTGAGTTTCTCCAGCATTTTTGTCTACCTTTGATTTTTCCAGCATCTGCAGTTCTTTCTTACACATACTGCTGGAGTAGCTCAGCGGTTCATGCAGCATCTCTGGAGGAAAAGGAAAGGTATTGTTTCGAGTCGAGTCTGAAGAAGGGACCCAACATGAAACGTCTCCTGTGCTTTTCACCCAGAGGTGCCGTCTGACCCGCTGAGTTACTCCATCACTTTGTGTCTATCTTCATTAAATGTTTTCGGGAAATGAAGTTAAATTGTTTGAACAATCATTCCCTGACCCCTATTTTAGACATTTCCTCAAATAATTCAATCCGCTGTGTCGGGCATGATTTACCATGTAAATTCATTCTTTTAACTTTAGAGATAGTGCAGAAACAGACCTCACGGCATACCCAGCCCATGCTGACCAATGATCACCCTGCACGCTAACACTATCCTACACACTAGGGACATTTTTTCCAACTTACAGAAGCAAATTAACCAACAAACCTGTACATCTTTGGAATGTGGGAGGAAACAGGAGAACCTGGATGGAGAAAACCCATGCGGTCACATGGAGAATGTGCAAACTCCGTACAGACAGCACCCCTAGTCAGGATTGAACCCAGTTCTCTGGTGCTGTCCTAGCCCTGTCCCACCGTACCAGTACATTCCAAGAGCTCTCCCAAGTTTAAAAAAAAAATCACTCGTGGTAAGCACTGGGAATGAATGTAGCAGTTACGTCTGAGCTCGGGGACGTCTGTTAGCGCTAAAGGCAGGTACCCGGGAAGACTCGCTAACGGCAGGTAAGTACGGGAAGACTCGTGAAGATTTTTCAACATGATGAAAAATGTCCACGAGAGCCCCGAGTACCGACGAGTGGCCATTACGGTAAATCTCCCAGTTCGAATCAGGGCAAACTCGGGAGAACTCTTGGAATGAACTCGTACCGTGGGACAGGGGTTTAAGGCAGCAACTCCACAGCTGCGCCACTGTGCCACCCCAATCATTCTGATCAACTGAAAATTTCCCGAGTGAATCTTCATCTTGCCTTTTAAAATTCTTGCAATTTCCAAAGGCATAAATACCTGGTTCCCCCACTGGTTGGCACAATTTTCCCATGAGAAGCAATGACTCCCTTGTTGAGCATATTTGCAGCATTATGTTCTGGAGATCTGAATAATTCTAGGCTCTCTCTTAAAGCCTTGAAGTGGAATTCCACTGCAGGAAATAAATTGTGACTTTGTAATTTTCATTTAATGAATATATTTTTAAATAGAATTAAATTGAATTATATATTTTTCCATATACTGTAGTTTAAATAGCAGGAGGGCAGCACTGGAGTGCAGCATTAGAGTTGCTGCCTTACAGCACTAGAGACATGGGTTTGTTCCTGACTGCGTGCTGTCTGACTTGCTGAGTTCTCCCTGTGATTACGTGGGTTTTCTCCGGGTGCTCCGGTTTCCACCCACACTCCAAAGATGTACAGGTTTGGAGGTTAATTGGCTTTGGTAAAATTGTCCTTAGTGTTAGTGTGTGGGGTGATCACATGTACCTCTCGGTGGGTCGAAAGGCTGTTTCCGTGTGTTTCTCTAAATAATGTCTAAAAACAGCTTCACGTTGATGGGTTGTTTAAGAAGGAACTGCAGATGCTGGAAAATTGAAGGTAGACAAAAATGCTGGAGAAACTCAGCGGTGAGGCAGCATCTATGGAGCAAATACTGAAGAAGGATTTCGGCCCGAAATGCTGCCTATTTCCTTCGCTCCATAGATGCTGCCTCACCCGCTGAGTTTCTCCAGCATTTTTGTCTACCTTCATCTTGATAGGTTTTTTGTTTTGAATTAGCCCTCTGTAATTGTTTATGTCTCCTTGTATCATTTTCCAACAGGCCTCTTGTAACAGTTTCCATGCTATAGTCCTTGGATATGGGATTGTTAGTTAGTCCATGAAGAAGGGTCTGAAGAAGGATCTCTACCCGTAACATTGCCTGAGTTCCATCAGCACTTTGTGTTTAACTCAAGATTCCAGCATCCACAGTTCCTTAGAACGTAGAACGATACAGCACAGGAATAGGCCCTTCCGCCCCCAATTTGTTCTCCGAACATGATGCCTAGTTAAATTGATCTCATCTGCAAGGTACATTTTCTCTTCTATTCCCTGCACTTCCATGTACCATTCTAAAAACCTCGTAAATGCCATTATCATATGTGCCTCCACCGCCACCCCACACAATGTGTCCCAAGCCTCCACCACATTTCCTCCAAATCCTCCAAGGCGCAGCTATGGGCACGCGCATGGGCCCCAGCTTTCCCTGCCTCTTTGTAAGGTACGTCGAACAATCCTTGCTCGAGGCGTACCGTGGCCCTATCCCCGAATTCTACCTCCGCTACATTGACGACTGCATTGAAACTACCTCCTGCAGACTCACTGACTTCATCCATTTCACTAACTCTCATCCGGCACTCAAATTCACCTGGACCATTTCCGACATCTCCCTACAGTTTCTAGACCTCACTATCTCCATCGCAGGTAACAGAATACCTACTAAAAACCCACTGACCATAGCTATCTGGACTACACTTCTTCCCACCCTGCTTCCTGTGAGGGCTCTATCCCCCTACTCCCAATTCCTCTGTCTAAGCCACATCTGCACCCAGGATGAGGTGTTGCAAACCAGGGCATCGGAGATGTCCTCATTCTTTAGTGAAACGGGGTTCCCCCTCTTCGACTATAGATGAAGGTCTCACCAGGGTCTCTTCTATATCCAGCAACTCCGTTCTCACTCTCCATTCCCCCCCACTCGTAACAAGGGCAGAGTCCCACCCTACCAGCCATCACATACAACAGATAATCACCCAACATTTTCGCCACCTCCAACGGGATCCCACCACTGGCCACATCTTCCCATTTCCTCCCCTTTCAGTTTCTGCAGAGCCGCTCTCTCCGTAACTCCCTGGTCAATTCATCCCTTCCCACCCAAACCACCCCCTCCCCTGGCACTCTCCCTTGCAACCTCAGGAAATGCTACACTTGTCACTTTACCTTTCCCCCTCGACCCCATTCAAGGACCCAAGCAGTCTTTCCAGGTGAGGTTGAGGTTCACCTGCACCCCCTCCAACCTCATCTATTGCATCCGCTGCTCTAGGTGTCAGCTGCTCTTGATCGGTGAGACCAAGCGCAGGTTTGGCGATTGCTTCGCCCAGCACCTCCGCACAGTTTGCATTAACCAACCTGATCTCCCTGTGGCTCAGCACTTCAACTCCCCCTCACATTCCGAATCCGACCTTTCTGTCCTGGGCCTCCTCCACGGCCAGAGTGAGTCCCACCGCAAATTGGAGGAGCAGCACCTCATATTTCCTTTGGGTAGTTTATACCCCAGCGGTATGAACATTGACTTCTCCAATTTCAGGAAGTCCTTGCTTTCTCCCTCCTTCCCAGCTCTCCCACAGCCCACTGTCCCCGCCTCTTCCTTTCTTCTTCACGCCCCCCCCACCCCCACATCAGTCTGAAGGGTGTCGTCCGGAAACGTCACCTATTCCTTCGCTCCATAGACGCTGCCTCACCCGCTAGAGTTTCTCCAGCATTTTTGTCTACCTTTGATGTTTCCATCATCTCCAGTTATTTCTTAAACAAGCCCCCACCAAAAAATTTTTTAAATCTTGTACAGCACATTTCCATTAAACCTGCTCCTCTCACCTTATCTATGCCCTCTAGTGTTAGACATTTCCACCCTGGGGAAAAAGATTCTGACCGTCTACCCTACACATGCCTCTCATCATTTGATATCCTTTTGTCTCCATTGTTAGCTAAATATTGATATTGGTTTTGTGGGGGGGAAAAAAGACACAAAGTGCTGGAGTAACTCAGCAGGTCGTGCAACACCTCTGAAAAGTGCATGGATAGGTGACAATTCAGTTCAGGACCTATTTTCACCTCGGTCTGAAGAAGGGTCCCGACCAGAAACGTCATCTATCCACATTCTCCAGAGATGCAACCTGACCCACTGAGTTACTCCAATATATTTTGTGTTTTTTTTTGTAAACTAGCATCTGCAATTCCTCATGTCTCGATATTGGTATTGGTTTATCATCATCATGTGTATGAAGATAGTGAAAATACAATCAAACCAGGCAGAAAAGTGAACATGAACTCCACTTGTGCTTTCTGGTGTAAAACTCAGATAGCAGCACTCAAATATGGCTCCAAGAGTACCAGATGCTTAACCAGGTGTTGCTCAACTCAATTGTTTCTGCTTGAGTAGGCAGTTAATACAGAAGGTTCATAAACCTATTGAGATTATAACTTTTCCCTACACGGTATATAAAGTAAAGGCTTCTTGCAGGGATTACTCTTTCATTTGAATCTCGTTTTATAAAGTAAAGCCAGTTTTCAGATGCAAATGTTGATTTTTTTAAAAATTCCTTACAAGTTCATTTAGGAACATCGGGAATAAAATGTCACGTGACACATTCCGAGAGAACTCATTTGTTGAAAATTACTGAATGGGATAACTATATTTTAAAATTACAATTGTCTGAAGAAGGTTCACGACCCAAAACATCAGCCATCCTTTTTCCCCAACAGATGCTGCCTGACCCGTTGAGTTACTCCAGCACTTTGTGTCCATATCTGGTACAAACTAGTATCTGCAATTCTTGTTTCTACATTACAGACAGCACAATAGTGA
Organism: Raja brachyura; assembly: GCA_963514005.1. The sequence goes on along the minus strand of OY740790.1, from coordinate 62,595,878 downwards.
GTTGTGAATCATACAGTGCAAGCAATCATCAGATGTGATTCACTGCCCATTGGTAAAATAACTGAACCTAACTATGCATAAGAGCCCAGTAGCTAAAGATGGGAGTTAATCGAATTGAAGGGAAATTAAATCTTCAATTTCAAATGTTAACTCATTTTCTCTTCCACACGTGCTGTGATCTATTGATGTGTTCAGGATTTTTTGGTTATTGTTCAAATTTCTAGCATCTGGATTCTTATTTGATTTTCATGCCAAGTTGACAATAGGTGCAGAAGGAGGCCATTCGGCCCGTCGAGCCATTCAATGTGATCATGGCTGTTCATCCCCAATCAGTACCCCATTCCTGCCTTCTCCCCATATCCCCTGACTCTGCTATCTTTAAGAGCCCTATCTAGCTCCCTCTTGAAAGTATCCAGAGAACTGGCCTCCACTGCCCTCTGAGGCAGAGAATTCCACAGACTCACAACTCTCTGTGAGAAAAAGTGTTTCCTCGTCTCCATTCTAAATGGCTTAATCCTTATTCTTAAATACTGATGAATTAACTCGCTGTCTTGCACACCTTAGCTATCATTAGTCTTCCTCAGCAGCTCAATTTCCATGCCAGTATATTCTCCCAATTCCATGTCTTCTAATTGTGTTCAATAACCTTGTGTGTAGCACCTTGTCAATGTTTTTCAGAAACTCCAAATGCATATCCTGGACGAGCTCCATATTTAATTTATTAGGGCGGCAAGGTGGCAGCGTTCCTGCCTTACAGCGCCGGTGACCCAGGTTCAATCCTGACTAATGAGTGGTGTCTGTACGGAGTTTGTCTGTTCTCCCTGTGACTCTGTTGGTTTTCTTCGGGAGCTCCGGTTTCCTCCCACTCTCCAAAGACATACAGGCTTGTCGGCTAATTGGCTTGGTATAATTGTAAATTGTCTCTAGTGTGTGTACGATAGTGTTAGTAATGCGGTGATCGCTGGTCGGTGTGGACTTGGTGGGCCAAAGAGCCTGCTCCCGTGCTGTATCTCGAAACTAAACATATAAAGCACTAGTTTCCCCTTCATTGATTTTGCTCGTTGCAATCTCAAAACCAATGATTTGTCAAGCATGATTTCCCTTTTGTATGTCCATGTTGACCCTGCCCAATCTTATTATTCCAAAAAAATGCTATTAAGTATTAATATTAAGTATTAAGTATTAAAAACGAAACACTTGCCCATTATGAATTGATACATTTTTCACTCTAAAGACTATACTTAATGCCTATTTATCAGTTTGAGCAAAGTTTTTCTCATATTATATCAATGTATGTTTCTGAACCAATTTCTGTTTACAGAATAGGTTTCCCGTGCTCCTGTGTGGCATTATTTTGTGTTGATGCAATATCACCATTCCCATTAATTTCCCCAGTTATTTGCTCTGTGCGTTTCTATATGTTCTAAGCAAAAACTGAAATAACCAATCATAAACACCAAGACTTCTAATGTAGCCATCTTCACTTTGAGCAGTCATTTTGTTGTCTACTCCTGATGCCTTTCTTACCAAACAGATAATATTATACATGTCCCAACGTGCCAATACCTAGTTTAATGGCTGCACCCTCTGACTATTTAAACTAACCATGCCCACTTTGAATGATTCCGCACTGTTCATCTGACTTCTCTCACCTCTTGGATAATATACTTAAAATTTCCCTACCAAATAGATAATTCATATTTCACCTATTATGCTCCATTCATCAGATTTTTGCCCACTCATTTAACCTTAGAAAATCTCTTTGTAGCCTTTTTACATTCTCGTCATAGGTTTATTTCCAACTTACCATTGAACGTCAACAATGGTGTGCTTTTGCTCAGGTAAAATCCAAAATAAAGTCAGTTTGGGCCAGTTCTGCAAGATATTATGGCAGTAGCATGTAGATAGAAAACAAAGCACAGGTTTTCAGTACACACCGTTGGCAGTGTGGGTCTTTATTTTACAAAAATACACTGCGTATACTTACACGTGTTCACAAGACTTGTAAGATAATGAATATATCAAATGACACATCACATCATTCTGGTACTTATTTACAGTTACCATACTATAATATACACTTATTACAAGTTCCTTTTGGGCATTGCATAAAATAAAACAAGTCAAACATTTAGATAAATTTGCAACTTGGACATAAAAGGGGAAAACATCGCACTGGTGCAATAATAATATTTTCAAGCTTAATTTTAACCACTTGTTTGGTGAAGAGAAGAACATTATATGTACAATGAAATAGGCCCAGAAATGTTAACTGTTCCTCTCTCCAGAGATGACACCAAACTTGCTGAGTTTTTACAATACTCTTTTGATATTGTTTCAGTACAGGAAAATAATCACTGGCCGTTTTCTGTAAATGACAAATGTTTCTTTAACAATTTTGCATTCAACTTGTATTTAAAGTAATACAAATTATGATTGAAGATGAAGGAAATTCCTCTTTGTCATTCATGTGAAACTTCCATTTTAATTTTTAAACGTTTGAAAGTACAAAGCAATTGGACGCTTGCATTTTTGTAAACCAATACTCAGAATAAATAAAGTGATGGTTTTGCTAAAGAATGTTGGAGTTGGTACTGTATTTGTAGATCCACTAGATGGACACCATGCTTTCTGTTAAAAGTGCCCTATGCACACATGGGCAGAACTAGAAGAGTGATAAGCAATGGATCCAAATACAACATAAATGCAAAAAAACAGAGAATTAGTTGTGTAAAAGCAACAAATTCCAGCAACTGTAAAATTGATGTGAATCTATCTATACTATTACTGAAACTCTCATCTTGACCACCTCTGGTTTGCTTTTTTTTAAAAAATGTGCACAAAAATGGTACCCTATATCGCTGGGATTTTGTCCGCCACCTTACTCATTGTTCTCCTCTGCTCCAAGCGCACCAGGTTTTGTTCCGATCGGTGGAAAAGGACAAAAGTTGTGAAGGTTTAAAAAAATTATGAGATCAGCAGATCGGTCTTCACACCTATCAGTCACCATGAAGGTAATGCCCCTTCCGGGCGAGGAGAAAAAAAACCCGGAGGCGGGGCTGAGTCGGCAAGCCGTGTGGAGATGGGGGAAGCCGCTGTGTGGAGTCTGGTGAATCCACTGTGTGGAATAGCGCAAGCCGCTGAGGGGAGATGCTGTGTAGTGCCGTGGCCGCTGAGTGGAGTCCCTCCCCTCCCCACACACCTTTACCCCTCCCCCGTTCCTCCCCCCCACTCCCCCCTCCCCCTCACCCCCCAGCAGTCCAGAAGCCGTGGGCCAGTGAACTGTGAGTCCAGATGCCGTGGGCCAGTGAACTGTGAGTCCAGGAGCCATGGGCCAGTAAACTGAGTCCAGATGCCGTGGGCCAGTGAACTGTGAGTCCAGAAGCCGTGCGCCAGTGAACTGTCCCCCTCCCCCAGCTACAGAGCGCTCCCGCCGGCCCCCACCTGCGGCCTCCTCGTCCCCAGTAGCAGGACAAGCCCAAGAATCCATCCAGCCCACAATGTCCATACTAGCACTCTGGAAACCAGTCCCTTCGGCCCGCAACACCCATACTAACCTTCTGGAAAGCACCCCTCCCCCCACTGGCCACCACCTGAAGCCCTCTCACTCCCGCAACAGCAGGATGCTCCCCCGCCGCATGAAGCCGGCCCTGGCCCCTACAGCAGGATGCTTCCCCCCCCCCCCCCCCCCCACCGGCCCCCGCCTGAAGCTGTCCCCGTCCCCAGCTGCAGGATGCTCCCTACTGGGCCCCTCCTGAAGCCGGTGGGGAGCAGCAGGTCACCACAGCAATCGGCCAACAATGGTAGCATTTGGTCATGGCAGTGATAGGCCACGGCTCCCTTATACCCCCCCCCCCCCCCCCGCGCCGGGGGTCGGTGGGGAGCAGCAGCGATGTGGCAGTGGTAGGCCACAGCACCGCTCCCCCTCTCCCCCCCGACAGCCCCTGCCTGAAGCTGCAACGCTCCCCACCCCCCCCACTGGCCCCCGACAGAAACCGCCTCCTCCCCGGCTGCAGAATGCTCCTCCCCCCCCACTCCCACCAGCCCCCGCCTAAAGCCGTCCGCTTCCCACATCTGCAGAACGCAACAAGAGATGCAACAAGAAAGAATGCACTGAATAAATCTCATCTTTAACGTTTAAATTGTTGTTATATTTTAAGAGTTATTCACATTTTAAGCTTTAATAAATGCCTTTACCTGCGTGTTGTACGTCACAATGGGAACCCAATGACCGGGAATGGCTGCGCCGCCGGAGAGCCGCTAAGCGTGGATGGGGGGAGTTGAGGGGGGAGGGGGGGGGATGGAGTGAGTGCAGGAAGGTCCCTGACAACCCTGCCTAAAGTTGTACCCCCTCCCCCAGCTGCAGGACGCTCCTTCCCACCCCCAGTCTGCGACAGCCCCCTCCTGAAGCCGTCCCCCTCCCCTGCGACAGTACGCTCCACCCAGCGGCCCCTGCCTGAAGCCGGCCTGTCCCCAGCTACAGGACCCTCTTCTCCCCCCCCCCCCCCCCCCCCCGCAGCAGGCCACGGCAGTGATAGGCCACGACAGCGGTAGGCCACGGCAGTGCTCCCACCCTGACGCCGACCCCTTCCCCGGCTGCAGAACGCAACAAGAGACGCAAGAAGAAAGAATGGACTGAGTAAATCTCCTCTTTAACGTTTAAATTGTTCATAGTTAAATAAATCCCTTTTCCACTTGCCGTGCCCGCCCGCTGCACCTGTGCAGTAATACCTGCGTGTTCTACGTCACAATGGAAACCCAATAGGTGGGAATGGCTGCGCTGCCGGAGAGCCACTAAGAGTGGATGGGAGGGGGGGATTGTGTGGGGGGGGGGTGAGAAGGGCAAGGGGCAGAGTGAGAGGGGTGAGGGGAGGAGGGGGAGAATGGGACCCAACGTATCCCACTTAGTCTAGTGGTTTATTAAAATAAGTAATTCAATTTTGCTATATATATATGGATGGACAGTACGTTAAAATTACAATCCTAATCTGCCAAATATGGTTTTCAAAAACAAGAAAGCATAAGCGGTATGAAAATACTGCTAGGCTCCACACATATAACAGATCTAATTTATGTTGATTACATCCTCTTCTACCTCCTTCTGATCGAAACGTTGATTTTACAATATTTACGCTTTGTTTTGTGGTTAAGTAATTTTACTCAGTTTTGTTTAGGAAGGTGGCGTATGTGCATTTAGTGCCATTTTATTAACTCACTCAGATGGTTTATGTTTCCTATTTTCTTAACAGCCTGTTACAAATTTTGTTCGGCAGCCACCAATTTCGTCCCTTTCCCTGGGATTAAAGCTGAGTCCGTTCACCACGTTGGTTCTTGTTTTCCAGTAAGAACCGGAAACCATGCGTTCAGCTTCACCTTCCCCAACATTGAGCCTGGCCCTGTCCAGGCTCAAATTGTCTGCTGCTGAAACCATCTACTGCATCCTTGTACCCTCCAGAACCAATCCTAATTTTATCCTGACCGCTCACCTATTCTCCGTTCTATCAAAAAAAAACTCTGCTGCCCTGATTTTAACTCGTAGCAAGTCCTATCAACCAATCACTTGCTGGATTACTATGGGTCCAGGTCTAGATATAGAAATCGAACATAGGGCAATACAGCACAGGAACAGGCCTTTCAGCCCACAATGCTGAACATGATGTGAATAGCTACTCGTCTGCCTGCATGAGACATACCCTCCACTCCTTGCATGTCCATATGTTTATTCAAAAACCTCTTGAATGCTATTATCGTATATGTCTCCCCCACGACCCACGGCAGTGTGTTGCAGGCTCTCACCACCCAATGTTTAAAAAGAAAATTGCCTTTCCACAGATCTCCTTTAAATTTTGCCCCTCTCACCTTAAAGCTATGCCCTCCAGTATTTGATTTTTTCCACCTCTACTCTGAAACTCAATTGCAGCAAAAACAATCCCAGTCTGTCCAACCTCTCCCTGCAGCTAATAACCCCGAATCCCAGGCTTTATTCTGGCAAACCTCCTCTGCACCCCTTCCCAAGCCTCTAATATCTCGATTTTAAAATGATTCTGGTTTCAAATATTGCCAGGCCCTTACTTTTCTCTAATTGATTCAGCGGTTACACCAACCAAGATATCTACCTTTCTCCAACTCTGGACTCTTACTTCAACTTCAATTATTTTACCCCGTTGGGTCCCAGTAACACGGGAAGCCTGGTCCCCTAACGCAATATTCCACCACTCCCCCATAGCCCCTAACTGCGCAGGTTCGGTTCATTTTGCCTCACCCCCCAGCACTCCCTCCCCTCTTCATCCTCTTCCTTCCCTCCTTCACCTCCTTTCCCCTAACCTCAGTCACTCCTTCTCTCCGTAACTCATCTCCCCTTCCTACTCCCTCCTATCCCTCTATCCCCCACTCCTCACCTCCCCTATGTCCCCCCCCACTATCACTGCTGACCTCCCCCACTGCCCTCCTCGTCTTCTATTCCCTACTCCCTACCTCCCCTTCCTCTCCATTCCCTCACCTCCCCCTCCCACTCCCTTCCTCTCCTTTCCCCTACCCTCAGTCACTCCCTCCCTCTCTCCTCCCTACCCCCCTCCTATTCCTCTATCGCCCACCACCCCCACTCCTCACCTCCCCTATCACCACCACCCCCCCCCCCCTCCTCACCTTGCCCATTTTCTCCCTCTCCCTCCTTGCCCCCTCCTCTCCCTCAATCCCCCCCTTCTCCCTCCTTACCTCCCCGGGATCTTGAGGTTGTTGGAGTCGGCCTGGCTCTGGGGAATGCAGCTCTGCTCCTTCATCTTTATTCTCCCCACCGGTTAGTGACAGAGGACCTAGTCATTCACTGTGGCGATTGTGTGCCGGAAATGGCGTTGCCGTCCCGGGTGACGGAGAGGAGAGAAGACCAATCTGCATGGCGGTGACTGCCAGGAAAGGAGAACAATCTGAGCATACGTGGATTTAAAGATTTTTTAACCTTAATAACTTTTAAACTATACCATCGATCGGAACAAAACTTGTTGCACTTGAGCACAGCAGAATGGTGAGTAAGGTGGTGAAAAACTGTAACGATATCGTGTGCCATTTTTGCACAAATGGAAAACCCCGCAAACCGGAAGAGCACAAGATCAGAGGATTAGTTAGACACTGAGATTGTTATCTTGTGCCTTAATTTCTCTTCACATTCCATCATTCCTAATTGTGTTTGGCACTGAAGGCATGTCAGGTACATTTAGGGTAGTACATATCTGCAGATTGTTGTTGTTATCATGTTCCTGTTTTACCCTTTTACAGACTTTTCAAAAAAATATCGCGGAACTTAAATACCTTGACTTCCTCTCTGCGGCAGCCAACAGCATTTCTGTCCACTTCTCGATTTGATGCGGTTCTACATTTGAAATTACATTTTGAATGTTGATGGATCTGTTACACAAATTTAGCGATTTATTTTATCAATTGTCACACCTTGCCCTGATATAGCTGAACTCGGTCTACTCAATCAACGGTTGCATCATGGTCCTAAACACTAAGAAACTCTATGACCTAGATTACGTAATAGTTAGTTTATCACATTGGAGATCTCAAGCCCACAGATTAACAAGATTTAGAAATATTTACTGCTTATTATGTGCCAATATAATTCTCAATTAAGCCAATTGTGTGAGGCAAGACTCAATTATTTCCAAGGAGGATTACTGATACTTTTTTTGAATGTAGAAGGCCATTCAGTCCATCTCAGATGCTACCCTCAGCAATTCCGTTGATTTTTTTTTCAATTGGTTCCCTGAAATAAATTTTCTCTCAGATGCCCAATGACTCCACCCTGTCTTACTACTTACCGGTACCTATTTTATCATAACAAATTAACCTCCAAAATAGAATATCTTTGGAAAGATGCGAGGAAACCAGAGCACCTAAGAAATCCACAAGGAGACCCAAAGTGCTGGAGTAACTCAGCAGGTCAGGTGACATCTCTGTATTTTTCAATATTTTTAACCACCAATTGCAATGGTTTAAGATTTCACCTCTTAAAGCAAAATGTTGAAGCTGTGTACTGTATGAATCACATTATTTGTTGGGCTTCTAAACAAAACCTGAAATGATTAGAGGTGTTCAAAATGATATTAAAAAGGATCCTGATAGACCAGAGAAGTTTCAGCATTTTCAGTATGAATTATAAACAATAATTGTTTGTCACACTCAGTTAGAATACACCTGCAAGTGCACAGTGCCAATTGCCAGTCTCACATTGCTTGCAGAACAGGATCTTTACAGCCAGATTCTGTTGGTTACTTGAATGTTATGAAACCTCTATTACAGGGACTCATTCATTTGAAACATTAAACCACATTGAGTGCAGAAATCATGGGTTCCGTCTGCAACTTGATGCGACAATAATGTCAAATCATGAATGTATGCAAGTAAGAATCTTATTGTTCCATTTCAAGACATAGGACAATAAAACACTATTGACTCGTATTGACTGAGACTGAGACTGACTCTTTTCCCCCTCCCTAACCTTTACACATCCCCAATTATTTCCATTCGTCACTTTAGTTTCATGTATTTTGTGTCTTTATGACTGTTGGCAGATCAATTTTCCTCCTGGGATAAATAAAGTTCTAGCATATACTTATGTTTTGTAGTATGCTGCTGATGCGGGAATATTGAGAAACACAATCGATTTCTACATTTCTAACAAATCATCGTGTCATGAAGTATTTTACTCTGCAGTGATTCCCAAATTTAATATTTCAATTGAGAAGCATCACGATCAACCTGACTTGGAAGTTGCTGATTTTCTTCAGTACTGAACACAAATCAACATGTGTCAGTAGTTCAATCTTCTCTGTCACAAAAAGTCACTGCTTCACTTTCAGTCAGAGGTGGAACTCAACATAATCGAGGATTTTAGCTTTCACTGAGGTCTGCCTCTGGTAACGAAATCAAACGCAGAAAATGATGTAAGCTGGGCAACATCTCCTGAGACAGAATCTGAAAGAAACTGCCTTTCTGTCTTTAGTCAATCTGGAGATTTCAGCTTTTGCAAAATTAAGGAAGAGATGGACTGGAATGAATGATATATTGCATGAATGTTTATCGCAGGTCTGTCTATTCTGTGTTTTGCAATCAATATCATTCCAAATGATAAGAGAATGATTTACTTTGTATATTTCCCCTTTCAAGTACCTACTGTACTTTTACCAAGAGACACGGTGTTCACTTTTACCCCCTCTAACCTGTATTTATCATTTTGCATTTGTTCCAAAGCAATGCCATATAGGGAAAAGTGGAATAATTTATTGCGAATATTATAATGTAGTTTATGACAAAAATTGTAATCGCTATCATTCAGTTCTCTGCAAAATGCTGGACTATTTGAACACTTTACTATACCGAGTGTCTCGATCCAAAACGTCACCCGTTCCTTCTCTCCAGAGATACTGCCTGAATTACTCCAACATTTTGTGTCTATCTTTGGTGTAAACCAGCATTTGCAGTTCCTTGCGTTTACGTTTAGTTTAAACTAGACTAAGTGGAACCCGTTGGGTCCCTGTCACACGGGAGGCCTGGTCCCCCAACGCAATATTCTACCACTCACCCATAGCCCCCAACTGCCGCAGCCGACGGGTAGTGGGGAAAATGCTAGAGTCAGTTATTAAAGATGGGATAGCAGCACATTTGGAAAGTCGTGAAATAATTGGACAAAGTCAGCATGGATTTATGAAAGGTAAATCATGTCTGACGAATCATAGAATTTTTCGAGGATGTAACTGGTAGAGTGGATAAGGGAGAACCTGTGGATGTGTTATATCTGGACTTTCAGAAGGCTTTCAACAAGGTCCCACATAAGAGATTAGCATACAAACTTAAAGCACACGGTATTGGTGGTTCAGTATTGATGTGGATAGAGAACTGGCTGGCAGACAGGAAGCAAAGGGTAGGAGTAAACGGGTCATTTTCAGAATGGCAGGCAGTGACTAGTGGGGTACCGCAAGGCGCAGTGCTGGGACCCCAGCTATTTACAATATATATTAATGATCTGGATGAGGGAATTGAATGCAACATCTGCAAGTTTGCGGATGACACGAAGCTGGGGGGCAGTGTTAGCTGTGAGGAGGATGTTAGGAGGCTGCAAGGTGACTTGGATAGGTTGGGTGAGTAGGAAAATGCATGGCAGATGCAGTATAATGTGGATAAATGTGAGGTTATCCACTTTGGCGGCAAAAACAGGAGGGTAGACTATTATCTGAATGGTGGCCGATTAGGAAAAGGGGAGATGCAACGAGACCTGGGTATCATGGTACACCAGTCATTGAAAGTAGGCATGCAGGTGCAGCAGGCTGTGAAGAAAGCGAATGGTATGTTAGCATTCATAACAAAAGGATTTGAGTACAAGAGCAGGGAGGTTCTACTGCAGTTGTACGGGGTCTTGGTGAGGCCACACCTGGAGTATTGCGTACAGTTTTGGTCTCCTTATCTGAGGAAAGACATCCTTGCCATACAGGGAGTACAGAGAAGGTTCACCAGACTGATTCCTAGGATAGCAGGACTTCCATATGAAGAAAGACTGGATAGACTCGGCTTGTACTCGCTGGAATTTAGGAGATTGAGGGGGCATCTTATAGAGACTTACAAAATTCTTAAGAGGTTGGACAGGCTAGATGCAGGAAGATTGTTCCCAATGTTGGGGAACTCCAGAACAAGGAGTCACAGTTTAAGGATAAGGGGGAAGTCTTTTAGGACCGAGATGAGAAGATCATTTTTCACACAGAGAGATGCAAGATCCAAGATACATTTATTTGTCACATGTGCCAATTGGCACAGTGAGATGAAATCACCATGCAGCCATACAGTAAAAATAAAGAACACACATAGAGTTGATAGAATTTGATATAAAACATCCCCCCCCACAGCAGGATCAAAATTTCCTACTGTGAGGGAAGGCACCAAAGTCAGTCTCTTCCCCTGAAGTTCCCCACTGTTCACCCGTGGTCGGGGCCTCCCCGAGCCCTCCGCAGTCGCCGCTCCGGGCAGCCCGATGTAGAGGCCCCCTCACCGAGGTGATGTAAGTCCGACGTCGGGGCTGGGGGATGTCCTCAGCGGCCTGGACCCCGAGTCGGCCCCCTCCTAACGGAGTCCGCGGCTCCCAAAGTCCACAGGGTGCGCCGGGTGGAGATGCAACGCTGGAGGCCCTCGGCAAAGGGCCCCAGGACTCCATGAAGTTGTTCAGCGCCGCCCGCGTTGGAAGCTCTCCCCAAACCAGAGCTCCACGATGTTGGAGCAGCGGCCCAACGCTGCGGAGCTCCAAAAGGCGACCCAGGTAGGCATCGCCCGCTCCGCGGTGACTCCAGCGCCGCCGCTATTGCAGCTCTGGTCCGGTTCCCGGTCCCTGGCAGGAAAGGCCGCTCCGATCCAGGAGGTAGGGCGTGAAGTGGGGGGGGCGAGGACGCAACTCGGAGAAATTGTCGCGTCCCCGCCAGGAAGTGACTGGGAAACAGTTTCCCCCTTACCCCGCTCCCCTCCCCCACATATAAAAGTTAAAGATTCCCCCTAAATTCCACAGACAGGGAAAATCGATCCATGTCGGGCGATTTCGTTGCGGAAGAAAAATCGCTCCGACATTTCATAGGGGAGAAAAAAAGGTACACAGCTTATTTTTATATTAAAAGTTGTTTTTTATGGAGGCTTTAATCACATTTTCATCATGCGAAATGGGGTCCAAAAAAATGTATGAACCAACAGTATTTTTCCTCCCGACTTCACCGCAAACTGCAACGTTCCAATCCACCGCATTCCACTAAAACCCACTCGCTAGTTGATTTAAATGGCCATTAATTTACAGGCATTAAACACTAAATTCCTTCCATTTGGCCTAGAAATTCATGAAAATGAGATTTAAAAATTATGTTATATTGTGGATTATTGTGTGAATATTATTTGGACACTTAGGCAATTTTAAAGTTTATCTTTTCTTAAGAAATTGATAGATGTTTAGATCTACTCATTGAATTTTGTAATTAGCTACAATTAGATAACTAACTAATTATATGTTTTAATTTCAGGTCATCCAAGTAAGATTGTTTCATATTTGTTTCAGAATGCTTCAATCTATAATAACTGAAAATTTCATTGAGTTCTCTTAATTTTTAAGAAAGTTATGGGCTTTTAACTGTTCTAGATCACAACTTTTGAGTTAAATCAATTGAAAGGCAATGGGGAACAAGATGCTAACTTCCGAGTATGAAAATGGCCATAACTTTCTTAATACTGAAGATATGAAGGTGATTTAGGTGTCAAATTAAACTTCTTTTTATGCTTTATCTGATGGGATAAATTGCAGACTTGATTTTTAAAATCTCAAAATTTTGTAACATTGCTAAAAGAGGTGCAACAGAATAGATGAAAGAATGGAAATAGATGGGATTTAAGAACTGCAGATGCTGGACACCCTTGGCAAGTTGGCACCCGTGTGGCCCCGTGAGTCATTGTGTGCGGAGTGAATGAATGCTGGATGTACTCACCCTGTTGTGTTGAGTCAATATACCTGTGTTGCGCCAGGATCCTGGGCCCGCAGCCTCCCTCCGCTCCCATTCCCGGGGCCGCCAGGAGTCCTCCAGCATCCCGGCTTCCACCGCGAATGTGAATGAAGCGTTCGCCTGGAGAGGAGAGGACAAGACGACGGCGGCGGCGGCGGCACTGAGTGACGGACTGAGTGACTGACGGACTGAGTGACTGACGGGGGCGAGTCTGTCTCCCAGCGCACACGTCCTGACCTGAGGCGGGGAAAGCAGCCAGCCACAGCCGGGAGGGGGTGGGGACCGACCGACAGCTTTGCTTCTCGCTGACGGTAACGAGCAGCCGGAGCCATGCACTGGGGCGCGGAACTTTGGGTGAGTGAGTGAGTGAGGGGATTATTTATTGTTATTTGTGTTTCGCCGGCAGCGGGGGCCGAGGCGACGGCGGCGGCGTCGTCTAGAGCTGGTTGGCAGGGCGATGGCTTTCACATGCAGCCAGCTCTCCCCTCCTCGCCTCTCCTCTCCTCTCCCTTCGCCTCAGCCCGCCGAGGTTTCTCTCCTTTGCAAATTATTTGTGGTGTTGTTGGGGGGGGGGGAAAGAGGGAGAGCAACGGCTTCTGTGTAATTTTATTCCTCCTGTCAAAACACCTGTGGGGGTGGGGGGGAGAGTTGAACTGTTTCTTTTGTTTTGAACCCGAGGGAGAGGGAACTCTTTGTGCCGAGAGGGCGCTCGGTCGCTCGCTGGGTCGGTTGGTGGGTTGGTGGGTGAGCCGGGCGACTGCATTGTTTGTCGGGCTGGTTTGCAGGCAGGACAAACCCTCCTCTGGTGCCTGAACAAAGCAGTCGGTTGAAATGGGCGGTGGGAGGGGGGCAGTTGAGACCACAGGGCTGCCAGGTCCATCGCTCATCATTTAAACCATTGTCTGTCCCTACCTCTACTTACTTGGCTGTCAAGATTGCGGGATTTCGCCTCGGCGTTGAGTATAAATATTAGTGGCGAAGGCACCCCGATGTGAAAATAAGTGGTCATTTAGACGGTTCTGCTTGGCACACCTTTACTTTATTTTGTTATCGTGGCTTGACATGTTTTTTTCAAATAAATTCCCTTGAATGGAATTTGTTTTGCAACTTCCAAAACGGTCACTTGTTCGATCCTGTTTGTTTTGTGTAAATAAGAATGGGAGCACGGCCAGGACCATATCACATATTTTTCATGGAGTGCTTTCAGAACAGACCAGCAGGTATACTGTAAGGTCGTGATTTTGATGGGAAAAATGAAAATGGTTCACACTCGATTTGGCTGGTCCGAAGCGATGGTACATTTTCTTTGGCTACAATATAGACAGCGTGGCGGTTTATCTGTTTTGCATAAGTTCTACGATAGCAAAGAGACAGACAAGTCACTAGTTTTTTTTCCCCGATTTATCGCTTGGTGTGTAATTTCTTCTCATTGTCTTCTCGTTGTCTGTGAATGTTGACAGGCCCGCCAGTTTTTACACAGGAGAATAGAATTGTCCAAGGTAGTCAAGCTGTTCAAAGAGGACAAAGAGTGAGTTCTTGTCATAGGTATCGAAACAAACAAAAATGAGTAAAAACTGCGAAACACCGGAATTTTAGTTAGCTATCCCAAAAAGAGCAATCCAGTACAACGAGAATAATATAATTTTAGCCACATTTCTTATTTGTAGTTATTCAAGTTACCCTGGAAAGAAGATATCATAATACAAAAACCTCTTGATATCAAGGACAAAACCATTGAACCTGAAGAAAAAATTTGAATAATTAAAAAATATTGAGATATTCAATCTAATGTTTTTTTAAACACAAGACTCTTTACATATAAATGCACAATGCTGGCAAATAGTTATAAATTTCAGTGTTTGGAATGCAGAATACATTTATTGGTAAATCTCATTATCTTTGCCCTTTCTCGATGAACTAATGGAAAAGGATAGTGGACTGAAAGGTTATTGTTAACCAATTTATATTGAGGAAGTAAAGATAAATGCAATATTATAATTACACAGGATCTGCAATTGCCAAAAGGGTGACTGCAAAATTTAAATCCATTAAATACAGTGCTCTCCATAATGTTTGGGACAAATACCCATCATTTATTTATTTGCCTCTGTACACAATTTGAGATTTGTAATTTTTTTTAAAAATCACGTGGTTAAAGTGCACATTGTCAGATTTTAATAAAGGCCATCTTTATACATTTTGGTTTTACCATGTAGAAATTACAGCTGTGTTTATACATAGTCTTCCCCCCCCCCCCCCCCCCCATTTCAGGGCACCATAATGTTTGGGACACGTGGCTTCATGGGCGTTTGTAATTGCTCAGGTGTGTTTAATTGCCTCCTTAATGCAGGTATAAGAGAGCTCTCAGCACCTAGTCTTTCCTCCAGTCTTTCCATCACTTTTGGAAACTTTTATTGTTGTTTATCAACATGAGGATCAAAGTTGTGCCAATGAAAGTCAAAGAAGCTATTATGAAACTGAGAAACAAGAATAAAACTGTTACAGACATCAGGCAAACCTTAGGCTTACCAAAATCAACTGTTTGGAACATCATTAAGAAGAAAGAAATCACTGGCGAGCTTACTAATTGCAAAGGGTCTGGCAGGCCAAGGAAGACCTCCACAGCTGATGACAGAAGAATTCTCTATAATAAAGAAACAAACCCAAACGTCTGTCCGACAGATCAGAAACACTCTCCGGGAGTCAGGTGTGTACTTGTCAATGACCACTGTCTGGTGAAGACTTCATGAACAGAAATACAGAAGCTACACTGCAAGATGCAAACCATTGGTTCGCCACAAAAATAAGGTGGCTCGGTTACAGTTTGCCAAGAAGTATTTAAAAGGCCCATTCTTTGGAAAGCGAACCAAAATGTCACACGTGACCAGATATCATCACAAAGTAATGCATTAAAAACATTCTTGGAAGAGATTAATCTTATTCATTGCTATTGTCCTACCTACAGAACTATAATTCATGTCTGCTCAAGATATGAAAATTATAGCTTTTTAAAACTCACAGAGTTTGGACAATGCTTCTGTGTGATGTCACATACGTGACCAGTCATATTTGACCTCTTATCCTAAACAAACATTGTCAGTATAACATATAAAAAATTCACTTGATAAGCTGAAAAAAATATGAATCATATATGCAGTACAAAACAATATACCTGCAATGCTTTCAGAATTAGAAGAGATGTATTCCACAATTTTTCATCTTTTGGGTCACACACATGACTAAGAATGGGCCAAAGGATCAACCACAGTTCTGTGGACAGATGATATGAAGATTAACTTGTATCAGGTGATGGCAAGAGCAAAGTATGGAGGAGAGAAGGAACTGCCCAAGATCCAAAACATACCACCTCATCTGTGAAACACGGTGGTGGGGGTGTTATGGCCTGGGCATGTATGGCTGCTGCGGGTTTTAAAAAGCTGTGAATTTTATAAAGCTATAATGTTCTTAATGCTGAGGGTACTGGCTCACTTATCTTCATTGATGATACAACTGCTGATGGTAGTAGCATAATGAATTCTAAAGTGTATAACCACATCCTATCTGCTCAATTTCAAACAAATGCCTCAAAACTCATTGGCCGGCGGTTCATTCTACAGCAAGACAATGATCCCAAACATACTGCTAAAGCAACAAAGGAGTTTTTCAAAGCTAAAAAATTGTCAATTCTTGAGTGGCCAAGTCAATCACCCGATCCGAACCCAATTGAGCATGCCTGTTATATGCCGAAGAGAAAAGGGAAGGGGGACTGCCCCAAAACTGGCTGCAATACAGGCCTGGTAGAGCATCACCAGAGAAGACACCCAGCAACTAGTGATGTCCATAAATCACAGAATTCAAGCAGTCATTGCATGCAAATTTTATGCAACAAAATACTAAACAAGACTACTTTCACTTACATGACATTGCTGTGTCCCAAACATTATGGTGCCCTGAAATGGGGAGGGGGACTATGTATAAACACTGCTGTAATTTCTACATCGTGAAACCAAAATGTATAAAAATGGCCTTTATTAAAATCTGACAATGTGCACTTTAACCACATGTGATTTGTTTTTTCTATCACAAATCTTAAATTGTGGAGTACAGAGGCAAATAAATAAATGCTGGGTCTTTGTCCCAAACATTATGGAGGGCACTGTAGATTCTGAACTGAGGGAGTTACAATTTGCCCATGTTAAATTGATTCATTAATAATTAACTATTACATGTATTGTGATGTTTTATTAAAAAAACTCAATTTGGAATTTGCTGTTACACTATGTATTTAGTCAGATTAAGATCGTTACTTGGTTACAAAAAGTTTCCAGATTTGGCTACATGGGTATGAAAGTCCGTTAATGTCTCCAGGATGGAATTGCAACTTGAGAATAACCAGGACATCTAGTAGCCAGTTAAAGATAAATGTAAAGTGTTTCAGGTTTGGAAGATCCACCATGTTTCATGTAGTCTACATATGTAGTTGGTTATATACTAACCATGTACTAACTTCCATCTCGCACTCAAATACACCTGGACCATTTCCGACACTTCCCTACCATTTCTTGACCTCACTATCCCCATCGCAGGTGATAGACATCAGACCGACATCCACTATAAACATCACTGACTCCCATGCCTATCTAGACTACGCTTCTTCTCACCCTGCTTCGTGTAAGGACTCCATTCCCTACTCCCAATTCCTCCGTCTACGCCGCATCTGCTCCGAGGATGAGGTGTTCCACACCAGGGCATCGGAAATGTCCTCATTCTTCAGGGAACGAGGGTTCCCCTCCCCTATTATAGATGAGGCTCTCACCAGGGTCTGTTCAATACCCCGCAACACTGCTCTCTCCCCCCATCCCCCCCCCCACCCGGAACAAGGGCAGAGTCCCCCTAGTCCTCACCTTCCACCCCACTCGCTGTCACATACGACAAATAGTCCTCCGTCATTTTCGCCACCTTCAACGTGACCCCACCACTCGCCACATCTTCCCATCTCCCCCTGTCTGCTTTCCGCAAAGACCGCTCCCTGATCAATTCTTCCCTTTCCACCTGCACCACACCTTCCCCGGGCAATTTGCCTTGCAACCGCTGGTGATGATGCTACATTTGTTGCTTTACCTCCCCCCTCGACTCCATTTAAGGACCCAAGCAGTCGTTCCAGGTATGACAGAGGTTCACCTGCACCTCCTTCAACCTCATCTATTGCATCCGCTGCTCTAAATGTCAGCTGATCTACATCGGTGAGATCAAGCGTAGGCTTGGCGATCGTTTCGCCAAGCACCTCC
Source organism: Raja brachyura (assembly GCA_963514005.1). The sequence goes on along the minus strand of OY740790.1, from coordinate 62,578,072 downwards.
GCTCGATCCGCATTAACCAACCCGACCTCCCGGTGGCTCAGCAACTCCCCCTCCCATTCCGAATCTGACCTTTCTGCCCTGGGCCTCCTCCATGGCCAGAGTGAGCACCACCGGAAATTGGAGGAGCAGCATATGGGGAGAAGGCAGGCACGGGTTATTGATAGCGGACGATCAGCCATGATCACAATGAATGGCGGTGCCGGCTCGAAGGGCCGAATGGCCTCCTCCTGCACCTATTTTCTATGTTCTATGTAGCACCTCATATTCCGCTTGGGCAGTCTGCACCCCAGCGGCTTGAATTTTGACTTCTCCAATTTCCGGTAGCCCTTGCTGTCTCCTCCACTTCTCAGCTCTCCCTCAGCCCTCCGGCTCCTCATCCTTTCTTCTTCACCCCTCCCATCACCCGACATCAGTCTGAAGAAGGGTTTCGGCCCGAAATGTTGCCTATTTCCTTCGTTCCATAGATGCTGCCTCACCCGCTGAGTGTCTCCAGCACTTTTGTCTACCCTCGATTTTCCAGCATCTGCAGTTCTTTCTTGAACATAGTTGGTTATCAGTGACTTGTTGAACCTCCTGTGCTCTTACCACCCACTATTTATTTAGGTCATGGGTTTCCTGACAGATATTTGCTGCCAGGTGCCTGTAGAGCAATTTAATTGATGACTCATTGTGGAGTTTTCGATCTTTGCAGGTTAGCTCCTATGTGTCATTATCAGGAAGGCAGAAGAGACTGCAATAACTGGAATCTTGAGCAAAAAATAAAAGTGCTGGAGGAACTCTGTGGGTCAGGTAGCATCTGTGGAGGGAAATGGACACATGATGTTTTGGATCTGGACTCTTCTTTGGACTGATCAATGCATCACACCCAAATGTCACCTGGCTAATTCCCTCCATAGATACTGCTTGACCCACTGAGTTCCTCCAGCAGTTTCTTGTCCTGATTATGAATATAGTTGTGCTTCTTTCTTAAGAGAAACTAACAATCTCTCTTAAATGTGATGGATTTCAGGCAGTCCATATGCTGTCTACAATCTGCCCCTATTAGATGGGAGTTATCAGATGTTCAATGAGTAGCGCTATTGTTCTGGGGTCTTTGAGAACTTAAGCATTATTATTCTTGCAACACTTAATTTCTTACTGGTGTTTTGGGGTCCGGTTATTGGAGATAAGAACGCGGGTAGTACTGATCGATCCAACAGTCATTGGCACCTGTTATGGCATGGATGATGTCATCCTTGTGGGTTATCGTATTTCGTTTTTTCTCATGACTTCAGCCATGAATCCATGCTGACACTTGGGCAATCCTGGTAATTAAGACAAAAATCAACTAACTACATCTTGCTACCCGGTGAACATTGCTGGAAACTGGTGGAGTGCAGCAGGCTAGGACACAGTTTGCCTTAAGTCTGAGGCATTCAATTTTCAGAAAATCAGTTAACCGTTGCTACCTGGAATTGTTTTGTAAAAGAAGGGCCAGCTTAGTGTAGCTAGTGGCGGTTGTGTACATTAATCCTGCAATAAGGGGTGAACCTAGCCACACACTTTGGTATATAAGATCATTCATTGAATAATTTTTTGAATAATTGTCAGTGGGCAACTTATTTCTGGCTTCAGATGTTGAAATATTTACTGTAAATTAGTGATAAACATACCAACGTGCGATGCGGACCATACACAAAAGAAAGCGTGGAGCAAACAAATATGCAAATCACGATTATTAGTTAAATTATGCTGAGGCATGTTAGATTTTGAATTCATTTTCATCATTTGTGATAATTGAATGCTTTCCTTTGTTTTCACGCTGTTAGATTTGCATCTTAATATGAGTGGTTACAACAACCAGTGAATACAATAAAACATATTACAACAAAAAGATGACTTGTACGAATTGTCAGTAGAGTTGTGAATGTGTAACTGCTATCTACCTCACCATAGCACTAGTACATTATATGATATTCAGTGATGTTCCCACACATTGAGGGTCTGTTTTTTGCGTATCTCCAGAACTGAGTTGTGATGTTTTAGCATTATTACACCAAACAATCCAATACATTTCTTTATTCACCGAGTGGTTTGAATATCAAACTTGCAAGAAGTAGATGTGGTGCATGGCACAATTGTATTTAATAAGAAGCTAGATAAGCATGAGTGAGTAAGCAATAGAAGGTAATGCAGCAATTGGTCAGTGAATGAGTGGGAGGTAGTTTATGTGCTGCATAAGCACTATCATAAACTACTGTGGTTGAAAGGCCCATTGCTTTGCTTTTAATTACCATAAACAATGGAGAGATATTAGCTACTGCACCCTTCGACATAGGAGGAACAGTTTGGCAATCCCAGCAGGGAGGGCCTCGCTTTGTGCTAGAGTATTTGGAATTACAAATTTGTGTCGCTTGCAATCAAGGATTGTGTAATTTCTGATTTTCACCACTTCAGATCAGTTTATGTTTAATAAAACTGCTATTAATCCTGATTCAAGTGTTCTTATTATTTCCAAATGATGCAATGGTCAACAATGGAAAATTTAGCAAACAATTTTGATGCATTTTATGGCAAAATGCGTAACTGTCCACAAGTAATGATAACTGATAAAAGCTGTGTGAGAGACTGTCGGGACGTTGCAGGACAGCTTCAAACATCTAACCGATTTGGAAAGCAGCTAAAATTAGTAACGTCTGAATATTATTTTAATCGTGTAAATACTGGCAATTAAATAGCAAGAAACAAACTTTTGCAGGAACTTAATGGGTCTGGCAGCATCTGTGAAAGGAAATGGTTAGCTGCTAATTGATGACTCGATTGGGATTGCTCCCAGTTCTGGGGAAGTGTCTTGACCTGAAGAGTCAACTGTCCATTTCCCTACACATGTTGCCTGACACAGTGGTTCATCCTTGGTCATAATCAGTACGGGAGCACCTCGAGGCATCGGGTCGATGGTGGAAAGGGTCAAGAACTTCAAATTCCTGGGCGTGCATATTTCGGAAGATCTCTCCTGATCCCAGAACACTGATGCAATTATAAAGAAAGCACATCAGCGCCTCTACTTCCTGAGAAGATTACGGAGAGTCGGCATGTCAAGGAGGACTCTCTCGAACTTCTAAAGGTGCACAGTAGAGAGCATACTGACTGGTTGCATCATGACTTGGTTCGGCAACTTGAATGTCCAGGATCGGAAAGGTCTGCAAAAAGTTGTAAACACTGCCGAGTCCATCATCACCTCTAACCTCCCTACCGTCGAGGGGATCTATCGCAGTCGCTGCCTCAAAAAGGCTGCCAACATCATCAAGGGCCCACACCATCCAGGCCACACACTCATCTCTCTGCTGCCATCAGGTAGAAGGTACAGGAGCCTGAAATCTGCAACATCCAGGTTCAGGAACAGCTTCTTCCCCACAGCCATTAGACTATTAAACACAACTTCAAACAAACTCTGAACTATAACAGCCTATTGCACTTTATCTGTTTATTTGTGTGTGTGTGTATATATTATTGTAGGCATAAATATTTATTATATTTATGCCTACAATCTTTTGTTGTGCTGCAGCAAGCAAGAATGTCATTGTCCTATCTGGGACACATGACAATAAACTCACTTGACTTGTCGTGCTCAGCCCCCTGCTCTACTCTATACTCATGACTGTGTAGCCGGATTTAATGCAAACTCCATTTTCAAGTTCGCTGACGACACCACCGTTGTGGGACGAATTACAGATGGTGATGAGTCAGAGTATAGAAGTGAGATTGACCGACTGACCATATGGTGCCAGCACAACAACCTGGCTTTCAATATCAGTAAAACCGAAGAACTGATTGTGGGCTTTGGAAGAGGAAGGTTGAGGTTGAGGACTATCGTGTTTACATCAATGGGACGATGGTGGAGAGATTCAAAAGCTTCAAATTCCTGGGCGTGCATATTTCCGATGATCTTTCCTGGACCCAGTACACCGATGCAATCATAAAGAAAGGACATCAGCGCCTCTACTTCCTGAGAAGATTATGGAGAGTCGGTATGTCAAAGAGGATTCTCTTGAACTTCTACAGGTGCACTGTAGAGAGCATACTGACTGGTTGCATCGTGGCCTGGTGCGGCAACTTGAACATCCAGGAGCGGAAAAGACTGCAAAAAGTTGTAAACACTGCCCAGGCCATCACCGGCTCTGATCTCCACACCATCGAAGGGATCTATCGTAGTTGCTGCCTCAAAGACGCACACCATCCTGGCCACACACTCATCTCACCACTGCCATCGGGAAGAAGGAACAGGAGCCTGAGAACTGTAACGTTCAGGAACAGCTTCTACCCTACAGCCATCAGGCTATTAAACACTACAACCTCATAAGCTATGAACTACAATACACTCTTGACTCTTCTTTTGGGACTACTGCTTATATTACAATTCAGGTATAACATTTAGTTTATATTTGAATTCCTATTTAATTTCCTCTATAGAAGTATCTTTTAAATCTCTGTTAGAATTCCTAAAGTAGAAACCAAGCATTTTAAATACCTAATAAACGTGGCTATTTTAAATGAAATTCCCATTTTTATACATAGTCCCAAAAATCTAACCAGCGTCATGGTTCCGTACCAGCTGATGGCATTGCCTTTTGTCGTAGTGAACCAGAAGATGCCTGATGTGATCCCCAACTATTCCAATTTAGTTGATATCAAATCATAATCATACTTTATTAGCCAAGTATGTTTTGCAACATATGAGGAATTTGATTTGCCATACAGTCATACCAATAAAAAGCACCAAGACACACACAAAATACATTTTAACATATACATCCACCACAGCGACTCCTTCACGTTCCTCACTGTGATGGAAGGCGAAAAAACAGTTCAATCTCTTCCTTTCTTTATTCTCCCGCGGTCTGGGGCCTTGAGCCTTCCGTCTTGGCTCCCGTAGTTGGCGGTCGGGCCCTCAGCATCGTGGCGATCCAGCTGCCATATCGGGGGGGGATCTCAGCTCCCCGCACCGGGCTATCGGACCCTGGGACGGACCTCTTGCGACTTTGGAGCTTCCCGACATCAGTCTCCCAGGCGAGGAATCGCAGGCTCCGATTGTACGTCCACGGGCCCGCGGTGGGGCTCAAAGTCACTCTCGAGCAAGGCCGCCAGCTCCATAATGTTAGGTCGCAGAGTGACCGGAGATCCTAGGCGGAAAACAACCGCATCTCCGGCAAGGTAAGAGATTTTTAAAAAGTTTCCCCCTTACCCCCTCCCCCCCCCCCCTCCCCCATCCCCCACATAAAATAAACCAGATAACATTAACACAAACTTTTAAAAACACACTAAAAATAACAAAAAAGACGAAAAAACAAGTAGGTTGCCATCGCTGACAGATTGGCACCAGGTCTATGGCTTGGGAAAGGAGAAAAATACCTTGAGTTTCCTGTTCATTGGTTGCGCATGATCGTTAATGTTTAGTGCATAGAATTGTTTTGCGGATAAATCTGCTGCAAGTAGCCTGCCAGCACATGGTGCTTTGCACAGTAAAATGTGTTTATTGGATGTGGTACAAAAAGGCTGTGGCCATGTATGCCAGCTTCAGAAAAGGAAGTGAAGATTTTTTTGAAAAGGAATGTACTTTCAATAGATTACAAAAAAAACCAACTATGAAGATATTTCTCTGTTGCTTTCATTGTTTAATGATTATGAGTACAAATGAGACTCAAAATGCTGGAGTAATTCAACGGGACAGGCAGGATCTCGGGAGAGAAGGAATGGGTGATGTTTCTGGTCGAGACCCTTCTTCAGGCGATGAGCACAAGTGAGTTGGTGTCGTTCCATGAAACTCTGCTGACGCCTTCTTTTGGATGAAGTATTAAAGCAAGGCCTTGCATGCTTATTTATGTGGTTAAGTTAAAAGGTCCCATGGCACCATTCAAAAAAAAAAAGTCATGGGTTCTCTTAGTATTCTGGCCAAGATTCCTTCTGATATTCTGGCCAATATTTCTCCTTCAGCCATTAATAGATTTAACCAGTCTTTTTGTGGTCATGATGATTGTGCATGTTGTACCATTGGCTGCTTTGCAATCTATTTTTTGAAGTTCTTTACAACATCGGAGATATACGAGTAAGTGCTACATCAACACATGATTTTTTTTAGACTGAATTACAATAATTTAAATATCCGACAATGTCCAAATTTCAAGAATTTTTGGTTTACATTTATTTAATGTTATTATTCTCATGTGTACTGAGGTACAGTGAAAAGCAGTGTTTTGCATTGTGCATCAGGGCCAGGATTGGAATCAGATTGGTCTCACTTCAAATATGGACCAGTCTCCCAAAGTATTCTAATTGTTTTGGTAATGGGCGGAAACTTTAATGTGATGAAACAGGAAGCTGTGGAATTCATTAGAACTTTTAAAGTAAGATAAAAGTCAACTAGCTGCACAACACTGTTCACATGGATGCCATCAAAACGATATTCAGCTGCTGTTTATTATCTAGAAGATGGTAGAAGTTTGGAACTCTGACCTAAAGGGGCTGTCCCACTGTGGCCTAATCTGCGAGTTTAGATGAGTTTGCCATCGACTGAAACTCGCAGCATGGTCGACACGTGGTCCTATGAGGTCACTGGAACTCTCCTTCATGCTCGAGGGAAGTTCCCATATACTCATGGCCTCAGCTTGGTCGCGGAACAATTTTCAACATGTTGAGAAATTTTCCGCGAGTAAAATTTGGTCGGCATGGTTCCTTTTAACTCGTTCTGGAGTGGGGCCGATGTTTAGTTACAGGCAGTCGAGGGGAGCCGTAGGCAATCTCCTTGGCAGACTGGCCATTTTGATTGGCTCATTGGAGTTTTCAGGACCCAGGAAAACCGACCGATAGGTAAAATGCCCGCTAAACTTTATTATGCTTCTCAAAAATGTGTCTCCTCCCCTTCTCTCCCCTCCGCGCTCTCTAAAGGACTTACTTTTACTGTGCAGCCGTCTTTCCTTCCAGTTCATCTCTGGTCTGAATTTCAGACGGCACTCCCCCGCTTTTCCTGGCCCCCGCCTTTGCGATGTTTGTGTGCGGTCGGCCAATCTAGCTCGCGGTTTCAACGTTCGATCCAGCTCGAAGTTTTCCAGGCAAGTGCCCTCGAGCTTGGAGGTCGAAGACACTCTCACGGATTAGGTCGCCACAGTGGGACAGCTCCTTAATGGAACCAATGAAGGTTAATTTTAGATGGTTAGCAACATTTAGTAGGAATGATTTAAAGTATGCAGTAACATTTTGATATCCTCCTAACTGATTGTTCGCAGTCCCTTTGGTTCAGCACCTGCCTCAACGGATGCTGCAACCCAGGCATCATTCAGCAAACCAAGACCAAGTTTCCCATGCCCCATTGGAACTCAAGCGTTCATGGAAAACATTTATTTTACCACTCTTGGTCATCTTATAAACAAGGAATGCGAACTCTGGAGTATTAATGAGAATAACATTCAGTAGTTCAGAAAATCTTACCTTTCTGGCACCTCTGGCATTGTATTTTTATTGTATAGGTTAGAAGTCTATACCTGAAGTTGGGTTACCAGTCACTCATGATCTCATTGAATGATGGAATAAGGTCAAGGGGCTGAATAGTCAATTCCTGTTCCTCCTATGTGCACCACTCTTGGATCAAGTTCTCTTAATTCTCATGTGGGGCAGTGGATCATTTGCGTTACTTGTTTCCTGTAGAATCCTTTGCTATGGACCTTTGGGTAATGTTAATGGGATATTAGTTTATTGCAAAATGGCTTCGAGCTAATGTACAGGTAGTAAGTGAAGTGCATGATTGACAGACTTGTGTCTGATATGGAAGTTAATGCCTTAATGACTTATTTCCCACCTCCGTACTTGAATTATATACATTGTATGGAATTACTTGCAAAAAAAAATCTGAGATATGAAAATCAAGCTATTGAATATATGTTGAAATTGTATGCTAGAACAATTGCAGTTCTGGAAAAAGATTTACTATTCTTTCATTTGTGAAATGTCAGTTTTGTTGGTCTGCTCTGCTGCTCCTACTGTGGTGAGCCATCACCCTGATCCACTGCATTCCATGATCACGGGCTCTGTGATGCAACTGTTTGCTAGGCTACTTCAGAAGATAGTCAACATACAAGCGTATTGCTATGAGACAGGAGTTGCATTTAGCCAGGGAACAACGGTGGGTTTTTTCCTTAAATAAAGGTGTGAGCTTTCTGGTGTTTTACTGTTAGGTTGCAGCTTCAGATCACCATCACTTGAAACAATATTTTGGTTCCAGGTTTAATTGAATTTAAATTCCCCAGCTGCTGTGGTGGATTTGAGTTTCTCCAAATGGTTAATCTGGGCCTTTTTGATGACATTTGATGATTTGACAAAAAATGTCATCCATGCCACTTTCTGTATAGGGAACTTATGCACTAATAGGGAACTAACTGCAGAGTAAGTGGAATCAGTATTACCTGTGCCTTCAGGGATCAACACAATAACCATGAATTTGTATTTCTGAATATAATTGTAACCAATTTTCCAGAAGTACTTGTTATTCCAACAGTGGAACTTTTCCTTTTCTTAGACTACCTATTGTGACCCTTTTAAAAGATGCTGAATTTGAGAGGAGCTTTGTGTTATGAATGTGTCTAATGGGAATTAAATTGAGACTACCTGTTTCTGTTGAGCTCATATGACTGCCATGGAAAATAGAGATAGAATCATGAACATCTGTTTATGTTGAATTCACTGTTTGTGCGAGTTTTAAAACCAAGCTGGCATAGATGACGCCTCAGTTTGCAGTTCCGTATATCACAAGGATCATTTCAAATCTAAGACGTGTTTTTTACATTATGTTGAAAACTTTTAGAAGAAATGTGAATTATTTTTATTGAAATTATGGATTTTTAAAAATTTTGATCTTGGCTGCTGATTGCAGCAAGTTCTGTAGACAAGATATGCAAAAGCTTGGCAGCCAGCAAAGGAAAGACTATTGAACTAAATTTCATTTATTTTAATGCAAGAGGCTGACAGGTGGGACGGATGGTCTCTGGGTGTGGATAGGTACATGAAACTGTGGTGTTATAGACATTACAGAAATCTGGCTAAAGGAGGAACAGGACAAGCAGTTTAATGTGTGGGAAGGAACTGCAGATGCTGGTTAACATCAAAGATTGACACAAAATGCTGGAGTAACTCAGAGGGTCAGGCAGCATCTCTTGAGAAATGGAGTAAGTGACGTTTCGGGTCGAGACTCTTTTTCAGGTTCAGAGTCTGAAGAAGGGTTTCGACCCAAAATGTCACTAATTCCTTTTCTCCAGAAATGCTACCTGACCCGCTGAGTTACTCACCGCTTAATGTTCCAGGCTCCATATGCTGCAGGCAAGATGGAGGTGGGGGCAAGAGAAGAAGGGATGTTGCTTTAATAATTAAGGAGAACATCACAGCAGCAGTCTGAGCATTATTGAGGGAGTCTTCAGTAAGGCAATATGGGTAGAACTTGGAAATAAAAGAAGGAATGATCATCTTATAGACCCCTACACAGTCAATGGAACTTAGAAGAACAAATATGCTGGCAGTTTGTGCCAAGACTAATAGGGTTGTTATAGTAGGGAATTTTAACTGTTCTAATGTAGACTGGGACTGCCATAGTGCCAAAGGCTTAGATGGGTGGAATTTGTCAAGTGCATTCAGGAAAATCTCCTCGGGCAATATATAAAACTCCCTTCAAGGGAGAGGTCAAAGCTTGATCTAATCTTAGGAAATAAGGCAGGGCGAATGATTGGGTTGGCGAGTGCTTTGAAACCAATGACCACAATTCTATTGGCTTGAAAATTGTTGCGGGCTAGCCTCGTCCTTATTCATAAGTTCAATTTCTAAATTGGGGCAAGGCCAACTTTGGTATTAGTCAGGAATTTGCAACAGTTGATAGGAATAGGGTATTTAAAATTGTGATAGTGAGAGTTCAAGGTACGCATGTTTCTATTGGACCAAACGGCAAGGCAGACTGGAGCAAAGAACCCTGAATGATGAGAGAAAGTTCTGGTCTGAAGAAAAAGGCATGGGTCAGGTATAAGCACTAGGACCAAGTGTATCATGGAATCATGGAAACTTTATTGTCATTCGGACCATCAGAAATTCCGTTGCCTGCAGTCATACATATAGTAAATGACAAAACACAATAAACACAAGTTTAACATCCACCACAGTGAGTTCACCAGACACCTCCTCACTGTGATGGAAGGCAAAATCTTAAGTCTTTGTCTCTTCCCTTCTTGTTCTTCCTCTTCCTCTGCGCTGAGGCGATCCAGGCCTCTGATGTTGTGACCCCACCGGGTGATGTAAGTAAGTCCCGCGGCTGAACCGTGCTCCGCGAACGGGCCGGTTCAGTTCCGCGGCCCGGGGCGGTCGAAGCTGCCGCCCTCCAGTCCAGCGGACGCAGCTGTTGCCGCGGGAGCTCCGGAAAAACAGGTCACCAACGTGTGATCTGCGAGCTCCCGACGATGTCGTCCACTGGGCCCGCGACCGAGCATCCAAAGTCGCTGCCGCCGCCACCGGAAAGCCGCCACAGCTCCGAGTCAGGCCGCCGGAATGCCTGAACCCGCCACAGCCCCGAAGTCGGCCAGCGTCGCGCTGGTAAGTCCTGGCTGGCTCTGCCTCCGGAGCCTCGAGGTCGGTTGCGGTTGGCGGCTGCCAGCTCCGCCATTAGGAGTAGTATAGAGGATTGAGGAACATACTTCAAGGCCAAAAGTATTCAAGGCCATTAAATCAAGGCCAAAAAAGGACTGTGAGATAGCTCTGGCAGATTAAATTAATGAAAATCCAAAGAGATTTTGTAAGTACTTTAGGGAAAAAGAGAGAGAATAGTGATCCTCAGAAATCAAAGTGGTCATCTTTGTGTGGAGTTGAGGGAGATCAATATGTTATTTTAAGTGGAGAAAGACATGGAGGTAAGTGAAGTTGGGAAAGTTAGTGGTGATAGTCCATATTACAGTAGGAGTGGTGCTGGGTGTCCTAAAATATAAAGGCCAGATAAATCCCCAGATATATGAATTATCATTAGCCATGGGTAAGATGCTAGCTGAGATGGGACATCTTGGTTGGCATGGATGAGTTGAGTCAAAGGGCCTGTTTCCATGCTGTTGACTTTAAAGGTACTTTTTAAAAATAATTACCCTTTGCCCACAAAACGAAAAAAAGTTGAAGTCCAACCACTGAAACTGAAAAATGTATATTTTAACAGATGGCGAAACTCCATCCTTGCCACTTAGTTGTTTTGCTGGTTGTGGTCGGGTTGTCAGATGGGTTATTCCCAGTCAAGTTTGAAAGGGAGTTCCTACATTTCTTTAGCTGTTTAAAAGGTCACCAGTACCTCTTCAAATGTTCTGCCTGTAAATTTGTGGTGTCAGTTCATTTTTATACAAACATGGTAGGCAATTCTGCACAAGCAACTCTCACAAATACCACATGATACGTTGGATTATAGTTGTATTGGTCAGGAAATGTGATGAACTCCCTACTTTCCTTGTATGTCACTTTGGGATATTGTGTCCAGCTGCACAACTGATGAGATGCTGTCAGTGTAGATTATGTCATTTGAACTGGTGCCATTCTGACTTTTGAAGCTTCTCACGTCTCAGATAAAAGTGGTTTTAAGCAATTCCTTTCACTTTTGTGGAATTGTGCAGCATTTTCTATTTCAGTCCTATTGTGTCCCTGGTACTGATAACTGTATCGATGTTACATCCTGTCCTCGGCCTGAACATAAAAACCATAATCACATTTGTTTCCAGTTGCAATCTGGCCACTTGCTTTCCGCATGGTGCATCTGACCTTTCCCCTCGCATCCCTTTTTCCTCAACATATTTTACCCAGTTAAGGGATGGGCTAACAGCCAATATCTACCATAAGCCTGCAGCTACATTGGATACTTTTCCTCTTACCCTACTTCCTGTAGGAATTCATTCCATTCTCCCAGTTTCTTCATCTCCAATGTACAAGTTCCGTTGCACCTTTCACAGTGCTGCCTCAAATGTGTCTTCCTGTTTTTGCAGATATTATTTTCTCTCCACGTCATTGAACTTTTGACTTTTCAATTTCCAGCACTTCTATTTTTATCCCTTGTTTCTGGGTTTCCATCCAACTGATTTTCATATTGACCAGATTATGTCATGTAGTGGTATCACACTGTCCCTTCCTCTTTCACAAACTGATTTGGTCTTTCCAATGTAGATAAATGTGAGGTTATCCACTTTGGTGGCAAAAACAGGAAAGTAGACTGTAATTTGAATGGTGGCCGATTAGGAAAAGGGGAGATGCAACGAGACCTGGGTGTCATGGTACACCAGTCATTGAAAGTAGGCATGCAGGTGCAGCAGGCAGTCACAGTGAAGAAAGCGAATGGTATGTTAGCATTCATAGCAAAAGGATTTGAGTATAGGAGCAGGGAGGTTCTACTGCTGTTGTAAAGGGTCTTAGTGAGACCACACCTGGAGTATTGCGTACAGTTTTTGTCTCCTAATCTGAGGAAACACATTCTTGCCATAGAGGGAGTACAGAGAAGGTTCACCAGACTGCTTCCTGGGATGTCAGGACTTTCATATGAAGAAAGACTGGATAGACTCGGCTTGTACTCGCTAGAATTTAGAAGATTGAGAGGGGACCTTATAGAAACGTACAAAATTCTTAAGGGGTTGGACAGGCTAGATGCAGGGAGATTGTTCCCGATGTTGGGGAAGTCCAGAACAAGGGGTCACAGTTTAAGGATAAGGGGGAAGTCTGTTAGGACAGAGATGAGAAAAACATTTTTCACTCGGAGTGGTAAATCTCTGGAATTCCCTGCCACAGAAGGTAGTTGAGGCCAGTTCATTGGCTATATTTAAGAGGGAGTTAGATGTGGCCCTTGTGGCTAAGGGGATCAGGGAGTATGGAGAGAAGGCAGGTACGGGATACTGAGTTGGATGATCAACCATGATCATATTGAATGGCAGTGCATGCTCGAAGGGCCGAATGGCCTACTCCTGCACCTATTTTCAATGTTTCTATGTTTCCCATCGGAACATTCTACTTGACTCTCATTTCCACCAGTACCACTTCCCTTCCCATAACACCGTTGTATGCAACCTCAGAAGATTATACAGATGGACACCATTGCACCTACATGGTCCATACTAGTTCCCTGCAGAGCAATCTCATCGGTGCTATTCCTCCTCTTTTGCAAGTCACAGGCTTATTAACACCTCATTTGCTACTTCAGAGGTCATTTGCAGCAGCCAGTTTACCTACCACCAGCACGGCAATATCTCATCTTGCTCCCCGCCATGCAGGACTGTATCGAAGGCCTTGCTAAAGTAAATAACGTTTATCAACCTGCCCTCCAATCCTTCTCTTCAAAAACAAAACTCTCGACAGATTTGTGTGGCGCGTTTTACCATGCACAAATCATGCTGATTATCCCTTACCAATCCTCATTGATCCAAATGTTGCCCCTCAGAAAATCCCCTCCATAGTTTCCTGGTTCAATGTTGCTGCTCTTGAATAACAGCACAACCAGCCACCCTCCAGTCTTCCCAGACTTCATCTTTGGCTAAAGATGTTGCAAATCCTGACTGGATAGTCCTGATGAAGGGTCCTAACTCGAAATATCAACTGCCTATTTCCCTCCAGAATGCTCAGCAAGTCAGGCAGATGCCTCCAGTAGATTCTACTGAGTTCCTCCAGTAGATACCAGCATCTGCAGACTTTTCTGTTTGAAATACCTGATATGTTGAAATACCTCCAATTATTTAGTAAGGAATATAATAAATGGGAACATGAGTTTTGCCACGGATGTGATTCAAACACCGCCCTTGCTTCAACTCTGTGACTATGTCACTTTACTTAAAATTTGCACTGATTTAATTTGCAGAAGGATTTATTGATTACTCAGCTCTTACTGTTGTTTATTAAGTATAGTGCATCCTGCTTTCTCAGCTGCTATCAGCATAATTCCTGCAAACTGAGGATCATACATGTGACCTTAAACTATTATTCAGTTGCAAATTGCAGTGTGTTTGATGGAAGTTAGGATTGGAGGTGCAAGTTTTTTGGCTGTTTAAATTTGTGGTAGAAGCCAGCAAGCTTTCTGCCAATGTTGTCGAGGCTGGAGGGAACACAATCTTGGGATGGTTTCATCAATGATGGACAGTGTTTTGCAAATGGTATTGCATGGCTTTGTGATGAACTGGTATGGGTTCAGAAGCTGGTGCAGGATGCTAAAGAGTAGCGTAGGATGACAAAGAGTGGTGTAGGAAGGAACTGCAGGTGCTGGATCACACCAAAGGTAGATACAAAGTGCTGGAGTAACTCAGTGGGACAGCCAGCATCTGGAGAGAAGGAATGGGTGAGGTTTTGGGTCGAAATCCTTCTTCAGACTGAGGGTCGGGAGAGTGAAACTGGAGATATGGAAGTTTAGTTACTAAGTTTTAGTTACAAAGAGCATGTAAGGTGTGAAAAGGACAGATCAAAGCAGACTATGATCAAGGGAATGCACAATGGTTCAGTGTTGGTTGAGGGGAAGGTGACAACGTGGCATACAAACAGTAACATTAATCAGGAGGACAGTGAAACTAGTAGAAGGACTAGAGTGGTTCAACTTGGGGCAGAGGGGTTGGTTGGACGGGAAATGCAATTGACTGGATGGCTTGGGCGAGTATTTACAGTGGATTTTTTCAGATGGTGCATAGATGGTAGAGAGAATGTAGGTGACATGCTAATCAAGCAGATAAAGAAATCTGAATGATGCAGGGCTTTTTTTTTTGTTGAAGCAAGTTATAATGAAAAGTTAACTCTTTCTCCTCAAATGCTGCTTGGCCTGCTGAGTATTTCTTCCATTTCTCTTTCATTAGTGATTTCCTTTGGCTTAAGAGCAAACTGTAAACATCTCCATGCTTGGCTTTAGACATGGAAGAATACAGTTTTACTGGCGACATACACACTGAGAATTGACTGCATATTGTGGAAGATTAATAAAATATTTCTGCAATTTCCAGGCATCCTGGATAGCTGTTAGAAACAAGAATGTGGAGTAAAAAACATGAAAATATAGGAAACATTGAGCTGGCCAGGCCTTTCTCTGAAACTCTTGAAAAAGGTTTATTCTCTTACTTTTCCAGTTCTGCTGAAACATCTTCATCGGATATTTAACTTTCTCTCTCACCTCGTGGATTCTGCTTAACTTGTTGAGCACTGAACAGCATTTCCTTTTGTTTCAAAGTTCCTGTGGCAATGTCCTTGTTCTACAATTCTAACTCTTGTTAAAACATAAGATAGACATAAAAAGCTGGAGTAACAGTGGGGCAGGCAGCATCTCTGGAGAGAAGGGATGTTTTGGGTTGAGACCCTTGTTAAAACATGTTTAACCATGTTTTTTTAAATATAAGTTGATACTGCCGAGTGATTACATTCATTTTTTTGATTTGGATGCTTGTTTGGTATTTGCTGTAAATATTTGTGCAATGATTTAAAGCATTTTGAAAGCATCGTTGCATCTTTTGGTGGGTGATGTCCATGGAGGTGACCTCTGGTTTCCAAACATCAGCACGGGGGCCTCCGTATAGACTCCACAAAATGTGGGCAAAAGCATGAGCCATTCCACTCCTGTAAACTCAGTATAATTGTTCATATTTAATGAACTGAAGCAAAGGAAAGCTTCCAAAAGCATCTGAATATTCCTGCAGTGCTCAATGGCCATTAGAAGCAAGGGTATGGGTTCTGTACTCTTCCCCTGTGTGTAAAAAAAGGAAATGTGATAATTACAAACTGGGAATGTTAATTGATGTTCAGACCATTTAAGCTTTTTTGCTTTTAACATTGTCCATACTAACTGGAGTTTAGAAGGATGAGGAGGGGTTCTCATTGAAAGTTACCAAGTAATGAAAGGGCCTGGATAGAGTGGATGTGGAGAGGATATTTCCATTAGTGGAAATGTCTCAGACCAGAGGGCACAGCCTTTGAATAAAAGGATGCACCTTTTAAAAGGGGGTGAGGAGGAATATCTTTAGTCAGAGGGTAGCGAATACTGTGGAAATCTTTGCCACAGACGGTTGTGGAGGCCAAGTCGTTGGGTATTTTTAAACCGGAGATTAACAGATTCTTGATTAGTACGGGTGTCGAGGGTTAGGGGGAGAAGGCTGGAGAATGGGGTTGAGAGGGAAAGATAGATCAGCCATGATTGAATGGTGGAGTAGACTCAACAGCCAATGGCCTCCTAAGACTTATGAACATACTTTTTATAAATAATCTGTGTTAACATCTGTTCATCAAAGTTTTAATATTATTCCCTTTTGAGACTACTGACGCGGGGTGTCTGGAGTATGACCCATACCTTCTATAAATCATAATCAACTTTCATGGCTGATTCTCTTGAATTGGAGCAAAACCGATCTGCCAGAGGAATACAATGGACCAAGTAGAATTGGTGGAGGGAAGTGAACAGATGACCTTTCTGGTCGGGACCCTTCTTCAGCCTTAGTAGTCTGTCCATTTCCTTCCACAGCCACCTGGCCTGCCGGGTTCTTCCAGAATTGTTGTTTTTTTTGTTCATGATTCCAGCGTCTGCTGTCTCTTGGCTATTCATATGTAGCAAAATACAACTTGCTGTTGCTGAAAGTACCAGATTTTTTTGGTACACTTTTTAAATATCAGTATATTAGATGCATATCATTTTTAAATATCTAATAATGCTTCATCATTATTATGGAATGAGTATCATAGTCCAGTGTACAATATGATTATTGATATACTGAGGATGCATTGCACAAACAAGTTGCGTTATGTCTGTCCTGTTTATATACCCGAATGATAGAAAGGTTAGTATATCTAAATGGAGCCCGATCCTGTGAAAAACCCGAGTCTGCAATTATTATTTGCCAGTGCCATGAACAGTGCCAGGAAAATCTTGTTTTCTTTAAGATTCTATTATATTAAATTTATGGAGCATATCTTTATTGCTGAGCACAGATTTACAAATTCTATACACAGTAGTTGCTTTGGAAGACTGAAACAGTCTTTTGTGGATTAGGGTCAAAATGTTTCAATACTGATGGGTAAGATTCAACCAGAGAATTTCTAATTGACTGATATAAAGGGGCATTATCGGTATTCATCTCTGTAATGCTATGATGCAGAATAATCATTTTGAATTGTAGATAGACATAGAAAATAGGTGCAGGAGTAGGCCATTCGGCCCTTCGAGCCTGCACCGCCATTCAATATGATCATAGCCGATCATCCAACTCGGTATCCTGTACCTGCCTTCTCTCCATACCCCCTGATCCCTTTAGCCACAAGGGCCACATCTAACTCCCTCTTAAATATAGCCAATGAACTGGCCTCAACTACATTCTGTGGCAGAGAACTCCACAGATTCACCACTCTCTGTGTGAAAAATGATTTCCTCGTCTTGGTCCTAAAAGACTTCCCTCTTATTCTTAAACTGTGACCCCTTGTTCTGGACTTCCCCAATATCATGGAACAATCCCCAGTCTGAAGAAGGGTCTCAACCCGAAACGTCGCGTATCTCCTTCGCTCCTTAGATGCTGCTGCACCCGCTGAGTTTCTCCAGCTTTTTGTGTAACCCCCCCCCTTCCTGCATTTAGCCTGTCCAACCCCTTAAGAATTTTGTAAGTCTCTATAAGATCCCCCCTCAATCTTCTAAATTCCAGTGAGTACAAGCCGAGTCTATCCAGTCTTTCATCATATGCAAGACCTGCCATCCCAGGAATCGGTATGTTATCGAAATGTTTTTTTTATTTTCCTTCTTTTAAAAAAACGTCATCATTGGAAGGGGAGTAGAAAAATGGTGGCACATGAGAAGAACATTGGGGAGGAAGACAATGTTAGATATTTAGAAGTGTCCAAAAAATGCCACCATCCTCTATGCGAGGTGACGATGGTTAATGACAGGACTTGGCAAGCTGAGTTTTTTCCAAGCATTTTGTCTTTGTGTAAAATGTGCTTAGCAATATCATTTGCCTGTCATAAATACTTTTAAGGGTAAAAGTAAGCTCCACTGTTCAAAGTCCTCTTGATTACAGAAGGTCATGTAACACTGTAGATTCAAGTATGTAGGTCGTTTGCCTGAAAACTTGGTAGACAGGAAAATTACCGGAAAAATGTTTGTGTAATTAGTAGATTTAGTTCTTCATTAGCAGAATGAAGCAAACTTGGTGTAATCCACAACTGTGTTAATTGTTTATTTAAATGTTTGTTGCTTTAAAAGACTGGATTAGCTACAATGCCATTTGTATGTCGCAAGTGCTTTTTTTTACGGTGTTCAGTATGTGACTAATTTATCTAATCTTCCCTTGTGTGGTTTGGTGTACATTTTGTTTGTTTGCCTGTGAAGTATTTTCAAGCTGCTATGTAACAAGGTGCGGAATTTATGCTTGAAGTTCACCTTAAAGACAGTAGATAAATGTAGTATAATGAAATGTAGTGAATTCTCTGTCATGACCTGAGGGTTCCCTGTGTCACTTGTACTTTAACCTTTAAGTAGATTTATCTTAGCTGCTCATGGTGGCCTTCAAGATAGATAGATCAAAGAGATGCTCTGTCATTAGAAACACTATCACTTTTGTCATAGTAAATGTAACAGCTTGCAGGCAAAGCTAGTAACATTTTGACAGTGGTCAGGCACAAACCTCAGTGTCTGTTTCTCAGCTATGATCAATGTGCTGCCTAATGGCTCTATGAAATAATTTTGTCTATCAAAGAACGAAGTTGCAATTCATGAACTTGGATCTTAGTTGAAAGGAAGCTTTTTTTTATTCATATAGAATACTAGCTCGAAGAGAAGCCTCTCCAGTGCCCAATTCTGTACACTTTTTTTGAAGTATATAGTTTCAATAGTCTTTGTATTTTCTGCAAGTTTTAAAGTAACATTTTCAAGTGCAATCCAGTTGAAATTGTAGATTCAGTAATTCTGAGAAATTTATAATATGCCTTGATACAAAAAATCTCCAATTTCTAAAATTTCCTGTTGATTTAGTGAAAATAGCACTTGCAACATATCTAAATACTATTGAGCGCTAATTATATGCGTAGGAGCAAGACAAAGTTGTGTTGCAGAATGGATGGGCATGTTGAAACTAAGGTGTGGTGTTTTTAGTATCTTCTATATTGTGAAATGAAGATATTGCAACTTTTTTTAAGTGGCAGTTTTGAAATAGTGAATAACAAGAGGCAGTAGACCAGCAGTGCATTGGTGTTGGGGTGTGGGAAGCAGATTTACGTGCGCAACTCAGCTCAGTTTCTGATTTTGTCTACCATTTATCCATTCTCTAGATTTTCTACCTCTAGACTTCCTTTACATCTTTAATTTCCATTCACACAGAGGGTGGTGGGCGTATGGAACGAGCTGCCAGAGGAGGTAGAGGCAGGTACTAAAACATCATTTAAAAGACATTTGGGCAGGTACATGAGTAGGAAAGGTTTAGAGGGATATGGACCAAAGGCAGGCAAGTGGGACAAGTGTGGATGGGGCATGTTGGTCGGCATAGGCAAGTTGGGCCGAAGGCGTCTTTCCATGCTGTATGACGATGACTTGTCTGCTTGGTTGCAATCTCTAACTTTTCTCCTGATGCTGATTGGTGTTTTACTCAATGAAAAGTAGCTTGAATATTGCCACGGCATTTATTGCTTACAGGATGTAAATCCGTGTGGCGTGGTTGAGTTCTGTATGAACACCTGAGTGTCTGCATCAAACGCTCTTGGAGGCAAGAAGTGGACAGTTGAGGTGACATGCCATCTATTCTTATGGCATTCCCAAATTAGTGGTATCTTGAGTGTCTACCTTTTAGGAATTTCTGTTGGTCTATTCGCCGTTAAGGTTTCTTGTAGCAGCCAAGGAAACCTTTTGGATACATGTGCTTCCTTTTTCAGCATTGTTCATAAAATTGAATAAGTACAAGAGTTATTTTGCTATGGTTGCATTAGATGATTTATCTATCTCAAGGATCGTTTACCAGATAAAGCCTTTTTATTCCTCTGGTATCTTCATTTACATATAGTAAAATTATTACCATTCTAGTTATATTGATTAGAATGATTAGTTTTGGTATTTCAAAAGATGCTTACAAATATTGCCTGTTTTGCAAATTACTGAAGTTGTACATTATTGAATCATCGCCTCGCCCATCCCGCTCCCCCACACTTGGCAACTATAAGTTTACTACTGGGTGAAAATGTAAAAAAACTGTAGAAGCTAGAAATACAAACTTAAAACAGTGTTGGAAACATTTAGTTGGACAGGCAGCATTTGTGGAAATAATTAATATTTCAAATTGAAGATCTCTTGTCAGAATCTGGTTTACTTATTGCTGTACGGATCTACTGAAATTTTGCTGGACATCTTGGTGAATTTAACACTGGCCAGTATATCGCAGGAGATCCTGAATATCGGATATTATTTTTTAAAAAATCATTGATGTGTTTTGATGTAACATTATCACGTGATTTCCAGCAGCAAATGGTTTTTGAATTTGATCTGTAGGACCTGTTTCTAGTTGTCTTAACTTGCTGGCAAGAATGGTTAAATTCTTTTAATTCCATTTGCGATAATGCAGTTGCTGCATATCTTAACAGATAGAGTAATTTAGCTTTGCATATACTGTACAAACAAAATATACCTTAAATTCTGTGTTGGTATAGAGCCAAGGCAAGGTAAACTATAAAGGATGTATGATATTCCAGAAGGTGGCATTTCTCTTTGATTTTGCAACAGGGATATATCTATCTATCTATACATAACTAAAACTTTCATCTTGTTATCTTCCGGTTTACGTGGTTTTTACATTTGCGCAAAAATGGTACAAGATAGCGCTGCAATTTTTCGCCACCTTACCATTCGCCTGTGCTGCAAATGCACCAAGTTTTGGTTCGAATCGGTGGTATATATTAAAAGTTATTAAGATTTAAAAATCTTAAAAACCATGCATGCACAGATTGGTCTCTCGTGTCAGTCACTGCCGGAACGGCAACGCTCCTTCCTGCACCAAATTGCACTGATTGGCCACGTCCACTGTCAGTTGCCGGCGGTGCCTGCCTCTGCCCAGCATTGCCCGGCGCGGCATCCAGTCGCCGCGGCCTCTGGTCAAAGCAACCTCCGATCAAAGGAGCAGCAACCTCGAGATCCTGGGGAGGTGAGGAGGGAGAGTGGGGGGATTGTGGGAGTGGGGGAGGGATGTAGGGGAGATGAGGAGGGAGACTGTGGGGATTGAGGGAGAGGAGGAGGTAGGTAGGGAAAGTGGGGGAGGTGAGGAGAGAGTGGGGAGGAGGGGGGAGGAGTTATGGAGGTAGGGAGTGACACGGTTGGGGAAAGGAGAGGTGAGGGAGGGAGGGATTGGGGAGGGTAAGAGGAGAGGGGAAAGAAGAGGGAGGAAGAGTGGGGGAGAGAGAGAGAGAGAGAGAGCAGTGGGGGAGGGAAAGGGGGAGATGAAGACGTGGCGAATAGAGGGATAGGAGCGGGGTAGGCAGGGGAGAGTAATTATGGAGTGAGGAAGGGAGTGACTGAGGGTAGGGGAAAGGAGAGGGAGGAAGAGGTAAGGCAGGGATTGGGGAAGAGGAGAGGGGAGAGTGCTGGGGATGAGAGGAAATGAGCCACGCCTGCGCAGTTGAGGGTTATGGGTGAGTGGTGGAATATTGCATTGGGGAACGGGTTGCATTGGGGGACCAGGCCTCCTGTGTGACAGGGACCCAACAGGTCCCACTTAGTCTAGTAGTTATTAAGATGCTAAATGCATTTTTTAGAGAAACAGCGTGGAAACAGGCCCTTCAGTCCTCTGCTGCTAACCAGCGATCCCTGTACACTAGTACTATCCTACACACTAGAGATATATATATTTTTTTTACCAAAGCCAATGAACCTATAAACCTGTGCGTCTTTGGATTGTGGGAGGAAACCCACGTGGTCACAGGGAGAACGTACAAACTCAGTACAGACAGTGCCCGCAGCCAGGATTGAACCCTGGTTTTAGGTGCAGTAAGGCAGCAACTCTACCGCTGAGCACCGTGCCGCTGCAAATAGTCCCAATACACCCATCAGATGAATCAATGCTCTTCTATATCGAACAATGTGTGAAAGAAGCATGAAAGCATTGGAATGTCCATCGTTCAGAGTGGCTTGGTAGGGCTGCCACTAACAGAGTTGGTGAATCCTGAAGGACATTGCTGCTACACTGGTCCTTAACAGTTAGGGATTGAGCCAACCTGGGATATACCTATTTGACCTCATTCTCCTCTGACAAAAAATATTGTTGCATGATAGCATTGTGTAAAAATGACCACCACATCTCATCTTTACGCAAAGGAAACTCTGCGTCAAGTTGTGTGGCAATATAATTGTGTTAAATGGGTCAGACAGTTGTAGAAACTCAAAGTTGGACATACACTATCGAACAGCTTCAGCATTTGCTGAAAGATGCACTTTCACAATCTCTGCGCCCCCCCCCCCCCCCCCCGAAGATGGGTCTCGACCCGAAACGTCGCCTACTCCTTTTCTCCATAGATGCTGCCTCACCCGCTGAGTTTCTCCAGCATTTTATGTCTACTCTCGATTTTTTTCAGCGTCTGCAGTTCCTTCTTAAACAATATCACAATCTGTAACTTTGTGGGCTAGCATATCTATCATGCTGTAATTACTATTACGGGATCAACCATAGCATGACAAGTGCCAAAGGGTTATGTTGGGAGAAGCTCTTGACTTTGTTAAAAGATTGAAGCTGCAACTCAATACCAATGTAATAGAACTGAGCACCTTTTGGAGCCAACTACCCGGATTGAGACCCCTGATTACAGCAAAAGGTTTGGAACTAGACTACATCCAATTTTTTTATGTTTAAAGGGTCTGTCCCACTGCGGCGACCTAATTCGCGAGTTTAGAAGAGTGACACGAGGTCATAGGAGGTCTTTGTAACTCTCCTTCATGCTCGAGAGTAGTCCCCGCGTACTCGAAGCCTCAGCTAGGTCGCGGCGTTTTTTTCAACATGCTGAAAAATGCCCACAAGTTTAAAAAAAAGGTCGCCATGGAAAAAATCGATGTTTTTTAACTCGTGGGTTTAGTCGAGGTAGGTCGTAGTAGGTCATGATGCTATTTGTGGGTAGTCGAAGTTAATCGAAGGTAGTCAAAGGTAAAGCTCGTTGAGAAAAAAATGGTAAGTAACCGACCGGTAATGTTAAATGCTCGCTAAACTTTATTAAACGTTGTCTGGCTTCTTAAAAGTGTCTCCACTCCTTCTTTCCCCCCCCCCCCCCTTCTCTCCCCATCTATTCCCTTCTCTTTCCCCCCTCCACGCAATCTAAAGGACTTACCGTACTGTGCCAGCCGTCTTTTACCTTCCTGTTCATCGCAGGTGTGAATTTCAGACAGCGCTCCCCCGCTTTCCCTGGCCCCCGCCTTTGCGATGTGTGTGTGTGTGTGTGCGCAAACGGTCGATCCGGCTCGCGGTTTCATCGCTGACGGTCAATCTAGTTCGAGGTTTTTCAGGCGAGTGCCCTCGAACATGAAGGTTGAAGTCAGTCGATGAAAGGTCACGTCAGTGGGACAGGCCCTTAAGAAGGAACTGCACATGCTGGTTTAAACCAAAGATAGACACAAAAAGCTGTATTAATCAACGGGACAGGCAGTATCTTTGGAGAGAAAGAATGGGTGCCGTTTCGGGTGGAGACCCTTAAGACTGGTTAGGCATAAGGGAAACAAGAGAAACAGACAGTGATGTGGAGGGATAAAGAACAATGAATGAAACGTATGCAAAAAAGTAACGATGATAAAGGATACGGGCCATTGTTAGGTGAAAATAAGAAAATGTTATAACTAATGTTCCAGCTTGTCCTGACTTTTATTCAGTTTCAGTTTGTCCTGAATTTACCATTCGCCTTTTGTTGTTTGCTCTGCACGTCTGCTTGTTGTTCACAACAAATAAACTTAATAAATATGGCAGGTAATCCGCAGTGTCATCTGGGAATAATGCAATTTAAATTACCAAGAGATTAACCTTCTGTTTACAGGATTTTGTCTTCACATGGACTGTGCATTGTTTACTTTTACCAGTATTGTCATGGACAGATGCATCTGACACAGTACAGTGGATGAGAATGTGACCAACATCTTTATCCTCTGCATTAGTTCAGTTTCTACCTGCAGAAACCCCATTCTGGCAGCCCTTTTCTTTGTGTCTTTATCAGCACAGTTACTGATCTGCTCTGCCAAGCCACACTCGGTCATCTGCATGAAGATCACACCCAGTGTATATTCTCTGACTTAGCTGCCTTCAGTGCCAATTTGCATTGTACTTGATAGGTGCTGAACTTGTGCAGGACATTTTACGGTAGTAATATTGTTGAACCTTACTTGCGAGTCAAGAAACTGTGTTGATGTGGCAGTCATTCATACAGAACAATTGCACATTCTTTTATGATGACCAGCTCCTCCATAATTATGTTTTGCAGAAATTAATACCATTCACGCGTCTTTTTGCTTTTCATATCCTCAGGACATCCATCTGGTGTTCACTGCACACAAATTCAATTTGAACCAAAGTGCTTGATGAATATGGCAGCCAATCTGCAAGGTTGGTGGAGGATGATGTCATTTAAATTGCCTGGAGAATTACTTGCTTTGTCTAACCAGCGGCATAGAATATTTTTTATCAATCTGAATGTGCAATAGGGCCTTGATTAATGCCTCATTTGATTGGCATCAAGTCTATCATGATCGCACTTCATAAGTATTGAAGGGATTGTGATCAATTCTGAAATTAGGCTTGCATTTTCTTCTTTTAGATTTGGAGAGAATATTTCAGCCAAATGCTTCCCAATGCTTAAGGGAACAAACACAATTTGAAATTGAAACATATCTTCTGCTTTATTTTTTGGTGTTGAACCTATTCACGATTTTACCTTTTGCTCAGTAATACTTGGTCCATCTGCTCTTACTGCTCAGCATTGGAGACTGACCATGAAGAGCATAGATGCATGAAAGCTGCAGGGGGAAAAATGTCATTATGCTTTCTGCTATTTGAAAATTGTGTGATTTTTCACTCTGTTCTGCAAATAGGTAAAGCGCTTCTATGGAAGGCATTCTGTTCTGTCAGAACTTACTGGATTCAATATCTCGAAAGTGTTATTGAGTCAAAGATTCATAGCATGGAAACAAGTCTTTTAGCTTAACTCGTCTAAGATGGCCATCAAAGCTGGTCCCACTTGCTTGCGTTTGGCCCATATCCCTCTAAACCATTTCTATTTGTGTATCTGTTCAGACACCTTTACAACATTGTAATTATATCTGCCTCAACAGTCTCCTTTGGCAGCTTGTGCCATATACCCACCAGTCTCAGTATCATGGGGGATGGGAAAAAGTTGTCCCTCGTAGCCCTTTTAAATCTTTTGCCTTTCATCTTAAACCTATGCCCTTTTGTTTTAGAACCCCTATTCTGAAAATAAAAGCTTGTGACTAACCATCATATCCATGCCCTCATGATTTTCCAGACTTCTGTAACGTCACCACTCAGACTCCTGTGCCCCGGGGAAAAAAATCACAGCCTCTAATTCAAGCTCTCCAGTCCTGGTAACATGATTGTGAATCTTTTCTGTACCCATTCCTGTCTACACATGGCCTTCCTGTAGCAGTGCAACCAGAATTGCATATAGTACTCAGCAACAAATATTATAGTTGCACCACGACCTGTGCTCCGTGCCCTGCCCGTTCAATGCAAACAAGCCGAATGCCTTTTTCACCACCCTGTTTACCTGTGTTGTCACTTTCAGAGAACTATGTACCTTGCTCTGTTCCACAACACTCTCTAGAGCCCTGTGATTTTACTGTGTAAGTCCTGCCCTTGTCTAATTTGCGAAAATACAGCCCCTCAGTTTAAAACAAAATCTAGCTTTGAACTTTGATTCTAAGGTATACGTATTCATTTTTATAACAGCATTTTGAATAAATCAATATTTTTAATAGTTGGGTTTATGCCATGATGTACCTAGTGTGCTATATGTTAAGTGTATTGAATTCCCACTCTAGTAAAATGAATTTTACTTTGTATGGCGATTACCATCAGCTTTTCACTTTTTCGTGGCACACATGGCAATAATAAACCAAAGACATACATAAAAAGCTGGAGTAACTCAGCGGGTCAGGAGAATATATGGAGAAAAGGAATAGGTGATGTTTCGGGTTGAGAACCTTCTTCAGAGTGAGAGTCAGTGGAAAGGGGAATAAGACATATGGTACTTGGGAGAAATTAATGGAAGATATGCAAAAAGCAGTGATAATCAAGGAAATGGGAACACAAAGGGCCATTGTTGGCTGTGGGATAGGTGATAGCGAGTCTGAGATAAAACGTGGTCGTAGAGCTGAAGACCAGGAAGAATCAGAGGGGTTACAGTTAGAGAGAGTGTTGCAGAACTCACGTCAGAGAGAGGAGGAAAACTTCTTCAATATGGGCATACCATGAGGAGATTTACAATACCTTTTCAATAGACATTAGGTGCAGGAGTAGGCCATTCGGCCCTTTGACCCAGCACCACCATTCAATGTGATCATGGCTGATCACCCTTTCACCTTCATCCAACGATCACATGCCAGGCTTTGTCCTGTGCCCACCTCTCTTCCAGCTTCCTCTCCTCCCCATTATCTGAAGATGGGCCTCGACCCAAATCCATACCCATCCATATTGTCCAGAAATGTCGCTGAGTTGCTCCAGCACTTTTGTCTTATTTTGTAAACCAGGATCTACAATAAACCAATGCCAACTATTAGGTCACACCCACAAAGACTCAATAGTGCATGTGGTGTTTTATGACATTTTTAACTACAAAAACTTTGGTTGCGAGAGAATGCATAAAATATAACATTGTTAGCTCCAAACGGGTTTGTCTCGTGTTGTTGGAAAATATTGCTAATAATATGCTCGGATGAACTGAATGATTTGCCTTTCCAATTCTTACTGTTTAGCAGCAGTTCATTAGCATTCCTGTAAGTCTTTTACAACATCACACCATGGTTTATTTAGCAACTTCAAGACGTTTGAAGTTTTATAACAATTTTAAAATAATAAAAGAATCCCAAAGCCCATTGAACTTTTTGCTTATTGTCATTCTCTGTGAGCTTACAGAAGAGTGTTTATTTTGTATGGTCATACAAGTCCCGATTGTTTATCTGTTGGATATATTACAAACAGGCAGGAATATCTTTGAACATTGTAACGTTTTTCTTTTCTTCCCATTGATTTTTATGGGTGTGAAACATTATGGTCACTTTCTAGCAGAGCTGACACTTATGAAAGTAGAACACCTGATTAAACCTGTTTGGAACCTACACTAGGTCTGGTAGCATCTCTGCTAGTGTGCATTGATGATTCATGACCACTGAACAAATGGAAGGGAGGCTTTACCCTTGACATTTTCAATTACATGACATTTTGATAAGAAATTAACATTTACTCTAAAAATGCCCATCATAGATAACCTTGACCTTAAAACAAAAAAAGTTAATGAATAGATGCAAATACTTTTGTTAGGTAAGAATGGCTAGAAGTGTCCGTGCACAGAATTTGTTGGCTTTGCTCGGGAGCTCACCCTTTTGAATTTGTCATGGTCCAGCTCGCATGTGGGAGAGAATAACAAGGAGAAGGCAGAACTATTGGAAATAGTAAAAGCAAAAGCTTGCAAACTTTCAGAGCGGCTCTTTTTTGGTTATTTTACATTAAAAGTGTCTAAATCAATCTGTAAGCAGCTGTCGTCTTGTGTATAGTGTATAGTTCCTCATTTGGGTGCAGCTATTTCTTCTTTCCTGCAATCTGTATTGACTGAAACCTGTAATGATGAGTAAAATGGGGAATTATGTTCCATAGTCTCTCCCCATTTGTTGGTTTAATCCTAAATGCAATTTGAATATGTAAGTAGGATAAATAATTTTTTCAGGTTTGATTTTTGCGTAGCTTATATTGGTATGATCTTTTGAACTTGCAGGGTATCCTTGTCTCGTATTCATCACTTTTTTAATGGTTAGTCCACTGGAGTTTCTATTCCATGGTACCATGAACTTAGCACTTGTCTTTTATTATGGTAAAGCTCTCTTTAATCCGGCACACTCAGGACTTTGGTGGTGAACTAGCACATTTTCTGGGCATTTGGATGTTATTCTGTTACTGCTCCATCACAGATTTAACTTGCTTGAATAAATGTTCGAGTGAACCCAGTAGGTTTACAGAGAGCACATCCAACAGAACCAAGCAAGTTTAAGGATGGTGTAGGAACCAGGGCTCTAGCAAACATCATCTAGTGAGCCAGATGCCAAACCATCTGGATTTCTGAACTATTGTATAAATAGGATAATTAAGCACTGAATGGTCTACTAATAAAAGCATGTTTGAACGGTTTGCAGTTTTGTGTGAATACATAGAAATTGGGTAGTGCTGGTCAAAATGACCTCATCTACAGAACATTCTGTCTACCAAAGGTACACAAAAATGCTGGAGAAACTCAGCGGGTGCAGCAGCATCTATGGAGCGAAGGAAATAGGCAACGTTTCGGGCCGAAACCCTTCTTCAGCTGCTGCTGCACCCGCTGAGTTTCTCCAGCATTTTTGTGTACCTTTGATTTTTCCAGCATCTGCAGTTGCTTCTTAAACATTCTGTCTACCAATCTTGGTTCACGAATATGGTTGTTGAGTAATGTTTACCGTAATGAGGCATCAAGTACAATTATACAGACTTCTGCCCATTTAAGATGCCAGTTAGCATCATCCCCAAAACCTACTCCATTACAAAGCAGGAAATACTCCACTATAAAGATTTACATAGAAAATCACATGATCTTTCGAAGCATGCCACACTTATGGATCAATTTACTAGTTCAGCAGATGCCTAAGTGTTTAAAGGAATCTATCAAATTCCTGTTGAATTGCATATTGGGAGAATAAGTTATCTCTTGATGAGTTTGACTTGATTGTATTTCTTTGTAATGTAACCTGATCTGATGGGATCGTATGCAACCCTAAGCGTTTCACCGTACCTCGGCACATATGATAATAATAAACCTAAAATCAAACTGGAGCCAGTCAACCACATTCATCATACATTTCTCCTTTTTATAGGTTGTTGGATCAATCTACCTTCTTAAAGGCAAAAGTTAAACTAATTTTATTGTTTTTCAGCTGCTGACAAAGCAGTGAGTATGTGATCCGGCTCAGTAATAGAGGAATAGGTTCCAGATAAAATAGCTGTGGTCATGGACTGGGGAAAACTTGTGGTTTCCCCTGGTCCACAGCTGTTTGAGATTGTGCCACCACACTCCTAAATGGAGGGACTAAATTGTACAACTACTTAATTGGCAATGGAGTTAGCAGCCTGGCAGGAAGAATATATACATTTTCTGGAAGATAAGAGTTGAAATTGAGTTAAAATTGCTTCTCTGGGAAGCTAATCTTAAATAAGTATAAATGTTGGCCAGTATAGCAGTGGACAGGGCTGACAAGCATCTGTGCCTACCAATCATATGCATAGAATTCTACCCATTTATGATGGCATTATTTGTTGCAGCATTTTTTTTCTCTCTCCTCCTTCTCTCTATGCTAATACATTTCTGCTATAATGCATATTTCCATTGTGCAAAGTGGGTATAAGGCGTTTGAAGAGTTAGGGTATCACTTGTATTATTGGGGCTGAATGGTTATGAAATGATTTTGATTAGGATCTATAAAACCACTTCAAATCATAATGCACCATGCGTTGACGGCTCATTGAAGACCCAAAACACCTGTGAAAAAACAACTTTAACTGCTGCGATGAAGAAGGAATGATACCAGTGGGCCATAAAACATAGTTTAGACATGCAAGGACTGGAGAAAAGAGTTATTCAGTGATGAAAGGCAATTTTTCTGAATCTGGGCCAATGTAGCCAACATATTTTGATTTCAGTCGGAGAGGCGGTGAGAAAATTCCACATCGGCCATTTTGTCAAACATCCTGAAAAGATGATGTTCTGGGGTTGTTTCAGCTACTACGGTGTTGATCCACTGCAGCTAGTTGTCAGAATGATGAAATTGCTACGATATATCAATGTAATGCAGAGACAATTGGAGATGGCAAAGACTTTTTCAGATGGATCTGGGATATTCCAGGAAGACCTTGCACTGCTCCACACATCAAAAATGGTGACCTAATTTTTCCAACAGATGGGGTTATGTGTCTTGGACTGGCCTGGTAACTCGCCTGACCTGAATTTGACTGAGAATTTGTAAACAATTAACAAGGAGAGACTGAAAAGTAAGGGCTGTACCATGAGACAGAAGCTCATTGAGACCGTAATTCAGCTGTGGTATCGAGATGGAAAAATCCTCAGAAAATTATAATGAATAAAAGGTAGCCCTGTGACCTGTATATTGACTTGTTATATCCAAGTGTATGCTTGCTGCCATTAATTTGCACAAAGGTGGATGTAGCTTGGAACCTGATATGATTCCCAAGCATATTGAGCGAGGAGATGAGAGGCTGCTTCTAGTTGGCAGTCTTTCAGTATTGGTCTCATTGCAGCACTCTTTGAGACTGGTTAGAAAGCACACATTAAAATTCCAGATGAAACCTCTTTGGATCTTCATATTGGAACTTTATAGTTATGGGTAAAATTTTAATTATAGTTAAAAGAGGGTGACCTCTATTGTGTCTCAGATATTTAATTTATAGCAGCTATTAATGAAATAAATAACCGTGTTTTATGTGAGGCCTTATGGCTTATGGCTGCAGGTTATGTGATACAGAAACTGCTCTGGCTACAAATGTGAGCAGGTATCAATTTTTTGAAATTGTATATGCTGGTGTTGAATTTAGTTTACTGCCACAGCAATCCAAACATAGTTATTCATGATAAAACAGCCAGAGGTTTGTTAAGATTGATCTGTATATGCTTGTCTTGGATTGGACACTTTGCCCCATCGTGACCATGCTGCTCTTTTTGCTCATCTATTCTAACCTCGTTTGCTCGGAATAAGACCTCGTCTTTCAATGCCTTGCCTGTTTAATCAGTAGTTTTATGATTTCGCCATCCTCGGCCTATGTATGCATTCCATCTATCAACTCTGTTTTAAAAAAACGTTCCCCTTTAAATCATTAGATCCTTAAAACTTTCCCCTTTAGATCCCATTTAAAACTTTCACCTTAAATTTAAGTCCTTTTTGTTTTCGATATCTTGACTATGAGAAAAAAGACAACATATACACTACTGCTCATTAAATGCCAGACACTCTCTGATACAATTTAAAATTTTACATAGATTACATCTCTCAAAGTCCAAACTAAATAGAATTTTTCCAAATGTTTCTGCTATATGTGACAAATGTCAACACCTAGAAGCCAACCTAACGCATTCATTTACCAAATGTATTAAAATGACTAATTTTTGGTCAGAAATTTTTAAGATAATTTCGAAGGTAGTTAATACAAATCTATATCCAGATTCCAAATTAATTATATTAGGTATATTAGAAACTGATCAATCACTAACAACAAAACAACGAATTTTTATCGATTATAGTTTAATAATTGGTAAAAAATTAATACTAAAATTTTGGAAAGGTCCTACCAAACCCACTATTAAAATGTGGATTACAGAAATGTCGGAGACACTTCATTTGGAAAGATTAAGACTTGTCCTCTCGGACAGGCTAGATCAGTTTAGAGGAACATGGTCTCCATTTATTGATTATCTAAAGGGACAAATGGGCTCGGTTCGAGGGCCTGACTGAAACCTGGACGGGGAATGGATGAAGAATTATATATAATAGATTACTGATATATCTCCAATGTAGAATAGAATGTTTAAAACTCCTCATATTATTGATTTTCTATTTTTATTATTATTTTAATTTCTTTTATTATTTCTTTCTATTAATTTCCTTCTTTATTAAAAATAATAAAAAAATATGTAGAAGTATAAACAAGAATGACTGTAAATTTTATAAATATTAAGAATGTATGAGATGAATAGTAAATTATTTTGTTTCTCTTTTTTCTTACATTTTAAATTGTCTTAATATGTATCAATATGCATTAACTTCTAATAAAAAATATTAACAAAAAAAAAGAAAAAAGACACTCATAATTTACCGTATATATTTCCCCGCGGGTTTGGAGTAGCAGTAAAATGCTGTTTTTAAAATCTTACCTGTTTCGCTGTTGTGAAAAAAAGATGGTGATAAAAATTCTGGAAAGGCACCATCTGCACAGGCGCGGCCGAGGACTCGTCGGGTGTGTAAACACACGCACGGGAACTCTTCCCCCAAATGTGCAAGCGCGGGTGGGGGCGCTCTTTTAAGTTAAATATTTTTAAACGTTAAGAACTTTTAAAATATACCATCGATCTGAACAAATTTTGTTTTCAGCACAGGACACCGGTGAGTAAGGTGGGGCAAAAATCATAGTGCTATTGTGTACTGTTTTTGCGCAAATAGAGGTACAAACGGACAAACAAACAAGATGAGTTTTAGTAATATCTAATAAAATAATTATATCTATGTGTGTGTGTGTGTATATATACACGCACACACATACATACACACACACATATATATACCCACAATTTGAGAGTCAAGTGTTTAGTTGTCATATTACCAGTTAAGAACAATTCTTACTTGCTGTAGCTTTACAAACACATTAATTTAATAACACACAACTATACAATAATTGATAATACAATTATACAAAAGTAATTTAGGTCAGGGAGCTAAACGAGGGTGATGACTGAGGTATGATATAATGGGAACTTTTTTTCTGGATGTTGTTCAAGACTGGAGACAGATGACTTGTGCAAATAAACCATGCTGATAAGCTCTATATAAATGGAGTAACCTTTTTTCTGTAACCCTGAGGTGGAAGTCATAAGTGCCCGTTTGGTGCTCATTCATACTGCAGTCTCCCAGACAATATTGAGTGATTTGTCTTTTGCTAAGCTTGCAGTGATATGTCGGCTCTCTGTTGTGCAAGGTAAAGACAA
This sequence comes from Raja brachyura, assembly GCA_963514005.1. The sequence goes on along the minus strand of OY740790.1, from coordinate 62,545,087 downwards.
GGAATGTCCCTTCAGCGGTTTTTTTTCTCTGGCTGAGATTGTCTTTATTTATGGCTGCAGGAAAATGGAGGATGTCTTGTCTGGCATTACAAACCCTTTGGGAAATGTAGCATAAATAAATTAGTCAATTAAAATAAATCATTTGGAAGGAAGGAAGGAATATTTTTCTTGAAACTGGTTTTTAAATGCTGAATGTAGCTTATAGGCAATATGTAGTTGCAACTTGGGTAGTTAGCAGAATGCCAAAAAATTGTAGACTGTCACCACTTAATGGGATACAACGTCATTACAGATGGATCCCGTTTAGTGTTGCACCTTTCTGCTGTAAGACCCATATGATTCACAAATTAATGGAAAGGATCTTTATGAAATGGTTGCTGATCCTTAGAATAAATTTTGAATGATAAAAGCAATTTAAAATAAAAACTAAACCTTACACAGTGTAATTTAAAATTAAGAATAATCTGGTATTTTGATACAACAACAGGAAATGCCGTGAAAACTCAGGAGGTTATGTTTCTCTTTTCACAGTGCTGTGATAAATCTTAAGCATTTTATTTGTGTAAAATAACTTCTTTCTTGTCCCTTTTCTGTGTAATTTGAAAGCGAAAGTCTATCGATTATGAGCCATATGTTCAATCTGGATTCAAAACCTGGATGAAATTGGACCAAACCTCAGAATTTCAAGTGTTCAACCTGTTAAGACAAAGACATTAAATTCTGTCATCTTCCACTGCAGTACCACTAATGTGACAATTTTTAGTTTAGAGATACAATGTGGGAAACGGGCCCTTCGGCCCACCAAGTCCGCGCCGAATAGCTATCCCTGCACACTAACACCATCCAATACACTAGGGACAATTTGCATTTATACCAAGCCAATTAACCCACAAACCTGTACTTCCCTGATGTGTGTGAGGATATCGGATATCCCGGAGAAAACCCACTCGGGTCACAGGGAGAATGCGCAAATTCCCTACAGACAGCACCTGTAGTCAGGAGCTGAAATAATGATGCTTCCAGGCATAACATGAGTATATCTCCAAATTTGAAGCCTCGATTTATTAGAAAATTAAAGCTGCTTTGTGGTAATTTTTGATTTATTGAATAATCCTGTTGACGTTGCTGTCGAATTGTTCTGCAATTTATAAGATGTGCCATTTCTGCCAACTGCAGATGTTCTTATTTTAATGCTTCATCTCATATACTGAAGTGACTACTACTTTGCAGATGTATTGGTTACAAGCATAGCAGATTTATTTTAAAAATCGCATCCAGTGCAAAAAAGCAATACTTCACAAAGATAAACTCTATCTGTTCCTTGGAACCTTTGAGGCTCGTTCTCTGAGTGGTTGCGGTATGGTCTCACTTTTTGCATGCTCGCTCGCTCCCACATCCTATTTTTTTTTTTCCTCTTTGATTTTGCATGACAATAAGTCTTCCAAGCTATGTTATCCTTTTATTTAACGGTATATATTTTGTTTTATTATTTCATCCTTTCTCTAGCAGAGTACCCGTAACCTGGGGCATCCTCTTAATCAAGCTTATAGAAATATAGAAATTAGGTGCAGGAGTAGGCCATTCGGCCCTTTGAGCCTGCACCGCCATTCAATATGATCATGGCTGATCATCCAACTCAGTATCCCGTACCTGCCTTCTCTCCATACCCTCTGATCCCTTTAGCCACAAGGGCCACATCTAACTCCCTCTTAAATATAGCCAATGAACTGGCCTCAACTACCCTCTGTGGCAGAGGGTAGTTTTCCACAGTTGCACTTGCTTCTTTTATAATGCCTCTAATTCATTAACTCTTAATTCATGTGTTTTTGGGTACTATCCTCCGTTAGCTTATTAGTATTAATTAATTTCCTGTTTTCAGCTAGACAAATTTATACTCAATAACATTAATCCAGCATATTCTTCTATCTGCATGGAATGCAAGTTTTAAGTACCATCTCATTTCACTGATGGCTAACTCATTTTTGACATAATTTACCATCATATTTTGCAGCTTGGCCTCACAACGGGTCAATGGGGGAATACAGGGCAATGGTGGAGGTCTGTTGGCAGGCCTGCTACCCCGTGAAGTCATCAGGGATCAGTGCTGGGACCTTTTTGTGAAGTATGTAAATAATTTGGTTTAAAATGTATGGAAGCTATTTAATATGTTTGCATACAACATAAAAAAATTGTGGAGCCACGGATAGTGAAGAAGGTGTCAAAGGATGCAGCAGGACATAGGTCAGCGGAGATATGGGCAGAGATATGCCTGATGCAGTTTAATTCGGACAAATCTGAGGTGTTAATAAATAATAACTAAAATAAAATCAATTTGCAATATTTTACAAATGCTTTTGGAAAAAAAAATCAAGTCTTTTAGTTATTATTTAAGAAGGCTTGGTCTTGGATTGTGCTGTGATTGCAAAAAGTGGTAAACACTGCCCAGTCCATCACAGGTGCTGACTTCCCCACCGTCGAAGGGATCTACAAGAGTTGCTGCCTCAAATAGGCAGCCAGCATCATCAGAGACTTTTTTTTCCTCTTTGATCTTGCATGACAATAAGTCTTCCAAGCTATGCTATCCTGTTATCACACTGGGCCACGCTCTCATTTCATCCTGCCATCGAGAAGAAGATATAGGAGCCTGAAAACTGCAACGTCAAGGTTCAGAAGCAGCTTCTCCCCTACAACCTTCAGGCTGGCTATTAAACTCTACCACTTCAAAATAAGCTCCAAATTACATAGAATTGGGGGTTTGTTTTGGTCTCTGCACTATTTTTGTTTGTTTGTTTAATTTATATAAACAAACATGCTGAACTTGTTGTTCATTTTGGATTTTACAGAGTACTATGTTTACATATCTGTTGTGCTGCTGCAAGAATTTAATTGTTGCATTTTGAGATATATGACAATATTACACCCTGGACTCTTAAATGATTTGATTCTTTATGTATTTTAAAGTGGTGCTAGAATAAACTGATGTCAGAATAACCCACTCTGTCGTAGGAGAAAGATGAGATGTGCAAAAGCACATCTGAAAAGTTACTCATCCTATTTTGGTGCTTCTTTCCACACTCTCGACATCCAAAATTGCTGTTTATGAAAAGAGTATTTGCACAGGGAAACGTAACTGAATCTGCAGTGTTAGAAAATACCTCTTGTTAAATAATTCAAGTGCAGTTGATATTGATAAGCAAATCTTTTAGTGTCTTGCCGCTAGTTAATCGAAATGCATTAGTTGCACTATAATAAAATGCTGCTGAAGCATGGGTGCAATAATTCTTGATTTAAGCTGGATCGTTAGCAATTGTCTTCATTCATCTGACTGAACAAGATTTAAACAATGGTCCACATGGATCCCTTTTTTTTTTGCAGATTCCTTCAGTTCACTTTTTTTCAATGATCCGACTCAGTCTAGGTGTTGTGTGAATTATTGGAAAGGCAACTTAGCATGGATTAGTAAAGAATGGGGCTCGGTATTATTTACTTTAATATTCATGGCCTATATTGGTATTTTAGACTGGATGTAGGGGTTCATTTAAGAAATTATCAGAGTTAATTTGGCCATATGGATGACAATGAGGAGGAACGTCATGGACTGCAGGAAGATAGATATCAACAGGCTGGTCAGATAAGAAGAAAGTAGCCAGCTGAATTTGTTTTGGAGAAAGGTGTAGTTTATCATCATCAAATGTACACCTCAGGAGAATACACCATCGAGGCAGGAAGTATTGAATAACATAAACGTACACAGCTCTCTGGCACTAACAAGGCAAAACTATAAAAGCCCTGTCCCACGGTACGAGTTCATTCCAAGAGCTCTAACGAGTTTAAAAAAAATCAAACTCATGGTAAGCTTGGCGAATGAACGTAGCGGGTACGTCAGAGCTCAGGGACATCTCTTAGCGGCTCGTAACGCTAATGGCGGGTACTTGGGAAGACTCGTTAACGGCAAGTAAGCACGGGAAGACTCGTGAAGATTTTTCAACATGTTGAAAATTGTCCACGAGAGCCCCGAGTACCAACGAGTGGCCATTACTGTAACTCTCCGAGTTAGAATCAGGGCAAACTCGGGAGAGCTCTTGGAATGAACTCGTACCGTGGGACAGGGCTATAAGGCAGTTAAAACAGCACAGCAGTTTTTTTTCCTTTATTAACTACGGTAAAGAAAAGAAGGTTGTATTAGAACTGTATTAATCATCTATGAAGTTGCAGCAAAATTCTTGTCATCACATAAAGGATCAGTGGTGATGCAGAGGAGATGTACAAGGATATTGCCACAACTGTAACATTTTATCCATGGTATCAAATCGGATAGAATGGAGTGGAGAGAAAGCTGAGGGATGAAATTGAGCCCTGTTTAAAGCGTGCCATTTTATCAGAAGAGTGGTCAGAACTTGAGGAATTGGTTTTAAGGTCATTGGTAAGAGGATTAGAGAGAATTGAGGTGAAAGCTTTCACTGAAATGATAGTCACAGTAGTCCAGAAATGGAGATGGAGCAGAAATCCTCAGTGGGCGTACAGAGTACTTGAAAATGCATTTTTGAAGTGTTCATATTCAGGTGCTCAAAAAATGCTGGAGAAACTCAGCGGGTGAGACAGAAATGGGCGATGTTTCGGGTCAAGTCCCTTCTTCGTCTGAAGAAAGGTCCCGACCCAAAACGTCGCCTATTCTTTCTCTCCATAGATGCAGCCTCAGCTGAGTTTCTCCAGCATTTTTTGTCTACCTTCGATTGTTACAGCATCTGCAGTTCTTTACTAAACATATTCTACTTCTGAACTAGGAATGAAGGCAATTTTAATTGTGTCATCTTTTAACGTTGTATGGATTCCGAGATACTACTTGGTCCAACTTATCAAAGGTTCTAGCATTTGCACAAATTATTTTCTGTATAATGGAAGCAGAATAAGGCCCTGGCAATTGCTGACGAACAATGTCACCATGGGTTAGTTGCAAAATATGAATAAAGCAGAATAAAAGAAACTGGAGAATAAATAGAGTTTTATTGTAAATAAATAGTTAAAGTTTATCTCTGTTCCTTAGCTGAAGTTCCAACATTGAGTCGCTAAGGAATAAACAACAAGGAACTTGAAGTTGCACAGAGGCACATTTAATTAAAACCAGTAGTACGTGTCAAAGTATGCAAAGTATTTTGCTGTTTCTTCATCTAGCAAAGTATCAAGTGTACCCGAACCGTCACCCATTCCTTCTCTCCAGAGATGCTGCCTGTCCCGCTGAGTCACTCCAGCTTTTTGTGTCTTTCTTAACTGTACACACAAAGTGAGAAAATAAGAAATAGAAATAGAGTAATAGAGAAATCTGGACCAAAATCACCAAACCTCACCGTCAGTTGTGGCAAGGCTCGCATGCCCTAACAAGCTAAGCTGTGAGGTTCAGGTAGTATCACTGGCAAAGCTGCATCCCTACCTGAAAAGCACAATGCATTCTATGCTTATTTTCAACAGGGCAGCACGGTGGCGCAGAGGTAAGGTTGCTGTCTTATAATGGCAGAGACCCAGGTTTGATCGTTACTGCGGGTGCTTTCTGTACGGAGTTTGTACATTCTCCCTGTGACTGCGTGGGTTTGCTCTGAGATCTTTGGTTTCCTCTCACACACCAAAGACGTCGAGGTTTGTAGGTTAATTGACTCGTTATAAATGTAAATTGTCCCTCGTGTGTGTAGGATAATCATAAGATCATAAGGAATAGTGGTAGATTTAGGCTATTCGGCCCATCAAGTCTACTCTGCCATTCAATCATGGCTGATCTATCTCTCCCTCCTAATTTCATTCTCCTGCCTTCTCCCCATAACCTCTGACACCCGTACTAATCAAGAATCTATCTATCTCTGCCTTAAAAATATCCAATGACTTGGCCTCTACAGCCTTCTGTGGCAAAGAATGCCACAGATTCATCACCCACTGACCAAATAAATTTCTCCTCATCTCCTCCCTAAAAGTACGTCCTTTAATACGTAGACTCTCCCACTAATGGAAACATCATCCCTATATCCACTCTAACCGAGCCTTTCACTATACTGTATTTTTCCAATGAGGTCCCCTCTCATTCTTCTAAACTCCAGCGAGTACAGGCTCAGTGTCGATAAATGCTCATCATAGGTTAACCTATTCATTCATGGGACTATTCTTGTAAACCTCCTCTGGACCCTCTCCAGAGCCAGCACATCCTTCCTCAGATATGGTGCCCAGAATTGCTCACAACATTCCAAATGCGATCTTACCAGCGCCCTATAGAGCCTCAGCATATACAAGTCCTCTTGAAATAAATGCTAGCAGTGAGATTGCTTTCTTTACTACCGATTCGACTTGCAGATTAACTTCTTGGGAATCCTGCACCAGCACTCCCTTTGCACCTCCGAATTCTGGATTCTCACCCCATTTATAAAATAGTCTTCACCTTTATTCCTACTACCAAAATGCATGACTCCACATTTTGCTACGCTATATTCCATCTGCCACTTCTCTGCCCACTCTCCCAACCCGTCTAAGTCCTTCTGCAGAGTCCCTGCTTTCTCTACACGACCTGCCCCTCCACTTATTTTCGTATCATCCACAAACATTGCCACTAAACCTTCAATCCCCTTGTCCAAATCATTAATATACAACGTGAAGAGTAGCTGCTCCAGCACCGACCCTTGAGGAACTCCGCTAGTCACTGGCAGCCAACCAGAAAGAGCCCCCTTTATTGCCACTGTCTTCTGCCATCCAGCCAACCTGCTATCCATGCTAGTATCTGCCCTTTGATACCGTGGGCTCTCATCTGCCTAAGCAGCCTAAAGTGTGGCTCCTCATCAGCTTTCTGAAAATCTAAAGGGCCTGTCCCACTTGGCGATTTTTTTTCGGCAACTGTCAGCATCATTGATTGGCGTATCAGGTCACCGATAAAGTCGTGGCATGACGACGTATTGACGCGCGGTGTCAGTCCCTTTCCAGTCGACTTTAGCCAGTTCCTCCCTTATGCCTGTGTTGTCCCCTTTGCCCAACTGTAACAGCGACACATCCGATTTCACCGTCTCCCTCTCAAATTGAAGATTCAATCTTATATTGTGGTCGCTTCCTCCTAATGGATCCTTTACAATGAGTTGCCTTTATCAAATCTGGTTCATTACGCAACACTAAATCCAAAATTGCTTTTTCTCTGGGAGGCTCCGCTACAATAAAAATTGTTCCCAGTGGGTGTAGGATAGTGTTAATATGTGGAGATCGCTGGTTGGCGGGGACCCGATGGGCCAAAGGGCTTGTTTCCACCCTGTATCTCTAAACTCAACTAAAGATCCCAAAGCTTGAAACCAGCACCAAATTCAAGAACATGTTCTTCCTCTTTATTATCAGACTCGTGAATGGATTTCACATAAGCTGAGGGTGGATTCCCAGACTTCCAACCTGCCTCTTTGTGACCCCTGCACCATTTTATCTGCTTCTTGGCTGTAGCTGTAATACTATATTCTGCACTGTTTCCTTTCTCTTCACTATTTGTTGTACTGAGGAATGGATTGCATGTACTTGCGCATGGATGATTTATGTGGATAGCAAGCAAAATACTGTTTTTCCACTGTATCTTGGTGCAACTGACTAACAAACCAATCTCAGAAGCAGGATTTGGCTATATATGCCTTGGCACCTGCTATGCTATTTAACGTCGTGGCTGTGCATGTGCTCAACGTCTAACATTCTTACTCTGTCCCCAAATTCTCTGCTTCCCTTTTCCAAAATTAATCAATCTTGGTCTTGATTATACTCAACGACTGAGTATCGACAGCTTGTAAACCTTTCTAGCCTCTTCCTGAATCTAATTAGCCTACAACTATAAACATTGTGAACTGCTAGTGTATGTCCCAAGGGTGTGGGTGAGTTGTTAAAATAGCATTTTAAAAATGTGGTATGATCCTCTCCTAACTGCTACAAGAATATTGATTGTACTAGAAAGCACTTATGGTATCATGTTTTAGAGATACAACATGGAAATAGGCCCTACAGCCCATCGAGTCCACACCAATCACCTGTACGCTAGTTCTATTCTACACACTAGGGATAATTTACAATTTACAGAAGCCGATTAACCTACAAACTTTCACATCATTGGAGTGTGGGAAGAATCTGGACACCCGGAGAAACCCCATGTGGTAGCAGGAAAAATGTACTAACTCTGTACAGACAGTACTCGAGTCTGGATCGAACCCTGGCACTGTAAAGCAGCAACTCTACTTGTGTGCCCCCTATTTCTTGACACCTTTTTACCTTCTGTCTAAATGGTGCTATCTGCTTTATTTTGCTATTTCATTATTGTTCCATGTTTTAAAAGCCTACGAGTTCTTTAGTAATAAATAATGGTTCCCATCAACTTTGGCATCGGTTAATAGTGAAATCTAATTTTTGCATTTAGTGTCTCTTTAATGATACGAATGTTTACCTGAATGTCCAAAAATTAAAACTAAAGAATAGTTATAAAAGGTGAATATTTGACTTCCTGGAAAAGGGTTTTCTTTTAATAGTGTCACAAGGATCTGTGGATGCTGGTTTACCAGGAATAAAAAAACATCAGGAAGTGCTGGAATTCCTCAGCATTTCAGGCAGTACCTCTGGACAACAGGTATAGGCAACAGGAACGTGGAATGGTCTGAGGAAGGGTCCTGTCCCAAAACGTCACCAATCCATGTCCCCCAGAGATGCTGCACAGACCCACTGAGTTACTCCGGCACTGTGTTTCTTGCCCTTTATATGTTCTTGTGAGAGCCAGTTTAGTGTTTATGCTCGGAGGAAATAATTTAAAATGTGTTTTAGTATATACTGATTCATGACCAAGAATACACTTTTGATCTATTTCTGTCATTGTAAATCTATTTGCAACTGGGAAATGGTTCAGTGATAGAGGACTTAAAAGGAATCCTGTTAAATCATTTCACTTGAATATGCTTGGAGTGCCAGCAGTCCTGTTCCAAATTTCTGCAGAAACTTTGTGTTGGCAGTAGACCAAGGGAGCAAAGCGGAATCAAATGGACAACAGTGTTATTGTTCTGCTACTTTCATATTTTCTGTCCGTGGGCTTCTGGCCAAGTACATCTTAGGGCAAAGGTTATCTGTTAGTTCCAAGAATTTGAAACTCCTCCAATCGATGTAATTTTAGTAATGAGGAAAATAAATGTAAATTAGTTCTTATTGATTCCTCCCTTGTATCTCTTTAGGTCTGGAGACAACCGAAAGGTCACACAGCACAGACACAAGTTCATCAGCGTATTGAGCCGACAAGCACCCTTTTACACCAATCTCATTCCCCCCCCCCTCCCATTCCCATTAACCTTCCCCTTGATTTTAATACTCAAGGCATAACTGGCAATTTACATTGGTCAATTAACCTAGCAACCCGTATGCCTTTGTGATGTGGGAGGAAACTTTAGCATGTGGAAACCCACGCAGTCACAGGGAGTACCTGCCAACTCCAGTTAGCCAGCACAGGAGGTCAGGATTACAACTAGATTACAGGGGCTATGAGGCAGCAGCTCGACAATCTGTACCACAATGCTGCACATTGGTACAATTGTATTATTAATTCTTCTGTCCAATCATTTGGGTTATAGTGTTTCTGTCCAAATAAACAAACTAAATATTTGTCATTCAGGCATAGACGGGCATCTTTCAGAATCACTTTGTCCCTGAAGACTGTTTAGGTTAGAATTAATTAAAACGCATTTTGAACTAGCATCACTTGTTTATGGTCGTCTAATTACTGAACCAATTGTGACACAGTTCTATTAGCCATTTTTTTCTCTTCAAGATGTGGCCATGTTGCTCAAACCTAGTTGGCTTTGCCCCTCTACAGCCTTTTTGTAGATCCCCCTCGGTCATGGCTGACCATGGTTGACCATGGATGCATCCTAGTTGTTGGCCGTTTGCTCCAAACCTCGGCTGGAGCAGGGTCGCTTGTGGCTGAAGAGACCAATGCGGGAGTGGCGGTCTCTGTCGCAAAGGTCACATTTGTGTGTGGTCTCTGGTCTGTTGAAGTTGCTGCGCTCCTTTCTGCCTGCCCGCTTGTCTGCAGCGGCATTCATCGGTTTCTCTTCCCCTTTTGCGATGTTGGTTCAGGGTACATCTCCACCTCGTGCGGTCAGCTGCAAGGCTCTCCCAGGACTCCACATCGATGTTGAGTGCCTTCATATCTCTCTTGCAGACATCTTTGTAACGTAGCTGGGGGCGGCCGATGGACGCCCCCAACTCTCCATAGAGAGTGTACTTTCACAATACGGCCATCCTCCATGCGGTGGACATGGCCCAGCCACCGCAGTCTGCACTGCCTGAGTAGAGTGTACGTACTGGGAAGGCCAGCACGAGACAGGATCTCGGCGTTGGACACTCTGTCTTGCCAGGATATGCCCAGGATACGGCGGATGCTTCTAAGGTGGAAGGTGTTGAGTCTTCTCTCCAGTCTGGAATATGTAGTCCATGTCTCACTGCCGTACAGCAGGAACTACAGGCAATGATGGACCGTTTCTATCGGGCTTGCAAGGATTTCGGGCAGACCATCAGCCTGAAGACGAACGTCCAGGGGCAGGATACAGAGGCACCGCCTACTATCACCATTGACGACTACGAACTCGATGCCATCCATCACTTCACGTACCTCGGCTCCACCACCACCGGCAACCTCTCCTCGGACACAGATTGACAAGAGGATCGGGAAGGCAACTACAACTCTCGCTCGCCTCACAACTCGAGTGTGGACCAACCCAAAGCTGACAGTGAAGACAAAGATAGCAGTCTACAACGACTGTGTCAACAGCACGCTGCTGCTGTATGGCAGTGAGACATGGACTACATATCTACATCCTTACTCGTAAAGATATTCATACAGTACTGTTGAGCAGGAAACTCCACAATTTTGAGCCAAAAGTAAAGAAGAAATAGCAATGGACTTCCATGTCAGGATGTTTGTGACATGGATTAGGATTCAAGTCTTGAAGATGTTGTTGGAGCAGTCTAGTGTTGTAGAGTCATAGAGTGATACAGTGTAAAACAGTCCCCTTGGCCCACCTTGCCCACACCAGCCAACACGTTCCAGCTACACTAGTCCCTACCCGCATTTGTCCTGTATCCCGCCAAACCTCTCCTATCCATGTACCTGTCCAACTGTTATATGTTGGGATATCCCTGCCTCAACTACTTCCTCTGGCAGTTTATTTCATACCCCCACCACGACTTGTGTGAAAAAGGTACCCCTCAGTTTCCCATTAAATCTTTCCCCCTTCACCTTAAATGTCCTCTTGTCCTCGATCCGCCTACTCTGGGCAAGGGATTCTGTGTAGCTGGAACATGTTGGCTGGTGTGGGCAAGGTGGGCCGAGGGGGCAGAATTTTTGAAGGACAGGATTTTTGATCACCAGGAAAGTTGGGAACTGATTCGGAGTCAACATGGTTTTTTTTCGGGGAATCTGTGCATCTACCCAATACAATACCGTTTATTTGTCATTTGAACCTCGCATGAAGTTCAAACGAAATTTGGTTTCTGCAGTCATACAACAAGAAAAGAACCAAGACACACACCAACACAATTTACACAAACATCCATCACAGTGAATCTCCCCTTCACTGTGATGGAAGGCAATGTCTTGTCTCTCTCCTGCTCTCTATTTCTCTCCCAATGTCAAAGTCAAAGCCCCCGGTGGGCGCTAGCAAGTCCCACGGCCATTTAAAGCCGCGCCGGGCGATGTAAGGCCCTGCTCCGCGTCTTGATGTTAGAGCCCCCGGCGGGCGCTAGCAAGTCCCGTGGCCGTGTAAGCCGTGCCGGGCGATGTAAGGCCCTTCTCCAGGTCACTTATAACCCCGCAATTCGGGCGGGAGAAGTTGCCGTTGCGGGAGCTCCGAAAAGCGGTCTCCCACCAGCGAGCTCCCGATGTCACCGTTCACCGGACCTGCGGCTGGAGCCTCTGAGTTGTGAAGTTGGGCCGCAGCAGCGCGCCACCACAGTTCTCCACACTACGAAGCCGGCCAGCTCCGCGATGGTAGGTCCGCAGCTCCGCCGGCTTGGGGTCTGGAGCCCCCAGGTCGTTCCGGCTGGAGGCCACTCCACGGTGCTAGGCCCCAACGACAACGGAGTCCCAACAGGGAAATGGTCGGGTCCCCGTACAGGGAAGAGATTTAAAAGTTTCCCCCACCCACCCCCCTGCCTCCCAACACATACACAGTTAAAAACCCACTACAAACTGTACCCTCAACGGGACAATCTATTCCTCTCAAGATTTTATACATCTCTATAAGATCAATGCTCATCCTCCTGCGCTGCAAGGAATAGAGTCCCAGTCTACTCAACACCTCCCTATAGTTCAGACCGTCTAGTCCTGGCAACATCCTCGTAAATCTTCTCTGTACTCTTTCCAGATTGACAACATCTTTCCTATAGCATGGTGCCCACAACTGAACACAATACTCTAAATGCGGCCTCAGCAACATCTTATACAGCTGCAATATGACCTCCCAACTTCTATACCCAATACTCTGACTGATGGAGGCCAATGTGCCAAATGCCTTTTTGACCGCTCTACATGCAACTCCACCTTCAAGGAAAAATGCACCTGTGCTCCTAGATGCCTCTGCTCTAACACTCCCCAGGGCCCTACCATTCACTGTGTAGGTTCAGCCCATGATAGACATCCCAAAATGCAATGCCTCACATTTCTCTGCATTAAATTCCATCAACCATTCCTCAGCCCACCTGGAGGGTGGAAGACTGCAACCTTCACATGGTCCGCCCTGTTTCGACTAATGCAATCAACTCGACGTGCACAAACGGAAGATCAAATAGAATAAGTTGTCCAACAACGTTAGGCTGTGCACGCCACACGAAAGAAGAAGTCCACCTGGCAATTTTTCACAACCATCTTCACTATCTGCAAACGTGCTAATCTTGCCATGTATGTTCTCATTAAAATCATTGACAAACAATAATGGCCCAGCACCGAATCCTGAGGTACACCATTAGTCACAGGCCTCCAGTCTGAGAAGCAACCATCCACCATCATCCTCTGCTTCCTTCCAAGAAGCTAACTTTCTATCCTCTAGTGGTAGAGGAAACTAATGTTTAAAGTAGAAGAATGGGTGCTGAGCATATTGAATGCTGTTCAAGCTGTTGTGATCTAAAGGCACTGTCCCACTTGGGCGACCTAATTGGCGAGTTTGGAAGAGTTTGATAAAATGACATGTTGAAGACCTCCTTCGACTATGGAAGACCTCCTTCGACTATGTTGAAGACCAGCTTCGACTAGCTATGACTAACTTCTGGAAAATTGGACACCGAATAGTGGAGAGTGAAGACGACCGACCTCCCTTCAACTATGATGAAGACTATCTACGACTACCTTCGACTGCCCTCGATTACCTACGACTAACATGCCACCTACTACGACTAAACCTACGAGTAAAAAAAGTATCTATTTTTTCCATGGTGACCATTTTTTAATATATTGAAAAAAACGTTGCAACCTAGCTGAGGCCTCGCGTATGCGGAGATCACCCTCGAGCAAACTCGCCTGAACTCGTGGATTAGGTTGCCCAAGTGGGACAGGCCCTTAAGCAAGCTTAGGATGTTCCATCATGGTCTTGTCTGGTGCATTTTTGACAGTGGGAATGATTTGGAATACAAGAAGGTGAGGTATTGGCCACGCGATGCCTAAAGTATGACCTGTTGTTCTATCCCATGTTGCTGGTCTTATTTAGTTTCTAGTAAATGCTAACACTCCCAGGATGTTGCTGCTTGGGGGTAATGCTTTTGAATATTGTGTAGGAGGTTAGAGTTTCTCTTTGAAATGGGGAACATTGCTTGGCACTTTTGTGCCGCAAGGGTTATTTGCCACTTATAGGCTTATGTTCGAATATTATCCAAGGAGGCATGTATGATTTTGTTTGCTGGAAATGAGTATGGAGATATTTAGAGTTTGTATTTAAAGCAATTTGACTTGTGTCCTTGGAAAACTTGATCATTCTTGTTCACTAGATTAATGGAAATGTACTAGATTAATGGAAACCCTTGTGTTTTCAGACTGGGAACATATTTAACAATACACTGTTACTGTCCATTGTGCATTAGAAAAATCCTCAAAATAAACTGAAGTAATTGGCACCATGTAGGATTACGCCTCTATTCATATAACTATGTTCCTTAGCTTCAGCCTGCAACAGAAAACAAAATGTTAATTACAGTCCGTTGGACCCATTTTTTACTTTAAGATTTGTGGTGATAGCCTGGCTGGTGAATGACCTTATCGTGCCACTACCAGTTAATAAGTAACATGGTAGTCTTTCTGCTTTCATTTTGTTTTGAGCTACCATTAGAATGCTTGTATTTAATTTCCTCCCCCTCAAACCTGTGCTACATTTCTTAGTCAGTAGGAGGGCAAGTCAGTAGAAAATTTAGTCAATGTTAAAGCAAAAAAAGGAGTGGCCACCAAATAACCAGTTTTTGTTTTGTGCGATCTTGTGTGGTTTGTGTGTGGTTTCAATGCTTGACTTTGCACGTTCCATCTGCTTGTCTCACTGAGTTACTCCAGCATTTTGTGTCTATCTGGGACCACGTGGGTTTCCTTTCACATACCAAAGACATTTAGATTTGTCGGTTAATCAGCCATGGTAAAACTGCTTCTAGTCTGCAAGTGAGTAATAGAACCAGTAAGGGTGGGGTTGTGCATGCAATAGTTGATGGAAACTTGGGGAGAATAAAAAATGAGACTAATGCAAGGCTCGCCTAAAGAAGGGTCTCGACCAAAATTTTCACCCATTACTTCTCTCCAGAGATGCTGCCTGTCCCGCTGAGTTACTCCAGCTTTTTGTGTCTATCTTTAATTTAAACGGATGTTTGACGACCGGTGAGCACTCTAGGCTGAAGGCATGTTTCCACGCCATGGAGCTATGGACTTGCTCCCCAAGATTTCTCTGCACATTAGTGCTCCTAAGGAACCTGTCATTTACTTCATAAATCTGACCAGATTTTGACTTTCGAAACTTCGAAAGTATATTACATCAAAACCTGTCTGGATTAAATTCCAACCAAAATTGCTCTGCCCTTATTATCCAGTTGTTCTGTAACCCACAACATTCCATGACAACTATGCCTGCTATCTGCGACTCCACCAATTCTCATGTTATCCGAGTTCTTCCTAATCAGACTTTCTCCATTCTCAACCAAGTGATTTCAATAAAGGTCTCCGAACCACTTGCTGTGGTACACCACTTTTTGTACCGGAACTTTCTGGAATTCCAATCAGAGAAACACCGATCAGCTACTACACTCTGCCTCCACGCCTATTTTGGATGCGGTTTGCCAACAAATCTTGGATCTTTTGTGCTGTAAACTTCCAGACCAACCTATCATGCAGGACATTGATAAAAGGCTTACTAAAGTTCATGTAAACCACATCTACTGCTTAGTACCCACCAATTTTGTTAGGTACCTCCTCAAAAAAATTAAATGAGATTTACGAAACATGATTTCCCCTGGAAAAAAAACCATGCTGACTCCGAATCAGTTCCCAACTTTCCTGGTGGTCAAGAGTCCTGTCCCTCAATCTTCTCTTACAGTTTTTCCTACCACTGTGTAAGGCTCATCGGCTTCTTATTTCCAGGCTTACTCATATAATCGTTTGAACAAGGGGCAATTGTACCTATTCTCCTGTCTTCTGGCATCTCACATGTGACTAATGAAGATGCAAAAATATTTTCAGACTGCAAGCAACATCTTGCCTTGCTTCCCTTAGCTTTCTAAGTTGAATCCTGTCAAGCCCTGGGGATTTACCTGCCCTAACATGCATCAGTATTTTTAAAAATTTCTTGATATAATCGTGTTCCAGAATATCAACGTACCCTTCTCCTCCCGGTGAATACCAGTGAGAAGTACTCATTTAGGACTGCATTCATATCCCTAGTTCCACTTGTAGATTTCCCCTTTGCCCCCTAAGGGGATCTACTCTTTGTTTAGTTACCTTGTTGCTTCTAATTAAGATACAAAAGGTTTTAAAATTCTCCTTAATCCTACTTGCTAAGGCCCTTTTTTGCTCTTAATTTATTACATTTTCTTCTATATCCCCTATAAACCTCAAAGGACTTGTCTGATACCAATTTCCTATACCTGACAAATGCTTCTTTTCTTTGATCTGGCCTCTAATATCCCTTGGTTCTCTAAATTTATCATCTTTCCCTCATCTTTTACAGGGACATGCTGACTTTGAACTCTTAGAATTTCGCTTTTAGACTTATCAGATGTTGTTTTTTCCCTCCAACAGCTGTTCCCAATCTATATTCACCAGATCCCGGGTACATTATTGAAACCTACCCCCTTCCCTCTATTTATGGACCAAAGTTTGCTTTTTTCCACCACTATTTGAAATATTTCAAAGTTTGTTCACTGTTCTCAAAAGGTTGTTCCACAGACATTACTGAGGCTGTTTTCCAGGAATGACAAAGGACATTTATTATCACGTACACCAATTGGTGTAGTGAAATTTGAGTTGCCATTTGCAGCACAATAAAAATAAAACGCCACATTAAAGAAGAATTTAACAATAAACATAAAAACATCCCCCCACAATGGTTCCCACTGTGAGGGAAGGCAGCAAAGTCCAGTCCACTTCCTCTTGTTCACCCTGTGGTCGGGGCCTATTTGAGGCCTCCGCAGTCGCCGCAACGGTGGCCCGATGTTTCCAGCCCTCTCGTCGGATGATGGAGCTCCGGCGTCGGAGGAACACTCTTCAGCGGCTTGGAGTGTGTGGAACGGCCGCTTCCTACCAGAGACCGCGGCTCCCGAAGTCGGAGTTCCAACACTGGTGGTCTCGGCAAGAGATCCCAGGCTCTGCGGTGTTCACGGAGCTCCACAACGACAGCTCCGTGATGTTGGAGTCAGCGGTCTCAGCACTCCGGAGCTTACCACACGGCGGCCCTCGGTAAGGCATCGCCCTCTCTGCGATGGTGCCTCAGCGCTGCGCCGCCGCCGAAGCTAAAGATCTGGCCAGTCCCGGCAGGAAACGCCGCTCCAGTCCAGGTGGTAGGCCGCGAGGAAGGGGCGAAGATGCGGCTCGGAGGAAAGAGGCATCTCCGACCAGGTAGGGACTGACAAAAAACAGTTTCCCGTTTCCCCAACCCCTACATAAAAAGACTAGACCTCCAAAACAACACTTCTTAACATACTAAAAATTAAAAAAAATGTGAAAGTACGAACAGCTGCAGGCTGGGCAGCCGCCCTCGACGGCGTCCCCACTTCAATGTGATCCCCTATTAAAAATGTCACCCATGTTGAATGTAATTTACTGTGGAAAAATTAGTCATGTTCTATCAAATTCTTCAGAGGTATTAAGTGTCATAGCTCTGACTTCATGTAGGTCACCGTAACATGACTCCATTTTTGTATTTGTTTCCTATGGTTCTGTGAGGTGGCCAATGTGGCCCCCTGCTGGTTGACAAAGCATGGGTAGCAATTGCTTTAAGCTGGTCTCTTGAAATTAAGTCAATAACGTGAAAAAGGAAAAGCAAGACATTTGGAGGCATAGAGTGTGTTAATGTCATATCCTACACATCCAAATGTGTTTTATTATTTTAATATGCCGTAATATTTTACATTGCCAATGTTGCCTGTGTGGTAACTCCATGACCTCGATCAGAAGGTCATGATCCTCAAATGTTGTGGAATGAGCTCTGTGTGCTATTGCAGTACTGGACTATTCCATTAACATTTCTCGGTGAAATGTTAATGGAATAATCTGCATCTGGATTGAATTTGTAAGATCCCTTTAAAAACAGAAAACGTCACAAATATTCAGTAATAGCGCTGAGCTGCAACATTAACTCTCTTTCTTTCTCCTGCCCGACTTTATTTCCAGCACTTTCTGTTTTTATTTTGTATTTCCGGGCTCCCTATATTTTTGGTACGTGAGGAAGAATAGGAAGCCGTACAGTATCCTGGATACCATTTATCTTTCAACGGTTACTTTATAGTCAGTCGTTTATGCCTAATTATTTACCTCATTGTGTGAAAGTTGATCGTCACTTTTCCTATAATTGCCACACATTACAATAGTAATCTTGAAAATAATTATTACTGCCTTTGAGTTTTTCTGGGAATTCTGAGGCAGACAGATGTTATATAAATACAGGATCTTTCTTTGAGTATAAATGGTTCAGCGGTATTTCATACTTGATATACAAGCTGTTTCCTAATGTGAAGTATACCACTCACTATCCTTTGTAGTTGAGCTATTCCAGTCATCAAAATTTTCCTGACTTTCAGGTTTGCTGCTCTGTCAGGACTTTATAAAAATGTTAAAGTTGTAATTATTTGAAGAATTAAAATAAATCTCTTCCTATTATCATATTACTTTAATGGTGTGATAACAATAATTTCATGAGCTAAGTATGTTGAGTAACATTAAGTTCTTCTGAAGGCGTTATTACATTGTAAATTGTTCTTTAATTTCTAATCATTTTATCTGTTCCAAAGTCCTATTAAGTTGTATGTTGACACAAGGAGGAAGTAATTAAATGCATAACTTCCTATTCCATGTCATGATGGTTTTTGGCTTTTGCAATTGCTGTGATGGCGTTTAATGTCCCAACACACTTCATGGAAAAGTTAATAAACAATATTTGACATTCAACCACGTTAGGAGTTTGGTAGACTGGCGTTCAGGAAAGTTGTTGTGATGGAATGCATTAAAGGATTCAGAGGTTTAAGGAGGGAATTTCTAGTCTAATGAGCTTGAGACATGGCTACCCAAGATGGAACAATTGAGTTTGCCAAGGATCAAGGAGCAGGAAATTGCAGAGGTTACCAAGATTGGGAGAGGCTAATTCTTGGAGGGATTGGAACATTTTTTTTACATTGTTGTATGTATGGCTGGCAGCATCATCAAGGACACACACCATCCTGGCCACACACTCATCTCTCCGCTGCCTGCATGTAGAAGGGACAGGAGCCTGAAATCTGCAACAACCAGGTTCAGGAATAGCTACTTCCCCACAGCCATCAGACTATTAAACTCAACTCAAACAAAATCTGAACTTTAATTAGCTTACTGCACTTTATATGTTTATTTATGTGTGTGTATGTATATGTATATATATATATATGTATATGTATATATATACATATACATATACACATATATATATATATATATATATATATATATATATATATATATATATATATATATATATATATATATATATATATATATATATTCGATGGTATATGAACACACTGATATGTTCTGTGTTATTTATATCTGCAATATTCTGTTGTGCTGAAAGCAAAGCAAGAATTTCATTGTTCTATCTGGGACACATGACAATAAACTCTCTTGAATCTTTAAATCGAGTTATGGAATTGTACAACAGGGAAATGGGGCGCAACTTGTCCATTCCAACCAAGATGCCCCATCTAAGCATGTCCCGTTTACCTGTGTTTGGCCCATATCCCTCTCAACCTTCACTTTCCTTGCATCTTTCCAAAGTATTTTAAAATATTCTTATAGTACCTGTCTCAACTATTTCCTCTGGCAACTCATTCCATTTGCCTAACCACCCTCTAAGTGAAAAGGTTGCCGGTCAGGCTCCCATTAAATATTTCCTCTTTCACCTTAAACCTATACTCACTCGTTCTTGATTCCCCTACTCTGGGGGAAAAAAAAAAGATTCTGTGCATTCACGCCATCTATTCCCCTTTTAATTTTATGCACCTCTGTACGGTCACCCCTCAGCCTCCCCCAAGCTAAGGAATATAATCTTAGCCTGCTCAACCCTTCCCTGTAGCTCAGGCCCTCGAGCCCTGGCGACATCCTGTAAATCTTTCAACACTCTTTCCAAGGTTAAAGACATATTTCCTTTGCTAGGTTGACCAAAACGGAACACAATTCTTCAAGTATGGCCTCACCTGCATCTTGTGCAACTGGTAGCCTGTTCTGGCAGCTTAGATCTGTGGAATCTAGGAAGAGCTAGCTAACTGGAGGAATGTTGGTTTCATGGTGGGAAGCAGGGAGTGATGGTGGAAGGATTTTTTTTTTTTCCCCCTGGAGGCAGGTGGCTCGTGGTGAACTATAGATCGCTGCTGGGCCTATTCATACATGTCATCAATGCTATGGATGGAATGTACAAGGCATGATTAGTAACTTTGCTGATGACCATGAAGATGGTCCTGGGGAGTGTTGTGGAGCAGAGGAATCCAAGAGTACGAGTACATGGTTCTCTGAACGTGGCATGACAGGTAGATAGGCTGGTGAAGAAGACTTTTGGCATACTAGTATTCAGTCAGGGAACAGAGTACAGAAGATGGGACGTTATGTTACAGTTGTGCAAGATGTTGGTGAGGCTATTATGTTTACTCTGCTATAGGAAAGATGCCATTTAGCTGGAAAGAGTACAGATAAGATTTACAAGCATTCAAAGGCCTAAGGTTAGGCTTGGAATTTATTCCTTGGAGCACTGGAGACTGGGAGCTGAAAGGTTGAGAGGAATAATAGGCAAATCAGACTAGCTTAAATGAGCATTTTGTTTAAAGTGGATGAGTTGGGCCAAAGGACCTTTATTCGTGCTATATCACACTTTGACTCCAAGTTGCTTGTTTTTTTTACCAAAGTAACAAATAGAATATTTAGGATAATGGACAAAGCATAATTTAAATTAAAATTGAAATGCTTTTATTACAAAACTGATCATACTTTGATTATTTATATGAGGGAATAGACATCCAAGTAAAATTAATTTTGAGACTAGAAGTTTGCTTTGCAATAATTATAACATAGTATGGCAATGAAAGCTCACTGCAAAGGAATGCAACAGCAGAATATTTGCAGGTTACTTAATGACAAGAATAGATATGTATCTATAACCTTATTTTCCTTTAACATTAATATAAGTAACACATTGAGTCCAATTTTTGATAGAAATATAATATCAACAGGGCTGTATCTTTTAGAAACATAGAAAATAGGTGCAGGAAGAGGCCATTCGGCCCTTTTAAGTCAGCACCGCCATTCAATATGATCATGGCTGATCGTCCACTATCAATAACCCGTGCCTGCCTTCTCCCCTTATCCCTTGACTCCACTAGCCCCTAGAGCTCTATCCAACTCTCTCTTATATCCAGGATTTTCTATTCCTGCCCATCACTCTATTACCGGGATAGACCAGAAGTAGGTTAGAACTATTTTTTTGTTACATTCGGAAGACAATATTTTAAATAACTTTTTTGGCTCTTATAAATTCAAATACAGGAAAGGAAACTCATTGGTTCTTTTCACATTTTTATATATTGAATATTCACGTCTAATTGTGTGATTTGCTATACTAAAGTTTGTGTTTGAAACTGTCTAATGTTTTTCTTGTTTTTCTTTCAGGATCAATTTGACAATATAGAGAAACACACACAATGGGGAATTGATTTCTTTGAAAAATATACTAAGTTTGTTAAAGAGCGACTTGACATAGAGCAAAGCTACGCAAAACAATTAAGGTAAGATGATCAATTTATATTGTCAGAACTATGCTGTTGTGGAGATCTGATTGGGAGAGGGGGAGGACTGACTGACCAACATTCCAGGTATAGATGTTTCAGACATGGCTGAGGGATGTGAAAGAGGTGCATTGCTGATTATGGAGAATGCCACAGCTGCACTTGCAGATGACAGAGGGCTCATCCAGCTAAACCATATAAGTAGGACTCAAAAATAGGGAAGCTGAAAACATGAAGATAGGGTGGACACCAAATGCTGGAGTAACTCAGCGGGTGAGGTAGCATTTCTCGAGAGAAGGAAGAGACATTTCAATCTGAAGAAGGGTCTCGACCTGAAACGTCGCCCATTCCTTCTCTCCAGAGATGCTGCCTCACCCGCTGAGTTACTCCAGCATTTTGTGTCTACCTTCGATTTAAACCAGCATCAGCAGTTCTTTCTTACACAACATGAAGATAGGATTGCATTATAGGTCTCCCAATAGCCAGCAGGAGATAGAAACATAGAAAATAGGTGAAACATAGAAACATAGAAACATAGAAAATAGGTGCACGAGTAGGCCATTCGGCCGTTCGAGCCTGCACCGCCATTCAATGTGATCATGGCTGATCATCCAACTCAGTATCCCGTATCTGCCTTCTCTCCATACCCCCTGATCCTTTTAGCCACAAGTGCCACATCTAACGCCCTCTTAAATATAGCCACTGAACTGGCCTCAACTACCTTCTCTGGCAGAGAATTCCTGAGACTCACCACTTTCTGTGTAAAGAATGTTTTCCTCATTTCGGTCCTAAAGGAATTCCCCCTTATCCTTAGACTGTGACCCCTTGTTCTGGACTCCCCCAACATCGGGAACAATCTTCAGCATCTAGCTTGTCCAACCCCTTAAGAATTTTGTAAGTTTCTATAAGATCCCCCCTCAATCTTCTAAATTCCAGCGAGTGAAGGAGTAGGCCATTCGTTCCTTCGAGCCAGCATCACCATTCAATATGATCATGGCTGATCATCCAAAATCAATACCCCGTTCCTGCTTTTTCCCACATATCCCTTGATTCTGTTAGCCCTAAGTGCTAAATCTAACTCTTTCTTGAAAACATCCAGTTAATTGGCCTCCACTGCCTTCTGTGGCAGAGAATTCCAGAATCACAACTCTCTGGGTGAAAAGGTTTTATCTCATTTGTCCTAAATGGCCTACCCCTTATTCTTTAGGCCATAGAGGAATAGAAATGCAGGCGGATTGTGGAAAGATGTAAAAAACACTTTTTTTTTTGTACTAAATGATTTTAATTTCCCCTAGTGTCAGGAGCTTAGATGGGTAGAATTTGTTAGATGCATCCAGGAAGGTTACTTGAAACAACATGTCGATAGTCCAAAGATAGACACAAAAAGCTGGAGTATTCCAGTGAGTCAGACAGCATCTCTGGGGAAAAGGAATATGTAACATTTCGAGTTGAGACCCTTCTTCAGACCAACTAGGGAAGAGGCCACACTGGACCTTGTACTGGGAAATGAGCCTGGTCAAATGATCAAAGTTTCAGTGGGAGAACATTTTGGGAACTGAGAGATTAAAACTTTATTTTAATGCAAAAGGCCGGACAGGTAAGGCAGGTGAATTCAGGTAATGGATTGGTACATGGAACTGGGATATTATACTATAACAAAATCACACATGAAGGAGGGTCAAGACTGGTGGTCCAATGTTGAGAGGTGTAAATGCGACAGGCATGGTAGAAGGGAAGGTAAGGCAGGAGGGGGATTGTGTTTTTGATCACACAGTATCACAAATAGATTTTGGGTGATGGGGAATGATTGAAAAGGCATTTGAGGGGGGGGTCATCTTTTTAATTGGAGAGGGAGAGGGAGAGGGAGATGGGGAGGGGGAGATGGGGATGGGCGGGGACTGGAAGCCAGTTTGTGCACTGCGAGCATTTCAAATTCAAGATAGTGACCTGGAAATTCCAACACACAATATACAATACAGATGGCCAAATTCATACCATTTGAGTGAACATAAAGAGCAGGAAACACAACACTTTACTTTGCCTATCGTGTACAGTCATACACTGGACATGTAATAGTGCAAGCACACCAAAGCTCATGTCATTTACTCTGCGAATCTCATTAGTCACACATTTCGCTGCACCAATTCTCTACCTCATTGGTGAACCTCGGACCATCCTTGATTGGACTTTGCTGGCTTTACCTTCCGCTAAACGTTATTCATTTATCATGTTGCTATATTTAAGAAGGAGTTAGATGTGGCCCTTGTGGCTAAGGGGATCAGAGGGCATGGAGAGAAGGCAGGTACGGGATACTGAGTTGGATGATCAGCCATGATCATATTGAATGGTGGTGCAGGCTCGAAGGGCCAAATGGCCTACTCCTGCACCTAATTTCTATGTTTCTATGTAATGTAGAGGATGATACCTATATGAAACGAACTGCTAGAGAAAGTGGTTGAGTTTGTACAATGACAACTTGTAAAAGACATTTGGACGAGTACATAGATGGGAAAGGTTTAGAGAGATATATACGTCTAATCTGAGGAAATGGGACTAGCTTAGATGGGCACCTTGATTAGTCTGGACCAGGTGGGTTGAGGGGCCTGTTTCCTTGATTTATTACTCTGACTGGGTTCTGGTCACCACAATCCAAGAATGATTTGGCTTCAGAATAAGTTCACTAGGATTTTATCTGGATTAGAGAGTATTAGCTATAAGTTCAACCTCCGGCATTCCAGAGAAAACAATCCACACAATACTCCGAATGTGGCCTCACTTAATTCGTATAAAACCACCTCGGCTGCATTCCTAACTCTTGTACTCAAGCCTTGATCAATGAAGGCAAGTGTATACCATATACCAGTTGTGTATACCAGTTGTGTTGCCATTTGCAGGGAGTTATGGACTTGGGCTCTAAGATCCTCCTCTGTACATCAATGATGTTATTGGTCTTGCCATTAATTGTATATTTTTCCATCACATTCAACCTCCCAAAGTTCAACACCTCGCAGATACAATGACTACATTTAAGAGGTATTTAGGCAAGGTACGGGCAGGCAGGGAATAGTAGGATACAGACCATGTGCAAGGAGATGAGATTAGTTACACTGGTGTAATGATTGGCACAGCCGTGGTGGGTTGTAGGGCCTATTCCTATTGTATGATCTGTGCATATTCTACGCATCACTGTGAAGGCTAAAATGTTTCAAAGGTAACTTTCATCGCACTTTAGTATTAATATTTTTGTTATCTCCATATTTTTGGAAGATTTAATGTTTGCATTTGAGAGCTTTGGTTAGATAATTTCCATATAGAATTACAAAGTAGTTTTTTTTAATACCCCCTAGGAAGGACCCTTTATTGAAGAATGCTTTTGTTTTTATTAAAGATTAACTTAGATATTGATTCTGGTGTTCTAAGTAATCCCATGTAATGGATTCTTTGCAACAGTCAGCCTAGAAGGCTGCAATGAATTTGGAGTCATTTTGACATGTTACTGACCAGGTTGTTCACAAATACAATTATATCGCGTGTAAAAAGAGTAAAATTGCAGTTGTGATTTTTGAATGAATTAATACTTTTCATTTGATCTTTTGGTTGCCATTCTACCATTGTAAACATTGGAGAGTCTCTTTCTCAAAGAATGGCAGGTGAAAAGTATGAGTTTTTAAGACAATATGCTAAATATTTCATAGGCAAGAGGTAAAAGGTTGCCATGGGTAGGTAGGAACGAGGTGTTGAGGTTAAAATCGGAGCATGGATGATCTTGTTAAATCACAGAAATCTTGAAAAGATGAGTGGCCCTCTGCTTGCATTTGATCAGACAATGCCCAGAGGCAATCAGCTTTACCTGAAAAGATACTTGCAACATTAGTACTAGGGTTGATAGAATACAGGATGAATCAACTGCTAGTTCCATCAAAAGTCATGGCTTACTTTTAGATGACAATAAGCGAGTTTGGTATTCCGACTGCGCATGCCCAGGTCATAGGTCACTCATGATAAATGTTCTTGACAGCCCGCGCCCCATCCGCAGCCAGGATCGAAGTCGGGTCCCCGGCGCCATAAGCGCCACTGAACCGCCTGCACTCCGTCTTCCTTCCCCCCCCCCCCCCCCCCCCCCCCCCCAGCACTCCACCCCTGTCCGGGAGCTGGTGGAGATGCTCGGGGCGGACGGGAAACCGGCCTGGAGCATTGGTGGCCCCAGGCCCACAGCCAGCGCGGAGAAGAAGCGCCAACCCCAGCCCAACCCTGACTGCCAACCCCCCACCGCGCCGGCCGCAAGCCCGGGCCGCCACCGCTCCGGGTCGGCACCATGCTGTTCAGGGCCACCCTGGACATCCCCCGGCTGCCCGCGGACAGGGACAAGACTCCTGGGAGGGGGAGGGGGTGGCCCAGCAGCAACCCAAAAGCGCCCGCTGGAGACCCAGGACTGACCCTGAACACGGATGAAACGCAGGTCCGTACACAAACAGCAGCTGAGCTGCCGAGAATGTCTCTCTGCCGGTCTAGTGTCTCCCCGTTTCCCACTCGCATCGGTCCCTCTCTCTCATTGTTACACCCTGCTCTCACGCTACCTGGCACCCCCGCTACCTGGCACCCTCGTTCCTCAGATTAAATATATTTTTACACGTAAATTATAAATAAAGATGAGAATTTATACATAGTTTATACAGCTAGTACTTCGTTCCCTTTTTCTTTATCGCGAATGATCCTTGACAAATCACATGATTCCTTGCGTTTTTCGGAATACCGAACTCGATTATTACCACAGAAAATCATGACCTGCTTCCCAGAGGCTTGGGCTGAAAGTGGAGAGTATGGGGGGAAATTGAGACGTAGGATTAATAACAACGTTCATATTGGAAGCAAAGCAGTGGCATGGTTTCTGGAGGGAATTCCAAAGTATGAAATCTAGCTGGTCTCCAATTGTTCAGTATAGGAAGGAGCGTTTGTACAGAGACTTGGCGTCAGAGTAGGATTTCGGAAAAATGGTGTGCCAGTGGAGGAAAGGATAGGGAGGTGGAGTCTATATTTAAGAAAGAACTGCAGATGCTGGTAAAATCGAAGGTGGACACAACGTGCTGAAGTAACTCAGTGGATGAGGCAGCATCTATGGTCACAAGGAATTGGCAAAGTTTCGGGTCGCCAATTCCTTCTCTCCATAGATGCTGCCTGATCCGCTGAGATACTCCAGCATTTTGTGTCTACCGAAGTAGAGTCTATGTAAGGATTGATATATCACAATGTGTATTTGCAATGAGACATTGGGGTCAGATAGTCCGTTTAATTTATCAGCATGTGGTGATATTGGGTGGAATGATGCAGAATAGTGCAACGGACTCCAGGATTGGAAACCATAGTCATTTTAGAGATGAGATTTGAAGATTGATCTTTAAGTTCTGGTTTATACAGACTGAAGTGTGACATATTGTGGTGGTGAAGTTCATTGTGATGGAGAAAAAAATTATGGAACAACAGATGGGATTGCAAAAAGATGAATGCTGTTGAAGTTTGATGCCTCATGTTGAATGCACGAGGCATCAAAAGTGGCGTCTGGAGAAGAAGGTTGTTAAAAGGAGTGAATTTTGTTTTTCATGTGGCCTTATTTGATTTAAGTATCTGCTGTGCTTTCCTTCCTGAAGTTGAATTTCTGCTGTTGAGTCATTCCTGAATATTGGCTTTGGCATCAACGATTTCCTCCCTGTGAGGTAAAGAATATGTAGATTCGTAAGGATTAAATATAAATAGTAGGGTAATAATCTTAAGGGTCATAAGGAATAGGTGTAGTATTAATCCATTCTGCCCATCGAGTCTACTCTGCAATTCAATCACGGCTGATCTAACATAATATCATACCACATCAAGGTTAAAAATTGTGACAGATTTATATGATAGTTGGCCAACAATTCAAAAGATTGAGTTGCAGCATGAATTGCAAGTCTCAAATTTATTCGTAGTTCTATGTACTTTGCATAAACAGCCTCTTGCTTTTCTATCCTTTTTTTTAGGAATTTGATTTCTATGTTAATTCTTATTAAGCTTATAATAGAAAGTGATATCTGGTAGTAATGAATGTAAATCTTATCATAATGCCTTAATATTTAATGCCTTACAGTTAATCTGTGTAGCCCATAAAGTGAACAATCTAAGATGTCCTTTGGATTGGCTCATCGCCTGTAGCTTTTTAAAAACAAAATCGCATTTCTGAAGAAGGGTTTTGACCCGAAACGTTGCATATTTCCGTAGCTCCATAGATGCTGCCCCACCCACTGAGTTTCTCCAGCATATTTGTCTACCATCGCGTTTCAGATGTTTGGATTTATTTTATTTTTCCTTTGCCATCTTTTCTTTTAACCAGTCGTTTTCCCCTCTCATTTCTTTAATTATTCCATCTGTCATTTTTGTTTCTCCTTCGGTCCATAAATCTCAATAGTTAAGGGAGTACACCATTGGCCCCATTATTAACTCACTTTCAGTTCTTTCAGTGTTCCCAACAAATTATACCACAGATGTTTTTTGATTTGAAGAATGAACAAAATGGTTGGACTTCTATATGTACTATGCAATATGTACTTTGGTGCCAGAGCTAATCTTTATATAATTATGACCATATAAGCCCACCATTGTCTCGATGAAAGTGCCTGAAATTTGCTGCGCACTTACAAGATGAATGATGCATTCCTTTTCAGTTGCCATTGAAGTGTTGCATAAACCTTATATCCATTTCTTGGTATTGGAGGAGGTTCTTGAATATCCCCACACTTTTTTTGCTTTTATTCATTCCCTCCTCCAAAATTCTGTGCTTAATCGGTAGATTAATGTACAAGCCTAGACTTGGGCTGGTAAACTTGGTCTCTTCTTCTGCATTTGTATAAAACATCTCCGTTACCGCCAGAGAGTTGAAATGAAAATGTATCATGTTTGCTTGATTAATTATGTACTACTGTAATCTCTTGATCTTTTAAAGCATGAATGAGTAAGATAAATCAATCGTATTGAAGTCATGGCCAAGAAAGCACATCAACACCACCTACCTGCTCAGAAGACTAAGGAAATTTGGCATGTTTTCAAGTACAAATTTCTATATATGCACCATAGAAAGCATCCTATCGGGATGCGTTGCAACTTGCTTTGGCAACTGCTCTCTGTAAGACTGCAAGAAATTCCAGAGTGTTGTGGATGTTGCACAGTCCATTGTGCAAACCAGTTCCTCGCTGCTGCCCCCCCCTCTCCCCCCCCCCCCCCCATCTCCCACTGCATTGACCACCTCCACTTCAAGCAACAACATCCTTAGGGTCCATTTAGACTCTTGTCCCTACTCCTATGGGGCAGATGATGCAAAACCTTGAAAGCATGTGCCACCAGATTTGGAAATGGCTTCTTCCCCCACAGAACAGATCTTTCATAAGCTAAGATGCAGTTCCAATAGCCCAACCAATACCAATACCATTGCAACCCAAGTTGTCATAATGATTGACTCCGAACCCCAGATAATCACATTGTATCTGATCAGACACAGTAAAGGTGTCCTCCTTTGGCAGATGACTTGACATTGAATCCCATTCTTAAAAAAGCACAAGTGGAGGAAGGTCCAAGTGCTACAAAAGGGAGGTACCTCCTAACTGTAAAATAGTTGGTAGCACCTACCCTAACCAGGCTGGCTAATTCCTGTAAAGGGCCTGTCCCACATTCCCGAGCTGCTCACGAATTCTCCCGAGTTTTCCCCTTGATTCAAACTCAGAGAATGTTTGTAACGTGGCCGTAGGAGTCCATAGATATATTGTAGCAGCACATTATGTCAGCCATAGGTACTCGGGGCATCGGGTAAGTCGGGACATTTTTTCCAGCATGACAAAAAATGTCCACGAGTAAAAAGATAGTCGGGAGGAGAAAAATTGCAACATTTAATGCCCCGAGTACCGACGGCTGACATAACCAGCCGCTATGATATATCTACGGCCTCCTATGGACCCGTTACGAACATTCTCCGAGTTTGAATCAAGGGGAAAACTCGGGAGAATTCGTGAGCAGCTCGGGAAAGTAGGACAGGCCCTTAAGACACGAGTCCTATTTGTGTGTCTGCAACTGGTTGAGAGAAAATCAGCACTAAGGACAAATCTATTTGATTAAGCCTTCCCATACCTCTCAGTTACAGATACATATCCATGATGGTATCAGTAGGAGGGATCACTACATAGTTTCTGCAGAGTTAATGTTTCTTTCCCACTGAGGATGAATCATGTTGTACTAATTATGCATTGTGCCTCATGTGTTAGAGTAGGAACAGTTGGAGCAGCTTGTAACTGGGCCATCAGGAGCAGCAGAATTATACTTTAGAATCGGGAACCTTGAGAACTGGTAAATATCTCTGTCATTTCACTCAAGCCAAGGGACC
The DNA here is from genome assembly GCA_963514005.1 of Raja brachyura. Next base: position 62,515,188 of record OY740790.1, on the reverse strand, counting down.
AACCCTGGGAGAATCATTTGTGGCTTAAAAATGAGCTACCAACTTGGTGAAATGCAATGTAATGAAGGGACATTTAATTGTATTGTTAAAAAGAGAGCTGGGTAAATTTCTAAAAGGCTGGGGAGTTGGCCAGTTGGATTTCTTTCTATAGTGTAGACCTGATGAACCAAATGTCTAATTTCCGGCCTCTGGTCATTCTATGATAGGTAATTATTAGATAAAAAGTTCAATCCATGGCCTGTATGCTAATCTTGTGCAGCTGTTTTTACTACATTAAAAAAAGGACGTGCCACCTTCACATTTTCAGGTGTCAGGAAGCGTATAATAATAATAATAATACATACCAGTACTTTTAATTTTGTGTTCAGGAACCTTGTTAAGAAGTATGGACCAAAACGTTCCAGCAAAGATGAAGAACCCAGGTAAGTCGAGAGTTTTTAATGGTCGTATGTCATGACTAAAAACAAATTTAGGATTTGATTAAATTAAATTAACTAATTTTTTAAAAAAGTTTTGATGAGCAATGTACAGAACCCCCTTTGTTTCCTCATTGATTATGCTTGAAGTACCAAGCAAAGCCACTCACATTTTTATAGCAGCATAAGCAATTGAATAAAAAATGGAGGATAATGCTATTTTAAGCATTGTTTGTGCTGATAGCCTTTTTATTTTTTTCCTGTTCAAGCTTTTGAATCTGTGTTCCACGATGAATGCCTGAAGTCTACTTTGCAAATTAGAGACTTAATATTGCTTCAATTATTTTTTACTTCAATTGTATTCTCCCATACAAAGCTGTTGACTGCTGCTAGTTAAAAATTATAGGCTTTCTATACAATATCTAAGTGACGGCCTACTTCACTCACGAAAAAGAATGAGTGCCGGCCTCGTCCCATTTATTTTTGTTAGGACTGCACTTTCAATGAAGGTAGCAGCCATTAATGAAAACCTGTATGTTGAAACTTTGTTCATTTAGGGATGCTCCAATCAATTGTTGTCCCAGTTGTTGAAATTTGGATGAGATTCATAACTGCACAATAAAATGGGCATTGATCCAGGGGCCTCTAACCTGTCTAACTTGATATTCCAGGGCAATGCCTGAAAGTGCTTTTTAAATTAAATTAAGACTGTGTGACAATTGAGTTATGTAATTGAATGTATGGTTACCATCAGAAAGGGAAGAGACTGGCAATTATGTTATCTGTACTTCATAATTAAAATCAACATGGGTTGAATCAAACAGATAATTATGCAGTTCTTGGATAGACATTTCAAATGCAGTACAAATGTGCTGTATTAATGTATATACAATGCTACCCAGCAGGGTACTTGGACCTCCAGTCCGCACACTCAGTTATATAACCTCAGTTATATAAAACGAAAGTCTGCTTGTGCTGTTCGCTCCTGTCCTGGAAACCCAGTGTGAATCCGTAACCCCCCTCGTTATTGTGCACTGCATTCCTGAAAATCGTGTGTGAATCTGTGCCCTCTGCTGGCGTTTCCTCGGCAATGAATCGCTCCAAGGCTTTGTGAGGACGGTAATGGAATGAGCTGCATCCTGGGTGGCATTGCAAGAGTAATGGGGACTGGCAGGCATGTACAGGAATGCTGCCCAAATCCTAAGTTTTCCTCGGCTCCCTCGCGACGGATGCTGCTGTCTCCCCCTCTTTCCGAAATGGTAGCAAATTCAAGAGTCAGTGACCGCCAATGAGCTCCGTACCGTAAAGAAGTCTGGGCAATCAGCGTTCTATATAGTGCGCAGCCCATATCTTGATGCAGAGTGGCTGCTTTGCTCCTTCAACAGCAGCTCTCAAAGGCAATCACTCCACACCAATATGTTGGATTTGCACCAGATTCCCAACAAGTGGCAGTAGGGAGGGCGGGTTTCTGGCCCAGCAGCACTGGCAATAACGCTTGTCTCAATGTAGTGATCCCCTTTTGCACTAATTGTGTTAGGGTTCTCATTCCTAGGAAGGCATCCCATGCATATTAATCAAGGTACCCGTGCACTGAGAGAAATATCCTGTTCATAATTCCTTATGGGAAAATTGCCTTGTTCTTCAGGAAACCTGGGACTATTTAGGCAAAAACAGCTCACTATAAGCTGCAGATAGACACAAAAAGCTAGACTAACTCAGCGGGACAGGCAGCATCTCTGGAGAGAGGGAATGGGTGAGGCTTTGGGTCGAGACCCTTCTTCAGACACTATAAGCTCCTAGAATGTGAGGGAAGAAGAAAGTAGGTGGGTGGGGCTTTAATTTTGAAGGGAGCCTAAATTCTTCTTCCCATTCACCCTGACGAGATCCCTTGGGATCTTCTGTATTAATTTCCCCCTCTTGCTCTTCTTGATTCGGGCAGCCTATTCAACCAATCCATTCCAGCTACGAGCCGAGTAAACTCGCTTGGAATTGCTTCCACCACATTAACATCCTTCCTTTAACAAGATCAATATAGTACACTGCTCCAAATGACATCATGTCAGTATACAATATTACTGAAGTAAACTTATCTACTTTTGTGTTCGATTCCCTTTCCAATAAAAACATATTTTCTGTTGGCTTTCCTAATTATTAACCTTTTGTGAATCATGTACCGGGAAGCACAAAATCAAAGCAACCATGCGCCTTAAAGTTGTAAATAGTTGAGGCCTTGGTACTTGTGGCACACCATTCGTTGCATTTGTCAATGAGAGGAAAAATAATTGAAGTCCACTCTTCCCTGTTAGCCAGCCAATCTTCTATCCATATCACCAGGTTTCCTCAGATCATCAGTTTTTTCATTTTCTGCAATAACCTTTAACAAGGCACCTTATCAAAAGCCATCAATGTTTTATGTGTCATTCCTAACTGTCACTATGTCATGTTGTCACTTGTGGGCGGAGCACCGAGGCAAATTCCTTGTATGTGAATATACTTGGCCAATAAACTTATTCATTTATTCAAATTACATTCACCAGTTCCCATTTGTCCACTGTGTTATTACTTCAAGAAAGTCCATTAAATTCCCTTCCATAAAGTTATGTTGACTTTTCCTGATTACTGAATTATTTCCAAGTGCTTTCCCATAATGTCTAATAATTGCTTTAATAATTTATCCATTATGGATATTAAATTAATTGTCTTGCGTTTTCTGTTTTCTGCCTCCCTCTCTTTAAAGGACTGAATTCAATTTGCTGCTTTCAAAGCTAATGGAACCTCTGCTGACTCTAAAAATTAAAATGAATACATCAACTATTTTATAGTCACTTCTTTTAAGCTTTTAAGATGGTCTATTAGGACCTGAATGCTTGTCTGAGCCTCATTCACCCCTCACACAAACGGAATGTAAAATTCAGTCCATTATGTTAAGGTTAAAAATTAATTCCCTCATTGCACAACGTCAAATCTCGTGCAGCTTACTGTCTGGTTGGCACCAGAATATGCGAATCTTAGAAACTGTCCTATGAACTTCTCATCTGCGCAATCTTTATCCACTTGATTTTAAGCAGGTTAAATTCCCCCATGATTATTGTTATAATCTTCTCGCAAGTTCCCATTACTTTATACTTTGCCCTACAATGTGGTTACTACTGCACCTAGTTATTTGTTCAAAGTTTAAAAACAGGAACGCATCACAGTAGTCAACAGCACAGGGAAGCCAATTAATCTATTGTTTCCATGAGTCATTTGAGTCACTGAGCTATACAATACAGAAACAAGCCCTTCAGTCCATCTTGTCCATACTGACCGAATTGCCAAAATAACCCCACTTATCTGTGCCTGGTCCATATCCTTCCCTTCCTGCCCATGTAACTGTCCAAGTAGCTTTTAAATGTCATAATTCTTCTTACCTCTACTACTTCCTCTGGCAGCTTGTTCCATATACATACTCCATATCCATATACATTGTGCAAAAGGTCTCATTTACCTGCCGTTAGCGTTACGAGCCGCTAAGAGACGTCCCCGAGCTCCGACATTCATTCCTCGTGCTTACCACGAGTTCGATTTTTTTTAACTCGGGAGAGCTCTTGGAATGAACTCGTACCGTGGGACAGGGCCTTAACTATGTTAAGAGTGTTTTATTGTCATATGTCCCAGACAGAACAATCAAATTCTTACTTGCAGCAGCACAACAGTACATACTCAACCAAACTGTTAATAGAAATTATGCGTAGAGCTGGACCCTGCAGCACACCATTTGTTACAGGCCTCCTATCTGATAAACAGCCCACTCCTACCATCAAGCCGATTTTGTATGTGTTTGGCTAGCTCACCCTGGAGTCATGTGATTTGACCTTCCGGACCAGCCTACTGTGTGGTACTTTGTCAAAGGCCTTGTTAAAATCCACCTAGACAACATCTCAGGCAGTGCCGTTATCAATCTACTTGATCACATCTTCAAATACGCTATCAAATTTTGACTCCGTTCCCCATGCACAAAGTCATGTTGAATATCTGTAATCAGTCCTTGCTTTCCAATTGCATGTGGACCTTGCGAATCCTCATAGAATGCCTTCCAGTAACTTACCCACCATCGATGTTATTGCCCTTTACACAAGAACATAGGAGCAAGAGTGGACAACTAGGCCCCTCAAGGCTATCCTACCATTCACTGGCAGATCAACCTCGGATCTTAACTCTTTTTCTGAGCCACATATTTATTGTCCTCAGTCCCTCAATCATTCAAAAATGGAACTTTTTCCACTTTAAATATTTCTAATGAGGTGTCTCCGATCCACGTCCTCCAAGATGCTGCCTGACTGGCTGAGTTACTCCGGCGCCTTGTTTTCTTTCACAGATTATTAATGGAAGCCATTCTCTGAAGATTCTTGGCCCGTTTCTATGCTCTATGATTCAAGACATTTCATTTTTTACAACAGCTTTATTTATTTTAGTGGGGAAAGTGACTCTTGAGCCCAACAAAAAAATGTTTTCTGAGTGGAAAGAGTAGTGGATGTGAGGATTTGTTTATCAGAGACTTTTTGATTATTAATGGTTTTCTGGTTTGTGTTTTGATTTTTGGCACGCATTTATAAAGGCTTAGTATAAATGAGTTATAGTTATTACACATCACTGCTTCCTCAATATTTCCATTATCAGGAGACAACATGCAAGAATACTGGCTGTGGCACTGAGCACATGTCAGGACAAGAAAATGCAGAGTTCCTCTTTGAGCTTCTTTCTCAAAGTAATGCTTGTGAATAAATGATGTCAATAGGTAGCCTTGTTGCTGGAATAGATTAGCCTAGTTGATAGCAGTCGTAACTTTTGGTTGCTTTTATGGTGCATACTTGGAACATTTGAGTTTTTAAATGGGGGTGGGGGGGGTAAAGATGAATCACATATGGCACGTGAATGAGTCATACTGGGTAAAATCTTTCTGGCTGGTTGGTTGACACATGAACATTCATCTCACTGAATTGTGCTGAGGTTAGGCTTAACCATGTATTTGAATAACTTTTAAGTTAAGGTTTTAAAATATCAGTTTTGTTTTCAGGATAAGATGACTGTCAGTTGCTGTTTTTGGTCAGTGTTGTACTTGAGAGGTGGTAAGACAATGGGCAAATGAGTTTAAGGAAAACAATTTGCTTGGTTTCATAGAGTTATACTCTTTTGACATTTTGATAGATAGAAAGGTCAGAAAGCGTTGGAAGTTTGTCCCACTGGGCTTTTATATTAATGTCACATGCCCTTTTGGGTATTTTTTACCTGAATTTTATAATTTGCAGAATAGACAATAGGTGCAGGAGTAGGCCATTCGGCCCTTCGAGCCAGCACCGCCATTCAATGTGATCATGGTTGATCATCCACAATCAGTACCCCGTTCCTGCCTTCTCCCCATATTCCCTGACTCCGCTATCTTTAAGAGCCCTATCTAGCTCCCTCTTGAAAGTATCCAGAGAACCGGCCTCCACAGCCCTCTGAGGCAGAGAATTCCACAGACTTACAACTCTCTGTGTGAAAAAGTGTTTCATCATCTCCATTCTAAATGGCTTGCCCCTTATTCTTAAACTGTGGCCCCTGGTTCTGGACTCCCTCAACATCGGGAACATGTTTCCTGCCTCTAGTGTGTCCAAACCCTTAATAATCTTATATGTTTCAATAGGATCCACTCTCATCCTTCTAAATTCCACAGTATACAAGCCCAGTCGCTCCGTTCTCTCTGCATATGACAATCCTGCCATCCCAGGAATTAACCTTGTAAACCTACGCTACACTCCCTCAATAGCAAGAATGTACTTCCTCAAATTAGGGGACCAAAACTGCACACAATACTCTAGGTGTGGTCTCACTAGGGCCCTGTACAACTTCAGAAGGACCTCTTTGCTCCTATACTCAACTCCTCTTGTTATGAAGGCCAAAATGCCATTCGCTTTCTTCACTGCCTGCTGTACCTGCATGCCTACTTTCATTGACTGATGAACAAGGACCCCCAGATCAAAGTCAAACAAACTTTATTGTCATTTAGAAATACATCGATATATGCAATTCCAAACAAAATTCCGTTGCATTTGGCTCCCTGTGCAACACGGTAATGAACAGAAGGGTAAAATGGAAAAAAATGGATAAAAGGATTTCGTCGTACTTTCCCTTTTCCCAACTTGACACCATTTAGATAATAATCTGCCTTCCTATTTTTGCTACCAAAGTGGATAACCTCACATTTATCCACATCAAACTGCATCTGCCATGCATCTGTCCACTCACCTAACCTGTCCAAGTCACCCTGCATTCTCATAGCATCCTCCTCACAGTTCACACTGCCATCTAGCTTTGTGCCATCTGCAAATTTGCTAATGTTACTTTGAATCCCTTCATATAAATCATTGATGTATATTGTAAATAGCTGCGGTCCCAGCACCAAACCTTGAGGTACCGCACCTACCATTCTGAAAGGGACCCTACCCTTTGTTTCCTGTCTGCCAACCAATTTTCTATCCATGTCAGCACTCTACCCCAATACCATGTGCCCTAATTTGCCCACTAATCTCCTATGTGGGACCTTACAAATGCTTTCTGAAAGTCTAAGTACACCACAACCACTGCATCTCCCTTGTCCATTTTCCTAGTTACATCCTCAAAAAATTCCAGAAGATTAGTCAAGCATGATTTCCCCTTCGTAAATCCATGCTAACTCGGACCGATCCTGTTACTGCTATCCAAATGTGGCACTATTTCATCTTTTATGATCAACATCTTCCCCACCACTGGTCAGGCTAACTGGTCTATAATTCCCTGTTTTCTCTCTCCCGCCTTTCTTAAAAAGTGGGATAACATTAGCTATCCTCCAATCCACAGGAACTGATCCTGAATCTATAGAACATTGGAAAATGATCACCAATGTGTCCATGATTTCTAGAGCCACTTCCTTAAGTACCCTGGGATGCAGACCATCAGAGTTTTGTCAGCGTGTACAAGTATTTTGGTACTGCACAAGTTATTCAGTCAAATGTAATTTCTTTTTCAGGAAGTAGTAATCGTGATACCAGGTTGTGTATCATTTAACCCATACACCATAAGTGTACCTTGCTTGTAGGGAAAATGGTATCTGCGTTCATATTCCTAAGTCTCTCTACCACTGGGATTGCATTCTGCTGCAGCCATTTCCGGGGCAAGATTGCTGTGACTGGCCAATAACTCAATTTTCATGGTCATGTATAACTATATTCATGATAGAAAGCAAATCCAGTGCATCTTGGTCGTTTTAATATCTCTCATTCTAGCCTTCCCTTGAAGATGTACAGTGATGTACCAACTTGGGTGTTCCAGTGTTCTGACCATGAAGTAGCAGGCACGTGGTTCAAGAAAACCTGCATATCTACCCTGGCATTAACTAAATGATTAATATACCTTTTACAAAACATTGAATTGTTGTATTTTGTGATAAAGGAAGGATATAGGCAATATGATGGCAGTGAGAAAAGGTATCCTTTTTAAAAATTAAATATCTCTGCATTTTATTTGAATTTTAAAATTTCTAGCTCCCAATGTTGATCTCCCATATTCATCCAAAATATAACTTTTATAATTTAACAAGGTTAAATTTCCCATTTGTATGCTCAGTTAATTTGTCCAATCCATGTTCTTCGACCATAGGCAAATTATTCCAACTTTATATTTTTGGTTCCATTTAGATTTTTTTTCCTGCAGCTAATGCTCTATGTTGTTAAATCCTGGCTTAATTTTATGTGTTATTAATCATAACAATAACCTTTTGTACTGTACAATGTTGTATACCCAGGAGAGCCACTTAATATGCTTCCAGGTACACTAATTCCAGTTCTTTTGTTTCAGGTTTTCCTATTGCCATTCGTTTTTCCAAGTCCTCAATGAACTCAATGACTATGCAGGCCAGCGTGAAGTTGTTGCTGAAGAAATAGGGCACAGAGTCTATGGAGAGCTTGTTAGATATACTCATGATCTGAAAATGGAAAGGAAAACGGTGAGTAATTATATTCAGTTCAGGCTCTTATTTATTCACAAGTTTTCTTGTTATTGTGTGCACAAACTGGGCTATGGACAAGTGTTCCGATAAATTGAATTGCCAGATTTCAGGGCTTGAAAGATCCGAGGATGCTGGTGGTGACTCGAATACGAATTCAAAAGCCGTAGAAGGGAAGTCAAGGTTGCAGATCAGTGTAGTGGTTTGGCTAAAAATAAATAGCGAGTCAAGGATAAATATTTTAACAAAAGTACCAACTAGTAACTAAGGTGTTGTCAGAGAAATGGGAACAAAAATAAATTGAATGCATTATACCCAAATGCATGAAAATGGTAAAAGACAAAATAATAGCAAAGATAAAGTTAAATTGTTTGATCCAATAGACATTGGAAGGGATGATTACAGATTGAGAATTAAAGTTCAGACTCCAGATGAACAATAACAGGATTTTATATGTCAGGATAGGATGAACTGACTGGGTGTCTTTTCTCTTGAGAAAAGATTAAGAGTAACCTAAGAGGTCTTACAATGATAGGTTTGGATAAAATGAATGCCGGTAGAATATTTCTCTACTTGGGGAAGTCCACTGGGAAATTAAGAAGCTTAGTCAAGAGGGGTGAGAATGCTAGACAGATTATAAATATAGTTTCCTGATTTGGTTCTATTTCATGGGGTTATGGACATGTGTTAAATTGGCTGGCCCATAATCAAATTGAAGGAATAAGATAAAGCATTCACATCAAAATGACAAAACTGCGGGGCATTCTTGAGTTTTTGAGACTATTTTAGGCTGGTCTTGAAGATTAGAAGTTTCTTACTTTTTTTCCTGTAGCATCTTCAGGAAGGACGTAAAGCCCAGCAGTATTTGGATATGTGCTGGAAACAGATGGATAATGTAAGTTCTGATTTATTTTTCCTCCAAACTGAGTTTGGACCAAAGCTTTTTGTAATTTGAACATACATTAAAGCAGTGCACTCAACAATACCCTCAACTTGAGAAATGCATTGAAATCAGAGGGTGTTCTTTACCTTATTTCAATATATGGAGATATTCTATTTCTCTCAAATTAACTAAAATATTTAGGGTTTCTCTAAGTTTCCATCGGGGCCGGATTTAGATGAAGAGAGGCCCTAAGCTATTTCACTTGTGAGGGCCCCCCCCCCCCCCCCGATCCCCCACCCCCGCCGCCAGCATGAATCTCTGCCCTGCTCAGCCTGTGGACTTCGGGTGGTGCGGGAGGGAAGGGAAGAATTGACCAGGGAGTTGCAGAGGGAGCGGTCTTTGCTGAAAGCAGACGGGGGAGGGGGGGGGGATGGGATGGGAAGATGTGGCGAGTGATGGGGTCACGTTGGAGGTGGCGAAAATGACGCAGGACTATTTGTTGTATGTGACGGCTAGTGGGGTGAAAGGTGAGGACAAGGGGGACTCTGCCCTTGTTGCGTGTGGGGAGATGAGGAGAAAGAGCAGTGTTATGGGGTATGGAAGAGACCTTGGTAGGAGCCACATCTATAGTTGGGGAGGGGAACCCTCGTTCCCTGAAGAAGGAGGACATTTACGACGCCCTGGTGAGAAACACCTCATCCTTGGAGCAGATGCAGCGTAGACGGAGGAATTGGGAGTAGGGAATGGAGTCCTTACAGGAAGCAGGGTGGGAAGAAGAGTAGTTTAGATAGCCATGGGAGTCAGTGGGTTTATAGTGGATGTTGGTCAGAAGTCTATCACCTGCGATGGAGATAATGAGGTCAAGAAATGATAGGGAAGTGTAGGAAAAGGTCCAGGTGTATTTGAGTGCCAGATGGAAGTTAGTGGTGAAGCGGATGAAGTCAGTCAGTTGCGTGTGGGTGCAGGAGGTAGCATCCAAAGCAATCATCGATGTAACGGAGGTAGAGGTCGGGGACGAGGCCCTGGTACGCCTCGAACATGGATTGTTTGACGTACCGACGAAGAGGCAGGAATAGCTGGGGCCCATGCGCGTGCCCATAGCTACGCCTTGTATTTGGAGGAAATGGGAGGAGTCAAACGAGAAGTTATTGAGGGTAAGGACCAACTCCGCTAGGCGGATGAGAGTATCAGTGGACGGGTATAGGTTGATTCTCCGGTCAAGGAAGAACCGGAGGGCTTTGAGACCATCCTGGTGGGGGATGGAGGTGTAGAGTGACTGGAGGTCCATGGTGAAGATGGGGGCCTAGAGAAAGGAATGCCCGGATACGACGGAGAGTGTCTGAGGTGTCTTGAACATAGGTAGGGAGGGATTTAACCAGGGGGGATAGGATGGAGTCAAGGTATGTGGAAATAAGTTTGGTAGGGCACGAATAGGCAGAGACAATGGATCTACCAGGACAGTCAGGTTTGTGGATTTTGGGGAGAAGGTAAAATCGAGCTGTACGGGGCTGGGGAACGATGAGGTTGGAGGCTCGGGGGGACAGGGAGCCGGAGTGGATGAAGTCAGTGATGGTGCTAGAGATAGTGGCCTAGTGCTCGTCTGTGGGGTCATGGTCCAGGGGTAAGTAGGAGGAGGTGTCCGAGAGTTGGCGCGTGGCCTCAGCTTTGTAGAGATCAGCGTGCCAAACTACCACAGCACCTCCCTTGTCGGCGGGTTTGATCACCCAGTCTGGGTTGTTGCGGAGTGAGTTGATAGCTGTACGTTCAGGGGGGGGGAGAGATTGGAGTGAGACGGGAGTGGAGAAGTTGAGGGGGTTGATGTCCCGCCGGCAATTTTGGATAAAAAGGTCTAAAGCCGGAAGGCCATGAGGGGGGGTCCATGAGGAGGGGGTTCATTGGAGACGGGAAAAGGGGTCATCAATATTGGGCGAGGACTCCTTCCCACGGAAGAACGCTGTGAGGCGGAGGCGACGGTAGAAGAGCTCCAAGTCGTGGTGGGCGCGGAACTCATTGAGGTGGGGACGGAGCGGGACAAAGGTAAGACCTCTGCTTAGGACAGACCGTTCGGTGTCGGAGAGGGGGAGGTCGGGGGGGGGGGGGGATGGTGAACACACGGCAGGGATGGGGGTTGGGGCTGGAGGAAGGCAGGTGAGTGAACTGAGGCCGAGGCGATGTCTGGTGGGGGGGTAGTGGGTGGTCACGGGGTGGGGGGGTATGAGGACTGTAGTGTGGGTGGGGAAGAGCAGGGGTCACCAAGTTTGAGGGGGGGTGGGGAAGACCCAATGGAACAGCCACTGAGGTTGCCAGGGTTGGGAGACTGGCACTAGGACCCAATGCAGTCAAACCCAGGGGAGTGGGAGTTAGCAGCGTGGAGGCTTCAGGCCTGGTGCGGAGTCCAGGATCCAGGTGAGGCGACGGCTGTGGGCTGCAGGAGGGCGGTGGAGTGGCGAGTGTCGGCAGAACCGAAGGTAGGCGTCCGCTGGCAGTAGAGTCCGGGTCGGCGGGCGATGCATGGGAGGTCCCGGTGGGCAGATGGTCGGTGGGGCGGCGCGGCGCGGTTCGGCCAGCCCGGTGAGGCGACGAGGTGAATAGGGCGCGCTGCGACAGCCATGTTCGAAGATGTTCAGTAGGTCCGGTCCGGTGGCGATGTCGGATGGGCCGGGTGCGGCTGCAATGTTGGGTGGGCCCAGTGCGAGGTGGGTCGGCCCCCACTGCAGATGCGTGGTGGATAGGCCCCCACTGCGGATGCGAGGCTCGGCGTGTGGAGCAAATTCCTCTCCGCAACGAATATAAACCTCACCTGCATTTTAATCCCTCCCCCCCCCCCCCCCCCCCACACCCCCCCCCCCCCCACACCACCATCAAAGCCTCCGGAATCGCAAGCACAGCGCCACCGATGGTAGGTTTTGTAACAACACCACTGTCGCACAGCGCCACTGATGGTAGGGTTTGTAACTACGGCACTATCTCAAATGTTTAACACACCTTGGTGCAGCGAGCAGCGGCCCCCCTAGATCTCGAGGCCCTAAGCTTAAGCTTGTCTAGCTTATGCGTAAATCCGGCCCTGGTTTCCATTGTCAAATGAAGACTTGAGAATTGAGAGGGCTTGAGGAGATGCCATCTGGCATCAATTTAGGCACTGAATTCTCATACATCAAAGTCATTCTCGGTGCATACAAACTCTGTACAGATAGCACCCATGGTCAGGATGGAACCCAGGTCTCTGGCGCTGTAAGGCGGCAACTCTACCACTGCACCCATGTTGTGTTGCAACTTGTTTACAGATTTATGTGTAGAATGTGTGAAGTAATGTGTTTTGATTTGAGCAATTCCCAAATACAACAAGCATTTAACTGCAACAGGCACTGTATAATTAAAATGATTTCATACGTTCTAATTTTGCATTTTGGAAAGAGCAGTATCCTTAGCTTCTGTTAATCAAACGGCTCTTTTGATTAGATTCCAGTTGTTTGTGTGAAAGTTCAAGTTGGAAGAGGTCTCATTAAATATATGTATTTTATTTTGCTTCAGAGTAAAAAGAAGTTTGAGAGAGAATGCAAAGAGACTGAAAAGGCACAAATAAGTTTCGAAAAACTAGACTCCGACCACAACGCAACAAAAGCAGATGTTGAGAAGGTTAGTGTTCTCATTTCTATAAAATGTACTCATTTTTTGGCATCCAGACGTTAATTTTTAGTGAATTAGTCATAGATTTACAAGAATTGTTCATCAAGAAACATATTTCCTTGTCTAAATGAGCATTTTTACAGAACTCGGCGTGCAGGCTGGTGCAAAGCTTTGCCTTCTTATTTGTAATGGAGTTGCTCCAGAAACTCCCTTGCAAAGGAATGTAGACTGTCTTCAAAAGGAACACGAGAGAAACTATATGTTTAATATGTAATATCCCTGCTATGCAAAAATGTAAGGCAGCCACCACATATCGAAGCAAGACCCTCCCACAGCCATCATGAAGCTTAACTTTCTCATGCATAAAACGTCTAACCCCCCATACCCCCGTAGTTTAAAATCATCTGCCCCTTCACCCTTAGCTTAAAAACTGCGGCCTCAATGCCAGGAAAGCAGATTAAAGCTGGGGTGTCACCATGCTGAGCCTAAATGGAAATTGGCCTTGCAAAGACATGTGGGGACTGAATTTGGAAGTGTGTCAACTGTTAAACACCCCATAAGCTCTAGTCAATGACTGTGTAGGAAAGAACTGGAGATGCTGGTTTAAATCGAAGGTAGATATAAAATGGTGACTCTGAAGAAGGGTCTCGACGCGAAACGTCATCCATTCCTTCTCTCCAGAGATGCTGCCTGTCCCGTTGAGTTACTCCAGCCTTTTGTGTCTACCCTAGGCAATGACCATCTATAACAAAGAGTCTAACCGTAATTTGATTTGCGTCCCATCCAAACTGTGCATAGATGCAGTATATGGCACACAGTGGCTGCAGCCTGTCTTGGGCTATATTCACTGCATGTCCCAAACTTGTAACCTCTTCCAACAAATAGCAAATGCTTCTGGCTCATTGGAGCATTATCACCTGTGGATTCCCATCCATGCCCTCCACCATCATTAGGTTCTTGACCTGTCCAGCAGCATTTTTTCAACTTTATTAATTTAATCTGACACCCAGGCTAAGAAATGTGGTTGTAATAACTGACAGTGGCTCGGGAGAGATATTCTCCTGGTTGTTTTCTGTTCAGCATGTGACATGATAGCAGAAATGACCGAAAAGGTGGTTATAGAGCCATAGAACCATACAGTATGGAAACAGGCCCTTGCCAACCTTGCATGCCAGCTATGACGTCCCATCTAAGCCACTCTATTTGCCCACATCCATCTCAGTCTTTCCTATATGTACACCTGTCCAATGGTTTTTTAAATGTAGTTTTTTTCACTTTAGTCTTTATTGCTTTTATGCATATACAAATAAAAAGCATATATAACAACAAAACATAGAACAATGCAGTGAAACGTACAAAATTGCAGTGGGGGGTTCAGTTTACAATTAATGATGCAGTATACAGAACTATTTTCTTATTAAAACATTTTCCAATAACTTACATTATTGTCAATAAAATTATACAGTGTTGATGTCTTTATTTCTATACCTAATCCATTTTCCCCCATTTTCTGTTAAACTCGTCTTCTTTCACTCTTGGAGAATATGTCATTTTCTCCATGACAAATATTTCCCGTACTAAGTCTGTGTGTGTCCGCCGCAAGCCAGCTTCTTGTAATGGCCTTTCTGCCAGTTGTGAGTAGGATTTTAACCAAGTAATGATCTTCCTTCATCACCACTGTAGGTATATTACCCAGGTATAAATTGGAACACTTCTTGGAGACTATATATCCTAATACCTCCGTTAATTCTGAATTCACTCTGTCCCAAAATGGTTCTATTTTTGGGCAACTTCAGAAGATATGTGCATGATTTGCATCCGTTTGGCCACATTGCCTCCAGCATGTTTGCTGCCTTAGAATGTGCTTGCTTTTTATGTTAGGCGTAATAAAGAAACAAATCAAAATTTTCAATTGTCCATTAAATTCTCTCATTTTTTGTGAATTAGTGGATGTCTGTAGTGTTACACACATATGATGCCATTCTTCTGATTGTGATGTTCAATTCCTTTTCCCACTTAAATTTTACATAAAATGTAGTTTTGGCTTGACATTCCATTAAACTATGATAAAGTTTAGAAATAATCCTTAATGTTTTTTGATGATCACTTCTATCATCGGATTCTTTTCTTCTAGTGCCTCCATTTATACTTTTTAATTGTAATAATCTCTCAGTTGGAGGTATCTAAACAAGTCTTGGTTCCGAAGTGCAAATCTATCTTTCAAATCTTGAAAACTTCTTAGGTCTCCATTTTCAGTAACAGTACAAAATGCAGTCATTCCTTTCTTCATCCACTCTTTAAATGTTGAGTCATACATCCCTGGTTTAAATTCATTATCCACAGCTATCCATCTTAAACTGAATAAAGGACAAAAAGTTTTAAGTTGTCTGGCAAGAGTGAACCAGGTTTCTAAAGTAAATATCGCTATTGGATCGATTATACTCCTGATATGTCCAGGAAGCGCTTTTTCTCCCACGAGTGTTTGGATGTGGAAGTCAGGGATATATGTCTCAATCTCTTTCCACCTAGCTATATAGCTGTCCTCACACCAATTAATTAGTGGTCGAAGTTGGGCGGCATAGAAATATATCCTAAAATTTAGAAGTGCCATTCCACCTTTGTCCTTTGGCAACTGGAGTGTAGTGTATCGAAAATTGGCCTTATTTCCTCCCCAAATAAATCTAGATATTATTTTATCCCATTCTGTGAAATGTTTTAATGGTATCTCTATTGGCAGAGATTGAAACAAGTACTATAGCCTTGGCAAAATATTCATTTTCACCACATTTATCTTACTACTAAAATCCATTGGGTAGGTGGACCATCTTTCTATATCCTTTCTTATGTTTTGGTTGATGTGATTATAATTGGCCCCATACAAAGGATTCTTCTAATACTGTCCTGTGTTTGTCTGCCTATTATAAAACCAGTCTGGTCTTCATCAATTAAATCTGGCATGAACTTTTCAAATTGTTTGGAGATAATTGAAGAATATAATTTATAGTCCACATTTAGAATTGATATCGGTCTGTAGTTGGTACAATTTTCCTTGTCTTTGTTCTCTTTGGGGATTAATGTTATAATTGCCTCTTTCCATGACGGGGGTGTCTTGCCTTCTTTGATAATCCAGTTAAAGGTTCTCAGAAGAAGTGGGTTCAGCTCATTCCGAAATATTTTATACCATTCTATAGGGAAACCATTGCTCCCTGGGGCCTTGTTTGTTTTCATCCTACCAATTGTCTTCTCTATCTCCTCCAGTGATATTTCTGCAGTGATTATTTTATTTTGTATCTCTCCAATACAGGGCAGATCTATTGTACTTAAAAAAAGTCCTCATTGATTCCCCATCTACTGTAGAGGTTTGTGTATATAATTCTTTATAATATTCCTGGAAGATATATTCTATTTCTTTTGGATCACTCTTCAATTTCTATGTACAGGGGTCCTTAATTTTGTGTATGGTGTTGTCAGCCTGTTGTTTGTGTAGCGTTCGGGCAAGTATTTTAGTGGATTTAGGGCCTAGCTCATAATGTGCCTGTTTTACAAATCTTGCTTTTTTTTCCTCCACCTCTTGACCCAATATTCCATCCATTTGTCCCCTCAAATCTTCTATTTATAGGTTCTCTGGTCCTTATTATGTTTGTACATCTGTCCTAAATCCTTCAGGTCTGATATCAACTTATTATATGTTTTCATTCTGGCCTTTTTAAATATGTGATGCCCTAGCTATTAACCTACCTCGTATTACAGCCTCAATGTGTCCCATAGTATGGATGGATCCACCTCCCCATTGTCATTCTCCTCTAGATAAGTTTTGATTTCCAATTTAATATCATTAACAGTTGTTTTATCATTCAGTATTCCAACATTTAATCGCCACACTGTGTTTTTCCTTCTACTGTCCATTTGAATTGTTAAGTACATGGCATTATGGTCTGATACATCTGCCACACCAATTCTGCAATCCATTACCCTATAACAGTCTTCTTTCTGCATTAAGAAATAGTCTATTCTGGAGTAAACTGAGTGCGGTATTGAGTAATGTGTGTAGACTCTTACTGGAGGGTGAAAATTCCTCCAGACATCAAGAAAACCAAATTCTTCACAGGTAGTGTTTAGTAGTTTTGTTAACTGGTTCTTCTTCTTTTTACTTGTCGTAACAAGCCTATGATTCAGCACAACATTCAGATCCCCTCCACATATACAAATTCCTTCTGCTTCCATTGCAATAATATCAAATAGGGATTTGAAAAAATGTTTATCACTATCTGGGGGAGCATAGATATTCACCAGTGTCAGGATATTGTTATCAACTTTGCCCTTTACTATGATATACCTCCCTTCTTTGTCTTGTATTTCTTAACATTTTTCGAATTTAACTGAGTTTGATATCAAGATTGCCACTCCTCTTTTATGACTATAAGTATGTGAGCTATAATATGTGTTCTTATATCCCAATCTTTTCAGCTTCTCATGCTCTTGTCGTGATAAATGGGTTTCTTGTAAGAAAATAATATGCATCTTCACTTTTTTCAATTTAGTCATGACTTTAGCCCTCTTAATTGGATTACCCAACCCATTAACATTTAGAGACATCAGCTTAAGCACTTGACATTGCATCGTTACACTTAGTATGATTGATTTCACTGTATCCCCTCAACTCAACACCAGAACCGTTTTGAACAACAAACCAAAACATATGAACAAACAAAGGTGTTTTGCTGGCAAAACAAAACAAAACATTAAAACATATATGGACTCCCAAAAAAGGGTATTCTCTCTCCACCATAGATCCCAAATCCCTTTGTAAATGGAGGGGGGAAGCCTAACACTAAGAAAGGGCCCTCTCCTAGATAAGGGGGGTAACCCTCTATGGGTCCCTCCATTCATTCCAGCTCTAATATTTCTCTAATCTCCCTCGGGTTTATCTAATACAGAAAGTTGTATTAAATCAACATTAATTACACTACATGAGGTCTGTGATGCTTGGTGAGATTTTTAGAACCAGGCTTATAAACAGATTTGTCTATGAATATACATATCTATACACATATTTGTAATCTTAGGATTGCATATGAACTCAGTATTCTAACATATTGTGGCGGTGGACACTGTGTTATCCATGTCTATGCGTACCTACATAATCATATATCAGTTCAAGCACGAGTCTTTCGTTGTAATTCTTGAAGGCGCTCCCATGCCCGTCTGACTGTCTCTGATTCTCCATGTGTCTTGACGAGCTGCCACCGCGGCGTTTGGCGGAGTTGTTCGCGCATTGGTGGCATGTCTGTGTCTCCCCGCAGCTCTTCCACTTTGTAGCCTCTCCGTTGTAGCTCTCGCACGGCTTCCCATGCGTTGTTGTAGGTTTGGTGTCCGCTTTCCTAGTGAATACGTATCTTGGTAAATGGTGTCTGAAAGCGGATTCCTTCCTCTTTTAGGATGCTTTTAACATGTTTGTATGCCTTGCGTCGTTGTACTACAGCGGTAGTATAGTCATGGTCAAAAGAGACCCTTCGTTCTCCAAGTTGGATCTTCTTTTGCCATGTCTGCTTGAGAACCATCTCTTTAACTTTAAACTGGAGAAAGTGGACAACTATGGATCTCAGAGGGGAGCTGGGGCTTGGTTTCTGTGCCAGGGATCTGTGTGCTCGTCGAATCTGTAAATCTGTCATTTCAGGTATTGACATTTCACTTCTGAGCAGATTCTCCACAAACTGAGGTACTGAGCTACCTTCCGCACCATCCGGCACACCGTATATCCACAGATTATTTCTTCGGGATCTGGACTCCAGATCGTTCAATTTGTCGACAAGTAACTTCTGGTGTTTCTTGGAGTATGGTGTTGGCAGCGACACTCCATGTTTCCAGCTCCTCTATTCGGTTGGCTGCTTCTTCCGTTTTTTTTGGTCTTGTATTACTAGCACATTCGCTGCCATCTGATAATTCTTCTTTCGTATGGCGTGCACAGCCTAAAGTTGTTGGACAACTTGTTCTATTTGATCTTCCGTTTGTGCACATCGAATTGATTTTCACACAGAGAGTGGTGGGTCTCTGGAACTCTCTGCCACAGAGGGTAGTTGAGGCCAGTTCATTGGCTATATTTAAGAGGGAGTTAGATGTGGCCCTTGTGGCTAAGGGGATCAGAGGGTATGGAGAGAAGGCAGGTACAGGATACTGAGTTGGATGATCAGCCATGATCATATTGAATGGCGGTGCAGGCTCGAAGGGCCGAATGGCCTACTCCTGCACCTAATTTCTATGTTTCTATGATTTCATTAGTCGAAACAGGGCGGACCACATGAAGGTTGCAATCTTCCACCCCATCAGATGATTCATTTCAAGTTTAATTTCGGCCAGCTCTTCTCTCATATCCCGCTTGAAATCGTCTTTGAATGATGTGAAGTCCGCTTTAAATTCTCTTCTCAAGTTGTTGATTTGTGTACTTATGCTTTTTAATCCCTCATGAAGGGCCTCTGTTGCATCGTCTCCACCAGCCTGTTTGTTTTTGGCCGTCTGTGTCGCTTCGAGCCTGTCCTTCTGTTTCTTGCTTTTCTAGCATCCTTTCTTGCAACTTTCTGCTCTTAGTTTTGACTCCCCCACTCACACTGTACTCATTAAAACTTAATTACTTGTTACTTTCAATTTAGGGGAGGTTTATTTATCCGGCTGTACGGAGCTCTCTGTCTAATCAGCCACCATGCTCTGCCGCCTACCGGAAGTCTGGTTAAATGGAGTTGTACCTGCCTCAACTACTCTCTCTGGCAGCTTGTTCCATATACCCACTACCCTTTGTGTAAAATACAGGTTAAAGAAAAAATGTATAATGACGATGATAATTTTATTTTTGTATTCCCAGGCAAAACAACAGTTAAACCTACGAACCCACATGGCTGACGACAGTAAAAATGAATATGCTGCTCAACTGCAAACCTTCAACAGCGAGCAACAGAAACATTTCCAATTCATTATGCCGCAAATTTTTAAGGTATGCCTTTATTTACTTTCCTGGATCATCTTTGCAGAATGCATGAGTACATGTATTTGTTTCTCCTTTGTATTATATTGTGAATGTGTTAACAGTGGAAAGTTTGCAAATCAGTAGAATTCAGCTCAATTGTTAATAAATCAAAGTTACTAAACATTCGACTTTTAGGTCCGCACAAAGTTAAGTTAGTTTTAAGAAACTAGAGTATAGCTGTCCATGAGAGATGTCACTGTACTGATCTCCCCTGATTAGTAAACATTTTGAACATTTTACCTACAACAGAGGGTTTTATTTAATGTTGCTTAATGAAAGTGGGGAACCCATTTGGAAACAGACTTTCAAACAGATCCAAGCAGGCACGGAAATCGCTATCAAAACATGGGGGGGGGGGGCCGGGGGGGGGACACAATTTCTTGGCGGCCGCGAGTGCATGCGCACTCACACTCGCACGCAAGGCTTCGGAAGCTTCATCCGTGGGCCCTGTGGAGACCCACTGTCAAAATAAACTTAAGTGAAAGAGGTGGCGGAGCGAGCACTCGGTGCTGGTGCTTGGTCTGTTCAGCAGGAAGGGTGTGATCAACATCAGACGGGCGCTAGTGGGGAGAAAAAGACTCCTCCAGACAACGCCCGGAGTCAGGATCTAAACCCGTGTCCCTGGCGCTGTGAGGCAGCAGCAACGAGCTGGCCGAGTGGCCTCTCTCTCTCTCTGGGTACCTGCCAGCAGCCGCAGCAGACCCTCCGCCTTCCAGATAGAGAAGCGCATCCCTGGCGGTGACCCGGTCCTGGTTCCCTCTGCTCACCCCCGAGTCAAGCGACGCGCTAGGCTGGAGGAGAGAGAGAGAAAGAGATGCATTAGTGCGAGGCTTCAGCCGCGGGCTGGAATCGGCCCGTTCACGGGGTCTTTCATCGGCCGGCGGGGGCTTCAACATCGGGAGCCTTGATCGCCACGATGCAGCAGTTTGATTTTAAGCCGCGACGGGCGCTGAAAGGCCCCGCGAATGGGCCGATTCAGCCCTTAGAAAGCGGCTGATAAAGTGCAGATGACAAAACATGGGGGGGGGGATTGGGATTGTCCCCCACCTCTCAAAGCATGTACCTCCCAGGATTTCCGCCCCTAGATCCAAGCAAACCAGAAACACCTCAGTCTTTTTGATTGAGTTAATGGGAAGGAGCCTGTGAAATGACCAAGCTCTGTAAAATGGAGGAGTAAAAGGCTCTCTCAACCATTTGTGCTCTTCCATCTGATAATAATAATAATCATAGCGACTGGATAATGACTTGTATGCCTCAGCTTGATTTCCTTTTGACGCATTGCGTTCTTGGAAAGTATGGAGTGTGGCTAACATCCATGTCAAATGATGTCCCTGCACCCCATTTACTGTATCTTTACAATACAAAATGTCGCTTTCCAAAGTCTACTTTCGGAGTGGAGACTGGAATTTGTGTCAACTTGTCAGAGTCTTCAATTTGCTGACTGTTCACCGTGTTTGAAAATGTATTCTTTCTTCGGCAGGGAGCAAGCTTTAAAAAAAAAAGTGTTTACCTGGCAAAAAAAAACCATTCATCTTGGGTCTCCAATTTTGTATCACCCATTTACCTTTTTTTTAGTATTTTACTTTCGACAATCTTTAATTTCTTTCTACGCAGCCTGAACTTGTAGTTACTATATTTTACACACATTGCATTTCATTTGTAATTTAATGGCATGAGAGGATGCTCATAGTATTTCTAAATGAAAAATTATTTTTGCAGAATCTACAAGACATGGATGAGCGAAGGATTGTAAAGCTGAGCGAGTGTTATAGAGGATTTGCAGAAGCCGAGCGCAGAGTTGTTCCGATTATTAATAAATGTTTGGAAGGAATGATCAGTGCTGCAAAGTCTGTGGATGATCGGAAAGTATGTATTGTGGGGAACTGCAAAGAAAACATGTCAAATGACTACCATCAATCCGCAAGTTTAATATTTAAAAGCTGATTTGCTCCGTTCTACTCTCAAGCTATTACTGAGTTCAAAGATTGGGAAATGGGGTGGGAGATGAGGGTGTTGGAATGACTAGTGAACTAGGAACGGTGTGAAATTGGATGGAAATTGCATGTGGAAGGGAAAGATATCAGCCCAGATACTTACGCATTGCATGAATTACATATTAGGTTGCTAATTGTGCAGTTGTTTAATATTTTTATCAAGATCTGATAAACTTATCGATCTGACCTGTCACAATTGTTTTTTAAAAATAGGTTAAAAGACCATTTAATTTGAAATTATAAAATAAGGCTTTAATCAAAGATTCGCACCCACAAATTTGGTGGCAGTTGTAAATTTGATCTGTCATGTAAAATGTGTAAAATTTTGAATTGAAAGAAATGTACCGTTCTATGATAAAAGAAAGCAAAATTGGATAATGCTGCTATATACTGATTTTTCTTTGATGTGGTGGGTCAATTGGTTAAAAAATATATACAGCAAACCGAAAGGTTTAAATTTGGTGGAAAGCAAAAGAACTCCAGATTCTGAAGGAAAAGAACTCCAAATCTGAGCAAAAGAAGAAATGACTGGAATTGCTCAGCACTTCAGACGATATCTATGGATAGAAACATCCATGGACAGGAACGTACATAATTGGTGTTTCAGGCTGAAGATGTTTCATCCGCACTTGGAAGGTGGGGGGGGGGGGGAGGAATGATAGGTTGTAAAGAAAATTGTGGGAGGGTTGGATTGGACTATCTTTGAATGGTTGAAGCAAAGGTTGCTATGGGAATAAATGATTAATGGGGCAATTAGAGTTTGAGTGGTGCCATAGCAGGTGTCACCATATAATCTGCTGGAGGATCAGTCAAGTCGCATCTGTGGAGGGTAATGGACAATCAACATTTGGGGTTGGAGCATCAAATCTGGGTGAAAATATGTAGAAGAGCAGTAAAAACTACAGATGGGGAGGTGAGAGGGAGTCTCGCAGAAATCCTGTTGGAGAGGGGAGGAAAAGGTCCTGAAAGTGGCCATAAGGCTTGAGGCAATTTTGCAGTGGAGGCATCCCATGAAGAGATTAAAATTGACATGGTGTGATGTGTTACAATTAGCCGATTAAAGTGTGCAGATAGAGAGGAAGAGAAAAATCGGAGCTCGATATTACAAGTAGATGACCTGCAGCAGAATTGTCCAGTTCTGTTATAGACAGAGAAAGTAAGTCTTTGGAAGTTAGCATGCCACAACAATCCTAAGCAGAAGTTGAGATATCCTTCCTCGAGTTTGTGTTAGGCCTCATTGCAACTGAGTATGATTTAACACACATCATATTGAGATGGAGAATAAAAATGGCAGCTAACAGAAGGCAGAGGTTTGCAATGGAAGTGTGCTCCACTTAGCAGTCACCCGATCTACATTTGGCTTCAATAATGTTGAACGTCCACATCGTGAACCCCAAATGGTATACACCAGGTGGGAAGAAGTGAAAGTTCTTTGCTTCTTTCTATCTCCGTTCTGATGAAGAGTTATTTGCCGGATCAATTTATTTTATTTCCCTTTTACTCAGATGTTACTGACCCCGCTAAATGCTCTGTTTTTATTTGCCAAATTCAGCTGGAGCTAAGAATGCCTCGGTGCCCTGTGGGTCATTGCACCAATCGTAAGCCTGTGGAAACTAGGAACTGAAGATGCTGGTTTACACAATAGGGCACAAAGTGCTGGAGTGACTTAGTGGGTCATGCAGCCTCTCTGGAGAAAATGAATTGGTGATGTCTTGGGCCGAGACTTTTTTTCAGTCTGAAAAGGGTCACATAAACCTGTTTTGTTTAGTTTAATTTAGTTTATTGTCATGTTTACCGATGAACAGTGAAAGGCTTCAAAGTGGTTTGTGAGCAGGATCAGGATTGGGTTTGGTTCTGATGTTTCTCCTCCGTAGAAAAGTATGTCCATATTGTCATATGGAAGAAGGTAGAATAGTCTAATGCCTTTGGAATTGTCTCTCAGTAGGACATGCTTACTTTTCGAAATGTACTAACTTTGAATTCTCTCCATTATAGGACTCCTTGATAGTAGTGGAATCCTTTAAGTCGGGTTTTGAACCACCTGGAGACTTTCCGTTTGAAGACTTTAGTCAGAATATTTATAGGACAGTATCAGATGGCAGTCTGAGTGCAAATAAACAAGAGATGAGGGGAGACCAAAAATATACGACAGGAAAAAGCAAAGGAAAACTATGGCTTTTTGGCAAGAAAAACAAGGTAAATTTGTGTTTCCATTGTGAGCAGCTGTTTTGTATTAATTCTAATGTTGCAATCCTTTTATAATGTTCATTCCACTATTATGGGAGAACATTATGGAGAAACCAAGTAACCACAAACCCACAAGTGGAATATAAATTGTGAAGACATATCTGGAATCCCTCATCAGTGCTGGTGTGACTGGATACTTGGGCAGCTATTGACTGCTTAGAGAGTCGGCATGGATAATTTCTGACTAATGAGTTCAATATTTGATGCCAATGGGGAACGTTCCATGGATTTTGTCATTATGCTCATGGATAAGCATATTGAAAGCTTCTGCATTAGCGTTACATTGAAAAAAACCCACACACGATTTAAATTCATTTTTGGGACGTGGACAGTACTAACAAACCCAACATTTATTGTCCACATACAGGAAGACCGTTAGAAATGATGACCAATCCAACCATGTGTGATACTCATTTGAAAAGGAAAACAATTGTAGATGGTGGAAATGCGCATCAGATCAGTTAGTATCTTTGCAGGGCTAAATGGTTAATGTTCCAATCAATTATCTTTTATTAGCCTGATGAATATTCCAGCATTGTCTACCTTTATTGCAGCGTTGCTTTATTTGGCTTCATGCTTTGGGAAAGGTGCATTGGAGGTTTAAATTACGCAGTTAGGTTTGTATTCCTAGTGTAAGAAGCTGTGTGATCTAATCAAAATGGTTAAATGGGGCAGTGCTGGGGCCGCTACTCTTCACTTTGTATATTAATGCTTTGGACGAGGGAATGAAGGCTTTGTGGCAAAGTTTGCGGATGATGGAAAAATAGGTGGAAGAGCAGGTAGTGTAGAGAAAGCAGGGACTCTGCAGAAGGACTTGAGCAGGCTGGGAGAATGGGCAGAGAAGTGGCAGATGGAATATAGTGTAGCCAAATGTGGAGTCATGCATTTTGATAGTAAGAATAAAGGTGTAGACTATTTTCGAAATGTGGTGAGAATCCAGAAATTGGAGGTACAAAGGGACTTGGGAGTGCTGGTGCAGGATTCCCAAAAAGTTAATCTGCAAGTCGAATCAGTAGTAAAGAAAGCAAACTCAATGCTAGTATTTATTTCAACTATACATAAACAGGGATGTAATGTTGAGGCTCTATAAGGGCACCATATCTGGGGAAGAATGTGCTGTCTCTGGAGAGGGTCCAGAGGAGGTTTACAAGAATGATCCCAAGAATTAGTAGGTTAACCTATGATGAGCGTTTGTCGGCACTGGACCTGTATCTGCTGGAGTTTAGAAGATTGAGGGGGGACCTCATTGAAACGCACAGAATAGTGAAAGGCTTGGAGACAGTGGATGTGGAGAGGATGTTTCCACTAATGGGGAGTCTAGGACTAGAGGTCATAACCTCAGAATTAAAGGACGTTCTTTTAGGAAGGAGATGAGGAGAAATTTCTTTAGTCAGAGGGTGGTGAATCTGGAATTCTTTGCGGTGGCACAGCGGTAGAGTTGCTAGCTTACAGCGAATACAGCGCCGGAGACCCGGGTTCAATCCCGACTCCAGGTGCTGTCTATATGGAGCTTGTACGTTTTTCCCGTGACCTGCGTGGGTTTTCTCCGAAATCTTCGGATTCATCCCACATTCCAAAGACGTACAGGTTTGTAGGTTAATTGGCTTGGTAAATGGAAAAATTGTTCCTGGTGGGTGTACGGTAGTGTTAATATGGGGGGGTCGCTGAACAGTGCGAGTCTGGTGGGCCGAAGGGCCTGTGCGCGCTGTATCTCTAAACTAAATAAACTAAAAGAAGGCTGTGGATGCCAAGTCAGTGGATATTTTTAAGGCAGAGATAGATAGATTCTTGATTAGTACAGGTGTCAGAGGTTATGGGGAGAAGGCAGGAGAATGGGGTTAGGAGGGAGAGATAGATCAGCCATGATTGAATGGTGGTGTAGACTTGATGGGCCGAATGGTCTAATTCTACTCCTTTACCCTTGTGATCTTAAAATAGCACAAGGGTTAGTTGGGGTAGATGGTAAAACAATATCAATGAATGGAGGAATCCTAGCATGAATATTGGAGGAGACCCTAATAGATTTAGGAATAAGTCTTAGCAAGTTTTAGCTAATGACTAAACAAAGTATGAATAGTTATCTGATAGCAATCTTCTTATCATGCTCCATGTATAGACTGAGAGGAAGTAAAGTCAACATTTACTACAATTCTTAGATTATATTCTATGACTTTAACAGACTAACGGTCAAATCTGTAAATGTTCAAAATATTATTAGATCACTGAAAACTGATCAGTGAAAATAAATTAATGTGATGCAGGAACAATTTACGTCTTTAAGGAAAAAGAGCTCTCATGGGAGGTAGAGATGAGTTAGGCTGAAAACAGTGGAAAAGGCATATGAAGAGGTAAAAATTACCAACGTTCCTCGTGTCTGAGTGAGAGATGGGAAAGCACCATATGGGTTTGAGAGATACAAGGAACTGCAAATGCTGGAATCTTGAGTAAAACACAAAGTGCTGGAGTAACTCAGCGGTCAGACAGCATCTGTGGAGGGGATAGATGGGTGATGTTTTGAGTTGGGATCCTTCAGATTGATTGTAGTAAACATAGAAAATAGGTGCAGGAGGAGGCCATTCGGCCCTTTGAGCCAACACCGCCATTCATTGTGATCATGGCTGATCGTCCCCTATCAATAACCCGTGCCTGCCTTCTCCCCATATCCCTTGACTCCACTAGCCCCTAGAGCTCAATCTAACCCTCTCTTAAATCCATCCAGTGATTTGGCCTCCACTGCCCTCTGTGGCAGGGAATTCCATAAATTCGCTACTCTCTGGGTGAAAAAGTTTTTTTTCACGTCAGTCTTAAATGTCCTCCCCTTTATTCTAAGACTGTGGCCCCTGGTTCTGGACTCGCCCAACATTGGGAACATTTTTCCTGCATCTAGCTTGTCCAGTCTTTTTATAATTTTATATGTTTCTATAAGATCCCCCCTCATCCTTCTAAACTCCAGTGAATACAAGTAATGGGGAGTAGTAATGGGAATAAAGCTGCAAAAGAGATGGGGGTGGTCGAAGCCTTGCAAGTGATAGGTGGACACAGGAGAGGAGAGGTTTGATTCGCAAATGGGTAGAGAGTAAGTGACAAAGACTAGAGATGCGGAGGGGACAAAACTGTCAGATAGGAAGAGACGAGTGTGAAATGGCCACCCAGAGAGAGGGATGTATGTGTAAGGGGGTTGGGGGGGGGATGGTGAAGGGAGGTGATATAGTGGGAGAAATGGGATCACACGGGGTGGAGTTGGGTGGGGGAGCACAGGAAAGAGACAGGGGCTATTACTTTAAAATGAATAATTCAATGTTCATACTGTGGGGTTATAAGTGAGAAAAATAAACAAGAAATCTAAGAAAATACTGAAATAATTTTAACATTTTTATTGGCCCTGCAAAGTCGGTCCTTGAAACCGAATGGTGATGCTATTGTAGGAACAGGAATTAGAAAATGGGAGAAATGCAGAATAATGACTTTGCGTAAACATTTATAATAGAGGAACAGGATAGCTGGTTGGAAATTCATGGAAACTAAAATTTGAATCGGTAGTAATTCGTCCATGAGTAATTTAAGCCAAATACACTGATGAAGAAAACTGAAGGATAGCCCGCACCCAGCAGCAGATTAGTTAAGTTTACAGTCACGTGTGCCGAGGTACAGTGAAGAGCTTTGTGAAAAGATGGTTTAAATCTTGGTAGTTTTAAAGAAAGTAGGTGCAACAAGTGCTGGCACAAAGGGCCAAATGGCCTACTCCTGCACCTATTGTCTATTGACTAAGACAATACTCCTGGTGTCCAGAGGTTATGGGGAGAAGGCAGGAGAATAGGGTTAGAAGGGAAAGATAGATCAGTCATGATTGAATGGCGGAGTAGGCTTCATGGGCCGAATGGCCTAATTCTACTCCTATAATTTATGATACGGCTTCTATCTTTAGGTGAAAAAGAAAATCTGTGAAGAACATTGAAGCTGCCTCAACTTAAATCTTTCTATTATTTAGAAACTGTTCCTTCATCTTAAATTTACTTAGATTCTTTTCCCTTTTAAGAAAGATGAGAGGGCGTATCCAGGAATATTAGAGCCTTTAGCCTAACATCTATGGTTGGGAGATGTTTGGTCTATGTTTCTGGACAGAGTGAATTTACTTTGTAAATTATTTTTTTTGGAAAACGGTATGCAATGCCTGACAAATGTGATTGATTTTTTAAAATATATCATTGATTAAAGTAAGGGACAAATGAATAATATCAGAGCATGTTATTTATAAGAATTCTCAATCTTGTTGGATGAGAATGACATGGAATGTAAAACAGATGGTTGGTTATATGGAGATAAAATATGATCCAGCCATTATTTAATTGAATAGTGAAATAGGCCATAAGAGTTCCTATTCATGTTCTTTGTCATTTTCTAAAGTGCAGCCTTTCAATAAATTATCCTGTGCTATTGTTTCATAAATCAGAGCATTTCACATTGAAAAATAACTGAGTAATGTTGTTCCATTCTTCTAGTTTTGTGTACATTTACGCGGTACGTAGACTGCTACTATTTTTACAGAGCTAATGCCGATTTCTGCAATTTGTGTATTGATTTTCTGTATTTCACTAAAGTATTTTCTTTTTAAAAAACAGAATCACGTAATTTTGAACTTCAATCTGTTAATAATTTAACTTATGATGTTCCAACATGTGTTACTGTGTGCTGACAGACATTAGGGTAAATGACAATGTGTGTGAATACATACAGTGATTACTCCTGAGAACAGAGCAATGCATGTGCTTCAATGGTTTTTTTTTTGTTTAGTTTGAGTCATTTATGTTATTTCTGTGGCCAGCTGATAATTTTGATTTGATTTAAATGGCGACTGCTGGTAAAATATGGAGAAATGATCCTGTTCCAATTTTTACTTTTAAGGTTGTTGACACCCCATGCACCCTACGCTTCAGTTGTCACCTGGTGGCAAATAATAAAGCTAAGATTAGCTGCAATCCACATAATTTATCCATTTACAGAAATCCACCACCCTCTGATGCACGTTATTGCACATAACCTCTAGGGGGGAAAATGCATAGTTCACTGCAATTAATGTGGCCATCTAGAACCATATTACTTGGCTAATGTGCCTCTTGATTTTTATTTTGTTTGTAGTTTTATTGTTTTCTTTATTTTCATGTTAGCTGTCATTCTCTCACTTCTCCCCTGCCCCATCTTGCTCATCCTCGACTCCCTATGGCCCCCAGTCTCCTAGATTTTCCAGGGATCCACTGTCTTACTGTATGAATGAAATAAAGACAGTGAAACCCCGAATTCCTTCTTTCAAGGATTTCAAAAGAGGGGTAAGTTGGTTTATTTTGAACATAAGCTTAAAACCGTTTGGATTGTGGCATGTTACTGATGTGCAAGGGCTTCCGTGGTTAGTTCGACAGCTAAATCGTTTTTTCAATTAATGGCCATAATCAATTGCGTCAGCATTTAACTAATCTCTCTTCTGCCACATTTACTTATTAACCAAATAGACAAGATCTCTGATATGTTTTAGGATTATAAATGTTGAGCCTTGAATTACAGCTGAATTTGAATTGAATTATAACATTATAATTTTTTAACTTTTAAAATTATAACTTTTTCCATTGTGGATATGCGCAGTGAAATGTAGGTAACTATTTATATTTCACTGCTAACCATAAAAGCCCTATTTTATGACAAGGTTTCTTATGTAAAGGCGAATTGAGTGTGATTCCACCGTGGTTTTGTTTGGTGCATCCTTGTATTTTATGAAATTATAACAATGTTGCATGATTTTGTTTGAACGGCATTTGGTACCAGAATGGTTCACAGTATCCTTACTTGTGTACAGCACTTGAATGGAGAACAGAATAACATAGGACAAAGGCATTTACATTTTTCATTTGCTGTTACCTTGACTCTCTGTGAATAATGGTTGATGTTTTTGCCTTTTTTTACCCTTATTCTGCCAAATTGTTGCAGTGGCTCAATAAGCTGTGACCCGCATGCAGTGGGTCGTCTCACATCTTTATAGCAATTTTATAAGGATGGTTGTGTCTGATGACCCCTGGTAAGAAATCACTTATCATCTAAGCTAGATGATGATGAAATATGACATTTTTTAAAAATTCAAGTAATATTGCTTCCCTGTTGTGATATTTTACAACACACAAGCGGTCCATTTGGCCTGACTGGTCCACTCCGCTTCCTGTTGTGTTTTCCCAATTGATCTTGCAACTGTGAAGCATGAGTCAAAATGACCGTTGTCTTTGGTGCTGTTCATTGTGATAACTGTTGTCCAACAGCTGCCTACATTGAAGATATTTTGAAAGGGTCAGTATAACTTTTCTTGTATGTGAACAAGAGGCTATGTATTGACAGTTTGCATGTGTTTTTCAAAAATGTGCAGTGCTGAATTTTGAAGCATTTAAAGTTGTAGCATCCCTTTCACACCGATCCAGTGTGGACAATATTTTCAATCTCCAAATTGTGATAACAATGTGCATCGGAATGTTTTGACCAATAATATTTCAATTGAAATGCAATATTTTTTATTTGACATGATCTCATTAAATAAATATGAATGAATATGGAAGGTAGTATCTTAAACTTTTATAACCTTGATGTCCAGCATGTGAAATGCTTTTGAAGTGTAGTTGTTACTGCATCGTAGCAATTAATGAAATATGCCCAGCAATATCCCACGGGCACCAGTATGCAAATGCAGAGATAGATTAATAGCATTGGCTGGAAGTTAATTATTCATCAGGGCACCCTGGGGAACTCTTCTTCAAATTAATATCATGCATCTCTCATATGCCTCAAGAATACAAAAGCAGTCTCGGTTTAACGTCCAACTTAAAAATGGCATATTCAGTCTGGCAGGATTCTCCTGGAAACTGCACTGGAATGCACTAAAACTACACTGGAATGTAAAGATTGTGCACAAGTCTCGGCAGTGGGTGTCAAATCCAACTTTTAATTTATAGGTGAGAATGCCATCAACTGAGCCAAGGCGGAAATAAATGAAGTCATTTATATTCAGACAAACTAAGCTGGAAAAAGTGCAGAGAAGATTTACGAGGATGGTGCTAGAACTTGAGCTCCTGAACTAAAGGGAGAGGATGGACCGGCTAGGACTCTATTCCTTGGAGTGCAGGAGGCTGAGGGATGATCTTATCGAGGTCGAAAAGGTCATGAGGGGATTAGATGGACCCAGATTCTTTAACCCAGAGTAGGGGAATCAAGAACCAGAGGATGTAGGTGAAATGTAAGAGCGGAAAGATTTAATAGGAACCTGATGGGCAACTTTTTCCCACAGAGAGGGTGGTAGATTTATGGAATGAGCTACAAAAGGGGGTAGTTGAAGCAGGTAGTATAACAGCATTTAAAAGACATTTGCACAGGTACATGGGTAGGAAAGATTTAGAGGGATATGGGCCAAACGTGGGCAGGCAGGTAGATGGGGCATCTTGGTCGGCATGGGCAAGTTGTGCCTAAGGATCTGTTTCCATGCAGTATGACTCTATGACGCAGTGCTGGCCGGGCAGCATCTCTGGAGGACATGACTAGGTGACGTTTCAGGTCACCTAGCCATGTTCTTCAGTGTAAAATAAATTTTAACCATAAAATTTAAACCAGTATTTCTGTAAACGTTTATGTGAGCTTCAAAAACGTTATCTTGGAATGATCCTTTGATAATTCCGGTTACTGCTGCCAACATCCCTCCCCAAAATATCCAGCATGGCAAGGTTCCATTGTTTCCTAAAAACCCCGCAAAAACTTATGCTCTTCTCTTGACACAGATTCTGTATGGTTTTTTAAAGCTTTAATTAGTTTAATCTTTTATTTTCATATTTTAAACTTGAATCTACTAGGAAACTAACCTGTATTTATACCAAATGTAGAAGAGAGGTCATTAGGATGTAAAGTAAATTGAATGATTTGAAATCAGGTTATATTCAGGTACAGGATTTAGCAGTATTACAATATATGTTTTTTTTTGTAATACTCGTTATCAGTTGCATTCTTGAAAGAATCAATAAATAACATGGGTGGAATAAGAATTATAATAGCGAGCATAGAAAGCAGAAAGAGTTTGTTTGAGAGTGATGACTCACTGTTGCTTGAGCTACAACTTGGTTTGGCCTTGGAGGAAGTGATGGACTGCAACCCTTGCCGCAGCTGCCAAATGTCTGTCACATCCTCCTGTTTAGATAAGGAGTTAGTGGTGGATTTCAGGAGGAGAGGAACACCCCTGTGCCCTGTCTCCCTTCATGGTGTGGATGTGCAGTTTACCAAGGAGTACAAATGTCTTGGAGTTTGCCTGGACAGTAAACTGGACTGGTCCAGGAACGCTGAGGCCCTGTACAAGAAGGGACTGAGCCAGCTGTGCCTTTTGAGAAGGCTCCTCTCCTTCGAAGTCTGCAGTAATATCCTGCAGATGTTCTACCAATTGGCGATAGCCAGTGCCATCTTCTTCGCTGTTGTGTGCTGGGGGAGCAGGGCGAAGGCCGCGGACGTCAACAGGATTAACAAGCTCATCAGGCAGGCTGGCTCCGTCCTGGGGGCGGAGTTAGATTCATGGGAGGTGGTCTTGGAAGGGAGGATGCTCCTCAAACTGCAGAGCATCCTGGACAATACAGCTCACCCCCTCCGTGACACACTGGTCAATCTGAGGTGGACCTTCAGCAACAGACTGGTTCCACCAAGATGCAGTACAGAATACAGAATGCCACAGGAGATTCTTTTTCTCCAGTGGTCATCAAACTATACAACTCCTCCCCCTTCGGTCGTGAGGTAGACTCTGCCCCCACCCCATCTTTACACATCCCCAATCCTTTCCACTCGTCACTTTAGTTTCCTGTTTCTTGTATCTTGTGTTTTATGACTGTTGGCTGATCAATTTCGCTCCTGGGAAAAATAAAGTTGTATCGCATCGTATAGTAGATTGATAGTGCATCTTTGCTTTTCAGATGGCTCTATTGAGTTCGTACCTCGACTTCCGATATGACCCTGTGTTGCCAGACATGAATACCCATGATCTGGTCCTTAATAGATTATGAACTCCCTTGTTCAGCTCAGGCTTCTGGTTGGGAAACAGTCTGATGGTCTTTGTGGGAACATATCCCACTACACATTTCCTTATGAAGTCGGTAACAATTGTAGTGTATTTGTTCAGGTCAGTTGCCGAAACTTTGAATGAGGCCCAGTCTACTGACAACAAGCAGTCTCCATTTTGTTAATTAATTTGTTAAATAACAGCAGAATTAGAGGAGAGGATTTTCATTTTCTTTGATGAATGTTTTAGAAGATGTTGCTTGAAAGTATGATAGCTCCTGAGACCCTCAGCATTAAAAAAATATATATAATCTTGCATATGTATGAGGTGCTTTAACTTTCAAGCTACAGACTAAGAGGTGGAATGTGTGATTAAATAGAATGGATTTAGCTGACATTGGTAAGGTGGACTCTCTTCAGTTCTGCAAATTTTGGTTCTGTAAATTGAAATTTGAACTAAATATGATGGCAATCAGGGATGAGCTTCCAATCCCTATTTCTGTTTTGTGAATTAGAAAGGTAGTTGAAACAGCAGCCAAAGATATTTGAGCACACCGCTGACCTGGGAAACTGCTGCTACAATAAGCTTAGGTTGAGATTAATAGCTTGCCTTCTTATACAGCCTTTTATGCATAGCAGGACTCCAACCACAAGCGAGTGTTCTTACTGATGCCCAACTAGACACTTTTCATGTTTAAGATGTGTCATTTACAGAAATGCAAATCCATTAAGTGATCATCCCTAAAATTGGCACACACTGCTGGATTAACTCAGCGGGATAGGCAGCATGTTGTTAAAGAAGGAACTTCAGATGCTGGAGAATCGAGGGTACACAAGGCTGGAGAAACTCAGCGGGTGCAGCAGCATCTAAGGAGCGAAGGAGATGGGCGATGTTTCGGGTCGAGACCCTTCTTCAGACTCAAGAAGACTGAGTCTGAAAAAGGAACACATTTTTTTTCTGCTCATAAACGTAGAGACTAATCAGTTGAGTGAGTGGCTGAGCTTGCCTGCCACAAAGGCTTGAATTGAATAATCAATCAATCAATCAATTTTATTTGTATGACACATTTAAAACAACTCGCGTTGACCAAAGTGCTGTGCGTCAGTTCAGATACTAATGTGCTACATACAATGATACACAGACCTAACAATACATACATTAACTGTTTAAAGTCACCCTCAGAGGGAAAAGAGAATCAGAAAATCTAATTTAAAACAAGGGTCAGCTTGCTTTCCTTAAATTTTGTGTGGCATTCTTCAATTTTTGTGCTGAAACTGGTGTATTTGTGTCACATGGGGATGCAGCAGCTTAAATGTGTTTGATGCTGATTATACATTATATAAAGCTATAATTGGTACAGATGGAGAGCATTTATATTCATTCCTTTCTCTCTTCATATGAACTGTGAAGCTTTCAATAAAGCTGGTAAGCAGCACTTTGAACCCAAGGCTTTGGTGTTGCTTTTGTGGAAGTGTTTATGGTTGAAGTGTCTTCAAAATTGCATTGCGTTTGACAATGAAGCTGCGTTGATTTGTTTCTCTAACCTGTTATTTATGCAATATTTGATAACGCTTGTGCCTGAGACTCATTGTGGTTATGTCTATTAATTCTACATCTTGCTGAAATTGTCCTGGCAGAGTTGCCTTGTTTTCCTTCAAAATGGGTAACTTCTAAATTAGTCGGCTAATCCACAATGTCAGATTTATGGCTGGGTAGCAAGTTGAAAAGCTTTCCCAAAAGTGTTCCCTCGAGCAGTTTGTCGCTTTATTATTAGATGTGTGTGTGTGTGTGTGTGTGCAATTGCATTGAAATGCAGCTTTACCTCTTCCTATTGATCCACGCCAATATGTCTGTCTGCAACTTCATATCAAAACTGAACACATAGTAGTGGAGTTGAGCGTTAGTACTTTTTGTTCTCTCTGTTGTCCCACATCCAACTAACAGAAGTGACAGTGCCCAACATGAGTTACGATTTCATTTCACTCACACTTTATCCAGAATAAATAAATATTTTCTCTATACAAAGTTCCATTTAGTGTCATGGACACTAGCTCGAATACCACAATGAAAATAGGCCACTGTAAATGGCAGCTGCCAGACTCAAAGCTTGCCACTCCGATGTGAAGCCAACTTGTTCCAGATGCAAACACTATAGAGTACATGTTTTTTTGTTTTACTCTAACTTTTTGCAATACTTCTGCACAACAGTGTATTGATGACTTCAAATTCAATACTGTTGTAATAAAATGATTATGTAAATATAACACACCTGCACCTTAATAACCTCAAATACTGATTTTATGACAGTGGCCCATGTGGGGAAATCTGTATTTGAATTACTTGTTAATGATCAACTCCAATACAAGGGATCATGTCTAGACTGTGAGCAATTACATTGAAACATATTGGGGGGGGTTCTGAGTGCCATGATAAATGCTATCTGTTGAACTGATGTGCATTTCATGTGTCGTTTTAATTGAGATGTGATTTGTTGTGGCGTGATTATATTATTAAACGGCATGCTCCAAGTATATTTTCATTTCGTATAATGCTTTTGAACAAAGTCATGATACTGTTGCAAAGAAATCTCACTGCTATTGGTGAATTTACAGAATTTATTGTGCTGTTCCAAATCACCCGCTTTAAACTTACCTGCAACCAAGTTAATGCTGGCTTTCACATTTGATGTCAATGTTGTGACAGTAAGCACTAAGTTTATAAATGTGACTAAAAATCGGTTCAATCTTTGTTTCAGGGCGCTATATCAGAAGACTTTAGTCACCTGCCACCAGAACAGAGGCGCAAGAAGCTTCAGCAAAGGATTGACGAGCTTAACAAGGAATATCAGAAGGAAATTGACCAAAGGTCTGAGCAGGCTAAGTTGTGCTTATTCCAGAAGATAGCATTGTGATGATAGCATTGTGAAACTTGCACATCACATGCTGTCTAATTTTAGTCAATGTTGGGAACAAACCATGGAAAAAGCCGCAGTTTCAGTATTAATGATAATTTCCATAATATACTTGAGCTGAATTAATTAATATCAGAAATTTAAACTTAAATTACATATCAAGTAACAGGTTTATTTTGAAGTTTAAAAAGCAGACTATCAAACGGTGACAATTTTCACTGACTGTGATAAAGTCACAAGTACCTTGTGTTTTGTTCGTGTGAAGTGCATGTGGTATGTAAACAGAACTGACTCTTTTAGAATATGATTGATTGAGGTGGTAATTTAATATTTGACAGTGAAGTGACGTAGAGCTAGTGTGAATTGCCTGGCACAGACTTGGTGGGCGGAAGAGCCTGTTTCCATGCTGTTTCGTGAAATAAATCTATGTTGGTTGGTAGGTGCCTGGTGTTGAATCTTTCAATATTAGACACAGTTCTCACACTCGCTACTTGATGGAGACTGGGTTAGGTGATGCATCCTGAGCTAGCAATCAGGCTACAACAACTTCACTTGTTGCCTCTAAGCTAGGGACATGTCAAGCAGCCAAGATTGTGCCTCTGGCTGTTTAGTAGCCCCAGCTGAAAAAGGAGTGAATATATACAATTAGGCTCAGTGTTCTGAATGCTTTAATAACTTTTCCCTAGAATTTTCACGGGAAAAATGGTCACCCAAGTATGATGCAGGTACATAGTTCATTGAAACTGGCATCACGGGTAGATGGGTGATCAAAAAGGCTTTGGGGAGATTGGCTTCGTCAGCCAGAGCATTGAGTATAGAACGTGGGAGGTCATATTTCAGATGTATAAGGCGTTGGTGAGGCCGAATTTAGAGTATTGTGTTCAGTTTTGGCCAACATGTAATAGGAAAGATGTTGTCAAGCTGGAAAGGGTGCAGAGAAGATTTACGTGGATGTTTCGAGGATCTTGAGCTATGGGAAGAGGTTAAGTAAGCTAGGACTCTATTCCTTGGAGCGCAGGAGGATGAAGGGTGATCTTATAGAGGTGTTTAAAATCAAGAGAGGAATGGATCGGATAGTCTCTTGCCCAGAGTAGGGGAATCGAGAACCAGAGGACATAGGTTTAAGGTGAGGGGGGAAAGATTTAATAAGAATCGGAGGGGTAACTCTTTCACGCAAAGGGTGGTAGGTGTATGGAATGAGGAGGTAGATGTGGCAGGATGGGTACATGGACATGACAGGTTTAGAGGGATATAGGCCAGACTAATGTAGGTGAGACATGTTGGCCGGCGTGGGTAGGTTGGGTCGAAGGGCCTGGTTCCACGCTGTAAGACTCTGTGACTATGGCTATTGGGTTGTTAGTGCCTAGAACTTTAGCCTCAAAGGTCTTGGGTCACAACCTAAACGTTGCCATTTGCAAAGATGGTTCTTATTTTCGGCTTCTGGCCTTTTCTCGTTTGATGTATTGCATATTTGTTTACATTGACCACTAACTTATAAGGCTTCACACAGAATTGGTACTGCTACAGCCTCCTTCACAGTTGAACTATAAAATTCATGATACTGCAAAATGAGGTGTTAGCTTACAAATACCAGCCACTAATGAAACTAATGCTTAACTGTTATGAGCAATGACAGCTGTTTTAAAGTTTGTTTGTAAGGTGCTAGAAAGTAGATTACAACTTGGAAAGTGGGTGTGAAGTAACAACACGCATCAGAGATACAATAACTTGAGCATTCGCTGGTGCTACTATTTATAGTGGTAATAAAGGGACTATAAAATATGGCTTTTCTGGAGAAGACAACAGATTTTTTTTTAACCGCCACAGATACTCAAAATCTGAAATAGAAGCATCATCGTGAAAAATTACCTGTGATCCCTTCTCTCGCCTAGGATTTGTAATTAGTCTAAAAATTATTCTGAAGGAAAAACAAAAAGAATTTGTTTTTGGGTTACTGGAAGTGGGCTAATCAAACAAATGCTGATTTTTAAACATCCATATTTAAGATTACCTTCGTATTTCTTTCTTTATTGCATTAGTTTTCAGCCATTACGTGATCACTATTATAATCATGAGGTTCTCCCAATAATGTTACATCATGCCATCTGTTCCAATAACATTCTGTTACAGTCACATGACATTTTGTGTCCATTTGGTTCCTGGAATAATTCTTTCAGTTGGACTACCTTCAAATGTGCTCTTTTTTTATTGCACTCATCCTTCAGCTGTCACTGTAGTCATTCAACTCTTGCTCCCTGCTGCCATGAAAAGACCTGCCTCATCACGTCCTCAATCTGCCCAGTGTTACAGCAGGAGTCAGCCCAAGTATGTCTCCCATATGCATTCTTGATTTTCCGTGTTACTCCTAACACGTCCAGTTTTCTCCTTGTGCAATTAGTTTAATCACGGTTATGGGAGAACATAAATTTTAAAATGCAGCTGATTATCAAATGAAACTTAAACATCCATCAACTAATTTCATATTCCTATGTAAAAACTCAATTTTGGGGTCCTTTTATATCATGTAACATTGAATTATTTAGTAAATATTAAATCATTCAGTAAAACAAAAGAGAGAGATTTAACTGTGTAGGAAGGAACTGCAGATGCTGGTTTAAGTAAGTAAGTTTATTGGCCAAGTATTCACATTCAAGGGATTTGCCTTGGTGCTCCGCCCACAAGTAACAACATGACATACAGTGACAGCTACAAATGACTCAGAAAACACTAAACATTAATAACAATAAAACATTAAACCAAAGATAGACACAAAATGCCGGATAAACTCAGCAGAACTGGCAGAGACATGTAACTAATAGGCTGGTCCTGTTATGATATGCATTTTAAGATGTGGTGTTTTGCTGTAGGTTGTCCTCACAATTTGAAGTGTGATTGCAAGTGGTTAAACGTAGTTTAATATGAATTTTAACTAAAATTGGAAAATCTAGCTTAAGTTTAAATGTGCAAGACACTTTTTATATTTTAGAACATAGAAGAGTACAGCACAAGAATAGACCCTTTTGTCAAACATGAGGTCAAGATCATCTCGTATATACCTGCACATAATTCACATCCCTCCATTCCTTTCATATCCATATGCCTATCAAAAAGTTTCTTCAATTCCACTGGTGAATCTGCCACAACCACCACCCGCAATGTGTTCAAGGCACTGCGCTCT
This sequence comes from Raja brachyura, assembly GCA_963514005.1. Next base: position 62,475,857 of record OY740790.1, on the reverse strand, counting down.
ATGTAAATAAAAACCTTGCCTCGCACATCTCCTTTAAACTTTGCCCTTTCACCTTAAAACTATGTCTACTCGATGTCTACTCTTTAGCACATTAAACCAAATCGAAAAATATATGCCATTTGGTATCAATGTGGACTTACTTAATTGCACCTACCTATGTTAAATGCTGTGGTGTCATTTTAAGAACTTCATTGAATTAAGAACTCTTGAATAATTATTTAATATACTGCAGTAGGTTAGAAATTATGAATAGCATTACAGATCTAAATAAAAATATGAAATTTGGATTTAAAAAATCTAACCTTAACATTAAAAATGAAAATTGGAGTGGCACCGATATCCATTCTTAATGCATTTTCCATGAGATGATTCATTAACATATAATTGCATTGCATTTTAACAGAGATGCCTTAAACAAAATGAAAGATGTTTACGAACGAAATCCCCAGATGGGTGATTCTGGTAGTTTGCACCCAAAGATATCAGAGACCATGAGCAACATTGACAGACTACGTTACGAGATTCAAAAGAACGAGGTAACTTGGAAAGCTGTTGTTGCATCTTGACAACATGGTCTTGATAGTCGGATATGCATTGTGTTTGTTTTTGTATGTTTTCTTTTTGTATATTTAAGTACTAATGTGGTCAATGTGTTTTGTTGAGTCTGCTGGAAACTTGCTTCACTGTTGTTTGGGTTGAACGGTGCTTATCAACACATTATCAAAACTATGCTCCTGTTTAAAGTTTAGAATATTAATGAGTAGTTCATTAATTGGGGCAACTATTCAGTCGACTGAAAGTAGGGAGTTTGTTTTGGGCTCATGTTTTGTAATAACTCACTGGCCCATGCTTTAACTTCTGGGTCATAAGCAGAGGAACTGAAGTACCTCTTGGTAGGAGGAGAAAGAGGTACCTGCTTATTGTAGCAGATATTTGGGGTGCTATTCTGAAAATATATTTTATGATAGATAACATTAGCTTAAAGCGTTCATTTATTTCATTTTAAACAATATATTGAGCTGATTCTGTTATAAAACCCATTTTATTATGATCTATATTTTACTCTAGACACTTGTGAACAGTAGCTATTATTAATTGATCTGTCTGCTAACTGATGATAAACACAAGGTGCTGGAGTAACTCAGCAGGTAAGGCAGCATCTCCGGAGCAAAAGGATGGACCTGCTGAGTTACTCCTTTGTGTCTATCTTTGGTATAAATCAGCATCTGCAGTTCTTTATTTCTACACATGACTGTTAACTTATACCATGTTAATCTCTTTAAGGCATGGATTGGTGAGGTTGAAAAAACATGTGGAAGGGGAGACAGGCGATTAAGTGGTGGTGCTGCGTTTGAACGTCCCATTGAAACTAACCATCATGGAACACCTGGGCGAGAGAGGTATGCCTTCGGCCAGTAACTGTTAATGGATTTAGAACTTCACGAGTTAAAGAACTTCAACTAGTTTTGGTGCATTTTTCTCACAAAAATCACTGACTTTATCAACACAAAGTTTGAATGCTGTTGGGTTTTGTTGTGGAAGTACTTATTTTCTCTGTTTTTCTTTGCAAACTGCTCAACTCAAATCAACTAAAAACAAAACTAGTATCTCAACAACTTGTTCAACAGCAAATTGAACAGTAAATCCTGAACTGACTGTGGTTTATCGACTTATGGCCAATGTTTTCTGAATCAACAGAAGGCAGATATTTAAAACAATATTAAAGAAGGAATGGTGTTGTATCAATGAATACCAGTTCTAAAACATGTAAAGCGTGTTTCTAGCCAATAGATTTCTTGAAACATTCAAACATGTTAAAGTGTCTTCTATTTCTAGCATGATTACAAGGTGCATTCTATTCCCAATGAAAGTGAACCTATTATTATTTGTGGCAGTTTGTAAAATCTGATTACGTTTTGGGGCCTGCTTTCTGTCAACCATGACAACCATTGTTGGTATTTTTTGTAACGTAAAATTTGAAGGATATTTCATGAAAATTCCATGAATCATTTTATTTTAATGGATATATTTAAAATTAATCTAGTTACTTTCAAATTTAAGTATGTGTAAGTTTATCAATAGCTGTTGTCTGCTTTAATCAGCCCTGATGGGAGCTATACCGATGATCCAAGCCAAGAACAGAAAGCACACCACAGATATCCTGAACCACGCCGTTCTGTTGAATTTGATGATGAATTTGAAGATGACGAGCCTTTGCCTGCTATTGGCCACTGCAAATCTTTGTACCCATTTGATGGTAAAATCTTAGTTTGGTCTCAATTTTATATTATCGTTAATTTTTAAAGACTTATATTTTCCAAAAGGATGATTTTTATTTAGCCTGTATTGACAATGGAAATTTGCCACTCCATTCCCATCTGCCGAGGGCAAAACAAATTCAAGACTTTTTTCTGTGTAACAATCCACAATGAAAACAACTGCATTGGCTTTAAGGAGATGGAAGAGTACCCTAGATTTTTGTTTAAATCCACAATAGAGCTGTACACAATCAATTTGCCTGCATCTCCCCTGTATTCCTCTACTCCTTTCCTATCCAAGTACCTTCCTTACCTTGGTGGGAAAAAAGACACTTTGTGCGCTATTGATAACCTTCATCTTGTAAACCATCTCTATAAGGTCACCCCTCGGCTTCAGAGAAAACAAATCCAACTTTACTAGTGTCTCCTTGTAACTAAAGTCCTCCATTTCAGGCATCTTCCTGATGAATCTCTTCTGCACTCTCTCTTGCGCTACCACATGCAAAATACAAATAGTCTGAAGAAGAGTACTGACCTGAAACATCGTCTGTCTAATTCCCTCCATGGGTCCTGTCCGACCTTGTGCGTTCCTCCAGCAATATGTCTTTTTTTTTCAAGATTCCAACATCCGCACTCTTGTGACTACGTCCTCCTGATAGTGTGGTGTCCACAGCTGTACACAATAGTTCAAGTTCCGCCTGACCAATGTTTTGTACACTTGTAACATGACTTCGCACCTGTAATGCTCAGCACTTCTGCTATGAAGGCCACCATCCCAAATGCCTTGTTCACTAACCTATCCACCAATGTCGTTATTTTCATTCTGCCTCCTGTCACCAAGCCAGTTATGGATCCAGTTTGTCGATACACCTTAGATCTCGCGTGTTTTAACCTTCTAGACCGGACTACCATGTGGGACCTTATCAAAAGCCTTGCTAATAATGTCCATGTAAATCACATCTATTGGCCTCCTTCATCAGTTTTCTTAGTCGCCACCTCAAAAATAAAATTCAAAATTGGTTTTGTGGGAGAGGATTTTACTCCCCCTAGCCAATTGCTGCTTTTCCAAGTGAACATAAATCCTGCCCCTTAGAAATTTAACCAAAAAATGTCCTTCAGTGCAACAGCAATCACTTCTCTTGTTCCATATAGCAGCGTGGGATAGTGTAGGAAGGAACTGCAGATTCTGGTTCAAACCGAAGATAGGCACAAAAAGCTGGAGTAACTCAGCAGGACAAGCAGCATCTCAGGAGAGAAGGAATGGGTCTAAAGAAGGGTCTCGACCCGAAACGTCCCCCATTCCTTCTCTGCAGAGATGCTGCCTGTCCCGCTGAGTTACTCCAGCTTTTTGTGTCTATCTTCGGCATCCTGGGATAGATTCTGTCAGAACCTCGGGATTTATTCACTTTGATATGTACCAGTATCGTTAACACTTCCTCACTCCTGATTTAAACATGTTCTAGATTATCAGCATTCCTCTCTTCTAACTTTTCATCCTCCATCTTCCTCCCTGGAAAAAACCTATATAAAGTATTCATTTTGGGCCCCTCGAAGGGGACCAGTTTTTTCCTAGGTGCCCTCTTGCTTCTAATATACTTATAAAAGGTTTCCTTATGGGCCTGTCCCACTTAGGCGACTCTTTAGGCGACTGCCAGGGACTAGTTTTAATGGAATTCACCTACCCCGCCTGGCGACAGCCTACGACAGCGCTTACGACAACACCTATGTCAACCTACGCCAGCAAGAATTGCGCCACTGACGCTGAAAAAATCGCCTAAGTTGGACAGGCCCGTTAATCTTGCTTTCCAAGCCTATTTCAGATCGTGTTTTCACCACCCCAGTTTAAGTTCTCTGCTATATCCCCTATAAATGTCCGACTATAATGCAAGTTTTTTTTGTTTTTTTTTCACTGCGTCAGAATCTTGCTGCCTCTCTAGTTGCAAATGAACTACTCCAGGTAATCCAAAGGACAAAACCGAAATAATCCCTGTGGCACGACAAATAGACCATTCAGAGTTTATAACGTGTTGAGGATTGCATCAAAGCTGTTTACAGCATCCTTAAAGAATTAACATTTCTGCATCTTCACTGCCGATTTCTGCCCAGCTCTCTCTCTCTCACTTAGTCTATCTTTGATTCTTCCTTTTTTTGCTGTATTTCCATGAAAGGGGAAAGGTTAGCGACTAATATCCATTGCAAACTCACAGATTCTCACAGCCATCTAGGCTTTGCCTCCTCCTTCCCTGCTTCATGCAACGACTTTGTTGCATTCTCCCCATTTCTCCGGCACTGTCATGTGTTGTAATGATGACACTTCCACACCAGTGTTTTCAAGGCATGTTCTGTTTTTCTCAAGGATAGCTTGCCATCCACCGCAATGGACAGAGCTCTCAATCACGTAAATATGTTAATTGAAAATCTTATGTTATTTGATCCTCAATATTGAAGTCCAAGTTCCATAGTGTCCTAGACCTATGTAGCTTTTGATATTGTAATTACTGTGCCTCATACAACCAGTTTCCAGCGTGTTCTGCTTATGTCTGCTTAAATCTACGGAGTTTTGGCATTTGATCCTTCTTCATTACGTCAGCAAAAATATTGTGACAGCTGTATTAACCTGTACATTTGATACATGTCCCCGGAGAGGCCCAGTGTTCCATGTGTAACTGGTTTTGAGTCTAATAATTGCCATCTTACAGGCATAAAGGACAATTCTTTTGAGCAAGATCCAAGTTGTGGACCTAATTGGATGGTTCTATGCAAGGAGCAACACAATTACCATAGACAAAGTGCCCTTTCTCTGAACTGTAAAATTCAGCGAATGAAGTAAGGGAAGTCAGACCTTTCCATTTTTTTCCCCCTCTGTTGCAGGTCAAAATGAAGGGACATTATCAATGAACGAAGGAGAGGTATTGTATGTCATTGAAGAAGATAAAGGTGATGGCTGGACAAGGGCACGGAAACAGAATGGACAAGAAGGCTATGTGCCAACATCATATGTAGATATTACTCTAGAGAGAAACAGTAAAGGTGCAGTGACCTACATATAAATATTGCTGCTGAAATCCCGTTATAGTCAGGGGGAAAATTGAAATAATTTAAAATTAAAGGAATAGTGAGGAACAGTGTATGAATTCTTATACATTGTTCCTATTACATAATTCTTTGTTCACCATGTGAGCTGAGCTAATGTTTTAAGTTTAATTTTGTGCATGAATGCGGATCCTGAGTTATAACATGACATAGTATTTGGAAACTGTTAAACTAGAATTGTTACACGATTAATCCTTTCTGTTATTCCTGTTGCCTTAAACTTTGTAAATATGTATATAAGTGAAGGGTCTTGGTATTTTCTACTTTTTTTAATTGATTATTAAAGCAAAGGTTTTGGGAATTTTTATTAGAATATAATCTTTTAGCTTTAGAAGTATGAGGATTTATACACAAACGGTCCTTTTCTTTATTTGTTACTTTTAAGCAAAACATTTTATAAGCGATCCAAAAGAAATAACTCTTGAGTATTGACACTGAAGAGGCCCATTAAAGTGTTCATTTAATTCCTGTTTCATTCTTTTTAAAATGGAACTTAACCTGTATTTTACTGTGCTATTATTCCTTGATAATTATTTTGCGAATGATCAAAATGAAACCCTGATTACAGTTGATCTAATGTAACACCTTTCAAAGCATGTGTGCAATTTTGCCGTCCTTTTGGGATTATGTGGTTAAGGAGTTCAACCTAAAACTTGAGAGTTTTTCCTGTTACCTTTTTTTTTAAATTAATTATCTTTTGTTTGTCCCAACTGAATGTAGTAATGGTGCTTTCTTTCTTTTTCCCTGGACTGCAGGTTCCTGAATTGGTCTTTGGGTTCTTGAAACTTTGGGCGAGGCATTGAAGGAGGTTGCATGCAGCTGTTTTCTGGGGTGGGGGAAAAGCGCAATTGCTAAGAGATTGAGGCTGGTAGATGAGGAGGGAGGAGGAAACTGCATGTATATAATGGTTGATTTTGCCACTAACACAATTAACACCATTCTAACTAAGTTCATATGGAACCCAGTGAATCAGCAGTACAGTATTTCACGCTGTTATCAATGCCAAAGGTTAATCTACCCCGGTGAAGTAGTTGCAGATTGGCTTCACTATCAGATGGTATTTTAAAAACATAGTCTGCCTGTGCCACCCTACATGCTCGCCCTAACGTGCTGTTGCATGCTTTTGTAAATCACACTAAATATTGACTTTAGAGATGTCTAGACTGTACAGTGGTTGGCCTGTTTTGTTGATGTGCAATCCCTATTTATCATAATCCCTTCTAAACAGTTTCTCGCATTTGTAGTTCCATCCCATTTTTCATTTGTGCTACTCTCACTACTGCATGGAGATAGTGGCGTGTTGATTGCCAGTGTTGAGGAGTTCTGACAAAGCAGTAGCTGCAACTTTTCATTGTTAGTGTACAGTTTATGAATTCTCCTCCCTCCTTGCTATGGCCTGCATTTTTTATTTTTTTGTCTCGCAAATTGGATTAATCATTGATGACGAAGGGTCAATGGAAACGCAACTGAAAAAAAACAGCACGTGGCTTCGGGGAAAACAAAGTGGCCCACTGTGAAGAGAGACAATTGGGCAGAAACCGTGTGAGATGTACGTCACAAACTCCTTGAAGACAAACTAGCCACTTATTTTACCACTATCTCACAGTGCAGCTGCTGCCTTAAATCAACTATTTTACAGAAGAGTGCCTAAATCTGCTGACTGCCATTGTTTCCAATAGTATCACAACAGGCTTACATTTGTTGCAAGCTTAATTGACATCAAGTTTGATTGACTTGTACATTCTCTCAGTACTCAAGCTACTGATGTAGTCATTCCTAATATACAAATGTATTATAATAAGGTACCAGAGGAAGTATGCAACTAATCTTTCAGTCAATATTTATATTGTTTTTACTAAAGATTTGTATTGGTTCACTAAATTGATTTGAAATGAATGTGTTTTTAATTAGAGATTGTAATATTTTTCATTCTGGTCAACTCTTAGGAATAACTTTTTAGTTCATGCAAAGCTCTGGTGTAATCAGAACGACGGCGCAGATGTTGAAATTTGGAGTGGCCGCAAGTCAACGTGTGGATTTATTGACTCTCGTGGATAATCTAACCCATACGCACTTTTATCTATTTGAGTAACAACATGTGTAGATATTATATTCTCCAGGATACTCTAGACTGCTTGAAAAGCAAACGTTGTTCTTCTGCTGAAGTCCATAATCAACCTGTGATCTGAACTGTAACTTAATTGTAATAAATATATAATCTCTGTTCAGTTCAAATCCAATAACCAAGATATATTCCTCAAATTTGATTTTTCAATTTGGGGCTACTTGAAATAATTTTCTTTAAATGAATGGGAAGGGGGGATGAAACATTTTCTCAGCAATACCTTTTAAATCAAATAAAGGATTCTGTGGTTTGGAGTCCAATGTAATTTATGCTGGAAAGAAGCCCAGTGTTACTCAGAAAAGGGGAATGTTATGTACATTTAAGCATTTGTGAAGACTGCAGAAATATGATTTAGTGCCGTGTTAGCTACTAAGTTTGTATTGAAATTACAAATGTGAAACTATCTTCTGAATAGAAAAGTGTATCATTTGCTGGAAATCGATTTACCTTTAAACTTCTATCAAACAATGTTTTACATTGTTTCTGGACCAAATTGCACATGTCAACCACACAAAAAGTTATCTGAATTTTACCTGATAGCCACAGTGGTTAACAAGACCATTTATTTTATGTTTTTGCAGCTAATAAATATGAGCAGCCTTTTCATTGCATTAAAAACAGGAAGACATTGTGCAGCAGAAAATTAGTCTTCCTATTGAATTGAGTTCCTGGAAAATAACTCGGAATTTATGGCAGACTGATTGTAGACACAAAAAAAATCAGCTGTGATAACCTTAAAACAGCAAGGAAAACGTGGTTTAAATGAATTTCAACAGCTGTATTTATAAAAAACAAAACAAAGTCTACATCTTTCCTTGAGTTAAGTATGTATATTTTTTAAAGATTCATCAGATTGGTAGATGAATTCTCTGCAACTTGGTGGCACATAATTTTTTTAATTGTACATTAAACCACTGAAAATATTGGCAATGGTACTCAATCTCCCAAGTAGGCACTGTATAATCTGACTTGTCTTAATTTATATAGCAAATTGACTGTGAAAGTGCTAGAATGTACTAGAAAATATATACTCTTCCATAGCTGTAAATCTGCGGTTAGGTGACTGGAACAAATTGTTACCCAGTTTGTAATGTTGTAATGCTTCTGCTTTGTATGTAATTTTAGATGCTGCTTTCTTGTGAGTAAAATTACAAATATGAGTAAAGAGGCGAACAATTGAAGGAGGGTTTTCTTCTTGCACATTATCTTATATATAAAAGAAAGTTCAAGTTGTATACAGTGTGAGGATCTGGTTTAAATTGTCACTGATTAAGTCGTCAGGCAAAGTAGAATGTAGAGTGAAAAGCAGTCAAGGTTTTGAATTAATGACCTTTATGCACATGTTAATTTTTGATTGTCTTTTTTAAGAAAAATTGTTAAGATGCTGTTTAAAATACTTTTTTGTTGAGAACTGTTAAATAAATTAATGTATTCCAAAGAGTTTTGTCATATTTAAATACCTGTTTATATTAACTGTTTCCTTTTTGAAATTAAAACAGTTTTGATAAGTTTTAATCTGCAATTTGGGAGGGAGAAGGTTAAATCAGAAGTGTCAGTGTTGCAGTTGAACAAAGGGGACAATGAAGGCATTAGAGAGGAGCTGGCCAAGGTCGACTGGAAAAGGATCCTAGCAGGAATGACGGTGGAACAGCAATGGCAGGAATTTCTTTGCATAATCCAGAAGATGCAGGATCATTTCATTCCTAAGAGGAAGAAAGATTCTAAGGGGAGTAAGAGGCAACCGTGGCTGACAAGGGAAATTAGGGATGGAATAAAACTAAATGAAAAGGCTTATAACATAGCAAATAGTAGCAGGAAGCCAGGGGATTGGGAAACTTTCAAAGGACAGCAAAAGGCAACAAAAAGGGCGATACGGGATGAAAAGATTATAAAGAAGGATAGTAAAAGCTTCTTTTGGTATGTTAAAAGAAAAAGATTAGTAAGATTGAACGAGAACTTACCAGTTCGAAGGTTGATCTTTATTTCATGAGGAGTTGCGGTGAGGGATTTCGTGAAGAGCCCGCCGGCACGCATGCGCGACATTCTTCAAAGCAGCGGTGTGGAATCACAGAAAACAACACAGAAATGATTTGGCATAGTAAGATTTAAAGAGACTCTAATTACCAGCTGAGGATGATCGAGGGTTGGGAGCGGAGGGCACGAAATCCCTCACCGCAACTCCTCATGAAATAAAGATCAACCTTCGAACTGGTAAGTTCTCGTTCAATCTTACTATTTCATTTCGGAGTCACGTGAGTGACTTCGTGAAGACTTCAAAGCTTCTGTGATTACACGCCCTGGACCACGTCCATGCTGACACACCACTAGCAAGGATGGATTGGAGTAAACAAGTTGATGAAACGAAGTTATACTGAAACAAAAGAAGATTTATTAATAACACAGCAAAAAATCCCCTTTAAACGGGGACATCCCCACGTTCTCGTCCGGCGTTCAGCACGGCCTCCGCGAACTGTAGGGGAGCAGCAACAGGCTTGTTATAGAACCGCTGGAACACAGCTTCGTTCGCCCATCCTGCTGTGGCGAGGATATGGTCCATGGGCACCTCCATGACCCTCGCCGCCGACGTAGATGCAGCCCTGGTGGAGTGAGATTTAAACACATTAGTGTCAATACCTGCCTTATCCAAGACGATCCGGAGCCACCTGGATATCGTCTGGACTGTCACTCGATGGTGAGGTCTTTTGTGAGTGACAAGCAGGTACAACTCCATTCCTCTGATGCTCCTCGTCACCTTGACGTAATAACGGATATGAGTGGCTAAACATAGCCGAGCATCTGCGGGGTATGCCGGGAACTTCAGCTGCAGCCCTGTGCACCCAGGTCTATGCTGCTTAAGTAGCTCATCAATGAAAAAGACTACTTCTCCAGGGGTAGACGTCATCCTGTCAATACAGAATTTGTGGAGCGTCTGAACCCGCTGTGCTGAAGTCAGCGCTAGTAACATCACCAATTTCATAGTGAGTTTGTCCAGCTGTAACCCTTCCATGGGTGACCACGACCTGAGCAGGGTTAGTACATCCCTGACATCCCAGGTGATGTTATAGCGTGGTGTAGGCGGATTCAGATTGAATATTCCCCGCATAAGCCTGGACACTAGCCTGTTTGATCCTACCTCGATGTTGAGGTAGAATGACAGCGCACTCCTGGCGCTGTTGATGGCACTGTAACTCAAGTGCTCATCGTGGTGCAACCCCACGAGGAATTCCAGGACGTCTATGGAGACATCATCATAGGTGATGCGAGAGCGGCTGCAGTAGGCTTCCCACTTGGTGATGTGGGAGAGATATCTTCGCCTGGTTGACTCTCGACATGATGCTCCAATGGTGTTCATGGTCCGGGTGGAAAGGCCATACTGCATCCATGGCCTGGTCAGAACCTGCAAGCCAGTAATTTTAAATAGGCATGGCAGGGGTGTAACTCCCCTGAAACAGGGTGAGAAACCAAATGCGGGCAACCCTCTAAAGGGACCCAAGGTTGACTAATCATGTCAAAGACCACCGGATACTAAGGCTGTGTGGGCCAGTCGGGTATGACAAGAATACCTCTGGCAGAATCCATCTTGATTTTTTGTAATACCCGACTGATGAGGCAAAACGGGGGGAATGCATAGAAAAACCAATTCCCCCAGTCTAGCGAGAATGCATCCATCGCTAATGCCCCAGGGTCTGGTTCCCATGAAACATATGTCGGCACCTGATGGTTCAACCGGGACGCAAAAAGGTCTATATCCGGTTGACCAAATTTGGCTGTAATTTGGGCAAATATTTGAGGATGCAACATCCACTCAATACTATCATTGAATTTGCGTGACCTGGTGTCTGCCACAGTATTAAGCCTACCTGGCACATAGGTGGCTGAAATCCAAATATGCCGATCAATACACCAGAGCCAAATAGTATTAGCCAATTTGTCACAAGAGACTGACCTGGTACCGCCCATATGGTTTAAATATGCCACCGCCATAGTGTTGTCTATTTGGAGACGGACATGAGTTCCACTGAGATTGGAACAATAAGCCCGCAGTCTGTGAAATGCTGCAAGCAGCTCCAAATAGTTAATCCCTTGCACTAGCAACATGCTAGCTTCAAGGGCATCCCACCTGCCCCCACAACTCGAAGAGCTGTCCGTAGCTCCCCAGCCTTGGGAGCTTGCGTCAGTTTGCAAATATACCACCGGATTGGGTACAACAATGGGTTTGAATGCCCTGCCAATATTGGACACCCACCATTGTAGCTCAACCTCAGCATCAGAAGGCAGTCGCATAGGTCTGTCGAAATGACCAGCGTTCTTTTCCAACGCGGCAATCTTGGCTCTTTGCAGATTTTGATAATGCAAAGGCCCAAACTGGTCTGCCGGAAACAAAGCTACGATTTTCCCAATCACCTTAGCTGTTTGCCGAATAGATGGTATACTGGCGAGTGCAAGATCCTGACATGCAAGGGTGACATCCTCAACCTTGTTAAATGGTATGGTGGCCCTCATTCGAATAGAATCCACCGTGAAACCCAGATAATCCATAACCTGGGATGGGCAGAACTTGGATTTGTCTGGATGGACTATAAACCCCAGCCGCTGAAATATAGTGACAGTGGCCGAAACTGCCCTTTCAGCTGCTTCCAGGGTGTTGCCAATAATCAGGATATCATCCAAATAGGCCATTACAACATGGTGTTGTATACGTAATTGGGCCATAATAGGTTTAAGCAACTTAGTAAAGAGCCTAGGGGCGGTAGTAAGCCCATTTGGCAAGGCCCTGTATTGCCAGAGCTGATCCATCCAGACAAATTTCAGAAACCTTCGGTGATGTTTCCGAATGGATACTGAATAATATGCATTTCAAATCAATGCATGCCATAAAGCAACCTTGTGAAATCAGTGATTTGGCTGTCTCGAAAGTGTCCATTTTAAAATGGGTGTATGTTACAAAAGTATTCAGCTGGGTCAAGTCAATAATCACCCGACAACCTCCATCCTTTTTTGGTCTGGTAAAAATATTAGAGACGAATTCAATGGGTTCGTGCATAGTTTTCTCTATCACGCCTTTTTGTTCCAAACGAAAAATTTCAGCTGTGCCTGCTGCCTGCTCAACGGCAGACAGCGTAAACTTCCATTTAGGCATATGCTGGGATGGAGGGATGTCCCCGTGAATAAATTCAATAGAATGACCCCGAATATTTTGTAAAATAAACTCATCTGAAGTAACAGTCTTCCATGCTTCAGAAAAGAACCGGAGTCGCCCTCCAACATGTGATGTTAAAGGGACAGGGGAAAGAAACCCAGACCGCGTTACCTCCATGGTCACCGGCGGTCCTTGACATACTTGGGTGGCCGTGGAGGTGCTGGGTTGGTTTGGCGGTGAGGTGGCTTCATCTTCCACTGGGGTCGTTGTGGGCCTGACCCCAAAAAAGACCGCTGCTGCTGGCCCTGTTGATAATAGTGATGCGTAGCAGCATATGGTCTGGTTGCTGAAGTGACCGAGCCTCGCGGTCGAGCAGATGGAGCTTTTGGCACCGTCGGTCTGGGGGCGATCTGAGATCGCATAAGTCCCACCGTCTTGGCTACCTCATCAAGCTCTTTGACTCTCTTCGGAAGATCCTCTCCGAAGAGTTGTCGGGGCGGCGGTGGCGGTGGTGGTTTGCACAACCCAGCGAATTTTGGGTTGATAGAAGGACGGATGCTGTTTTTCCGAAAATCATTAATTTCGTGTTGGGTAGCACATAACAGTGCCAATGCATCCTCTTGGTCCAATGAAAGGTCACCACCATCGACCGACCGCGCAAAGGCGGTAATACCGGCCGTAAGGAGTTTTAGAATCCGCTGGAGCTTCACCTCCTGATGGCGGATAGCCACGCCGATGTTGCCCCATATGGGCGTATTGACCACTGGCACGTTGAGGGCATTGCAGTTGGAAGGAGGCTTGTGGCGATGAATGGCCTGCGAAAGGACTTCCTCCTGGAGCCGGTGGTTCGTAAGAAAATCTACCGTGGCTGCCAGTTTGGGTTGAAGCGGAAGTCCAGTTGTGACTGGAGCAGCGAATTTTGCCGCTACATCCAGTAGCTCTTCTGTCGGTGGCTCCGATAGAGCTGGTGTAGGGTCAAACCCTTCTTCCTCCTGTGGCTCGCTGAAGATAGAGGCTGTCGAGGCGGCCCTGTGCCTGTCGATGTTCGTGGATGCGAGCTGCTGTTGATTATGGAGCAACAGCTCCAGCAGCCGCTCCATACGGTCAATACGCCCACCACCCTGAACACTCGGGTGGTCGGAGTCCTCCGGCTCAGAAAACATGCCGGGGCTCCTTTCATCGGCCCGCACCTCTGAGAAGTGATCTCGGCGCCGGAAATTGTCGCTTTCGGCCGCCGCAGCGAAACCGTGCGATTCCCGCGCGGGCGAGGTGTTCAACCGCCTCCGTTTAGCGGGAGCGGAAGCCGTTGCCACAAAGGGCCCTGATGGCTTGGGGTCGACTCCAGCAGAAGCATGGAGCGACGCCCGCGCGGGCTTGCCGGCTGTCCACATATTGGACGGTGCCGACGCATGGTCTCGTCCACCCATCCATGGGGGACTCGGCGACCGAGGCGGGACCGTACCCAAGCTCCCCGTCCCGGCGGCGGGGGTTGGGAGTTGGGTAGCAGACCTTACAGACCCAAGTCCCGCCGTTGCACCAGACCGCACCATGGCGGCTGGTGGAGCCTTGGCCCGAACCGGGTTAGGCTTACGGGCTCCTCCCCTGCCCTTCAACGAAGGGCTAGCGGAGGGGGGTCGGGCCGCAGCACGAGACCCCTTCCCCGTGGTCGCCACTGGCGAACTTGTGGCAGGGTCCACCCTTTCGGGAGGCACCCCGTTGTCGTCCTCCACGAACTCCTCCTCGGAGCTGTGGCGATTCAGCGGGTCCCGACCTGCAGAAGCAGACGCCAACGGTTTCCCCGCCTTTTTCCCGGCCCCAGGTGTAAACGATGATGAGGGCGCCGGGCCGGTCGAACGACGACTTCGACCAGACATTCTGAACTCCAATCCACACCCTTGCTGAAAGACAAAACAGACAGCAAGGGCCAACCAACTTAAGGTTAGTTTAACTTACCTAAGCGGTTCCTTATGAAGGGCTGGCAGGGAGCGCGCCCCACCGCCAGCTGTTGGCAGCAATGCGTTGCGACGATATGTCGCGCATGCGTGCCGGCGGGCTCTTCACGAAGTCACTCACGTGACTCCGAAATGAAATAGTAAAGACAAATGTGGGTCCCTTAAAGGCAGAAACAGGTGAAATTATTAATGGGAACAAGGAAATGGCAGAAGAGTTGAACAGGTACTTTGTTTGTGTCTTCCTCAGTGAAGACTAAACCAATCTCCCAGATGTACTAGAGGACAGAGGATCTAGAGAAACGGAGTGACTGAAAGAAATTTGCATTAGGCGAGAAATCGTATTGGGTAGACTGATGGGACTGAAGATAGACAAATCCCCAGGGCCTGATGGTCTGCATCCCAGAGTACTCGAGGTGGGTCTAGAAATTATTGGTGATCATTTTCCAATGTTCTATAGATTCAGGATCAGTTCCTGTGAATTGGAGGGTAGCTAATGTTATCCCACTTTTGAAGAAAGGAGCGAGAGAGAAAATGGTGAATTATAGACCAGTTAGCCTGACATTGGTGGTGGGGAAGATGCTGGAGTCAATTATTAAAGCAGTAATAGTGCCTCATTTGGATAGCAGTAAAAGGATTGGCCCAAGTCAGCGTGGATTTATGAAGGTGAAATCCTGATTAACTAATCTTCTGGAATTTTTTGAGGATGTGACAAGTAAAATGGATTAAGGAGAGCCAGTGGATGTAGTGTATCTGGACCTTCAGAAAGCTTTGATAAGGTCCAGCGCAGGAGATTAGTGGGCAAAAGTAGAGCACATGGTATTGGGGGTAGGGTATTGACATGGATAGATAATTGGTTATCAGACAGGAAACAAGGCGTAGGAATAAACGGGTCCCTGTCAGAATGGCAGGCAGTGGCGAGTGGAGTGCAGCAAGGCTCGGTGCTGGGGCTGCAACTATTTACAATATATATTAATGATTTTGATCCATCGATGCTGCTGCACACGCTGAGTTTCCCCCAGCACTTTTGTCTACCTTTAATGATTTAGATAATGGGATTAAAAGTAACACTAGCAAATATGCAGATGACGCAAAAATGGGTGGCAGTGTGAACTGCGAAAAGGGTGCTAGGAGGTTGCAGGGTGATTTGGACAGGTTGAGTGGGCGGATGCAGTATAATGTAGATAAATGTGAGGTTATCCACTTTGGTGGCAACAACAGGAGGCAGATTATTATCTCAATGGTGTCAGATTAGGAAAAAGGGAAGTGCAACGAGACCTGGATGTCCTTGTACACCAGTCACTGAACGTAAACATGCAGGTGAAGCAGGCAGTGAAGAAAGCTAATGGCATGTTGGCCTTCATAACGAGAGGATTTGAGTATAAGAGTAAAGAGGTTCCTCTGCAGTTGTACATAGCCCTGGTGAGACTACATCAGGAGTATTGTGTGCAGTTTTGGTCTCCTAATTTGAGGAAGGACATCCTTGCCATTGAGGCAGTGCAGCATAGGTTCACGAGGTTAATCCCCGGGATGGCAGGACTGTCATATGAGGTTAGATTGGAAAGACAGCTTGTATTCACTGGAATTTGGAAGGATGAGAGGATATCTTATAGAAGCATCTAAAATTTTATAAGGACTGGACAAGCTAGATGCAGGAAAAATGTTCCCAATGTTAGGCCAGTCCAGAACCAGGGCCCACAGTTGAAGAATAAAGGGGAGGCCATTTAAAACTGAGATGAGAAATAACTTTTTCACCCAGAGAGTTATGAATTTGTGGAATTCTCTGCCACAGAAGGCAGTAGAGGCCAATTCACTGGAAGAATTTAAAAAAGAGTTAGATAGAGCTCTAGGTGCTATCAGAATCAAGGTATATGGGGAGAAGACAGGCATGGGTTACTGATTGTGGATGATCAGCCATGATCACAATGAATGGCGGTGCTAGCTCGAAGGGGCAAATGGTCTCCTGCACACATTTTCCATGTTTCTATGATAATACTCCTCGAAATGCTCTTGATGGCAGTCACTGTGTTTGTACAAGGTTTGGTTGTAGCATTGTGTATTCCTACCTAAGTACATCACACTGCAACCTTCCTGATCGATCGTTTGAATCGTAATCTGTTTGAAAACACTGAGGATGTGAATATTGGATAAGATCAGACGGCCTGGGTGCCCTCAATATTGGTTGCTCAGTTGATAGGACCTTTGCAAACTGCCATTCATCTATCAATGCAACAGAAAGCTTCATCTTCTAGATTGAGGGAAAGCCATGGACATTGGCCAGTGTTCTTTGCCATCATTCTGGAGTCAGAAGATTATGCGATCAATTCCAACTGCAAGAGATGTAGTAGATGTACCAGGAGCAGTTTTTCTTAAGTGCCTGCAAGTTCTATAATGGGAGTACGAATGCTACATCAGGCGATTGTAAAAAAAATGCCACTATTTGCAGCAGAGTATGGAACAGATAACATTTATCCTATAACCAACACTAACCCAATGATCTAGTTGTTTATTGCTTTGGCAGGCGGTCTTGCTTTGCACAAGTTGGCTATTGCGTGTTTGCATCAAACACCAGGTTTCAGAAGCTCTGGACATTCCAAGGCAGTGAAAGATGCCACTTGCAAACAAATGGCTATTATTTCTTAAATCATTGGGTATGAATTGGTGTGGCAGTCACTGATCGCAAGGTTCACGTTAAGAATGCCTGCTTGTGAAAGGACATCACATTTAATGACAGCGGGGGGGAGGGGGCTGAGAGAGGGGCTGACTGATAACTTGCCAGAAGTGGTGCTGCCCAATGTCCTTTCTCAGTCGTCCTTTGCAAACTTGGTGCTGCGCAACATGTGCTTTTTAAAAAGGTACAGAAATTGAGTTATACTTCTATAATGTTATCCTGGGCTTTGGAGGAGACTGATCTGCCTTGCACTGCACTTTTTATCTTTGAGTATGCAGCACAGCTATTTATTGCTACACAGTTGTTGTATTATCAGTGTATATCGAAGTTCATAGTTCAGGCTTTTGTTATAAATAGTAATACTAAAAAAATCTACAGACAAGAGTTTTCCCTTTTCCATGCTCCCGAAGTATCTAAATTTCACCAAGGACATGCGTTTCTGAAAAGATGCCTGAAGAGCTCCCCCTGGTGGACTTCTGGTTAACGATAAACTGCAGATCAGAAATGCCCCAAGCCACCTCTCAAACTATACTAAAGATGGACACACAATACTGGCCCTGTCCCACAGTACGAGTTCATTCCAAGAGTACTCCCGAGTTTGCGCTGATTTGAACTCGGAGAGTTACGATAATGGCCACTCGTCGGTACTCGGGGCTCTCGTGGACATTTTTCATCATGTTGAAAAATCTTCACGAGTCTTCCCGTGCTTAACTGCTGTAAGCGAGTCTTCCTGAGTACCTGCCGTTAGCGCTAAGAGACGTCCCCGAGCTCCGACGTCATTTGTAGAAAAAGACCAAAAAGACCCCAGATAAATGCATTGGATTGATGCACTGATTGCAGTGAAAGGTCTTGGTTTGCTGATGGTTTGGAAAATGTGGTTCAGCTTTTTTGCTGTTCATTGCAAAGTCTTTGCCTTGACCTTTGATGTCCCAATAAAGTCTGCAACTGATTAAGTACCTTTTGAATTGTAAACACTGTTGTGGTTTAGGAATTGGGTCGGGTTCTTCCTGTTATCCCCTTCAATGAGCAGCTTGTTATGCAAACATATTTGGTCTTCACATTGGCTTCTATTTTTTGCAGCAGCTACCAGTGTTATTTGCATTCTGTTAAATAATTGTTGGTGCAGGTTACAAGCAACAGTAAACTGTGCTATTCACTTGCTCTGGATCTGTACAACAGTGGTAAACCAGAGCCACTCAGTCAGTCCCTAATTCTACTTAGGTGCTAGGCTGGGGGGCGGGGGAGAAACTAGCTGAGATTCTATTGTCAGAATCTTGCCCAGAGTAGGGTAACTGAGAACCAGAGAACATGGGTTCAAGGTGAAGGGGGACAAGATTAAATAGGAATCTGAGGGGTAATGTTTCCACACAAAGGGTGGTGGTGGGTGTGTGGAACAAGTTGCCAGATGAGGTAGTTGAGGCTGTGACTATTCCCAACATTTAAGAAACAGTTAGACAGGTTTGGAGGGATATGGACCAAGCACAGGCAGGTGGGAGTGGGACATGTTGGATGGGGTGGGCAAGTTGGGCCGAAGGGCCTGCTTCCACACTGTATCACTCTGTGACTCTAGGACTGTATATTGCAACGAGGAAAGGGAAGGTGAGCTCATCCATCGTTTACAAGTCAAGCAAAGACTCTTTTCATTGCAGTACACCATGAAAAGTTAACATTTTGTTCTCAGTTATGGTAGTTATGTTGCAACTCCACAACTTTATTAAATTCATAGGTTCTAGGAGCAGAATAGGGCCATTCGTCCCTTCAAGCCTGCTCTGCCGATCAATCATAGAAACATAGAAAATAGGTGCAGGAGTAGACCATTCGGCCCTTCGAGCCTGCACCGCCATTCAATATGATAATGGCTGATCATCCAACTCAGTATCCTGTACCTGCCTTCTCTCCGTACCCCCTGATCCCTTTAGCCACAAGGGCCACATCTAACTCCCTCTTAAATATAGCCAATGAACTGGCCTCAACTACCTTCTGCGGCAGAGAATTCTAGAGACTCGCCATTCTCTGTGTGAAAAATGTTTTCCTCATCTCGGTCCTAAAGGAATTCCCCCTTATCCTTAGACTGTGATCCCTTGTTCTGGACCTCCCCAACATTGGGAACAATCTTCCTGCATGTAGCCTATCCAACCCCTTAAGAATTTTGTAAGTTTCTATAAGATCCTCCCTCAGTCTTCTAAATTCCAGCGAGTACAAGCCAAGTCTATCCAGTCTTTTCTCATATGAAAGTCCTGACATCCCAGGAATCAGTCTGGTGAACCTTCTCTGTACCCCCTCTACGGCAAGAATGTATTTTCTCAGATTTGGAGACCAAAACTGTACGCAATACTCCAGGTGTGGTCTCACCAAGACCCTGTACAACTGCAGTAGAACCTCCCTGCTCTTATACACAAATCCTTTCGCTATGAATGCTAACATACCATTTGCTTTCTTCACTGCCTACTGCACCTGCATGCCTACTTTCAATGATTGGTGTACCATGACACCCAGGTCTTGTTGCATCTCCCCTTTTCCTAATTTACCACCATTCAGATAATAGTCTACCCTCCTGTTTTTGCCACCAAAGTGGATAACCTCACATTTATCCACATTATATTGCATCTGCCATGCATTTGCCCACTCACCCAGCCTATCCAAGTCACCTTGCAGCCTCCTAGCATCCTCCTCACACCTAACACTACCCCCCAGCTTAGTGTCATCCGCAAACTTGGAGATGTTGCATTCAATTCCCTCGTCCAAATCATTAATATATATTGTAAATAGCTGGGGTCCCAGCACTGAGCCTTGCGGTACCCCACTAATCACTGCCTGCCATTCTAGAAAGAACCCGTTTACTCCTACCCTTTGCTTCCTGTCTGCCAGCCAGTTCTCTATCCACATCAATACTGAACCCCCAATACCGTGTGCTTTAAGTTTGTATAACATAGAAACATAGAAAATACGTGCAGGAGTAGGCCATTCGGCCCTTCGAGCCTGCACCGCCATTCAATGTGATCATGGCTGATCATCCAACTCAGTATCCCGTACCTGCCTTCTCTCCATACCCCCTGATCCCTTTAGCCACAAGTGCCACATCTAACGCCCTCTTAAATATAGCCAATGAACTGGCCTCAACTACCTTCTGTGGCAGAGAATTCCAGAGACTCACCACTCTCTGTGTAAAGAATGTTTTCCTCATTTCGGTCCTAAAGGAATTCCCCCTTATCCTTAGACTGTGACCCCTTGTTCTGGACTCCCCCAACATCGGGAACAATCTTCCAGCATCTAGCTTGTCCAACCCCTTAAGAATTTTGTAGGTTTCTATAAGATCCCCCCTCAATCTTCTAAATTCCATCGAGTACAAACCGAGTCTATCCAATCTTTCCTCATATGAAAGTCCTGACATCCCAGGAATCAGTCTGGTGAATCTTCTCTGTACCCCCTCTATGGCAAGGATGTCTTTCCTCAGATTTGGAGACCAAAACTGTACGCAGTACTCCAGGTGTGGCCTCACCAAAACCCTGTACAACTGCAGTAGAACCTCCCTGCTCCTATACTCAAATCCTTTCGCTATGAATGCTAACATACCATTTGCTTTCTTCACTGCCTGCTGCACCTGCATGCCTACTTTCAATGACTGGTGTACCATGACACCCAGGTCTCGTTGCATCTCCCCCTTACCTAATCTGCCACCATTCAGATAATAGTCTACCCTCATGTTTTTGCCACCAAAGTGGATAACCTCACATTTATCCACATTGTACTGCATCTGCCATGCATCTGCCCATTCACTCAGCCTATCCAAATCACCCTGCAGCCTCCAAGCATCCTCCTCACACCTAACTATACCCCCCAGCTTGGTATCATCTGCAAATTTGGAGATGTTGCATTGAATTCCCTCGTCCAAATCATTAATATATATTGTAAATAGCTGGGGTCCCAGCACTGAGCCTTGCGGCACCCCACTAGTCACTGCCTGCCATTCTGAAAAGGACCCGTTTACTCCTACCCTTTGCCTCCTGTCTGCTAGCCAGTTCTCTATCCACATCAATACTGAACCCCCAATACCGTGTGCTTTAAGTTTGTATGCTAATCACTTATGCGGGACCTTGTCGAAAGCCTTCTGAAAGTCTAGATATAACACATCCACTGGTTCTCCCTTATCCACTCTACTAGTTACATCCTCGAAAAATTCTATCAGATTTGTCAGACATGATTTACCTTTCGTAAATCCATGCTGACTTTGTCCAATGATTTCACCACTTTCCAAATGCGCTGCTATCCCATCTTTAATAACTGACTCTAGCAGTTTCCCCACTACCGATGTGAGACTAACTGGTCTGTAATTCCCCGCTTTCTCTCTCCCTCCTTTTTTAAAAAGTGGGGTTACATTAGCTACCCTCCAATCCTCAGGAACTACTCCAGAATCTAAGGAATTTTGAAAAATTATCACTAATGCATCCACTATTTCTGTGGCTACCTCCTTGAGTACTCTGGGATGCAGACTATCTGGCCCTGGGGATTTATCGGCCTTCAATCCGTTCAATTTACCCAACACCACCTCCCGGCTAACCTGGATTTCACTCAGTTCCTCCATCTTATTTGACTCCCGTTCCACTGCTATTTCCGGCAGATTATTTATGTCTTCCTTAGTGAAGACAGAACCAAAGTAGTTATTCAATTGGTCTGCCATGTCCTTGTTCCCCATGATCAATTCACCTGTTTCTGACTGCAAGGGACCAACATTTGTTTTAACTAGTCTCTTTCTCTTTACATATCTATAAAAATGTTTGCAGTCAGTTTTTATGTTCCCTGCCAGTTTCCTTTCATAATCTATTTTCCCTTTCCTAATAAATCTAATATACTAATATACTAGTATACTAATCTCTTATGTGGGACCTTGTCGAAAGCCTTCTGAAAGTCCAGATATAACACATCCACTGGTTCTCCCTTATCCACTCTACTAGTTACATCCTCGAAAAATTCAATAAGATTTGTCAGCCATTTGTCAG
This sequence comes from Raja brachyura, assembly GCA_963514005.1. The sequence goes on along the minus strand of OY740790.1, from coordinate 62,453,624 downwards.
CCTTTCGTAAATCCATGCTGACTTTGTCTAATGATTTCACCACTTTCCAAATGTACTGCTATCCCATCTTTAATAACTGACTCTAGCAGTTTCCCCACTACCGATGTTAGACTAACAGGTCTGTAATGGCTGATCTATCTTTTCCTCATTCTTCTGCCTTCTCCCCATAACCATTGACACTCTTGCTGATCAAAAACTTCAGCATGTCCCAAAGCTTTAAACCAAATCCTTTTAGAATATACATCTTAGAAATTTAACATAAGTTAGCTCAGCATTAATCGAATCAGGTAAATAAATCCATCCTTTAAGTACTCTGAGTATACAGCACGGTAATAACCCTTGAGCTTAACTCGTCCGTGCTGACCAAGTTGCCGAACCAAGCTAGTCCCATCTGGTTGCACCTGGCCCATATCCCACCAAACCTTTCCTATCCACATGTCTTTCCAGGTGTCTTTTCAATGTAGTAATAAGCGAGTTCAGTATTCTGAAAAACGCAAGGAATCATGGGATTTGTCAAAGGTCTCTCACTATAAAAAAGCTAATTAAGCGCTGGCTGTATAAACTGTATTATTCTGTGTATAAACTGTGTATAATTCTTCTCTTTATTCATGATTTATGTGTAATAACATGTTTAATCTGAGCAACAGGAGTGCAGGTAGCGGGAGAGCGGGGTGTGAGAGTGAGAGGGTAGATGCGAGTGAGAGACGGGGAGGGAAACTGGACCGGCAAAGAGACATTCTCGGCAGCTGCACGCACACAGACCCGCGCCTCATCCACAGCCAGGATCGAACCCGGGTCCCCAGCGCCGCAAGCGCTGCTGCACAGCCAATGGACCATCCCCGTCCCCCCCCCCCCCCCAGAGCAGAGCAGAGCCGGAGCCCCCCCCCCCCCCACTGCGCGGGCTGCAAGTCCAGGGCCGCTACCGCTCCGGGCCAACCTGGCGGGACAGTCCAGGGCTGCTGGTCAATCTGGCAGGACAAGCTGAGCCGAGCTGGAGCACGGGAGGGCACGGGAACATCCCAGCAGCAACTCAACAGCGCCTGGCCCTGACCTCGGACAAAACGCAAGCCTGCACACAACATCCACCACAGTTGCCGAGAATGTTTATGGCGAGTGACCTATGACCTGGGCATGCGCAGTCAGAATACCGAACTCGCTTATTGTACCCACCTCGAACATTTCCTCGGACCGGCTGCTTCACACACGTGTCACCCTCTGTTTATCTTGATAATCGCAATGCTTCCACATGAAACAGTAATCAGCAAACTCAAATTCTCAGTTTCTGCCACTGCCCACGTATCAAAAATCATAATTCTGTCGAGCTGAAAGTAGATGGGTCTATTTGCCCGGGAGAACTTCCCGCACTGCTTGCCGGAAAACATTGAACCAGTGGTTTGGAATTGGAATGGCTGCCAGATTTGTGAAATCAATTGCTCAAGGTGCTCCCGTGGGAATGTGATTTCCATCCAAGGTGTGTTTGTTGGAAAATCCTTTGTGTGTTTTACTTGAGATGGTGGCTGATGACAACTGCAGTCAAGGCTTGCGGATGTGTTTATACAGCTGTCACTATTGCTTCCTCTGGGTCATAGTAACACAGACAGTACCTGAATGAGACTTGCATGTCTAATGGTGCCCAGTCAAAGCTACTCTCTGTGTGTTGGGCCCCAGAAGTGGATCTGCAATCACTCTCATTACAATCCCTCCACTCTTTTATGCCCCTGTCCCACTTAGGAAACCTGAACGGAAACCTCTGGAGACTTTGTGCCCCACCCAAGGTTTCCGTGCGGTTCCCGGAGGGAACAGTCTCCCTAATGGTCGAAAGTGGTTTCCGTTTTAAAAATCGGTAATTTTTTAGTCGAAGCCGGTTGCGATGCTAGTTGAAGGTGGTTGCTGGAGGGCAAAAACCTCCGGGAACCGCACGGAAACCTTGAGTGGGGCGCAAAGTCTCCAGAGGTTTCCCTTCAGGTTTCCTAAGTGGGACAGGGGCATTAAGCCTCTGGTCCAACAGCAGTGTTTAGTTTAGTTTATTGTCACGTGTAGCAAGGTACAGTGAAAAGCTTTGTGGCGTTGTACTATGCCTATGCTAAAGTTTCGTTTAGTTTAGTGATACAGCATGAAAGCAGGACCTTCGGCTCACCGAGTCCGCACTGACCAGCGATCCCCGCACATTAACACTATCCCACATACCTGAGGGACGATTTTACATTTAAACCAAGCCAATTAACCTACAAACCTGTACATCTTTGGTGAGTGAGAGGAAACCAAAGATAGAGAAAACCCACACAGGTCATGGGGAGAACGTACGAACTCCGTACAGACAGCACCCGTAATCAGGATCGAGCCCGGGTCTCCGGCACTGCAAGGCAGTAGCTCTACTGCTACGCCACCGTGCCGGGCTAAACGTTATGCCCATTATCTTGTATCTATACACTGTAGATGTAGCAACGTTACAAAATTTTGAGATTTTAAAAATCAAGTCTGCAATTTATCCCATAAAAAGAAGTTTAATTTGACACCTAATTCACTTTCATATCTTCAGTATTAAGAAAGTTATGGCCATTTTCATACTCGGAAATTAGCATCTTGTTCCCCATTGCCTTTCAATTGACTTAACTCAAAAGCTGTGATCTGGAACAGTTAAAAGCCCATAACTTTCTTACAAATTAAGAGAACTCAATGAAATTTTCAGTTATTATAGATTGAAGCATTCCGAAACAAATATGAAACAATCTTACTTGGATGACCTGAAATTAAAGCATATAATTAGTTAGTTATCTAATTGTAGCTAATTACAAAATTCAATGAGTAGATCATTGAGTAGAAATCTATCCATTTCTTAAGAAAAGATAAACTTTTTTTAAATTGCCTAAGTGTCCAAATACCATTCACACAATAATCTACAATATAACATAATTTTTAAATCTCATTTTCATGAATTTCTGGGCCAAATGGAAGGAATTTAGTGTTTGATTCCTATAAATTAATGGCCATTTAAATCAACTAGCGAGTGGGTTTTAGTGGAATGCGGTGGATTGGAACGTTGCGGTTAGCGGTGAAGTCGGGAGGAAAAATACTGTTTGTTCATACATTTTTTTGGACCCCATTTCGCAACATGAAAATTTGTTTAAAGCCTCCCGAAAAACCAACTTTTAATATACAAATAAACTATTTACCTTTTTTTCTCCCCTACGCAAAATCCTTCCGGTTGTCGGCGCTCACGGCTTTTGAAGGTGATTTTTAAATTACTCTAGTTAATAAATAATTTAGAGTAATTTAAAAATACCTTCATTCATGAAATGTCGGAGCGATTTTTCTTCCGCAACGAAATCGCCCGACATTGATCGATTTTCCCTGCCTGTGGAAAAATGGCACTTTAAGCCCGCCCCCCTCTGAAAGGCGCCAAAGTCGCGCACACGGGGAGCGGCAGAGCTGCAGTGCTGCTCAAGGTAAGTTTTGTAACATACCTAGTAGATGGCTCAATTGTAATAGTATAAAGTCTTTCCACTGACTGTATGGCATGTAACAAAAAAAAGCATTTCACTGTACCTCGGTACACGCGACACTAAAGTAAACTACATTTGGGTTGTTATGTTGATGTATGTTTGGGTATCAGTTTTGATACACAAAATTCAACAGACATGCAGATAGCAAAGAGTTTAATCTGGTAGCAAGGATAAACTCAAATTTGAAAGCCTAGACTTGAAAAGATTTCCTCGCTGCAGGTAGCAATTGTGCAATGTTGTTCTCCAGTTTTTGCGCTTTAGAAGGGAAAGTGATTGCAAATTTCCACACCCTGTCTTGGCACTTTTAACAAAACAATTAAAAAAAAAACAGAAACTCAAATGACTAGCACACTTAGTTTCAATTAGCTCCCACTAATGCTGAATCACTTGGTTGATCATTCCTGTGTGGTGTCGAGCAAGAACATTTATACCTTGTTAAGAAATTGTGCCATTTTATTGAATCACACACACGCACATATCCTGCAGAGTAAGTTGCCGTACTGCATAAAATAGCACTAATTGTTTTTTACAGAATTCTATTTACAATTAATTTTACAGTCACAATATATTAAATAGCTGAAGCCTTCAGACAAGATATTACCTACACATTTGATATTTACAATGACCAGCATCGAGAGGTGCATCAGCAGTCAGACAGTGGCTTTCAGTGGCCAGAACTATGACTTGTACAAGGACTGCTCCAAAGCCACTCACAACGGTGCTTAATACCAACGTTACATGGCACCCTGATACACAAAGTAACTCTGTATTTCTAACACGGTTAGAAGCAACCAAGAGTGTTTCTATACACCAGAGATAGTTGCAAACAAAAAATTCACTTGGAATGTTAAAGGTGTGCAAGCAGAAGCTGCTAAGATACAGTACGAGACAGCGAGTGGCTAAAACACTGATATGTATTAGTGAAGATCATGTCTTGGATATTGTGGAGCATTGTACAAAGTGTGCTTTAACAACAGGCAGTCCTCGTTGTCGTACGTCCACAATTAGCTAGTGGTCCAGAAGCCATGAGGGTGGTTCAAGTTTTCGCGATAAAGCCGTCAAAATCATCGTGAACTTTTCGTATCTCTCGGTTTGATTGACTTGTGCACCTTTGCTTCCCCACAACAACCTCATCGCGAACTCCGTCTGAAATGTCTCCAGCATTTCTTCATCCGGCTCAAAATCTAAGAGAAAAAAACGGAGAAAGAGTTAATAAATGCACCAAATCGCACAGAATTTTAAAAAAATGATTGCAAAAAGAACGACGGAAACAAAAATGTTTAGTTTAGTTTAGAGATGCAGTGCGGAAACTGGCCCTTCGGTGCACCAACCAGCGACCCCTGGTCAATAACACTACCCTACACACACTAGGGACTATTTATATTTATACCAAGCCAATTAGCCTACAAACATGTACGACTTTGGGGTGCGGGGGTAAATCGAAGAAGATAGAAATTCCATACAGAGAGCGCCCGTAGTCGGGATCGAACCCGGGTCTTTGGAGCTGTAAGACAGTGGCTCTACCACTACATCACCCTGCCACTCATGCACCGTGCCATCCAATGCTGCAGTTATTTGGATAGGTGATGTGGGAGGAGAAACAAAAAGTGTTTCGAAGATGCACTTTCATGCAATTTCCCTCTCATTGTTATGGCCTTTATGCGAGTTGCTATAACGGCAGCAGGCAACGTTTACACAAACTGAGCTGATCATGAGAGAGCAAAGGCACTGGAGCATCTGGAACACGATGGATAACAAGACGTACCGGTAATGTTTCTAAACAACAAGATTTAATGTTTGAAAAATAGAGAGGAAGGAGGATCACACGAAATCCAGACTAATATTGTCATGAGGTTCGGTACTCCATGTTCACCAGCGTCAATTCGATGTGTTTCGAGATTGGGCTTAAACTAACCCAGTGCATTGCATTCTGCTTATCTTAGTTTAGTTTATTGTCATGTGTACCAAGGTACAGTGAAAAACATTTGTTGTGTGCTAGCTTGTGCAGTTGTGTAGGGCTCTGGTGAGACCACATCTGGGGTATTGTGTACAGTTTTGGTCTCCTAATTTAAGGAAGGACATCCTTGTGATTGAGGCAGTGCTGCGTAGGTTCACGAGATTGATCCCTGGGATGGCGGGACTGTCATATGAGGAAAGATTGAAAAGACCAGGCTTGTATTCACTGGAGTTTAGAAGGATGAGGGGGAATCTTATAGAAACATATAAAATTATAAAAGGACTGGACAAGCTAGATGCAGAAAAAATGTTCCCAATGTTGGGCGAGTCCAGAACCAGGGGCCACAGTCTTAGAATAAAGGGGAGGTCATTTAAGACTAAGGTGAGAAAAAACTTTTTCACCCAGAGAGTTGTGAATTTATGAAATTCCCTGCCACAGAGGGCAGTGGAGGCCAAGTCACTGGATGCATTTAAGAGAGAGTTAGATAGAGCTCTAGGGCCTAGTGAAATCAAGGGAAATGGGGAGAAGGCAGGCATGGGTTATTGGTACATGGGTTACTGAGTAGGAGCAGCTTTTAATCTCATTGTACATGTGTATAGTGACAATAAAAAGGCATTCTGATTCTGATTGATAGGGGACGATCAGCCATGATCACAATGAATGGCGGTGCTGTTTCGAAGGGCTGAATGGCCTCCTCCTGCACCTTTTTTCTATGTTTCTATGTTTCTAACTAGTCAGTGGAAAGACAATACATGATTACAATCGAGCCAGATGTACAGATACATGATAAAGGGAAGAGCGTTTAGTGCAAAGTAAAGTCCAATTAGAGATAGTGCGAGGGTCTCGAATGAGGCAGATAGCAGCTCAGGGCTACTCTCCAGTTGTGCGTTCGAGTGCATCCTCACCTTCAAGAATCCGTTTTGCGTTCGCTTTGTATACGGCAGCATTGTGTGCGACAGAGCGTGCATCGTCCAGATGCTTGTGCATTATTTCACAGCCCTGATCGATGGTTTCCCACAACTCCGTGGTTTCAAAGGTGACAAACTGGCGTTCCATGAGGGTGATGAGGGGCATGAGGTGTGGAATCGTGGTCTTACTGAGCGCAACGTCCTCTGAGATGTCACAGGAAAGAATAACATCAATCTCACCGTGAATAACAAGAGCAAAGAATACTTTCAGCTAGTTTTTAAACTTTCATATTTTCATTCAGAGCTAATTGGGACATCTGCTCCCCTTATGATAAATCCATGAGTTCTAGGAGCAGAATTAGGCCCATCAAGTCTGCTCCGCCATTCAATCATGGCTGATCTAACTTTCCCTCAACCCTATTCTCCTGCCTTCACCCCATAACCCCCGACACCCTTCCTAATCAAAAATCAGTCAATCTCTGCCTTAAAAATATCAATCCACAACCATCTGCTGTAATGAATTCCACAGATTGACCATTCTACAGAAAAGCACGACAGGATCACAAATTTAATCAGACTGAAGCAGGGCCCAACCCGAAACGTCACCTACCAATCATCTCCAGGGATGCTGCCTGATCTGCTGGGTAAGTCCAGCCATTTGTGTCATTTTTATTTTAAGTACACCAGCATCTGCAGTTCCTTGTTCCTGCATTGATGTGCCCTTTATAATTTAGATTGATCCAAGCCAGCGAATAAACCTGTGATTTATGATCTACTCTTTCAGTGAGTCTCATAGATGAGGGAATCAAAAGGGTGTGGCTTGTCAAGAAATACTGTTTGTGTTACCTATCTCTCACTTAAATAAACTCATTAAAACAAATCTGAGAATCACAAGGCTGTGCATTCCCTTTCATCTGAATGTAGTAGTGCTAGTCACTTAAGTTATAGGTGTGAGACATAACTGGCAGTCTTACCTCTCCCCTCATTTAAGGCCTTGATACATGGTTTAAGAGTCTTCTCGTAGACAATGGCACTCTTGGTGTGCTTGCGACGCAGTGCAATCCAGGTTTGTTCTAATCGTGTGATCTGCGCAGACACGGGCAAGGAGATATTAGAATAGCATGTCCAGTTAACACATCCCAACACACTGACAGCAGCATTCATTCAACAGCACGAAAAACATTCCCATTATTCCACCCCCATTTTAATCCATCGTGGCTGTTACCTTGGATCACAAGTTTACACGGTAGAGGAATAGAATTAGGCCATTCGGCCCATCGAGCCCACTCCGCCATTCAATCATGGCTACTCTCTGCCTCCAAATCCCATTTTCCTGCCTTCCCCACATAACCCTTGATACCCATTCTAATCAAGAATTTGTCTATCTCTGCCTTAAATATATCAACTGACTTGGCCTCCACCGCCCTCTGTGGCATTGAGTTCCACAGATTAACTACCCCCTGACTAAACAAGTTCCTTTTCACCAACTTTCTGAAAGAGCGCCCTTTAATTCTGAGGCCATGACCTCTGGTCCTAGACTCTCATTATTCTGTAAGTCTCAATGAGGTTCCCCTCAACCTTCTAAACCCCAGTGAGTAGAGTCCCAGTGCTGTGAACCGCTCATAGAAACATAGAAAATAGGTGCAGGAGTAGGCCATTCGGCCCTTCGAGCCTGCACCGCCATTCAATGTGATCAAGGCTGATCATCCAACTCAGTATCCTGTACCTGCCTTCTCTCCATACCCCTTGATCCCTTTAGCCACAAGGGCCACATCTAACTCCCTCTTAAATATGAACTGGCCTCAACTACCTTCTGTGGCAGGTAATTCCAGAGACTCACCACTCTCTGTGTGAAAAATGTTTTCCTCATCTCAGTCCTAAGGGAATTCCCCTTATCCTAAGACTGTGACCCCTTGTTCTGGACCTCCCCTACATCGGGAACAATCTTCCTGCATCTAGCCTATCCAACCCCTTAAGAATTTTGTACATTTCTATAAGATCCCCTCTCAGTCATCATATGCTAACCCACTCATCTTGGAATCATTCTTGTAAACCTCCTCTGGACCCTCTCCAGAGCCAACACATCTTTCCTCAGATATGGGGCCCAAATCCTATGGACTACTGTAATTCCAAATCCTTATTTTATGGCTTTGTGTCTGCTGATGGGAAGCTTTGGTCCATTTCACACAGGTTCTGGTCTCTTTAAATTTAAAGTTTGCATAGGGATATATCATAAAAATATCACCTTGGTTCACTTCTTGGCTTCATTTACAAAAAGCCAAATATGCCCAGTACAAAAATCCAGGATTGTAGCTCAGATTAAAATGGAGCGGCTTGATGGCCAAAGCAGTAGGGAAGAAAGTACCTGTGGCATGTCTAAGGTTTTCATTACAGCGGAGAAGGCATACAGGTCCCCCATGGAATATTTCAGCTCCAGTGCCAGTTGGATAATCTTGGCTAACACCGCAGCTCTCTCCTCAACGCTTCCTGTGCAACCCAGGATATCCACTGCAATCCCGATGGTCAGAGTATTATACCTGAGGAAATGCAAGAGGTTGAGTTCTTTGGGTCTGCTGCTTCTACTCTTTGTTATTTGACTGTTAAGAATACAAAAAAAAGAAAATTGGAGCAGTAATAGGCCACATGCACCTCAAGACTACTCTGCCTCTCGGTGAAATTACGGCTGAACTTTACCTCGCATCTGTCCACAGAATCACCCAATTCCCTCATTCAAAAAATGTATTGACTACGCCAACACTACTGATTGCTGGGGTTGAAAATGCCAAAGAATTAAAACTCCAGAGTAAAGAATCTTTTTCTCATCTCGGTCTCAAAAGGGCCCAAACGTTTCTCAGTCTTAGAAAATCGCACCACGGCATCGTCAGATGCTGTTAATCTCATTCAAAACCGTGACTGTTTCAATAACACCAGGTGCTCTCTCTACTGAACTACAGTAAATGTATATGCCTTTCTGGTCAATCTCACAGCATAAGTCAACTCTCATCCCAGGATCAATCCACACTCCCCCAATTCCACAATAAATGAGAGTCTGAAGAATGTCCATAATGTCCATAAATTCATAAGTGAAAGGAGCAGAATTAGGCCATTTGGCCCATCAAGTCTACTCCCCCATTCAATCATGGCTGGGGTATCTCTCCCTCCGAACCCCATTCTCCTGCCTTCCCCCCCATAACCTCTGACACCCGCACTAATCAAGAATCTATCTATCCCTGCCTTAAATATATCCGTGGACTTGAAACATTGCGTATCGATGTTCTCCAGAGATGCTGCCTGACCCGTTGGGTTTGTGTCTTTGTGTCTTTTTAAAATAGACCCTTGCCCCGAGTAGAATAACCAAAACTCCTCTTGTCCACTTGTCCTCACAAAGCTTTATACTGTATTAGCACGACTTCCTTACTTCATTCAGTTTGCAGCAATTTATCGTAAGTCAGCTTAATTGCTGCTTACAATTGCACGTTTACATTTTCTATTTCATTTACCAACTTGCCAATACCCTCTAGACAGCCACATTTGCCAGTTCCTCACTATTTAACATATTTCTTCATTTTACTAAACGTGAATAATCTTACATTTTACTAATGTTGCCTTCTTTCCTTTAACCTGCCTGTAATCCTGTGCACAAATTGTACACCGATTCCATCTTTCCTCATTCAGCAAATCTAAATCTTCACTGTACTGTCTAATGCAAATCTAATTTTATTAGGTAGGGAGGTAAAAACACTTCAGGCTTGGTGTCAATCCCTTATATAATTGCTGTAAAATAGCTTTATTACAGTACTTCACAACGAGAATTTCAGTATAGGAATAAAGAGGTTCTTCCGCAGTTGTATAGGGCTCTTGTGAGACCACATCTGGAGTATTGTGTACCGTTTTGGTCTCCTAATTTGAGGAAGGCCATCCTTGCGATTGAGGCAGTGCAGAGTAGGTTCACAAGATTGATCCCTGGGATGGCGGGACTGTCATATGAGGAAAGATTGAAAAGACTAGGCTTGTATTCACTGGAGTTTAGAAGGATGAGGGGATATCTTATAGAAACATATAAAATTATAAAAGGACTGGACAAGCTAGATGCAGGAAAAATGTTCCCAATGTTGGGTGAGTCCAGAACCAGGAGCCACAGTCTTAGAATAAAGGAGAGGTCATTAAAGACTGAGGTGAGAAAAAACATTTTCACCCAGAGAGTTGTGAATTTATGGAATTCCCTGCCACAGAGGGCAGTGGAGGCCAAGTCACTGGAGGATGGATTTAAGAGAGAGTTAAATAGAGCTCTAAGGGCTAGTGGAGTCAAGCGATATGGGGAGAAGGCAGGCACGGGTTATTGATAGGGGACGATCAGCCATGATCACAATGAATGGTGGTGCTGGCTTGAAGGGCCGAATGGCCTCCTCCTGCACCTATTTTCTATGTTTCTATGTTTCAAATCCTCTTCTAACAAAAGGCCAATCTCCCATTTGCTTTCTTAAATAGTTTTGCTATGAATGAAGTTTGTATCTGAAAACAACTCATTGTCTCATTGTTCCATGGGGTGACTGCTAGGTGGTTGGAGTGAATCCCTCACTGGATTACAGTGGACAGTCGGCAATAATGGTCACTATTCCCCCTGATGGTCCTTCATAACGATGGTTTACTCTATATTGATCCTCACAATGTGTCTATCGGCATTCACCAATCATTCTACAATGGGACCTTGTTGAAAGTCTTCTGAAAGTCCAAACAGACCACATCCACTGATCCCTTCTCATCAGCTGCAAGTCACACCCTCAACACATCCATGCTGGCTCTGTTCAATCCTTTTTATTTCCTACGATGTCATTGCATCCTTCATTAAGCACTCCAACAGTTTCCCTGCCACTGACATAGGGCCAATAGGAGGATCGTTCCCCATTTTCTCATTCCATTATGCAGTGAGATCACCCACGGCCGAACTTAACACGCCAAGCTTCTGACCATCTGAGAACAGCAGGAGATAGACAAGGGCAGTCAACAGAGAGATGGCAGTTGGCCATCAGTCAGGTCCCACCATTTGGTAAGATCAGAGACCTAAATGGCACAGTGGCGCAGCGGTAGAATTGCTGTCAAACAGCGCCAGAGACCCGGGTTCGATCCTCACTCTGGGTACTGTCTGTACAGAGTTTGTACGTTCTCCCCGTGACCTGCGTAGGTTTTCTCCGAGATCTTCGGTTTCCTTCCACACCCCAAAGACATACAGGTTTGTAGGTTAATTGGCTTGGTGTAAATGTAAAATTGTTCCTAGTGTGTGTAGGATAGTGTTAATGTGCAGGAATCACTGGTCGGTGAGGACTGGGTGGTCTGAAGGCCCTGTTTTAAAGCTGTATCACTAAACTAAATGGTCTCGATCCAAAACGTCAGCTATTCCTTTTCTCCAATAATGCTACCCGACCCAGGTTTTGATTTCAAAGGTTTCAAAGGTCTTTTATTGTCACGTGCACCAATTATGGTACAGTGATATGCAAATTATTATACAGCCATACTAAAAAAAGCAACAAGACACACAACTACATAACAGCTAACAGAAACACCCACCACATATACTTCAAATAGCGTTTGAAAAGGCCATTCTACACTATTTTCTACTTCTTGATTTTGTTTCTGAATTGAATTTGAAGATAATATTATTTGTTCAGGAATTCCCGCTGCAATAGCATGTTTTGCTCCATCTACCCCCTTTGATCACTTTGTTAGACTGTCCCTAAACATTCCAAAATCCTGTATCAATCTGGATCACCGCTACTTTCTGGAAAAGGTAATTAATCCTTAACATGACCTTAACATTAACAGTAACATGACCATTGCTTTAAGGGCTCGTCGAAAGATTTTGAACATTTCAAAATCCACCGGCGACGACAAAAATATAACCATATAACAATTACTTTTACTTTGAAACTCATAGTATCCATAGCTACTCTACTAGTTTCCCTTACCTCACATAATTCAATATCCTTCTCCTTGGTGAATACCGAAGAAAAGAAATTGTTCAATATCTCCCCCATCTCTTTTGGCTCTGCAGATAGCTGTCCACTCGGTCTCTCCAATGGACCAATTTTATCCCTTGTTATCCTTTTGCTATTAATATAGCTGTAGAAACCCTTTGGATTTACTTTCACCTTACTTGCCAAAGCAACCTCATATCTTCTTTTAGCTTTTCTAATTTCTTTCTAAAGATTCTTTTTACATTCCTTATACTCCTCAAGCACCTCATTTACTTCATGCTGCCTATAATTATTGTAGATCTACCTCTTTTTCCAAACAAGATGTCCAATTTCCCTTGAAAACCAGGGCTCTTTCCAATTTTTACTGGTTCCTTTCAACCGAACAGGAACATAAAGATTCTGTACTCTTAAAATTTCCCCTTTAAATGTCCTCCATTTCTCTTCTACATCTTTCCCATAAAACAAAATGTCCCAGTTCACTCCTTTTAATGTTGCGACATTTGAGGAAACACTGCGCGTCAATACGTCAATACGACTTTATCGGTGACCTGATACGTCAGCCAATGATGCCGAAAAACATCGCCAAGTGGGATAGGCCCTTTATCGTAACATAACATCACCCTCCACCTCCCATCTCCAGTCCAGAAGTTGACTTCTTCCAGGAAAAGATTAGAGAAAGTGAAGGTTTCATCCGAATAATAATTTCTCAAATAATACCACACGAAGCTAGCAACACCTGGCAAGATCCAAAAACAATACGTACTTTATCCAGACTAACTGTCCTTCGCTGGTTATGTCAAAGCCCTTCCACGTCCATCAATATCACACAATCAGGAAATTACAGTAAATCGGCGTCACTATGTTACTCCCGTTGGTGGAGTGGCGGACACAGAGGGCAAGGTCACACGCTACAGTTTTACAGCAAATAATGTACTGATTTAGTTTAGTTTAGAGATACAGCGCGGGAAGAGGACCTTCGGCCCACCGAGTCCGCCCCGACCAGCGATCCCCGAACACTAAACGCTGACCTACACACACTAGGATCAATTTACAATTATGCCAAGTAACCCGCAAACCTGTACGTCTTTGGAGTGTGGGAGAACGTACAAACTCCATACAGACAGGCACCGGAAGTCAGGATCGAACCTGGGTCTCTGGCGTTGGAAGGCAGCAGCTCTACCGCTGCACCACCGTGGACTCAGACTTGCTACTCCTTCATTTGCCCTATCTAAGATAATGAGCTCTTCCTGTGGCCAGGCATCAGTATTGAGCAAAGATTATGCTCCTCTATAATCTTTGGTATAGAGCGCGATGTTCTCTTATTTCCCAGGTGCAGACTGAAGTAGAAGGTGCAATGGATGGTGATCTGGACTCCTCTATAAAATGGATGGTGATCTGGCCATGTGTACAAACTGCCACCCCATCTCACCAATGCCTCCTTGGAAAGGACTGGTTAATCCTGGCACAGAGTTCTGGGTGAGTATCTGTCCCAGACAAGCAACATGTTTAGTAAATGCAGACCCAGAAAGGAACGCCCTTTCATTAGCGATCAGGGGGCCAATCCTTTCCTCCACACGGCAATCTTCAGAGCCGTGGTCTTCTGATGTTGCAATTTACTGTACAAACAGTGGAATGTTACTGTTTACCTTTCAATTAAATCCAAGCGGAGTTGGTGCCCTTGAGGAAGAGTAATCAGCTCCAGACCCGAGCTCACTTGCATTTGCTGCTTGATTTCATCAGAGACATTCAGTATCCTAGCAACCTGGGGTAAAGCAGAAGTTCAACTTTATTATTACGTGCAGTCAAGAAAGTGGCTCATTTTGTGTACACAGGAGACGGCTGATTACATCAGAAATGACCTGCGGCCAACGGTGGCCATTCCTCTTCTTAAATGAGCATGCTTCTAATTTCACCACTTTTGCCTAGAAATATAACGGTAAATGGAAGTTTTTAAAGCACACAACATTCCAATTTGGCGGTAGAGTTGCTGCCTTACAGCGCCAGAGGCCCGGGTTCAATCCTGACGACGGGTGCTGTCAGTAAGGAATTTGTACCTTCTCCCTGTGGCTGCGTGGGTTTTCGCCGGGTGCTACAGTTTCCTCCCACACTCCAAAGATGTGCAGATTTGTAGGTTAATTTGGTTTAGTAAAAATTGTAAATTGTCCCTAGTGTGTAGGTTACTGTTAATGTGCGGGGATCGCTGGTCGGTGCGGACTCGCTGGGTGAAAGGCCTGTTTACGCGCTGCATCACTAAACTAAACTAAAGCCTGCAGAGGACAAGGGTTAACAAAAAAAAAACTCACACACTCACACACGTAGAGTAAGTGACAAAGGCTGGAGGTGGAAAGGAGACAAAAAATGTCAGATAGGCTCATGTGATAGGAGAAGAATCAGCCCATTAAGTCTACTCCACCATTCAATCATGGCTGATCTATCTCTCCCTCCTAACCCTATTCTCCTGCCTTCTCCCCATAAACCCCGAAATCCGTACTAATCAAAGATAAGGAAAGAAGAGGAGTGTAATGTAAATCTTGACAAGAAGCTTGTTTGAGGCATTGTTGTTCCACATAGTAGTGGAGAACCATCGCGGTTTGGGAACCCAAACAGCAGATAATGGAGGAGGCTGCAGAAAGTGGTAATTGCCTAGTGTATCACGGGTATTGACCTGCTTACCATCGATGAGACCTACAGGAAACTCTGCCTCAAAAAGGTAGCTACTCTCATCAAAGACCCACACCATGCTCTCATCTCACCGCTACCACCGGGCAGGTGGTAGAGAAGCCCACAAATCGTTACCTCCAGGTTCAGGAACAGCTTCTTCCCATTAATCATCGGGCTTCTGAACCACAGTGCATAATCCTAACCACATCCTGGCTTCAACAACGATCTCCTGTGGACTTTGTGTGGGTTGCACTGTGAGCTTCACTTTGTACTATGTACGATCTGGTTATCTGGTATTACTGATAACTTACCAATTACTGTATATTTGTGTTGTTGCATTAACGTTCCCGTCCAGCAGCAGAAAGTAAAAATGTTATCGTTCTAGTCCAAGTGCATATAACAGACAAACACTCTCGACTTGACTTTTGGTTTAGTTTAGCATCGAGACACAGCGCGGAAACGGGCTCTTCGGCCCACCGAGTCCACGCTGACCAGCGATCCCCGTACACAAATACTATCCTACTATCACTAGAAATCAGCAGTTCAATCTGTTTATTCATAATAGCGAGTGTGAAGTTAGTTGTTCCTTTGTTGGTTGCTCTTCACCCTCCAGGCACCATCACCATTTTCTCATTCAGGAAGCAGCATTTATTCATTTGAGACGCTGCTGGTGTCTAGTTAATGGTTTCTGCTGTTGTTAAACCATTGCTAAGATTACAGTTTAGTTTAGTTTTGTTCTAGTTTAGTTTAGAGAAACAGGCCCTTCAGCCCATGGGGTCCGTGCCGACCAGCAGTCCCTGCACACTAACACTGACCTACACACACACACACACACACACACACTAGGGACAATTTACAATTATACCAAGCCAATTAGCCTACAAACCTGTACGTCTTTGGAGTGTGGGAGGAAACCGGAGCACCCGAGGAAAACCCACGCAGGTCATGGGGAGAACGTACAAACTCCGTACAGACAGCACCCGTAGTCAGGATCGAACCCGGGACCCCGGCGCTGTAAGGCAGCAACTCTACCTCTGCGCCACCGTGCCGCTCCTGACAAAGAGGTGAATGAGAGGCACATATTACAGACAACACACAGGCACCGTGGACTGATCGAACCTCTCCTGACAGTGTCATATCTCCCACCATGATCACTTTATTCACTGCAAGTACCCTCTCCAAAATATTTATTAATTTCAGTGCAAGAGCCAAAAGGTCCTGTCAATATTATCAGGATGACAGCATGACAAGTAAACTGGTGTCTACAGATGAATATCACCTTCCTTGCAGAAACCTCTTGGCAGCCGATGAAAATAAATTGTTATGTCACAAGAACGAGCCCTTTGGCTCAAGATATCCGGACCAAACATGATGCCAATTTAAACTAAGCTCTCTACCGGCATGTTATTTATTTCCCTCTATTCCCTACATATTTATGTGCCCACCTGAAAGCTTCTTAAAGGCCATTATCATATCTGCTTCCACGACCGCTAATCTGTGTAAAAGACCCTTCCATCTCCTTTCAACTTTTCTCCTTTCACCATAAAGCTACGTTCACTCATATTTAACATTTCCACCCTGGTTCTGATTGTCCAGATTATTGCTCTGATAATTTTATAAACTTCTCTCCCCCGCCCCCGCACTCCCCCCCTGCCGCCGCCGCCCCCCCCCCCCCCCCCCCCCGCCACTGATGCTCCTGAGAAAGCAATCTAAGCGTGTAGCTTTATGGCTAATACCTCCCCTTATAGCAAACCTCCTCTAATCCATGCAGCGTGACCTCATCTGAACCGCTCCAAAGTTCACACCCTTCCTGTCATGAGATGACCAGAACTGCACACCACTTAAATGCAAAGGTTTTAGAAAGCCGCAATGTGACTTCCTGCATCTTATATTCAATGAGATAGAGTGAGAGTGCGAGGGAGCTCTCACTCTAGAGGGGTTGAGGGTGGGGTGAAGGGGGCGGTGAGAGAGGGGAGGGGTGAGAGAGGGAGAGCGTCCTCCAGCGTGGAAACAGGCCCTTCGGCCTAACTTACCCTCACCGACCAACATGCCCCATCTACATTAGTCCCATCCGCCTGCATTGTTCCCATATCCCTCTAAACCTCTCTGTCCATGTACCTGTCTAACTGTTTCATAAATGTTACTATTGTTGCTTGGGTTGCTATTTGCAGACCAGAACTGCACACTACTTCAATGCAAAAATGTTTATAAAATTGCAATGTTACTTCCTGGCTGTTATATTCAATAGGTTAAGTGAGGGAGAGTGAGAGTGAGAGTGGGGGCGGGGGTTGGGGTTGGAGTGTGAGTGTGAGTGTGAGTGTGAGTGCGAGCATCCGACAGCGTGGAAACAGGCCCTTCGGCCCAGCTTACCCGTGCCAGCCAACATGCCCCATCTACACTAGTCCCACTGGCCCACATCCCTCCAAAGCTATCCTATGATGCACCTGTCCAGATGTTTCTCAAACGTTGCTATTGTTGCTTGGGTTGCTATTCATTCTTTGAAAACCAACCAGAACTATTTATTTCTAAAGAATCACTAGAAATATAACTGTCAAACTTGAGTTTATCAGCAGTTCAATCTGTTTATTCATAATAGCGAGTGTGAAGTTTGTTGTCCCTTTGTTGGTTGCCCTTCACCCTCCAGGCACCATCACCATTTTCTCATTCAGGAAGCAACATTTATTCATTTGAGACGCTGCTGGTGTCTATTTAATGGTTTCTGCTGTTGTTAAACCATTGTTAAGATTACACTGGCTGCTGGGGAAGTTGGGGGCAGTTTAGTTTAGTTCTAGTTTAGTTTAGAGAAACAGGCCCTTCGGCCCATGGGGTCCGTGCCATCCAGCGGTCCCTGCACACTAACACTGACCTACACACACACTAGGGATAATTTACAATTATACCAAGCCAATTAGCCTACAAACTTGTATCTCTTTGGAGTGTGGGAGAAAGCCCACGCAGGTCACGGGGAGAACGTGCAAACTCCGTACAGACAGCACCCGTAGTCAGGATCGAACCCAGCAATCGTTGCCGCTGCACCACTGCCCAAAGTTATACAGGGGCTATTGTTTCAAAGGCCAACAAAGCACATCCATTCCTCTACTGGCCCAGAAGACTGAGGACATTGTGCTTGTCTCTGACAAACCTCAACAATTTCTACAGATGTACTGGAGAAAGTATCATCAGGATGCATCACAACCGGCTCTGCCCAAGACCGAGAGTTGTGGATGCAGCCCAGTCCATCACACGGACCAATCTTGCCCTGTTAATGCCATCCACATTTCACGCTGCCTCGGAGAAAACAGCCAACATGATGAAGACCACTCACCCTCTGCCCTGTCACTCCCACCGGGCACAAGATACAAAGGCATGAAAGCACTGCCCAGCCAGGTTCAGAAACAGCTTCTTCCCAGCTGTTATCAGGCTACTGAACTGCACTCTCATCAGCTGGGGGTGCAGTCCTGACCTCCCACCCGACCTCATTGTGGGCCCTTGCATTTTCACCTTTTCTATTCTGCACTTTCTCTGTAGCTGTGAATCTGTAACACTATATTTTGCCCTCTGGTTGTTTCTCATCTTTGCCACTACCCGTTGTTTTTACGTATGATTGAATGGTATAATTTGGCCAGATAGTGAAGAAAAAAAAGTATTTTTAACTGCATGAGGCCGAATCTCATCTATTGCATCCGCTGCTCCAGGTGTCAGCTGCTCTACATCGGTGAGACCAAGCGTATGCTTGGCGATCGCTTCGCCCAATACCTCCGCTCAGTTCGCAATGACCAATCTGATCTCCTGGTGGCTCAGCACTTCAACTCCCCCTCCCATTCCGAATCCGGCCTTTCTGTCCTGGGCCTCCTCCATGGCCAGAGTGAGGCCCACCGTAAATTGGAGGAGCAGCACCTCATATTTCGACTGGGTAGTTTACACCCCAGCGGTATGAACATTGACTTCTCCAATTCCAGGTTGCCCTTGCTTTCTCCCTTCAGATGGATGAACCCTCGAAAAGCGCCTGGACCTGGACAATCACGCGGAGATGACAGCTTGGCATTTAATACTATCATCCCCTTCAAGCTGGTTACCAAACTCGCAGAACTGGGTCTCTGCGCATCCCTCTGCAATTGGATCCTCGACTTCCTCATTCACAGACCACAGTCTGTTCGTATTGGTGGAAATGTGTCAGACTCGATAACAATCAGCACGGGAGCATCTCAAGGCTGCGTGCTCAGCCCCCTGCTGTACTCACTCTATACTCATGACGGCGTAGCCGGTCACAGTGCGAACTCCATCATCAAGTTCGCTGACGACACCACAGTTGTGGAACGTATCACTGATGCGGACGAGTTGGAGTACAGAAGAGATCGAGCAACTGTCCATATGGTGCCAGCACAATAACCTGGCCCTCAACACCTGCAAAACCAAGGAACTGATTGTGGACTTTGGAAGGAGTAGGATGGGGACCCACAGTCCAGTTTATATCAACGGGCCGATGGTTGAAAGGGTCAAGAGCTTCAAATTCCTGGGCGTGCACATCTGTGAAGATCTTTCCTAGTCCGAGAACACTGATGCAATTATCAAGGAAGCT
Source organism: Raja brachyura (assembly GCA_963514005.1). Next base: position 62,434,044 of record OY740790.1, on the reverse strand, counting down.
CATCAGCGCCTCTACTTCCTGAGAAGATTACGGAAAATCGGTTTGTCAAGGAGGACTCTCTCTAACTACAGGTGCACAGTGGAGAGCTTGCTGACCAGTTGCATCGTGGCTTGGTTTGGCAACTTGAGCGCCCTGGAGAGGAAAAGACTACAAAAAGTAGTAAACACTGCCCAGTCCATCATCGGCTCTGACCTCCCTACCCTCGAGGGGATTTACCGCAGTCGCTGCCTCAAAAAGGCTGGCAGCATCATCAAGGACCCACACCATGCTGGCCACACACTCATCTCCCTGCTACCTTCAGGTAAAGGTACAGGAGCCTGAAGACTGCAACAACCAGGTTCAGGAATAGCTACTTCCCCACAGCCATCAGGCTGTTAAACCTGGCTCGGACAAAACTCTGAACATTAATAGCCCTTTATCTGTTATTTGCACTTTATCAGTTTATTTATTCATGTGTGTATCTATTTATATAATGGTATATGGACACACTGATCTGTTTTTGTAATCAGTGTCTACTATGTTCTGTTGTGCTGAAGCAAAGCAAGAATTTCATTGTCCTATCAGGGACACATGACAATGAACTTGAACTTTCTCCCTCCTTCCCCTCCCATTCCCAGCTCTCCCACAGCCCAGTTTCTCCGCCTCATCCTTTCTTCTTCCCACCCCCCCCCCCCCCCACATCAGTCTAAAGGGTCTCGACCCGAAACGTCACCTTTTCCTTCGCTCCATAGATGCTGCCTCAACCGCTGAGTTTCTCCAGCATTTTTGTCAACCTTATTTTGTAACTGTATGTCAGTCCACGTGACCATAATAAACAAACATCAATGTGCTCGTGGTATTTACACCACAACAACACAACTCAACATTGGACTCAACATGCAGTTGCTTGCGTCTCCATTTCTTACCTGGCTGTCCACTTTCAGGATGTGCTTGGCAATAGTGGTGGAGTCAGTCTTGGTAAACAGTTCTTTCAGCCTTCTGATGACTGTGGTGTCCAGGGGCTTGTTGTCGGGGGGGAGCAGCTTTGACTGGAACTCATTGGGCCTGAAGCAGGAGGTGTTTTCAAAGACGGGTGGGAGAGGGTCGTGCGTCCTCACCCCTTCCTCGTCCTGCAGGGGGGAGGCTGTGAAGAGGATGGGGCTGCCGCGCGGAGTGCTGAGGACCGAGCCGCAGCCTTGGAGCCCGGCTTGCGATGCTTCATCTGTCTTTAGTCTTTCCACGAAGCTGTCGGGCGTCGGGAGGCAGAGGACCACCGGCGCCCGGTCCAGCGAGGGGTCCTGCCCGCGCCGCAGGGTGCCAGCGTTCATCTCCGCGTGATTGTCCATGTCCACGCTGCCCTTTACCAACAGGGGCCGGTTGGGCACCCTGAGGGACGGCACCTTGCTGGGCTTCGGGGGGGGTTTGGGGCAGAGCTGGCTGTCGGAGCCCCTCAGCGCCTCCCCAGCCTGAATGTCCAGCAGGGGCGGCCGGAAGTAGGTGGGACTGAGCGCGGGCTCGCTGCCGGTTCGAAACACTGGCGAGTTGTTCCTTGCAGCCGCCTCCGTCCTGCTGAACGGCTGCTGATGCTGATGCTGCTGCTGATGCTGGGGCAGGTTCTGCTGCGTTGGCGGAGACCTCATCCCTGTGAGTGGAATCAAGAGGGGCATCCCGTCAAACATCACCATCGCCCCCTGACACAACAGGAACAGGCCCTTCAGCCCAAAATGTCCGTGCCAGATACTATAACCATATTACCATATATAACCATATAACAATTACAGCACGGAAACAGGCCCTCTCGGCCCTTCCAGTCCGTGCCGAACATTTATTTTCCCCTAGTCCCATCTACCTGCACTCAGACCATACCCCTCCATTCCCTTCCCGTCCATATACCTATCCACTTTACTTTTAAATGTTAAAATCGATCCTGCCTCCACCACTTCTGCTGGAAGCGCATTCCACACAGCCACCACTCTCTGAGTAAAGACGTTCCCCCTCATGTTACCCCTAAACTTCTGTCCCTTAATTCTCATGTCATGCACTCGTTTGAATCTTCCCTACCCTCAATGGGAAAAGCTTATCCACGTCAACTCTGTCTATCCCTTTCATCAATTTAAAGACCCAATTTAAAGTCCTCAATCAAGCCCCCCCCTTAACCTTCTGCGCTCCAAAGAATAAAGACCCAACTTGTTCAACCTTTCTCTGTAACTTAGTTGCTGGAACCCACGCAACATTCTATGCCCACTTAAAACTAACAGATGTCTTACAGCGTGGAAACGTGTGCTGCAGCCCAACTTGCCCACACCAGCCAACATGTCCCATCTACACCAGTCCCACTTGCCTGCATTTGGCCCGTATCCCTCCAAACCTGTCCTATCCATGTACCTGTCTGAATACTTCTTAAACTTTGCAATAGTACCAGCCTCAACTACCTCCTCTGGCAGCTCGATCCACACACCCACCACCCTTAGTGTGAAAAGGTTACCCCTCAGATTCCTATTAAATCTTTCCCTCCTCACCTTAAACCTATGCCCTCTGGCTTTCGAATCTCCTACTCTGGGCAGGAGACTCTGTGCGTCTGCCCGACCTATTCCTCTCTTGATTTTATACCCATCTATAAGATCACCCCTCATCCTCCTGCGCTCCAAGGAAAAGAGTCCCAGCCTACTGAACCTCTCCCTATAGCTCAGGGCCCTCGAGTTCTGGCAACATCCTCGTAAATCTTCCCTCCCCCCCCTTCCAGCTTGACAACATCTTTCCTATAACATGGTGCCAAAAACTGAACACAATACTCTAAATGTGGCCGCACGTCTTGTACAACTGCAACGTGGCATCCCAACTTCTAGTCTGCAAGCGAGCTACATTCCTCCATGCCCTACATATGGATGTGTATGTCTAAAAGCTTCTTCAACCTCATTATAATATCTTCTTCCAGCACCAGACAAGGTGTTACAGACACCTACTATTCTGTGGAAACAAAATTGTAACCCTGACTCTGGTTTGTCAGGGATGCCATGCTTTCGAAATTAAACCACAGTCCGTCAACAGTGAGCTAAAGCAAAGAGATTGTTGCCAAGTGTCCTGGTTAATATTTTATTTATTAAACATATTTTTTTTTAAATTAAAAATAAATCGGGTCATCTGGTATACAAAAATGCTGGAGAAACTCAGCGGGTGAGGCAGCATCTATGGAGCGAAGGAAATAGGCAACGTTTCGGGTCGAAACCCTTCTTCAGACTGATGCGAGGGTGGGGGAGGCTTCATTCCCCCCTCCCCCCAGTACCACATCAGTCTGAAGAAGGGTTTCGACCCGAAACGTTGCCTATTTCCTTCGCTCCGTAGACGCTGCCTCACCCGCTGAGTTTCTCCAGCATTTTTGTCCACCTTCGATTTTCCAGCATCTGCAGTTCCTTCTTGAACATCAGGTCATCTGTTACCTTTACTTTAGAATTTTGAGCCACAGTGCGGAAACAGGTCCTTTGGCCAACCGGGTCCGTGCCATCCAGCGATACACTAACAGTACCTTACACACACACACACTGGGGACATTTTTACCGAAGCCAATTAACCTATAAACCTGCACATCTTTGGAATGCGAGAGGAAACCGGAGCACCCGGAGGAATGCCATGCAGGTCAGGGTGAGAACGTACAAAAATCCATACAGACGGCACCCGTAGTCAGGATCGAACCCGGGACTCTGGCGCTGCAAGGCAGCAACTCTACCGCTACCGCCATTGTTTCCCCTTGTGTATCATGGCCACACTGCCATCTGTGGGAGCCGGTATTAACGTGTATTCATTGCATTTCCCACAATTGTGTCTGTATGCCATACAAAAGAATCAGAACCCCTCAGACCACACTGCTCTTTGTGAAACCGAACATAATGGAAACACCTGCGTTTTACGAGGCTGTTGCCAGGACTTGATGGCCTGAGCTACAGAGAGTTGGGCGGGCTAGGACTGTATTCCTTAGGCGGATCTTAGGTGGATGAGGTGATCTTATAAAGTTGTATAAACTCACGAGGGAATCAGAGTCCCTTGCCCAGAGTAAGAGAATCAAGAATCAAGAACCAGATCTACAGTGAGAGGGAGAAGATTCAATATGGATATGAGGGGCCACAATTTCACACAGAGGGCAGTGGGTAAATGGAATGAGCTGCTGGAGGAGGTAGTTGGGGCAGAAACTAGAACAACATTTTAAATAAATTTGGACAGACGCATATATAGGAAAGCTTTAGAGCAATACATTTTCATAAGTGATAGGAGCAGAATTAGGCCATTCAGCCCATCAAGTGTACTCCACCATTCAATCAAGGCTGATCTTCTTTCCCTCCTAACCCCATTCTCATGCCTTCTCCCCATAACCCCTGACACCCGTACTAATATGGGTCAAACGCGGGCAGGTGGGGCAAGCGTAGATCGGGCACCTTGGTCAGCGTGGGCAAGCTGGGTCGCGGGGTCTGTTTCCGAACTGTGTGACCCTAATACTCTAGGACTCTCTGATGAATGCAGGTCCTATTTCCCTTGTGGGTATATTTAAAAATCACAGCCTAATCACTGGGCAACATATTGGTTCCCTGACAACAATCGACAAAGTTCGACTACGATCTGAGCGACCATTACTGCTACACAACTGGCGGCTGTAGACAGAGATAACGGAGGACACAACGATAAAGCAACAGCCCCCCCCGTAGTCTACGTCTGACACAGCCTCAATGAACGAGAAGCAAACTCCACAGGTTCTGACCACAGAGAGAGAGAGAGAGAGAGAGTGGTAAAAGTTGCACAGTCATTGACTGTATAAAATGGTGATGTGATATTTCCACTGTCAAAAGTAAATGATTGCACACATTCTCTCACGTTGTTGCTCTCCAGCCATGACTCACCCAGAGGGAGGTAACTCTCCGACTGATGAGACTTCAAGGGCTGCCGCCTGTCCGGCACGTAGTCTAGACTTGCGGGCTGGCTCCCACTCTTGTCTTTATTCCTGTGGGGACAATGGAGAGAATGCCCTTTTAATAATACCCGCAAACTCCCGACTGCGACGGTAAAACAACCTGAGACGAGCCATCAAAACTCAAGTACTTCTCGTCCGGCGCTTTCTCCTGCTCGCACCTCACGCAGTGGTACAGGACGGAGTAGAGGCAGCTGAAGATGAAGGGGGCTGTTAGACTGCCGATGAAGACATAGATGTACTGGATCTCCATGGTGTGACCCAGGGAACTAAGCTGAAGCGTTGGCAAGCAAAATCCGCCGGTGGGAGAAACATCAACAACCTGCTTGCGCGCACACACTGCTCCGAAAACAGCTACAAAGACTTTGAGCGAACAAGGTCAAAGATGGGGGGGGGGGGGGACACACGCATTGCTCCTCTAAGCTGCTACAGGAAAACAAAAACCTTTTCAAGGACAAAAGGCCCTTGCAGATTATGTCAGGATCGGGGGGAAAAAAAAAACTGCAAATCAATAGTTAAAGAAATGTTTCAGTTTAGCCGGACGCGCTGAGAGATTTGTGCAGAAAGTTATGTCAGTGTTCGCCTCTGCAAAGAAATAGCAACATGGGATAAAGAAGAGGACATGGCACGACTCCAGCCAAACAATGCCTGTCCTGTCCAATGGGTCAAAATAACCAATTCAGGGAGATAGCAGAAGGACAACACGCTATCTCCCCAATGCCGCATCAGCATATATTACATCTGACTTACATAAGCAAAAGAAATAGGCTCCCCGTCCTCAGTTATTCAACAAGATCATGTGTTAATATTTTGCATCGTCACACTGCTCCTGTACGAACACACATCCTTTCATTCCCTCCATACCCGAGAATCACCCCATCGCGCTCTTGCACGCACTCAGGGACTGTCTGCATAGAGATTTGCAAAGCTTAGAGTCATAGAGCGATACAGTGGGGAAACAGGCCCTTCGGCCCGACTCGCCCACAATGTCCCTTTGGCCCACAATGTCCATGCCAAACATGACGCCAACATGAACTAATCTCATCAAGCCTGCACATGACCCATATTCCTCCATTCCCTGCATATCAAAGTTCCTGTCCGAAAGGCGCTTAAACACCACTGTGGTACCTGCCTCCACCACCACCCCTGGGAACCTTCCAGGCATCCACCACTCTGCGCAAAGAAATGTGTCCCGCATTTCTCCGTTAAACATTACCCTTCTCACCTTCAGGCTATGCCCCCCCAGTGTTGGACATTGCCACCCTGGGAACTAGGTTTTAAGTGTCCAGTCCACGCCTCTCATAACTTTATATATTTCTATCAGGCCTCCCCTCAACCACCGGCATTCCAGAGAAAACAATCCATGTTCATAAGGTCTAGTAGCAAAATTAGGCCATTCGGCCCATCAAGTCTCCTCCGCCATACACTCGTGGCTCATCTCTCTTTCCCTCTCAACCCCACTCTCCTGCCTTCTCCCCGTAACCCTTGACACTCTTACTAATCAAGAACCTGTCAATCTCCGCCTTAAAAATATCCATTGACTTGGCCTCCGCAGCCGCCTGCAGCGATGAATTCCACAGATTCACCACCCTGCAGAAAAACACGACAGGATTACAAGTTAAATCAGACTGAAGAAGAGCCCCAACCCGAATCGATGTTGTCCAGGGATGCTGCACGCTATCCAAGCCTTTCACTATTCTATAATTTTATTCAACCACTCGCTCCACCTTATACTTCCTAATCCATTAGGCAGCATTCTGATAAACCTCTTCTACCCCCTCTTCCAATCCTCCACATCCTCCCTGGAATGGGGTGACCAGAACTACACACAATTTCCCAAACGTTCTTAACATGAGCTTTAATGATGTGCAGAAAGGATTAGTGTCACAGAGTCTTACAGCATGGAAACAGACCCTTGGCCCAACCTGCCTGCGTTTGGCCCATACCCCTCCAAACCTGTCCCATCCATGTACCTGTCCAAATATTTCTTAAATGTTGCAATAGTGCCAGCTTCAACTACCTCTTCCGGCAGCTCGTTCCATACACCCACAACCCTTTGGGTGAAAATGTACAATACATCAATATACAATATACATCAATGATTTGGATGAAGGGATTCAAAGTAACATGAGCAGATGACACAAAGCTAGGTGGCAGTGTGAACTGTGAGGAGGATGCTATGAGAATGCAGGGTGACTTGGACAGGTTGGGCAGATGCATGGCAGATTAAGTTTAAGCAGGATAAATGTGCGGTTATCCACTTTGGTAGCAAAAATAGGAAGGCAGATTACTACCTAAATGGCGTCAAGTTGGGAAAAGGGGAAGTACAACGGGATCTGGGGGTCCTTGTACATCAGTCTACGAAAGGAAGCATGCAGGTACAGTGGGTAGTGAAGAAAGCGAATGGCATGTTGGCCTTTATAACAAGAGGAATCGAATATAGGAGCAAAGAGGTTCTTCTGCAGTTGTACCGAGCCCTAGTGAGACCACACCTGGAGTATTGTAAGCAGGTTTGGTCCCCTAATTTGAGGAAGCACATTCTTGCTATTGAGGGAGTGCAGCGTAGGTTTACAAGGTTAATTCCCGGGATGGCGGGACTGTCATATTGCTGAGAGAATGGAGTAGCTGGGCTTGTACACTCTGGAGTTTAGAAGTCATTAGAAACGGGAATAGTGCCGGAGGATTGGCGTACTGTGCATGTTGTTCCATTGTTTAAAAAGGGTTCAAAGAATAAACCTAGCAATTATAGACTTGTTAGTTTGACGTCAGTGCTGGGCAAATTAATGGAAAGGATACTTAGAGATAATATATATATAAGCATCTGGATAAACAGGGTCTGATCAAGAACAGTCAACATGGATTTGTGCCTGGAAGGTCATGTTTGACAAACCTTCTTGAATTTTTTGAAGAGGTTACTAGGGAAATTGATGAGGGTAAAGCAGTGGATGTTGTCTAAATGGATTTCAGTAAGGCCTTTGACAAGGTTGGTTAAGAAGGTTCAATCTTTGGGTGTTAATGGCAGAGTAGCAAGGTGGATTCAACAGTGGCTGAATGGGAGATGTCAGAGAGTAATGGTGGATGGCTGTTTGTCAGGTTGGAAGCCGGTGACCAGTGGGGTGCCTCAGGGAATCTGTGTTGGGTCCACTGTTGTTTGTCATGTACATCAATGATCTAGATGATGGGGTGGAAATTTGGATAAGTAAGTATGCAGATGATACTAAGATAGGTTGTACTGTGGATAATAAAGTAGATTTTCAAAGTCTACAGAGAGATTTGGGCCATTGGGAAGAGTGGGCTGAAAGATGGCAGATGGAGTTTAATGCTGAAAAGTGTGAGGTGCTACATCTTGGCAGGACAAATCAAAATAGGACGTACATGGTAAATGGTAGGGAATTGAGGAATGCTGTGGAACAAAGGGGTCTAGGAATAACTGTGCATAGTTCCCTGAAGGTGGAATCGCATGTAGATAGGGTGGTAAAGAAAGCTTTTGGTGTGCTGGCCTTTATAAATCAGAGATTGAATATAGGAGTAGGGAAGTAATGTTAAAATTGTACAAGGCATTGGTAAGACCAATTCTGGAGTATGGTGTACAAATTTGGTCGCCTAATTATAGGATGTCAACAAAATAGAGAGAGTGCACAGGAGATTTACTAGAATGTTGCCTGGGTTCCAGCAACTAAGTTACAGAGAAAGGTTGAACAAGTTAGGTCTTTATTCTTTGGAGCACAGCAGGTTGAGGGGGGACTTGATTGAGGTCTTTAAAATGATGAAAGGGATAGACAGAGTTGACGTGGATAAGTTTTTCCCATTGAGGGTAGGGAAGATTCAAACAAGAGGGCATGACATGAGAATTAAGGGACAGAGGTTTAGGGGTAACATGAGGGGGAACTTCTTTACTCAGAGAGTGGTGGCTGTGTGGAATGATCTTCCAGCAGAAGTGGTGGAGGTAGGATCGATTTTAACATTTAAAAGTAAAGTGGATAGGTATATGGACGGGAAGGGAATGGAGGGGTATGGTCTGAGTGCAGGTAGATGGGACTAGGGGAAAATAAATGGTCGGCACAGACTGGAAGGACCGAGAAGGCCTGTTTCCGTGCTGTAATTGTTATATGGTTATATGGATGAGAGGATATCTCATTGAAATATAAGATTGTTAAGGGCTTGGACATGCTAGAGGCAGGAAACATGTTCCCGATGTTGGGGGAGTCCAGAACCAGGGGCCACCGTCTAAGAATAAGGGGTAAGCCATTTAGAACGGAGACGAGGAAACACTTTTTCTCACAGAGAGTGGTGAGCGTGGAATTCTCTGCCTCAGAGGGCGGTGGAGGCAGGTTCTCTGAATGCTTTCAAGAGAGAGCTCGATAGGGCTCTCAAAAATAGCGGTCATGGGATATGGAGAGAAGGCAGGAATGGGGTACTGATTGGGGATGATCAGCCATGATCATATTGAATGGCGGTGCTGGCTCGAAGGGCCAAATGGCCTACTCCTGCACCTATTGTCTATAAAAAGTTACCATTCAGGTTCCCATTGAATCTTTAGCCCCTCTCCTTAAACCTATGTCCTCTAGTCCTTGATTCCAGTACTCTGGGCAAGGGACTCTGTGCGTCGACCAGATCTATTCCTCTCATGATCTTGTACACATCTATAAGATCACCCCTCGTTCTCCTGCGCTCCAAGGAATCGAGTCCCAGCCTGCTCAACCTCTCCCTCTAGTCCTGGCAACATCCTTGTAAATCTTCTCAGCCTGAAGAAGGGTTTCGACCTGAAAGATCACCTATTCCTTTTCTCCACGGGTGCTGTCTGACCCGCTGAGATGCTCCTGCTTTTTGTGTCCATCTTTGGTTTAAACCAGCATCTACAGTTCCTTCCTACACATTCTCTGCGCCCTTTCCAGCGTGCCACCATCTTTCCTTTAACATGGTTCCCAGAACTAAACAACACGGGGCAACATGGTGGCGCAGCGGTAGAGTTGCTGCCTTACAGCGCTTGAATCGACGGAGACCCAGGTTCGATCCCGACTACGGGTGCTGTCTGTCTGTACGGAGTTTGTACGTTCTCCCTGTCACCGCGTGGGTTTTCTCTGAGATCTTCAGTTTCCTCCCACACTCCAAAGACGTACAGGTATATAGGTAAATCGGCTTGGTAAATATTTAAAACAATTGTCCCTAGAGGGTGTGGGATAGTGCGGGAATCGCTGGTCGGCACGGACCCGCTGGGCCGAAGGGCCTGTTTCCGCGCTCTATCTCTAGAGTAAACAATACTCTCAGTATTAGATTCCCTCCTGGCAAACTCACCTCAACAGGTTTCCAGGCGAGAGGGAGCGATCGTGACTGGAGCCGTTGGGTAGAGTCCAGCTCAGCCTCTTGGCTGTGTCCATCTTGCCGACCGGCAGCTGGCCGATCTGCTCCTTGACTGGCGTGGCTGCGGCCACGGCCGTGCCGTACGTCTCCTCCACCCACCTCAGCGGAAGTGTCCGGTTCACAGGCTGGAAGATGATGGCGCCGACCTGCTCGTAGATGGGCCTGCGGTTGCCCACGTAACACCTGACCAGCGCGGGGACACTGTCGAAGCTCTCCCGCTCAAACTGGTACTGCAGGCGCGAGTAGCCCTCGCTCAGGCGCACCACCACACGGCTGATCTTGAAGTGGTGGGGGGCGTTTCTCCACTGGCAGGTCAGGACGTGGTTTCCGGGGCTGGAGAGGGAGTCACGGACGAGGAAATCTCCGTCTCGCTGGATTAGAGACTCGGCCACCTGCAAATATAAACACAAAGGGTTTCTCAAGAACGGACGCGGTCGTCTATTCACGGCACGGTAGTTCAAACACCACATCCTCCTCCATCTACCCAATCTATTCCTCTCATCATCATGTACACATCTATAAGATCACCCGCGTTCTCCTGCGCTCCAAGGCATAGAGTCCGAGCCTGCTCAACCTCTCTTCATAGCTCAGGCCATGGAGTCCTGGCAACATCCAGGATGATGTATTCAAGAGGGAGCTAGATATAGCTCTTGGAGCAAACATAATCAATGGATATGGGGAAAAAGCAGGAACAGGGTACTGATTCCGGATGATCAGCCGTGATCATATTGAATGGCGGTGCTGGCTCGAAGGGCCGAATGGCCTACTCCTGCACCTGCTTTCTATGTTTCTATCTCAACAGCTACCAGCATGTGTTCTTACTATTCGGTATGTTTCAATGAGGTCCCCCCTCATCTTTTCCCCATAACTCTTGATACTCCTGATTAGTATGGGTGTCAAGGGTTATGGGGAGAAGATGAGTGGTTACATTGAAACTTACCAAATAGTGAAATGCTTGGATAGAGTGGATGTGGAGAGGATGTTTCCACTAGTGAGAGAGTCTAGGACCAGAGGCTTCAGCCTCAGAATAAAAGGACGTACCTTTAGAAAGGAGATGAGGAGGAATTGCTTTAGTCAGAGGGTGGTGAAACTGTGGGATTCATTGCCACAGATGGCTGTAGAGGCCAAGTCAATAGATATTTTTAAGGTGGAGATTGACAGATTATTGATTAGTGCGGGTGTCAGGGGTTATGGGGAGAAGGCTGGAGAATGGGGTTTTGAGGGAGAGATAGATCTGCCATGATCGATTGGTGGAGTAAATGTAAGCCAAATGGCCTAATTCTAGCTCCAATAACTTAGGAACAAATGTCGGTTTTCAAGAAGCTGGTCGCTAATTCAAATTTTTTAACCGTTTTTTAAGTTTAGTTTAGAATACCGTGTAGAAACAGGCCTTTCAACCCACTAGCAGTTCTATCCTACGGTCTAGGGACAATTCACAGAAGGCAATTGACCTATAAACATGCACGCCTTTGTAATGTGGAAGGAAACCGGAGCACCCGGAGAAAACCCACACGGTCACAGGGAGAACGTAAAAACTCCATACAGACAGCAGCCGTAGCCAGGATCGAACCTGGGCCTCTACCGGTAGCGGAAACTCTACCGCTGCGTCACTGTGCTGCCTCGACAGCACCAACAGTCGTGATAGATCACTGGGCATGCAGTCCCTTATACCTACTCTACCATTTAATTCGATTGAGGTTCACTGATCCACTGAAGCACCTTGGCTTCATGTTCTTTGAGTTTCTTACTGAACAAATGTTTATCAGCCTGGAAACCTCCAACTGGCTCACGACAGCCTGTGAAGTGGGTGGATTCAATAGACAATAGCTGCAGGAGTAGGCAATTCGGCCCTTCGAGCCAGCACCGCCATTCAATGTGATCATGGCTGATCATCCCCAATCAGTACCCTGTTCCTGCCCTCTCCCCATATCCCCCGACTCCGCAATCTTTAAGAGCCCTATCTAGCTCTCTCTTGAAAGCATCCAGAGAACCAACCTCCACCGCCCTCTGAGGCAGAGAGTTCCACACTCACAACTCTCTATGAGAAAAAGTGTTTCCTCGTCTCCGTTCTAAATGGCTTACCCCTTATTCTTAAACTGTGGACCCTTGGTTCTGGACTTCCCCCAACATCAGGAACATGTTTCACGCCTCTAGCGTGTCCAAACCCTTCACAATCTTATATGTTTCAATAAGATCCCCTCTCATCCTTCTAAGCTCCAGAGTGTACAAGCCCAGCCGCTCCATTCTCTCAGCATATGACAGTCCCGCCATCCTGGGAATTAACCTTGTAAAATTATGCTGCACTCCCTCAATAGCAAGAATGTCCTTCCTCAAATTAGGGGACCAAAACTGCACTTCCAGATATTTATTATACTTGTGTGAAGAGCCCTTGCAGATTGAGCAGGGGAACGGAGACAAGGACTAGGCAATTTAGGACTGCGATGAGGTGTGAATCTGTGGAATTCTCCACCCAGAAGGCAGTGGAGGCCAATTCCCTGGTTGTTTTCGAAAGACAGTTAGATATAGCTCTCAGGGCTAACTGAATCAAGGGATATGGGGAGAAAACAGGAACGGGGTACTAATTTTGGATGATCAGCCGTGATCATATTGACAGGCATTGCTGGCTCGAAGGGCCGGATGGCCTGCTCCTGCTCCTATTTTCTATGTTTCTATGCCACTGTGGTGAATAATCTACACTGCGCTGGACTAATCTTGATAGATAATAGGGTGGAAAAGCTAGTAGAGCCTCTGTCTCACAGAAACGGAGGCCAGGGTTCAATCTTGACCCCAGTGCCGTGTGTGTGGAGTTTGACGTCCTCCTGTGACTATGTCGGTTACCTCTATGCCCTCTGGTCTCCACACGCCTCCTAAAGGGGTGCAAGTTGGTCGGTTAAACGTCTATAGTAAGTTGCCCCCTCGTGCAGAGGTTAATGCCTTAAATCATAGAGGGCTTGAGTTTAGCTAAGGGATACAGCGTGGCCACAGGCCCTTCAGCCCACTGAGTCCACATCAATCATTGGTCGCCCATTCATACTAGTTGTATGTTACCTTATTTTCTCAGCCACTCACGACACAATAGGAGCAAGTGCAAGCTACAGAGGCCAATTAGCTCACAAACCCGCTCGTCTAAAGGGAAGTGGGAGCAGCCGGGGAAAAAAAACCCACACGGTGACAAGGAGAACGTGCAAACTCCACACAGACATCAGCCGGGGTCAGGATCACATCCAGTGTAAATGGGTGTTTGAGGGTCGGCATGGATTCACTGGGCTGAAGGATACATTTCTGCACAGTTTCTTTCTGCAACACTATCAATTGTGCCTCAGTGGTAATATTGACCGGAGCGTTATCTCGTCGACTGTTTGTTAATGTCCCTGCCTGTGTACGGACGTCAATGGTAACAGAGTGTCAGCTGCGATTATGAAAGGCTTCACTTTGCTCCACTAACCAAGACCAATTCACATTTCAAGATCACCTCTGCGCCGTCGGGATGATTTCTATGTTGGCGCATAAAGAATAAGAAATAATTTAGCTAATTGCTAAACTAGTGCAGGCTTTGCACAATTGGGGGCTCGAGGACAATTATCTTGTCAATCGTATTGAAGTATGGGTTAAAATGGTTCGACAAGGTCTACACCAAAGATCCTATAGCGGAGCAAGGTAGACCACTCCTGCTAAACGCAATGGGCTGACATGTAGTACGCAAAGGAACGTGGGCCTTTTTTTCATCCATTTCCGTAACCCGACCCGACCCGACTCGCAGTGTAATCAACGTTGCGGGGGAACAGTTTCAGTTAGTAAATTAAAATTCTGAAAATGAGAAGAAGATTTTTACCAAATAACTTTTATTTTTGCGAGGATGCTTCCGTAACCGGTTTCCGTCTCCGCACTAGTATCCTATGGGATCTTTGGTGCGGAGACGGAAGCCGGTTACGGAAATGGGGCCTAAAATTACCCATGAATCTGGTCATGACCGTACAACATCTTTTCCGTCGAGAGGACTATCTTGCTCGCTATAGGGTCTTTGGTCTACATTGGGTCAGAGCCATGGCAATGTTGCAAGTGTCGTATAACAGGCACTTTTACCTCACAGAACACGGAATGGTACATGGATAGGACAGGTTTGGAGGGATATGGAGCAAATGCGGGCAGGTGGGACATGTTGGCCAGTGTGGGCAAGTTGGGCCGAAGGGCCTGTTCCCATGCTGCATCACTCTAAGAGTACAGCACAGGAACAGGCCCTTTGGCCCACAATCTGATGCCGTTAAACTAATATCCTCCGCTTGCGCACAATCCATCTCTCTCCATTCCCAGAATTTCCATGTACCTATCCCAAAGCCTTTTAAACACCATGATCATATCTGCCTCCACCACCACCCCATGGCACCCACCACCCAATGTGTATACAACTTGCCCTGCAAATCACCTTTAAACTTTGCCCCGCTCATCTTAAAGCTGTGCCCTTTAGTCTGGGAAAGAGGTTCAGACTGTCTACCGTACCAATGTCTCTCATAATTTTACAAAGTCCTATCAGCGCTCCCCTCAGCCTCCAATGCTGCAGCCAAAACAATCCAAGTTTGTGTAAAGAAAGCTGGAAGAACGCGGCAGGTCTGTCAGCATCTGTGGAGAACATGGACCGGTGACGTTCTGGGTCGAGACTCTTCTTCAGACCAACCTCTCCTCATACCCAACACCCTGTCATCCCGGAGGCATTCTGGCAGATCTCTTGCACACCCTGGTACGACCTACATCCTCATACCTTCTCATCAGCACTCTGGTAAACCTCATGTTAGTCATAGAGTGATACAGTGTGGAAACAGGCCCTTCGTCCCAACTTTCCCACACCGGCCAACAATGCCCCAGCTACACTCGTCCCACCTGCCAGCACTTGGCCCATATCCCTCCAAACTTGTCCCGTCCATTAACCCGTCTAACTGTTTCTTAAACGTTGGGATAGTCCCAGCCGCAACTACCTCCTCTGGCAGCTCGATCCATCCACCCACCAACCTTTGTGTGAAAAAGTTACCCCTCAGATTCCTATTAAATCTTTTCCCCTTCACCTTGAACCTATGTCCTCTGGTCCTCGATTCCCCTACTCTGTGCAAGAGACTCTGTGCATTTATTCCTCTCGCGATTCTTCTCATTACTGACTTCTTACACCAAGTATTCAAGTGTAAACGAGCCCCGCGGTCCCAACAGACAGCGGGCTGCACAGCGAGGGTGGACGAGGGATCGGTCCCGGGATCGTACCTTGCGGGGAATGCGTCCGTGGTACCAGGCATGGCCGCGCAGGTCTTCGCCGTTCAACTTCAGCTCCTCCTCCAGCTCTTTCCTCAGCCTCTCAGGCGTGGAGTCCATGATGTACCTGTCCTTGGAGAACTAGACACAAGAGAGCGGAATCGTCAGACAGCGGTCGAGACACCCAGCCGCGCTGCTTGCAGGTGGCAGCTCCGCGCTCCGCACTCCGATCGGCTTTCCTCACCCAGCCTGCGCAAGTTTGCAAAGAGGAACCGACTGGCTACGATCCCAATTCCCCAGCTGGCGCTTTACCCATCCTTTGCAGTCTCAAATCAATAGCTGCGAGAGACCGCGTTAGGTCACACTGTTAATGATTAGCAGTCGGAAGCGCCCTGTCTTCAGCTACGGCAATGCTACCAGATCAGGAACTAACTGCTTCCCCCCCCCCCCCCCCCCTCCTCCCAGTTCTCTTCTAAGATGGCATCTGTTCCTCTACCACTAATGAGACTATTATTTGCACGTTGATGACTCAATTATAATAGACTCCAAATTTTTTTTTTTAATTTCCACCGCTTTTGGATGTCAGTGAGCGATCTGTCCGCACCTCCTTGGGATTTGCGGGCAATATATTTATCCAGGAGTTAGTCGCTCGGAGATGTAACAAAACAGAATTATATTTAATTGCATCCTCTTACCCGGCAGAAGTCAAAGAAGATTAATTGCAGTGGTCCCCGATCAAGTTTAACTTCACTTAAAACCCAGGAAATTAAGTCAAGATTGGAAAGTCACATTTACATTCTGTTTTTTTTTTGGGGGGGGGGGGGGGGAGATATCTGTGTGTGCATGCGAGCATATACTTGTATCGTGTGTACTGTGTGCATCAGTCTCTGTAATTAAACACACTGGAGGTTTGTGTACACGCCTCAATCTCCGACTGCCTGTGTTTGTTTACAAGGTCCATCCAGCATGATGAACAGATTTTCATTTCTGATCCAACATCCTCTCCGTTACTGACAACGTAATGAGCCGATAATTCATTTATGTTTATTTATTCGCCCCAGAGCATCCTGCTGCTCGGCGCTGTGGCTGTGTTTGGTTTCATCGTCACTCTCTCTCACACACAACTTTGTATCCCAATAACAAGGATGCTTCCCACGCATTATCTGCATCTAGGCCTTCTGATAGAATACGTGCGCAGCAACAAGAATGAAATAAAAAGAATCCGTCTCTGCTCCTCATCTTGTCAGGTGCCTACCCTTAAAATGGCAATAGGGTCATAGTGTCATGTAGCATGGAAAACAGGCCCTTCGGCCCAGCTTGTCCGTGCCAAC
Organism: Raja brachyura; assembly: GCA_963514005.1. The sequence continues at coordinate 62,417,184 of OY740790.1, read as the reverse complement.
CAAGATGCCCTTCTCCACTGATCCAATTTGCTCATATTTGAACCCTCTAACATGTTCCCTCTAAAAGCCTCTAGCCAAATCCCTCTAGCCACGTAACTGCCCGAGTATCGTGTACATGTTGCTACTGTACCTGCCTCAACTACCTCCTCCGGCAGCTTGTTCCATGAACCCACCACTCTCGGAGTGAAAAGGCTGTACATCAGATTCCCATTTAAATCATTCCCCTCTCGCTTCAATCAGATGCCCTCCTGGTTCTTGATTTCCCAACTCTGGGAAAAGGTTCTATTCATTCACCATGCCACCATTTTATACACCGCGATAAGATCACCACCCAGTGTCCTGCACACCAAGGAATAAAGCCCCTTCCTGCCCAACCCTTCCTGCAGAGGTAGAGTTGCTGCCGTACAGCACCAGAGACCCAGGTCCGATCCTGACTAAGGGTGCTGGCTGTACGGAGTTTGCACGTTCACCCTCTGGCCGCGTGGGTTTTCTCCGGGTGCTCCGGTTTCCTCCCACACTCCACAGATGTACAGGTTTGTAGGTTAATTGTTCCGCGTGTGTAGGATAATGCGAGTGTACGGGGTCGGCACCGACCCGATGGGCCGAAGGGCCTGTTTCCCTGCAGTATCTCTCCGACACCAATTCTATACAGTAGCTTTGCGGTTGCGTTCCTTGACTCACATCCCAGAGGCTTGTGCAAACTTAAGACTGGGGAATACAAGTACAATTAATAAACCTAGACTGAACCACACAACTATTCGATTGTTCTGACAATCTGGTTGACATTCTTCTGAGGACGTAAGGATGCAAAAAAAAAAAAAAGATTTCGGAGAATGTGACCAGGACTGGAGGGGTTGGAGTTATAAGGAATGATAGATGGGCTGGCACAGTTTTCCTTGGAGCTTAAGAAGCTGAGGGTAGACCTCGCAGTGGTTTACAAATCCATGAGGGGCACGGATAAGGTGGGAGCGTACTGTATTTTCCCAAAGGTTGAGGAGTCTAAAACTAGAGGGCGCAGGTTGAAGGTGAGATGCGAAAGATCTAAAAGAGACGCAAGAGGCAACTTTCTCATGCATGGGGTGGAGGAGGGGGGGGGGGGGGGGGTGCGCGGTGCACATGTGCTGAGAGGTGCCAGGGGGAGTGGTGGAGTGGTAGGGGTGGGTATAATTGCAACATTTAAAAGACACTTTCACAGTTACATGGCCAGGAAAACTCTGCTGACTGGTTGGCACGCAACAAAAGACTTTCACTGGACCTCGGTATTTGCCCGAGGAGGTAGTTGAGGTTGGGACTATCCCATTGTTTAAGAAGCAATTAGACAGGTACACGGACAGGGCAGGTTTGGAGGGATATGGACCAAGCGCAGGCAAGTGGGACTAGTGTTGCTGGGACATTGTTAGCCAGTGTGGACGAGTTGGGCCGAAGGGCCCGTTTCCACACTGTTTCACTCTGTGACTCTAAACTGTACTAGCTCGGTTAGGCAACTAGGTCAGTATGGGCAAATCGGGCCGAATGGCCTGTTTCCATGCTGTTTAGCTCTATGCTGTCCTCACCTGGTCTGGCCTACATGTGACCAGGCACACCGACACAGTTGAGAATTAATTGCCTTTGGAAATAAAAAAACAATCTCACCAAACCAGTCAGGTATTTCTTCCCAGCAGTGCCTACCATCCTTGAAGGACCAAGTACAAAGCTTACGAAATGTGTAGGAAGGAACTGCAGAAGCTGGTTTAAACTGGAGGTAGACACAAGATGCTGGAGTAACTCAGTGGGACAGGCAGCATCTATGGAGAGAAGGAATGGGTGAAGTTTCGGGTCGAGACCCTTCTTCAGACTCTGAAAAATGTCTGAAGGGTCTCGACTTGAAACGTTACCATTCCTTCTCTCCGTAGATGCTGCCTGTCCCACTGAGTTACTCCAGCATCTTGTGTCTACCTTAAGTAGAAAGCGTAGCTCCTAACTCAGTTTCAAACCATGATCTGCTGTTCCTTCCACTATTATCCCCCTCTACCCAACACGACCTGATGCCTTGCACTATAATGTTTACAGGGATATGGGCTAAATGCAAGCAGGTGGGACTAGTGTAGATGGGACATGTTGGCCGGTGTGGGCACGTTGGGCCAAAGGGCCTGGCTACACACTGTAAGACTCCGTGACTATAATTTGCACCTTGCAATGAAGCGCTTCAAGGCTTTGCTGAAAGATACGGTTCGTCACTGTCGGAAAGTACTGCATAAACGCCTTCTGTTCTGACAAATGTCAAGCATGTGGGAAATAAGGAGTGTGAAAGTTTGCAACTTCCCCACAACAGCTGAACCGGAGACCCATGTAATGTGTAGACGCAAGCTCGACGATTCTCTGCATTTTGATCAGTACCAGTGCTTTAGTTATGCTGGAAAGAGGCTATTTGAACCATTGTGGCTGTGCTGTCCATCTGAAAGGGCTGTGGCTTCTGCACCATTCCAACAGAGAATCGAAACAAGAACTGCAATGAGGACCAGTCTACATTTACCCTCATCAGCATCTGCTTTGATCTGTCCTTTTCACACCTTACATTCTCTTTGTATCCTTCCATATTTCTAGTTTTTTTCTCCCCCGACTCTCAGTCTGAAGAAGGGTCTCGACCCGAAAAGTCACCCATTCCTCCGCTCCAGAGATGCCCCAGCTTTTTTACGCGTCGATCTTTGGCACATCAGAAAGTTGCGCTTCTACATGGAACCAAGTCTTTCCCAAGCCTCGCCTCCAAGAAGGTGTCCTTACACTCTGCGCAAACATCATTGCAAAGCCAGCGGGAGTGCCTTGACCACAACACTCTGCAACCGTCCAAGGGACTCCACCACCCTCTCTAGGGCGGCCAAGGGTTGGGTGGAAACCAAACCATTAACAGCACATCACCAGAATAGAGTAAATAGTTCTCTGATTTACAGGCACAGCTTCTCCGCAATCAAGATTGGAGCTTGAATGCTGACGTCACCCATTGACGCATTCCTTCCTCCTCCAATATAATGAAGTCAAAATAATGCGACCAGCCTCTGCTCTATTCTATTCACTTTGTCGATGCACTATACGTGGCGACTCATTGAACACTTGTGTGTGTAAAACAAAGGATCTGCCTGTGATGTGATAAAGAAGTATCATTCATTCATTGTGGCAAAGGATGAGAGGGGATCTCATTGAAACATATAAGATTGTTAAGGGCTTGGACGCGCTAGAGGCAGGAAACATGTTCTCGATGTTGGGGGAGACCTGAACCTGGGGCCACAGTTTAAGAATAAGGGGTAAGCCATTTAGAACGGAGACGAGGAAACACTTTTTCTCACAGAGAGTGGTGAGTCTGTGGATTCTCTGCCTCAGAGGGCGGTGGAGGCCAGTTTCTCTGGATACTTTCAAGAGAGAGCTAGAAAGGGCTCTTAAAAACAGCGGAGTCAGGGGATATGGGGAGAAGGCAGGAACGGGGTAATGATTGGGGATGATCAGCCAAGAGCACATTGAATGGCGGTGCTGGCTCGGGTCGAATGGCCTACTCCTGCACCTATTGTCTATTATTTATTGCTGCCAGGTACAAGCACTGATGCATTTGATTCATCCCAACGTGTTGAGGTAAATGCTTCAAGAAACCCCTCCGAGCCCTCCATCCAAGCACAGCTTTTGTATCCAAATTCTCCTTCTCGAGCTTCAGTGCTAACCAGGACCAGGAGGGGACCCGGTGGCGATCGTGGAGAAGGTCGGAGCGGTGGTCGATGAAGGAGCCGGCGGTCGAGGATGGGGCCCGCGGGATTCGGAGAGCACGACGCCGGGAACAAAATGGCGTCGGGGGGACCGCCATGGGGGGGCGGTGGGGGACAAAGGGTGGGATACTTTGTAGCTGTCCACGCCCTTTATGTGGCGACCATTGCATACCTCGGGTATGGAAGCAAAGAATTTCACTGCGACTTGTCACATGCGGCAATAAATTCGTCATTTTAATTCAATTATTTCCCGAGTTCCAAGATCCATTCTCTCGTCGCAGACGCCCTTTGGGTTTGTTCATTAGAACCTAATCTGCTGTTCTCCGATCAATCAGAGTTGACACTTTTTCTCCATGTTTAACTGAGCAAACCCTTACACAACCTCAAAATTCCACTGGACATGCGTCAGCTTCTTTACCCCGAGAGAAAAATGACCCGAGACCCGGGCAACAGAGTGGCACAGCTGAAAGAGCCGCTGCTCCACAGAGGCAGAGACGCTGGTTCAATCCTGACCTCAGGTGCCGTCTGTTTGAAGTTCAAGTTTGAAACCAAGTGGGTTTCCTCCGGGTGCTCAGCTCTCCTCCCACATCCAGTGGCCAAGGCCAACATAGGTGGACCGGCTCCTTGTCTGGTTCCAGCTGGATGCAGGACCAGCTTGTTGTTCATAGCCCAATAATAGGCATTGTGAGATGGCCACAGATTATATTTATTGGGAAGATAAGACACAAAATGCTGGAATAACACAGTGGAACAGGCGGCATCTCGGAGGAGATGCAATGGGCGACGTTTTGAGTCGCGACCCTGCTTCAGGACCTCTCTCGACCCGAAACGTCTCCCATTCGTTTTCTCCAGAGATGCTGCCTGCCCCGCTGAGTTCCTCCAGCATTGTGTGTCTATCTTCAGTGTAAACCAGCATCAAAAGTTCCTCCCTACACGTTATATTTATTGGGGGGGGGGGGGGGGGGGGGGGTCAGCTGCTTCATGAGAAAATGCGAGCTTGAGTGGTTTCAATCGTGGGAAATCCTTGAGTGCTCCACCCAGTCTAACTGCCTCATATTTGATACACCTCGACAAGATCATCCCTCAACATCCTGCGCTCCAAGGAATAGGGTTCGAGCCCTTCCAACCAAAGATCCTATAGCAAGCACGATAGACCACTCCTTCTAAATGCAATGGGCTGACGTGTAGTACGCAACGGAGCAGAACGTGGGCCTTTTTTTCATCCATTTCAGTAACTGGACCCGACCTGACTCGCAGTGTAATCAACGTTGCGGGGGGAACAGTTTGTGTTAATAAATTATAATTCTGAAAATGAGAAGATTTTTCCCAAATAAATTTTATTTTTACGAGGATGTTTCCGTAACCGGCGTCCGTCTCCGCCGTAGTGATCTTTGCTCTTTGAATCTTTGGTGCGGAGACGGAAGCCGGTTACGGAAATGGGGCCGAATATTACCCACAAATCTGCCCATGACCGTTCTACGTCTTTTTCGTCGAGCGATCTATCTTGCTTGCGGGAGGATCTTTGCTCCCAACCTCTCTCCCTATGGGTCAGTCCCTGGAGTCCTGGCAACATCCTCGTAATTCTCGACACAGTTCTACAGAGGGCGTCACATCCAAACCATTCGTTTCCTGGCCCTGATCTACAAGCTCTGAGTGAGGGAGTGCAACTCTTCATCTTTATTTAACAGAGAAGGTCATTTTATAGCTGGACGACAGTGCAAAGAAAAACACACAACATGAGCTCTGCTACCAGTAAAATACATCTGATTAAATGGAAACTGGACACCCAAGCTGATTTAAACTGGTGGACAAAGTCAGACTTATCCCCATGGCCCTTTTAAGCCACGTTTACATTATTTTCGGATGTATTCCACAACATTTAAAACGCGTCAGCTGAAGCCAAGTGCTGTTTAGTTACATAACAACGTTTTACTTGCTCTTTTTCAGGCTGTCGGTGTCATCAGGAACAATAGCATTTATTTCTTGAACTGCAGATGTCATTCAGAGATCCACCCGCAATTTCATGGGCAGGAAGGGTCTCTAATTCTGCCGGATTAAATCCAACAGCCATGGAAGGACACAGCAGAGGTACAACCGAGAGAATCTTAGCAACACTGGGATTTTTAGCGTGCAGGTTTAAAACGCCAAGAGTCAAGAGTGTTTTATGGTTATATGTCCCAGATAGGACAATGAAATTCTTTAAGCCCTGTCCCACTGTACGAGTTCATTCAAGAGCTCTCCCCGAGTTTGCCCTGATTCGAACTCGGAGATTTACGGTAACGGCCGCTCGTCGGTGCTCGGGGCTCTTGTGGACGTTTTTCAACATGTTGGAAAATCTTCACGAGTCTTCCCGTGCTTACCTGCCGTTAGCGAGTCTTCCCGAGTACCTGCCGTTAGCGTTACGAGCCGCTAAGAGACGTCCCCGAGCTCCGATGTACCCGCTACGTGCTTACCACGAGTTTGATTATTTTTAAACTCGGGAGAGCTCTTGGAATTAACTTGCGCAGTGGGACAGGGCGATTACAATGAAATGCAGGCTACCATCAGCAGTTCTTACCACAACCCCATCGAACTGGAGCAAACATGTTAAACGATTACTTTGATTGGCAGTGTTTCAATATTTGGAGCTGTCATCTTTATGAAGTGAAGGGTAGTTTTGAGTGAGGGAATAACATCAGCAGGAATGTGTAAGAAGGAACTGCAGATGCTGGTTTAAACCGAAGGTAGACACAAAAGGCTGGCGTAGCTCAGCGGGACAGGGAGAATCTCTGGAGAGAATGAATGGGTGACGTTTCGGGTCGCGACCCTTCCGAGTCTGAAGAAGGGTCGCAACCCGAAACGTCGCCCATTCCTTCGACTCCAGGGACGCCTGCCTGCCCCGCTGAGTTAATCCAGTTGTCTGTGTCTCTCTTCAGCATCAGGAGGAAACCCGAGCTGTATTCTCCCCTGATTTAAACCCATCAGCTCGGACCTGCTTAGGGCTTGGTGCACACCAGGCAAAGACAGGACAGGCAATAGACAATAGACAATAGGTGCAGGAGCAGGCCATTCGGCCCTTCGAGCCAGCACTGCCATTCAATGTGATCATGGCTGATCATCCCCAATCAGTGCCCCGTTCCTGCCTTCTCCCCTCCCTAATTTTAAGAGCCCTATCTAGCTCTCTCTTGAATGAAACGTTTCAAACTCAGCATCAAGGAGCAGAAATGAACAACAACATGCCCAGTGTTAGGACTGACGTACTCTCACTGTGATTAAGAAAATTTACCGCCTAAACGATCTCCCTGGTTCAATAATCCATGTCATTTGACACCATTTGCTGCTCTAATTAAAGAGCTCCTACACATCAAAGGCCCCAAACGCTGTGATAAACGGATGTGGGATACATGCCCAGAGCCCCCATTGTTGAACGGAAGCCCCATTGTTCACTGTGGGCAGCTTGTGATTTAGACACTGCTACATGCAGTGCCCAGGAGGAGGTCTTTTACAACAGGGAATCCAGGTCCATATTAGTGGTTTTTCCACAATCTGCACGATCTCTCTTCATCCCCTTGCCCATCACACTCATTCTAGTTGTAGCCCATTTCCCAATTACACATCAACTGCAACTTACGGCAAAAATAATTAACCTGGAAATTGGACTAATTTGCAACATGTTACTTAGTTCATGAGTTCTCGGAGTAGAATTAGGCCGTTCGGCCCATCAAATCTACTCCGCCATTCAATCATGGCTCTCCCTCCTAACCCCATTCTCCTGCCTTCTCCTCCTAACCCCTGACACCCGTACTAATCAGGAAGTTGTCAAACTCTGCCTTAACATTTACACTTGACTTGGCCTTCACAGCCTTCTGTGGTAGTGAATTCCACAGATTCACCACCCTCCGACTACAGAAATTCCTCCTCCTCCTCTCCTTTCCAATGGAACATCCTTTTATTCTGAGGCTGTGCCCTCTGGTCGTAGACTCTCCACATCCACTCTATCCAGGCCTTTCGTTGGAGGACTAGCATGCAAATCTCTAAACTAAACTAAAGGCATCCAAGATTATGTTAGCTTGTAGTCAGCATGTGTTATGATGCAGACAACTGCAGGCAGAGGAATGTAATAGTATCAGCAATTTGTGCGGGACTCCTGTATTTTATGCAATCCTACACAATGTGCTAATGCTACACGATTCCCCATTCAACACAAATAACCAAGGATGAATATCTATTCCCAATGACCTGACACGCATTTTCCCCAGTGGATGTAACATTGTTTTCAATGCACGAAGCACATTTAACTGTTTTGTATTGGAATGACAGCGGTATTTTCACATAACCAATGTAAGTAACCACTTTAAACTCTTTCCACCAGACTAGATGCTCAAAGACAGTGTGTCAAACATGACAGGGACTGCAGCTGGATAGTGCCGCTCCCAGCGTCCACAACCACATCCAGTAAACCAAACGCCCTGGGAGCAACACCACCAACATCACAGCTTGGTTTCGGAACAACTCTGCCAAAGACCACAAGGAATTGCAGAGAGTTGTGGATGTAGCCTAGTCCACTACGCAGACTAGACTCCCCACCATCCACTCCATATACACTTCACATTGCCTCGGGTAAACAGCCGACATAATCAAAAGCCCGATCTTATAGGGGTGTACAAAATCACGAGAGGAATAGATCGGGTAGATGCACGCTAAAGTAGGGGAATCGAGAACTAGGAGACACAGGTTTAAGGTGAGAGGGGGGAAGATTTGGTAGGAATCTGAGGGGAAACATTCCCACACAAAGAGTGGTGGGCGTCTGGAACGAGCTGCCGGGGGAGGTAGTTGAGGTGGGTACTATTGCAATGTTTAAGAAACATTTAGACAGGGACATGGATAGGACAGGTTTGGAGGGATATGGGCCAAATGCAGGCGGGTGGGACTAGTGTAGATGAGACATGTTGGTCAGCGTGCGCAAGCTGGCTGAAGGGACTGTTCCCACACTGTATCACTTGTCCCATCCCAGTCAGTCCTTCCCCTCCCTGCTCCTCAGTGCAGGCAGAAGATACGGAAGCTTGAAAGCCTGCACCGCCAAACTCAGGAATGGATTCATCCCCTCGCTGTGATCAGATGCTGAATGGTCCTTCCGTAAGCTAGGGTACGGTCTGGTTCATCTCAACCCCATTACAGACATTGGACTCTATCTATGGAACTGATGCTGAGAACTATATTCTGCACTTTGCATCGTGCACTTTGCCCCGCCTATTGTGCTTGAGTTTGTCTTGCTTGTACGTGTACGGTATATCTGATCTGGAGGGATAGCAATGCAAAACAAAGCTCTTTGCTGTACCTCGGTACACATGATAATAACAATAATAAACCTAACCCTAAGCTTCCCCCATCTCTCTCCATACATCCTAAAGAAATCGTATTTACCCAGAAAGTGGCAAGAATTTGGTACATAAAGTGGTGAGAGGGTAGGGCACGGTAAGATGAATGGAGGGTCTCAAGAGAGGAGGGTGTGGAGGGGTGGGCTGAAGGCTGGCAGGCAGAAGACTTGGGACAGGTTGGGTGAGTACGTAGATGCAGATGCAGTTTTTTTTTTTTTTATACTTTGTTTTATTAGAAGTAATCTATTTACAATAATGTAAACAGCTTTACAAACCTCAACTTAATTACACATTTTTTAAATAACCCATTAACAGTTATCATCTTCTATTTTTTTGGAAATAAAGAAAAGAATAGAATAGTTTAAATCAATAAGAAAGTGATTAAATAATAATTTGATTATACAGAAAAGAAGAAGAAAATAGAGCAAGGAAAAAAGATTATAGATTAACAAAAAGTGAAAAAATATTATATATATATATATATATATCAATGAAAATCAACAAAATATATTGTATCTAAAACTATTACAAATAGTAATATCAATGAAGACATGCCTATTAATCCTAGTATAAGAATCAAGTATTCTCATCAAATCCCGCAGGGTACCCGTCAGGCTGTGACGTCAAGAACAGCTACTTCTCTAGATACTGTATATATGGAGACCATATTTGTTCGAAGATATTATATTTGTCCAATAGGACAAATCTGATTCTTTCTAATTGTAACGTCTCCAACATCTCTGCTGCCCACATTTTAATTGTGGGGGATAATGTTCCCTTCCAAAATTTCAATATGATTTTTTTCCCTATTATCAAACAGTAATCAAAGAAATGTCTTTGATTTCCTGTAAGTACCGAATTTGAATCCAAAATCCCAAGTATTATTAACTTTGGGTCTGGATCCAATCTAATTTTTAGAACCTCAGAAATAACCTTAAAAATTTCTGTCCATAAGTAACTCAGTTTGGGACATGTAGCAAAACTATGTATTAAATGTAAGAACTTAGAAGCAAATTTATCACAAATTGAAGAGAGATTGTGAAAGATACTCTTTAATTTAGTTTTTGAATAGTGTAATCTGTATAATACTTTGAATTGTATCAATGTATGTCTGGCATTTAACGAACACCGATGTATTTGCTGTAAACTTTCTTCCCAATTTTCTTTTGTTATGGATAAACCAATTTCCTTTTCCCATGCTTGCCGATATGTTTCCGTTGTTGGATTCTCCTTATCCAAAATTATGTTATATATATGGGCTATTAATTTTTCTGTATTTGGGTGTAAATTAAACAAATCATCTAATAATCCTGGTACTTTATTTTTATAATCTAGTGTGTTTGATTTTATATAATCTCTAATTTGTAAGTACCTAAACAAGTGTTGCGGAGACAATCCATAGATATCTTGTAACTCTTGGAATAAAAGAAATTTTCCTTTTCTATAAAGGTGCTCTATCCTTTTAATTCCTAAATCATCCCAATGTCTAAACCCTCCATCCAATATAGAGGGCTTAAATAATGGGTTATTCATTATTGGTAGTCTAAGTGAAAGATTATCTAGCTGTAAAGTCTTAACTATTTGTTTCCAAATACATCTATTATTATAAATTATAGGGTTATCCCTATAAATTTTTTTTTGTACTTCCTTTGGGGCAAAGAGAACCGATCCTACATTATAGGGTGAACAATCTTCCTTTTCCATCTTTAACCACATTGGTTCATAATCCATATTTACCCACCAAAAATTCATATTTTTAATCTGGACTGCCCAAAAATAATATAAAAAATTTGGAAGTGCTAATCCTCCATTTATCTTAGATTTACATAAATGTTTTTTACTTATTCTATGATTTTTATAATCCCAAATAAAACTATAAATAATATTATCTATTTTTTAAAAAAAGGTCTTTGGGAGAAAAAAAGGAATAGCCTGGAACAAATATAATAATTGTGGTAAAAACACCATCTTTATAGCGTTTATTCTACCAATCATGGATATAGGGAGTGTTTTCCAGTACAAAATATTTTTTTAAAGTTTATCTAATAATAGAGGGTAATTAGATTTAATTAGTGAATTATAAGATTTGGTTACATTAATTCCTAAATATTTAAATTTGTCTTTAA